>CM057449.1:727465000-728090000 GCA_016271365.2 Neoceratodus forsteri | reverse complement strand
TTGTTCTTGAGTACCTTTTTTCCTGAGAAATACTTTTCCATTACCTTATTTACCCCTGTGAGGTATTTAAAGGTCTTTATCATATCCCTCCTACCAGGGTGCGCATACTGATGTCCTGTAGTCTCTCCTCATAGGGCATTTCATAATATCCCTCCTTTCCCTCCTACCAGGGTACACATATTGAGGTCCTTTAGTCTCTCCTTGTAGGTCGTTTCAAGCAGACCCTGCACTATTTTTTTAGTTGCCCTCCTCTGGACCCCCTTCCACTTTGTCTGTCGTTCCGGAGTTGTGGTCTCCAGAACTGGGCACGGTACTTTAGGTGGAGTCTTACCAGTGATCTATCAGAGGTAACACCTCCTGGCGATACCCCTCCCTATGCACCCCAGCACCCCACTAGCCCTCCTGACTGCCTTCTCACACTGTCTGGCCACCTTTAGGTAATCCAGTATGATTATCCCAGGTCTCTTTCCTGCTTAGTATTTGGCAGTACCACTCCACCCATTTTGTACTCTGGGGTTCTGTGCCCTAAGTGCATTATTTGTACTTTTATTTGCATTGAAACCCAGCTATTATACCCTTGACCACTCCTCTGGTTTTCTCAGGTGTTTGACCATCCTTCTGACACTTCCTGGAGTGTCTACCCTATTGCAGGTGTTGGTGTCCTCCACAAAGAAGTAGACCTCCCCTTCTAGCTGCTCTGCAGTCTCACTTGAAAAGACATTAAAGAGGACCGGTACCAGCACTGATCCCTGAGGCACCCTGCTGTTCACCCTTCCTTCCTAAGAGTGAACTCTGCTTACCACCACCACCAACCACCCTCTGTCGCTAATTCCCTAACCAGTTTCTTATCCAGTTTACCACTTTTGGACCCACTCCTAAGCTACCCAGCTTGCTTACTAGTCTGTGTGGAACGGAGTCGAAAGCCTTACTAAAATCTAGATGGGTCACGTCCACAGCTCCACTCTGATCTAATTAATTTGTCACCCAGTTAAAGAAATCTGTCATTCATTTGATATGACCTCACCCCTGTGAACTCATGATGATGATGATAACATTTTATTTTTATACAGGATACAAATTGTTAGGGTTTTACCCCTATTTACAACAATGTCCTGTACAGTCCATAAATATTTACTTAAGAACAGACAGTAACATAACGGGGATCACATTAGACCCCGCCCTAAGCTTCCATCAACATATCCTACACCTCTCTACAGCCCTTAGCTCCAGGCTGGGTGTACTATACCGTTTCAAACACTGTCTCACCCCTGAAGCCTTAAAACTTACCATAAACTCCTCAATCCTCTTCCTACTAGACTATGGCATCCTAATCTATAGTGCTGCACCATCCACAACCCTAAACAGACTTCGCCTCGTGCTTAACAAAGCCTGTCGCCTCATCCTTGGATGTGATCGTCTCACTCACTCCTGCTCCCTATACAGCCGCACAAACTGGCTAAACCTTGATAACCGAATTAGGTACTACACCTACCTTATGACCAAAAAGGCCTTACTTGGCCTCACCCCTCCTACCCTTGACCAAATTATCCACCCAGCACCTCCAGGCAAAACAACTCTTAGCTCGAACAAATGGCTGCTATGGGTCCCCCATGGCCGGACCTCCCAATTCCAGCGTACTTTCAACTACAGAGCCCGCACCTGGACTAACGCCCTCCCAAGTCTTATAACAAATGAATTAAGGCTTGGCCCCTATAAATCCAAGCTAAGGACTTACCTTCAGGCCTCTAACCAATGTGACTGCCCTTGACACCAGAATGTCCTATACCTCCTTCCCTCAAACAACATTCATATTTCCCCCCTTACCAACTAACCCTCATGAATCTATATGACTATCAGGCTCTACAGAGCCCTCTGTATCCTTCTGGCTGTGCTATAGGAATGCAAGGTGAAACTACTGTAAGCCAATCTGTTGAACTATTATGTAACTGTTCAATTTGTTGTAATGTTTCTGTAACCCGTATCGTCAAGTTCTCTCCATGTACCTGTATGTTTGACATGGAACCTTTGTAAACAAGTCCCTGACTCAGAGGTCTTTCTGAATATTTCAATAAATAAATAAATTACACATTGTTGCTACACAATTTTACATACATGTTTTGTAGTTCAGGTCAGGGTCAAGAAAAAACACCTACAATTAGAACTTAGATATTTCTTCAAGTGCAATTTAAAGTTTGTAAGTGATTTCTTAGCCTTTATGTCATTAGGCAATGCATTCCAAAACCTAGCCAAACTCATCTGCAGAGTGGCATCCCGCAATCTAATGAAAGACCTATGTACACGTAAATTTAAACAAGTGTCTTAAATTATGCTTATTGCTTGGAAGCTTCCACTTTACCAAACTGCGTAATGGGTGAATCCCTATTGTATTTATAAACTTGTGGCACCAGATCAGCCAAAGATATCACCTTTTTTTCCACTGGTTTCAGCCAATCCAGCATTCTGTATAACCTACAATGATGAATCCCATATTTACTTTTGGTTGTAAATCTTGCTGGTCTGTAGTACATCTGGTCTGTCTTCCACTGCAATGTTTTTGGCAATTTAATGTATAACTGAGATCCATATTCTAAGACTGGGATTAACAATTGTCTGACCAATTTACACCTTACCTCTTTAGTGAGACAGTTTGAAACCCTTCTCAGTGCCCCTAATCTTAGATTTAATTTTTTAACAGTTGTTTTTATGTGATCAGTGAATGTAATTCTGTAATCAGTCAGAACACCTAAATATTTATAATTTTTCACATTGGTTACTTTACTACCATTTGAGAGTTTTATGTTCAGATCTGTTTTATGGTTTTCTTGAGAGCCCAATGAGAAGAGTACACATTGTGTTTCCTTTGCAATACGCAAATGGTCCGAATTCCTAAACTACGTTTCCATTGAAGTCATGTCTTCTTGGAGATTTTGCTCCAGAGAGACATGGATATCTGCAGACACCACCAAAACAGTATCGTCTGCATAAAAACAAACCCCACTTTTAGATATCATTCTAGTCAAGTCATTGACGTACAGGGACAAATAAGGGGGGAGCTGGCACCTGCAAAACAGTCATTCAGGGCTAATACAGCCTAAGAACTTGTATTGTACTCACAGTGCTATAATTATCCCAATAAGTGCTGTCCAGACCTGGATATCAGGAATAAAGTTCAGCTTTTAATTGTTCCTTCTAAAAAGTACATCCATTAACATCCAGCATATTCATAGCAGCAGTTTAATTCAGATATACAGCAATTTCAATTAATCCCTCCACCAGTAACCACAACCTGTCCCCAACACGTTTCACTCAAAAAATGAGCTTTTTTTAAGAGTAAACAGCCTCTCCTAGTGGTATTGCTTATGTTGGGAACTGTTAGAGACAGTGCCAGTTTATTGTTGGGTATACATGACAGTGTGTACTGAAGTGCATAGCAAGTTTATACTTCAACACCGATAAATATTTTATAATGAAACACTGTGACAGAGTGCAATATTTCTGCTCCATAAAGTGCCATGTGCAAATGAATCCCCAACTTCATACTACACCAAACATGAAGTAAATTAAAAAAAAAAAAAAAAAAAAAAGTTTACATAGATACATACATAGACAGTGTCGGCAGATAAGGGCCTATGGCCCACCCAGTCTGCCCATTTAAGTTTGTAAGTTCAGTTTATGTTTTCCAGGAAGTCTGTTGCCCCTTACCCCTGACCTCCAGAATTCCTTTGTCTATCCCATGCATTCTTAAATCCCGTGATTGTTTCAGCCCCCACCACTTCCTCTGGCAGGGTGTTCCACTTGTCCACCACCCGTTCTGTGAAGAAATTCTTCCTCACGTTTCCTCTGAATCGTCCTCCTCCAACTTCATCCCATGCCCTCTAGTCCTGGAACATCTTTTTCGCTTAAAAATAGTGCATTCCTGCACCCTGTTCCTCCCTGTAAGATACTGTATGTCTCTATCATATCCCCTCTCCTCCTCTCCTCCAGGGAGTACATGTTCAGTGCCTCAACCTGTCCTCATAGGACTTGTGATGCAATCCATGCACCATCTTTGTTGCCTCCTCTGAACCTTCTCTACCCTGTCTATGTCCTTACGTAGGTAAGGTCTCCAGAACTGCACAGTGTACTCCAGGTGCGGCCTCACTAGTGTCTTGTATAGTGGAATTATGACCTCCCTTTTCCTGCTGGTGATGCCCTGCCTATGCATCCTAGCATCCTATTTGCTTTACCTGCTGCCTTGTCACACTGTTTCCCTGCCTTGAGGTCATCAGAGATGATTACCCCAAGATCCCTTTCCTGCTTGGTGCATGCTATATCCTCACGCCCCAACTGATATATTGTGCCAGGGTTTTTGTGCCCATATGCATTATCTTGCACTTCCTTGCATTGAATTTCAACTGCCGAACCCCTGACCATTCTTCAAGTTTCTGCAAGTCCCTTCTCATTCTGTCTACACCCTCTGGTGTGTCTACTCTGTTACAGAGCTTTGTGTCATCAGCGAACAGTGAAATTCTGCCTTCTAGGTCCTGCGCAATGTCACTGATGAAGATATTGAATAGTACCGGTCCCAGCACTGATCCCTGTGGTACCCCACTGGTCACTCTTCCCTCTGTGGAGTGACAGCCATTTACCACCACCCTCTGTGTCCTGCTGCCCAGCCAGTTACCTTAGTTAGTTAGTTTAATTGCACATTAACTTATAAGTAGCGAAAGCACGTGCTAAAAGTCCTTATGCAGGTCAATTTTAGCTCAAGACAAGGTTCTTGTTGTGCATATGTTGCTCTTCTTTTTAATGTGAATACCAAAACCAGTGGGTAAGTCACAGGCCTCATCTGTAAAAACAGAATTGAGCACATGGTTAGCGATCAAATGGAACAGCAACAGTTAAAGGTAACCCCCTTCCCATAATTTTCTGCTTATAAATACAATGCTTCAAGGGGTATCTGCTTATAATTACTAATGCTTCAAGGGGTATCCTCTGTATTAGTGCAGCAGTGCATAATCAAAGTATAGGACAATAGACCACAAAACAAAACTTGCATCACTGTTTCTTAAGGAATGTGCCGATTTCAGTCTTTTGATTAAGTCCCTTGTCCTCCATAGCTCACAGGTAAAAATCCAGTACTGCTCCCTCTTTAGCAGTAGATTATCGTAGTCTCTCCCTCTCTTTAGGGGAATAGGTTTTTCAATACCCAGAAATTTAAACTTGTGTCTGGAGGGGTCACCACTTTTCTGAACATGTATTGCTAGGGCATTCTTTATATCACCACCTGCTGTAGCCCTAAGGTACTCACCTATTCTGGACTTAAAGCTTCTCTTAGTTTTGCCAGTATAGAAGCACCCACACTCTTACACTTGACTAAATCACCCCACATGTGGAGCAGGTAATGAAGCCCCTTACATCTGCATCGCTGCCTGTCACAGGGTTTTGAAATTTATTAGATACAGTAACTGAGGGGCAAAACTTGCAGTTTCCACATCTGTGGCAACCACTTTTTCTTTCTACCAAAGCACCTTAGGGCTGTATAAGGTGGTGATATAAAGAGTGGCCCAGCAATACATGTTCAGAAAAGTGGTGACCCCTCCAGACACAAGTTTAAATTTCTGGGTATTGAAAAACCTGTTCCCCTAAAGAGAGGGGGGGGGACTATGATTTACTGTTAAAGAGGGAGCAGTACTGGATTTTTTCCCTGCGAGCTATGGAGAACAAGGGACTTGATGACAAGATTGAAATTGTCCTATTCCTTAAAGGGACACATTCATGTACAGTGGCAGACATAGTTTGAAAGCACATGCAGAGTTCTTTTAATTGAAGTATTGGGCATACCTGCAGCTGGAAGCATTACAGAGATGTAGATGACTGAGGCTGTGCAATATAAATACTACATTAGAGCCATTCTTAGAACCTTGTGATGTCAGTGATGATCAAGCAGTACTTAACTCAGTGCAGTTAGGCACTGCTTGATTGTCACTGAGCTCTGCACCTCTCTTAGGCTGCTTCAGCTTGGATGACTTGTTTGAAAGTTCCAAGGTCGAGATCAAACCTGGCTCTACTAAACCACTGCATCATTAGTCTAGCCCCACTTCATATGTACATAGAAACATAGAATTTGACAGCAGATAAGGACCGCTTGGCCCACCTAGTCTGCCCATTTTCCTACCTAACAGATAAGCTGCAGATCCTAGTTAACCAACAGCTTACTTCCTCTTACCCGCCACTAGGACTGCCTTATGCCTGTCCCATGCATTCTTGAAGTCCCCCACTATTTTTGACTCCATGACCTCCTCAGGGAGGCTGTTCCATGCATCCACAACCCTCTCAGTGGAAAAAATACTTCCTCACATTACCCCTGAGCCGTCCCCCCTCTATCTTCAAATTGTGCCCCCTTGTTCTTGCACATCTCTTTTTCTGGAAGATGCTACCCTCTTGGACTTTAATTCCCTTGAGGTACTTGAAAGTTTCTATCATGTCCCCTCTCTCCCTTCTTTCCTCAAGAGTATACATATTAAGCTCCTTTAGTCTTTCTTCATATGTTTTCTGGTGCAGACCCTGCACCATTCTGGTTGCCCTCCTCTGGACAGCCTCCACTCTGTCTATGTCTTTGCGGAGATGTGGTCTCCAGAACTGCACACAGTACTCCAGATGGGGTCTCACCAACTGTCTGTATAGAGGGATAACAACTTCCTTTTTTTCTACCATCGATGCCTCTTCCTATGCATCCCAGTATCCCCCCAGCCTTCCTTACTGCCTTCTCACATTGCTTGCCCACCTTTAGGTCATCTGATATAATTACCCCCAGGTCCCTTTCTATTTTTACTGTTGTCAGTATCTCACCCCCCATTGTGTACGCTTCCCCTGGGTTTTTGTTTCCCATGTGCATTACCTTGCACTTATTTGCATTGAATCTGAGCTGCCATACATTTGACCATTCCTCCAACCTTGCCAAGTCCCTTCTCATCCTTTCCACTCCATCTTGTGTATCAACCCTGTTGCAGATCTTTGTGTCATCTGCAGAGAGACATACTTTTCCTTCCAGTTCCTCTGCAATGTCACTTATAAAGACATTAAAAAGGACCGGTCCCAGTACTGAACCCTGCGGTACCCCACTAGTAACCCTCCTTTCTAGGGACATGGATATGTTGTTCATCCACACTCATTGGCAGGTATCCTTGCCGCTTTAAATCTTGCCGGAAGGTCTTCAAGCTTGCTCCTCCCACCCACCCGGGTGGTATAACTCTCGGCTCCGCCCCATGGCGTAGATCTTCCTTACGGCTTGAGCTCAGGTTCCTCATAACGCTCTGCGTTTGAGACTGATTCCTATTTCTCCGTTTGCGGATTTAAAATAAATTTTGCAAAAGACTTCAGTCTTCTATCCCTGCTGACTACGATGGACCAATCGACTCCGTTTGGAGATGCCCATGCGGGCAGAGAAGATGTCCGGACGGATCCACACTCCACGTGTGTCTACTGCTTAGGCCTTGAGCACGACCACGGGCTTGCGACCTGTGCTCATCTTTCGCCTCGTCCTCAAAGACCGTGCTGCCGATTGCAACTGGGCCGTCCGAAGCGTTTCCCTCCGGTGAAGTCAAGAGGAGGCCCGGTTGGCGGTTGTCATGCGGCGGGGCTCGGCGGATCAGCTCGGCGGATGGTCGCCCTCGAAGAGGAGGCGGCGGGCGTATCTTCCTCGGCGCGGCATTTATCCGCTCTCTGGGTTCTTCCTACGGCTTCTTTTGGAGCTTTGTCTGTCCTCTCCACTAAAGGAGAAGGGCCTCGTCTGCTGGACCTTATTCTCGGTCCAAAAGAGGGACAGGGGAAGTCCCTCGTCGGCGCTCTTGGGAGGCGGGAAAGGTCCCTCTCCGGGCCGTCGACCGTCGGCTCGGTCGACCGCTCGGCCCGGCCACTGGCCTCCACGGTGTCCCGTCAGGTCAGTTGACGAGACTCCACCGATGAAGTCGAGATTTTCTCGACCCATTGGACCAGGCTGTCGCCTTTAGCAGCCGAGATTCCCCTCTCCCGGTTCCCCGGAGGTTGAGGATCCGTGGGCTCGCCTGTGCCTCGGTTCCGGGCCTCGGATGGACCATCCGAGCGAAGGAGTGCGGTTCCGGCCGACACCTCCCGCACCGACCTCGGAATTCCGGACTCTCGGTCTCGGTCTCGGACCTCTTGGTCCAGCCGATCCCACCGTCATAGGCGGTCTGGTCTCGGCACCGGGTAAAGCGGCGGCGTCGCCGCCGTCCTCCTCCTCCGGATGAGGGAGGCAGCGTAAATTGTCGGCGAGTACGAGGACCTTATGTTGCAACAGCTCCTCCTGGCCGGAATAACCCGACCCGTCGCCTTCCCGGCCATTAATGGGCTGTCACGGGCAGGCCGACACAACCCTCGACTTATCGAGGCCTATACGCAGGCGGTTGTTCGGCCAAAACCAGCTGCTCCACCGATTCCGGTGGAACCTCCGCCTCCACGCCGCAATTGGGGCTCCGACCAGAGATTCTCGGTCGGCTAAGGTCTACCCCCATCGGCTGTCAGTTACCCTCACTCCCGACCGACCTCGGCAGGTGAAGGTGGCTCAGGCCAGATGCAGCTCTTCGAGGACTCTTCCGAGTCCGAAGATGATTCTCCTTTTCTCCAAGCGACTGGACTTGGAGTCTTCAAGCGGTCAGTCAATGGGCGATAGCCGTCGTCCTTCCTAGGACTGCTTGGCTCATCTCGGAGTCTACGGGATGGAGCTCGAACCCGTTCCAAGCAGGCAGGTATCCCCTCACGGAGATTCTGGACCGAGGATTCTCCGGCGGAGGCCTTTCGGTGGCGAGGCCATAGTGGGTCGGCACTGGAGCTTTAGCGGCGCCTGCTTCCTGCCCTCGCCTTCGGCCAGGATGGCCAGGAAGTATCGGTCCTCCGGTTCCTTGTCCGGTTTTGAACACCCCTCTGCTGAGGGTTGGTTACCGACAGCGTTTTCCAGCCCGGCGCAGCAAGGGATGTGGACAAACCTCCTGACAAAGGGTCAAGAGATTGGACTATGTCGGGCGAAAAGTCCTTTACGTCCTCTCTCGACGCCGATCAGGCCAGTTCGGCCGAATCCTCGCGGCATTTTCTCATGCCCTGGTGGGCTCCTGGATGGTCATCCCTCATCTTCCCGCCCGATCTGCAGACTACGGTTAAGCAGTGCGGGACCAGGAGCCAGGGCAGTGGCCAAACAGCAGCTCAGACTGCTTTGGATATAGGGACTCATGTGCCAGATCTGTGGCGACCCCAAGTGGCTATCTGGTCGGCGGGCTTGGCTGAGATATCCACCTTTGCTCGGATACCCAGCACAAGTTGGCGGATGTCCCTCAGGGACTGGCCTCTTGACCCTGGGGTGGAAGGTCACCTGCAGAGGATCGAGAGTCAATGCCACCTTGGACTCGGTCTCTTCCGCTCAGAAGGACAAAGGCCTAAACCACAGCCTAAGCCCTTCGTCCTTCTGTATGCCCCAGCGCCCGTCCAACCAGCGTCAGGGCCAGCAGGCTCGACGGCATCCCAAACCCAAGCCGCGGCTTCCTCTAACAGGAGGCAGGAGGAAAGGGCCCAGGAGTCCTCGGCGGTCCCTCCTCCAAGCCTGCCAGTGACAGGCTGAGGTGTCTTCCCCATTCCGTCACCTTACCCTGGGTCCCCATTGAGAGGGCGGCTCCAGCACTTCGTTCCGCCTGGTCCGCTGTTACCACGGACAGGTGGGTCTTGAAGGTGGTGGGAAGAGCCTGCCTCTGGAATTGAGCAGGCACCACCCTTCAGAGCCGTCGCCCCTCGGGGGCCGAGGATCCCCAGCCTCACTGGCGGCTCGTCGAGCCGACTCAGCTCTCCTCCTCCAGAAGGAGGTGGTAAGAGGTGGTGGACCCTCCTTCAGACCCAGGGTTTGTGTCCAGGTACTTCCTGGTTCCGAAGCGGACGGGGGCTGGTGCCCCATTCTCGACCTACACGCCTAAACAAGTTCCTAAGGTCTCGAACCTTCAGGATGGTCACTCTAGCTCAGATAATACCATCCTTGGGCAGCGTGATGGTTTCTGCTCTGGACTTGCAGCAGCGTTTTCCGTCCCTATCCGTCCGTCTCACAGAAATTCCTTAAGCTTCGGCGGAAGGATCCCTCTTGAGTTCAAGCCATGCCCTTGGCTTGTCTCCAGCTCCCAGGGTCTTCACCAAATGCATGGCAGTGGTGACAGCATTCCTCACGTGCCCGAGGTCGGTGTACCTTACCTGGACGACTGGCTGATAGCAGCTCCCTCCAGGAAGGAGGCGGGTGGTCAGAGATCTGGCCCTCCAGGTCTGCTCTCAACTGGGCCTCCCTTATCAAGAGCCAAGTCGGAACTCGAGCCAAGCAGGTGATTCTATTCATCGGGCGCAGCTCGACTCTCTTGAGCCGAAGCGGCTCCCGGCCGGACAGGGCCGAGGTTCTTCCTCCCTTGCCCGATCATTTCTGGTTGGGCAATTCGCCTGCCCGGGACTCCTCGCCTCCTGGGTCTCATGGCGGCCTGCACCAGCGTGGTCGTTGGGCCCGCTGGAACATCGTCCCTTCAGTGGGGACTGGCCAGCCAGTGGTCTGGCGCTGCGATCCCTTGGCCCAGCTTGTGTCGGTGACACAAGGGATGGGAGGCTCTCCAGTGGTGGACCGTTTCCAGATCATTTGCAGGAGGGCATCCCGTTCAGTCCGCCCGAGCCGACGGGTCTCTCTGTCGACCGATGCCTCTGATGGGTTGGGGTGCCCATCTGGGGAACACCGGGCTCATGGCCTCTGGTCCCCTTGGGAGTCCCGATGCCACATCAACCTGCTGGAGCTCCGGCGGTCCGCCTAGCTCTCACGCCTTTGCTCCGTTCCTCCGGGGTCAAGTGGTCGAGTCCAGGCGGACAATACCACGACCATGTACTATCTAAACCGCCAGGGCGGGGCCGCTCCATGCTTCTATGCAAGGAAGCTCTCCGCATTTGGTCACTCGTGCGCAGCCTGGGCGGAGATCCTGGCCATTCACGTGGCAGGGGCCTCCAACACCCTGGCCGATGCCCTGGGCGGATGGGGCTGCATCCTGAGTGGTCTCTCCTGCGGAGGTAGTACAGCATCTGTTCTCCCTTTGGGAGCACTCAGGTGGACCTGTTTGCCTCAGGGAGAGCGAAGCTAGTCTGTTCATCCACGCCCCCTCAGCAGGGCTCGCTGCAGAGGATGCCTTCTCGAGGCAATGGACCCGGCCTCTTTACGCTTTCCCCATTTCCTTGATCCACAAGGTGCTTCTCAAGGCCAGGAGGACAAGGCGCAGGTGATTCTGATAGCCCCAGACTGGCCTCGCCAGTTCTGGTACCCAGATCTCCTCAGTCTCAGCTCCAGGACTCATGGCAGCTTCCAGCTCGCCCGGACCTGCTCTCAGTCAATCAGGGAAGGTGTTCCATCCGGACCTTCAATCCCTGCACCTGGCAGCCTGGTTCCTGGCGCTAGAGTTCCAGGCCTTGGGTCTTTCCGGAGGTCCTCAATGTAGTTGAGGTGTCCCGTAAAGTCGACCAGAAAATGCTTATGCCTTCAAATGGAAAAGGTTTTCCATTTGGTGTCAGGAACAGAGCTTGGATCCTTCCTCCTGTTCCTTGGCAAGCATCTTGGACTATTTATGGTCCCTTTCTAGTCAAGGGCTTAGATCGGCGACCCTAAGGGTGCACCTGGCAGCCATCTCTGCTTACCAGGCGCGGGCCGGGAAGCAGTCGGTGGCGCAGGAGAAGGTGGTCTGGCGCTTTTTCAAAGGCCTTGATCACATTTCCCCTCCAGTGCGGAACCTCCACCTCCGTGGGATCTACTGCTGGTACTGGCAAAGCTCATGGGCAAGCCATTGAACCTATGCACAGGTGTGCTCTCTCTCACCTGTCGTGGAAGACCGCCTTCTTGGTGGCTATCACGTCAGCCAGAAGGATGGGAGAGCTCCAGGCGCTTCCATCGAGTCTCCTTACCTGGTCTTCCACAGGGACAAGGTTGTCCTGCGCCCACCCGAAATTCCTTCCGAAGGTGGTGTCGGAGTTTCACCTTAACCAGGTGTTGACTCTGCGGTGTTCCCACCCAATCACACTCGGAGGCTCAATATAGGCTCCATACTCTGGATCCTGAAAGGCCGCTTATTATAAGGAGCGCACGGCTGAAATTCGGGGAGAGGTTCCAGCTGTTTGTCACCTACGCTAAGTCAAGATCTGGCAGACCTGCAGCCAAGCGGACGATAAGCAGGTGGGTAACCTCCTGCATAGATCTCTGCTATAAGTTGGCGGGCATGGAGCCTCCCAGAGGATAAGAGCTCATTCTACCGCCATACTGCTGCAACAGTGGCTGCTTCCAGGGATGTCCCTATCCAGGAAATCTGCAGGGCTGCTACCTGGAAGTCAGCAAACACCTTCATTACCCACTACCACATCGACCTTGAGTCACGCCGGGATGCTGGTTTTGGGGCCTCGGTTCTCAGTCTCTCTTTCCCAAGTAAGTATTGGGGTGTGCGTCTTGCCTCCCTCCTCCCGGAGAACTGCTGGAGTCTGCCAATGAGTGTGGATGAACAACATATCCATGTCCCTAGAAATACAGGTTACTCACCTGTAACAGGAGTTCTAGGAATGGTATATGTTGTTCATCCACACGACCCACCGACCTCCCCGGCACAGACAACCTGAGCTTCCAGCGGGCCAGATCTGGCGCCAAGTGGGCGGAGCCGAGGTTACACTCACCCGGTGGGTGGGAGGAGCATTGAAGACCTTCCGGCAAGATTTAAAGTGGCAAGGATACCTGCCAATGAGTGTGGATGAACAACATATACCATTCCTAGAACTCCTGTTACAGGTGAGTAACCTGTATTTCTTCACTGTGTACTCCATTTACTACTACCCTTTGCGTCCTGTAGTCTAGCCAATTTTTTATCCAGGCTACCACCTTGGGACCCACTCCAAGGCTGGCTATCTTGTGTATTAATCTTTTGTGTGGGACTGTATCAGATGCCTTGCTAAAATCTAGGTAGGCGATGTCCACAGCCCCTCCCTGGTCTACTACTTTGGCCACCCAGTCAAAGAAATCTATTAGATTCATCTGACACGACCTTCCTGTCGTGAATCCATGCTGCCTTGGGTCCTGTGCCCCACTGGCCTCTAGGTACTCAACAGTTCTTTCCTTCAGAAGTGATTCCATCATTTTCCCTACCACTGAGGTCAAACTAACTGGTCTGTAGTTTCCTGCCTCTGTCCTGCTCCCACTTTTGTGAAGAGGAATCACATCTGCCCTCTTCCAGTCCTCTGGTACCACCCCATCCTCCCATGATTTGTAAGAGAGTAGTCAGCTGTGTCACTAGTTCTACCCGTAGTTCTTTTAGAATTCTTGGGTGAATCCCACCAGGCCCCATTGCTTTGTCCACCTTCAATTTTATTAGTTCTTTCAGAACCCTTTCTTCTGTAAATGGACTGGTATTGACCCCCGTCTTCAGAGTGCTTCTCTTGTTTGGTTTAGGTAACTCCCCCTCCTCTTCCTTTGTGAATAGTGAGCAGAAATATTCGTTCAGTATCCCTGCTTTTTCACTGTCACCCTCTACCCACATTCCCTCCCCTTTATTAAGCTTCAGTATCCCTCCTTTGGTCTTTCTTCACTCCCTAATGTACCTATAAAAGGTCTTATCCCACTTCTTAACAGAATTGGCTATCCTTTCCTCGGTTTGGGCCTTTGCTATTCTGACTGCCTTCCCAGCCTCTTTCTGCTTTAACTGATAAAGTTCTCTGTCCTGCTCCTTCTGTGTTTCCTTATTTCCTGAATGCTGTCCTTTTCTCCTTAACCTTCCCTGCCACCTCTTTTGTGAACCATAGCGTTTTTTTCCTTCGTTGTGTTTTATTGATTTGCTTTACACAAAGGCATGTTGCCTCTGTGATGGCTGTTTTGATCACTCCCCACTGTTCCTCCACCCCTCCTTCTTGCCTGTTTGCTAGTGCTTTTCTGAGGCACTCTCAAATTTTCCCAAAGTCAGCCCTCCTAAAGTCTAGTACTCTTGCTTTTGTATGGCTTGATTGTATGGCTGTTTATCGTGAACCACACTGTTTGGTGGTCGCTTGTTCCCAGATGGCTACCCACTTCTAAATCTGAGATTCTTTCTCCATCCCCATTTGAAAGTACCAGGTCTAAGATTGCGCCCTCCCGAGTGGGTTCCAATACTAGCTGTCTGAGGCATGCCCCCTGTAGGGCATCAAGAATGACCCTGCTCTTGGATGTGCCTGCAGCAAAGGTGCTCCAGTTAACATCTGGCATATTCAGGTCCCCCATCAACAATCACTAGTTTTAATGCCTGTATCGTATGCTTTTTTTTTTTTTTAAATCAGATTCTAGTGTGCTATTTAAAAAGTGGGTTTTTTTATGCATCATGTTAGGAGCAGCATGGTAACTCACTAGATACAGAACTAATAACAGAGTTAGCCTTGGAGGTTTCCGCCATTAGCAGTTCAATTATCCTCAAACAGCACTGCAGTCTATGAGGACATGGTACTCTTTTATGCTGCTGTCCTTGAGGGCTGTGTAAGGAGCCAATTTCATGACTTTGCGACTCCTTTATTGTGGGAGATTTTAATTTTCCAAGATTATTTTTGTGTCCAGAATAGTTTTTAACTAATTTTAGGGAGTAGGTAGGGCAGTTAGCTTCAGGTATGGGCGGACAGTGAGGAAGAAGCAGAAGGCAGTTTTATTTTTCGAGGTCGAGCAGTCTATTACTGTGCTGTAGAGAAAATTAATGTAAGGGGATTCATTTGAGAGTCGGGTGTGTTAAAGCCTACCTTGACTGAAGTGCTGGGAATCATTTGCAATTGCTGGCTGAAATGTCAAACACCTGAGCCATCCGAGTATTGAGGAACAGCTGAGTCTTCAGAGCATCGAAGAGCCTCCCGAAGTGGTTGGTCTGAAACATAGAGAATCATCGAGGGATACCAGAGGTTACCTCAGAGAGGCTGGATATTGCAGCGTGTGTGAGAAGTCATCGAAGGTGTGTGTTAGCAACCACTTTGAAGGGGAGTGATCGGGTTAACCAGGAGGTGCGGTAGTGAGAGTAACATGTTTGTCCTGGGACGACCCAGGCTTCCATACTCTGCACTTGCGACTAGAGCACCTGACCGCTTTCAGAGACTTGCCTGGGGCTATTTGCAGCTAGAACATTGGAAGGAACACTAGTGTGGAGTGTCGTAAGGAGGTTTTGCTGGTGTGTCAGTGGCCATTGGAAAGGATTGTTTGGGATAATCGGGGGGGGGGGGGTTGCGGTACTGAGAGTGCTGCCACGTCCTGAGAGGACCCAAATTTTTAGCTGAAAGACAAACTGATCCGCACTCGGATGTGGGGTGCTTATAAGAATATCCAGTACTTTATATCACAATATTCCAGCACTCACCACCTCCAATTTGTGTAAAATCAGGACGCCTTCACTTGAAAAAATATAAAGGCCCAGCCTTTGATAAAAAACAAACCATCTGAAACATGTCAGGCGGGGATGCGTGGTGTTTGTCTTATAAATAAAATGTTTTTGGCATAAAATATATTTTTTTCGAGTGAAGGCATCCTGATTTTACACAAATTGGAGGTGGTGAGTGCTGAACCCAAATTTTTACTCTCCGCAGTGCTGACTAGATCACTGTCTGTGGCAGTCAAGACCCTGAAAATCCTTCCAGCTGTTGAGCCAGTTCGTGTCAGGACTCTGAGACTGTGGTTATCTTTTGGAGGATATATATGATACAAGGGTGGTAAGAACACTGGCTGCTTCTGTTTATTTTGCGCTGGTGCTGGTGAGAGGAGCACTAACCCAATAAGGACTGGGATTGCTTCAGCCAGACTTTTGAATTTCCCAAGGCGTTTTATCTTGCCCAGCAGATGAACTGTTGATAATCTAAGTAAGGTGGTGGTGTGAGCACTGCCTTTCTATTCCCTCTTTGAACTTTTCACCTTGATTGTGTGAATTGTGACTAAAGAGTCTGTTCTGCTGGATGGTTAAAGTGTGAAGTGGCACAGTTGCATTAATTTGACTATAATTGAACTGTTGGACATTTTGGCTCCATTAGGAGCAAGACTTAATCCCACAGCACATTTTTGCTTGGCGACTGCTCTAACATCAGAGTCTCCCACTATATGAGTCTATATTGTATTTTATTTAAAGAGTATTGGTGGGTGGTGGAGTATGGGTGGGGGATAGTGGGATAGTAAGTGCGTGGTTGTGGTGTGTTTGCAGTTAGGAGGCTTGTTTTGTATTAGGGAGTGGATATGAATGTGTGAGTGGAACTAGGGCCTTTTTTGGTTTTAACTTTGGGAGGGTTTTATTATAATATAAAATGTTTCAGTCTCTGGCCCCCTCGGTTAGCTAATGCTGCATTGCTGCTACATGACCTCTGCCCATTTGTGGATGTTTCCCTCCCAGCGGTTACGTAGAGATGGTGCCAGGAAGTGGGTATAGAGAGGGGGCGGAGGGGTGTGTGTGGGGTACTGCTAGTATAGCAGTAGTGAATAATATCGGGGTGGTCCGGAATAGGAGGCGCCCTGGAGTTAGACAGAGCCTTGAGAGGGGCCCAGCTTGTTTGGTTCCTGTCCCCAGGGCTCCCACTGGACCACGTGGGCAAGTAGCTAGAGGGTCAGCAGTCTCTGCTAGTCCCCTTTGGGCAGTGCTGTGCAACGCCAGGTTGATGAGGAGCAAGACCACTTTTATGGCGGACATGATCTCCTTGGTCGACTTGGCTTGCATTACTGAAACCTGGTTGGGGGATGATGCTGGGCCAGTATTGGAGGCGTCTGTCCCCGCTGGGTATTCGGTGGTGCACTGCCCGAGGAGGGAATGCAGGGGCGGGTGAGTGGCTATCTGTTTTGGATCCAGACTAAATTTCTTTGTGCACC
Source organism: Neoceratodus forsteri (assembly GCA_016271365.2). Taxonomy (NCBI): domain Eukaryota; kingdom Metazoa; phylum Chordata; order Ceratodontiformes; family Ceratodontidae; genus Neoceratodus; species Neoceratodus forsteri. The sequence goes on along the minus strand of CM057449.1, from coordinate 728,073,127 downwards.
CAGTTGGATGTGCCTCGTCATTTGAATGTGTGGCAGTGCATGGGGGTCCAGGTGCAGGTTGCAGGATTCTCCTCATTTATCGTCCTCTGGGATGGGGGGGAGGATTTCCTGCAGGAGATAGCGGACTTGGTCGCCAATAGTGTTGGGAGTCCCCTAGATGGTTAATTCTGGGGGATTTCAATGCCTTGGTCGACAAAAAAACCTCGCTAGTTGGTTACGAACTCCTCCAGATGATGACATCTCTGGGCCTGATAGAGGAAGTTACCTCTGCAACCCTCTAACACTGCCACGCCTTGGACTTGGTATTCTCACTGGGGCTTGATGTTACTGACATCAAGATTGATCGGGTTGTTTGGTCCGATCACTGCATGGTGGAGTTTTCGTTTGGGCCCCCAGCCTGTTGAGAGGGTTTGCTATCGCCCTTTAAGGGGATTGTCCCCGGAGGGACTGTTGGTGGTAGATGTTTCTGCCATGAGTGCTTCATGTGCGATTGGCATGGGTGAGGTGGTGATAGCCTATAATGGGGCTGTTACCAAGGCACTCAATGCCATCGTACCAGTCTGTATACAACCCAGGTCCTCTCGCTTGAGACCCCATGACTCGATGGGGCGCTCAAGGAAATGAAGACCTTGGGTCAGAAGTTGGAATGTTGCTGGCAGATGACCCAGTCCGCATAGAACAGACTGGCCCTGAGAAATCATTATAATGAATATCTGGGACAGTCAACCATAAGAAGGCAGAATTCCTGTCCAGTGAGATTGCTGCTGGAAAAAAACAGACCTGCTCAGCTACTTTGGACTGCGGACAGACTGTTAACATCCAGTCTGTCTACAGCTGAAAAAAGCATTTTCAACTGCATTGTGTGAGGAGTTTGCTTTGTTTTTTTCAGACAGGGTGTCCTCCATTCGGGCTGAGATCTCCCCTGTGGGACAAAATGTGTCCCGCAGTGGTCGGCCTGTTTCGAGCAGAGGCATTCTTATTGTTTGGGGGGAGTTTTGCCGGTTTAGGTGATTTCAAAGCTGCAGCCCACATGCTGCAAACTGGAACCTGGACCAACCCATCTCCTTGTGGGAGGGGTGGGGTTCATTGGCCCAGTGTTCGCCAAGATTGTCCGGTGCTTACTCTGAGGGGTGCTTCCCTGGCGCCTTGAAGGAGGCGCTGGTTAGGCCCCTTCTGAAGAAACCTTTGCTTGATTCAGACGTCCTGGCGAATTATAGACCTGTCTTCAACCTCACATTTTTAGGAAAGGTTGTTGAAAAAGTAGTGGCTATGCAGCTCGAGGTGCACCTCACGGCATTTGACATGTGAGCCATTCCAGTCCAGTTTCAGAGCCAGGTATAGCACAGAGATGGCATTAGTTTGGGTACAGAATGACCTCCTCAGATAGAAGGATAGAGGAGAGTGGTCAGTTCTCATCCTGCTCTATCTCTCTTCAGCATTCAACACTGCGGACCACATTGTGCTGTTGGATTGACTAAGAGTGTATTGTGGTCTCACCGGAACAGTCATCAAATGGTTTGAGTCCTAGGACACTGACAAGAGGCAAAGAGTAGTGATGGGGAATTTCTCCTCCTCCTCCTCAATGCCCCTGTCACGTAGAGTACCTCAAGGCTCAATCCTCTCGCCAATGTTGTCCGCAGTGTACATGCTGCCCCGGGGGAGCTCCTTAGACTATATAGTCTGGGTTTTCACTGCTATGCAGATGTTACCCAGCTGTATTTGTCATTTGCCCCTGGAGCTGGAAATGCCATTGAAGTGCTTAATAAATGTTTGGCTGAGATTCAGGACTGGATGTCCTTGAATTGGCTGAGGCTAATCCCCGACAAGACGGAAGTACTAGTGATTAAGCCTGGTTGACCGGCTTGATGGGGAGGCCTCCAGAGTGGTAACAGGGTTGGTCCTGGGATCCACCCCATTGATGGCCTTCCCCAGGGCAAAAAATGTTTGCGTCATTTTTGATAACAGATTGACTCTGGAAGTTCAGGTGTCCTCTGTCGTCGGGAGTGGGTTTCATCATCTCAGGAATGTTGCCCGTACTAGACCCCTGATTCCATCGAAGAATTGCCATCACTTGTGCACACCTTTGTGACTTCCAGTCTGGACTACTGTAATGCTCTGAACTTCAGAGTCAATGGAGGGACCCTCTGCCGACTGCAGCTAGTTCAGAACGTGGCGGCCAGGCTGCTGGCTGGCCTATCAAAGTCCTGCCATGTGACATTGATCCTGCGGGATCTGCACTGGCTGCTTGTCGGGTGGGGGGTCCTCTTCAAGGTGGGCTTGCTCACCTATAAGGCCCTGTACGGAGGGTCCTGATTACCTGTCTGACCTCTTAACTCCAGCCATCCTGGTACGTTCCCTTCACTCCTCCACCGAGGGCCTTCTGGCGATTCCAAGGGCCAGGCTGAAAACCTCAGGGGGGGGATTGTTTCTTCAAGGTGGCCGGCCCAATCCTTTGGAATTCACTGCTGAGATCCTTGAGGGAGGCCCAATGGTGAAGGTGTTCAAGGAGGGCCTGAAGACATCTTTTTAATAAAGCATTTCAAGATCGTTTTTAACCTATTTTAAAGCTATTTTGCTTTTAGTAGCTAATATGACTTATTATATATGATGTCTGTACCCTGTTATGAATTGTAATGGCACCCAGAGCCTCCGGGATTGGGCACCACAATATTGAGAAAGCCTTGCTTTACTTCTCCATGCTGCCCAAATCCATATAATTTACTGGTAGCACTTGGCATTGAACAGTAGTCTACAGATGTTACTCATAGTAACTACTAGACGCAGAATGAATAACAGTTAGTTAGCCTCAGAGGCGGTTTCTGCCATTGGTAGTTTCTTCTCCATGCTTCCTAAATCCATATAATTTACTGGTACCAATCAGCACTGAACAGTAGTCCTACAAATGTTGCTCATAACACTGAGTACTGCAACTGTTGGGATGGCAGGAGGTGAATATGATCAGTCCTTGTGCCTTTTTTCAATTAGCATTTCCTTTGTTCCTAGCTTGCTCCAACTTCAAGTTTGTTTGGAAATGTCATTTCCTCTTCAGATTTCCAATGTTGTTCTTTCTGTATTTTTATTTATTAGTAGTAGTATAAGTGTGAAAAGTGTGTCTTGATTTTTATCCATTCTTTCCATAAATAAAATAACAAAAAAAAAAAAAAATTCAGCTAATGAATGACACCATCAAGCTTGCTCTTCTCCAGTGAGTATGAGCCTAAAATGTAAGGAAAAGGTGCAAATTTGAAAATAAGACTAGCTAAAAGGCACTACTTCAAACAACAAATTGAAAAGTATGACAACCTGAGAAAGGTCTGGAAAAATATAAATTAAACTCTGAATGGTGTTGCTAAAACTAAAACGTAATATGTAATATGTTGAGTGGTACAGAATATACTGATCCTTTATTTTAGTTATAGTCAATGTGTATAATTAATCCTTTACTAATATGCATAGATGCAAAGGTTTCTCCATGTTAATTATTACTTCCACCCCTGTGCATGGTTGTGAATAATGGTATTGATTCACTAGTTGTGTTTTGTGATTGCTCAAGTGTTAGTTTTTCCTCTGGGCTCGGATTTTTAAATTCTACCCTCAGTAGAGGTGTTAAGGATGGATGGTCCCAGAGCTAAAGGAGATTGGATTCAAGATTTATTTCAGGGACTGCCTTCCCCAAACGTTCAAATAAAAAATTTGCTAACTACACCTCCTCAAACTCATGGAATGAGAACCCTAGACATGGAGGAAAGGAAAAGCATCCATTGTGGAGGAAACCTCTAGGGATCCAGTGCCATGGGTTTGCCTTCCCTACAGGCATAAAGATTAGGAGATGAGCTGACTGTAAGCTTGGTGGATTTCAGCAGATGGATCTTGGCTGTATGTCTTGTAGCATGATGAGGCTAATCTTTGACAGGGTATCCTCACTAATTTGGTGAAAGAATTCACTTCAATGGACCAGTTGTCATCTCCCCCCCCCCCCCCAAAAAAAAAATTTATATGTTCCCCTGGCCCTGATGTGCAGTAGTATACTTTTTCTGGGTTTAGTCATTGCAGCTGTATCTGGAAGGAATGAGGAATATTGTTGAGGGTCAATCAAAGGCATAGTTGAAAGGATCCAGAGAGTTTAATAAATCATGTTGTAAAATTGTATTTTACTTGTCTAATTAAAAAAAAAAAAAAAAAAAAAAAGTTGAGTAATTAGTCTTGCCTGCCTAAATTATCTGGAGCACGAGTTGTAGGCATGATGGACTGTTTGTCGGTAAGCAGTACTGGTTGAGTAGCTTTTAGGATTTCGCTAGAAGCTAGATATTTATAAAAAATGGCAGTCTGGCACCATCAGTTATATTTTGGATAATATAGAAAGTTTACTTCTTGAGGTATGTGGTCTGTTTTTGAATTTTCTGAGGATCAGAACATAAGTCTCTCCAGGTGTTTTTGAAATCAGAAAGGCATGTATGTTGAGTTGGACTAAACGCAGCAGATGGTGTAGAGAATTCGGTGGGGTGCAAGAAATGTTAGCACCAGAGTCCTGGTTGCTTGAAGAGTGAAGCTGTTGTTTTGTGTAATAACCCCAAGGCTGAGGAGATCAGTAAGTCCTTGATATAAGGTAAAGTCAACAAACTTTCTTCCTAGAGACTTTTGAAGATATTTTCTTCAGGTTCCGGAGGGACATGATGGCAAGATTGTAGTGAGGTAAAATTGAACTCAAGAAATGTATTGTTTTGATAGCAGTGAAAAATAGTTTCTTTTATATGGATACAAAATGAAGCAAGGGCAAGGATATGGTAGGTAGCTGAATGATAATTTGCAGACTGGTGCAGAAATATGAATACTTGCAGTGTTGGATGCCAATCTCTCTCTAAGAATTAGTGAGTGATTTCGCACATAACATGCTGTGCTTTATCTAGACTGGATTTTATATCATTATCAGATTTTGGAATCTGGAGTTTTGGTTGGAGCTGTTTGAGGGATAATGGAATGTCTGAAAGTCAAAACAGGACAAGCTGTCTGCTATGAAGTTGGCCTACTGGAAATGTAAACACAGAAGGTCAGGGAATACCCATGGAGCACAATTAAAACAAACTTTCTCAAGAGGTTCATTATTATGGGTAATGAGGCTCTGCTTTCGATTTATGGATAAACTGAGTTGTCCCAATGAATAGTTACTAACTGGCTGCATAATGGGTGTCCCTATTTGACATGGCAAATCCAAAAAGTTGCAGATAGTGAGCAGTAAAATGAGGCAGTGGATGGGGAAACAGGCTGGCTCGAGCCCACATACTAGACAAAACTTCAAAGCTCCCAAAACACAGTTTTAAAGGAGTAGTCCACCCAAAACTTGCAAAAAATATATGTTGTGCAGAGTGTTTTAATTTGTATGTGAAGTTCTAGTATTTCCTTAACTCTGACTGCTATTAGGAGTTTTTCCTAAATTAGCCTGCTAGCTTTATACTAGTTTTACGACCCTGGGGATCTTCATCGGAGACAGCTTAATTGTATTCCTTGTTCCCACAGAGCATCTTGTCTCATGTGACAGCGATGTAGCAGATACCCAACATTCAGCACACACATGCCAAACAAACTAAATATCTTGGAAGCTTTACAAGGTGCACAAAAATTACCAGTAGCAAAGTTCTCCAGGACAGTAAGACCTTTACAATGAGGGTAGTCACTAAGCTGAATTCTACAGATTTTAAAATATAGCCATCTCTGCTGTTGTGAGCTGATTGTAAAGCAGTGCTTTCTGCTGGATTTATGGTCTCTGCTACATCACTGTCTCATGAAACAAGGTGCATTGTAGGACAAAGGAATACAATTAAGTTGTCTTGGCTGGAGATCTCCAGGGGTTGTAAAACTACCCTAAAGCTAGCAGGCTAATTTAGGAAAAACTCTTAATAGCAGACAGAGGGAAGGACACACAACAACTTAACATATAAATCAAAACACTCTGCACAACGCCTTTTTTTTTTTTTTTCCCCCTAAGTTTTGGGTGGACTAGTCCTTTAAACCAGTGCTCTAAACTTCTAGCACCAACTAGCTAATTACACCTCACTCGGGGTATAATTTGCACCTGTGTAGAATTATGCAAAAGCACCCAAACAAAATCGGATCAAAGTATCTGTTCTGAATGTCCGACCATAACAGCTCAATACTTTTTTGTGGTAGCATACTTTCAGCAGATTTCCACATAATAATCTGTTCTTTTTTAGCTGTCTACTCCTGTATTGCAAAAGTGCTCATGCAGCGTGCTAAAAAAAACTACATACAGTGTGCAAAATTGTTATATCAAATGCAAACGGGGCATAAAGGGCAACAAATGTTGCCGATACTGTTACTGCTCTCACTAAAAGAATATTCACAGCCACCAGGAGCCCCAGCGCTTTGCTCCTCACAAGTATCGTCGGAGGGCATTTGTTGGGCTTGAGCAGTGACAATGAGTTATATTTTAAAGAGAGGGAAAGAACCAAAGTTCAGATTTTGGTGTATCTCTTCAGACTGAGGCTGGGCAAACCATGCTCCATAACAAAAGGCAGCAAAATCAAAAGATGGTGAGGAATCGAAAAAGAAAATGTCAGTAAACCGACAATATTGAGGTCAGCACTTCACCCCAAACATAGAAAAAAAGGGGTCTTTGAACCTCATAAATTCAAAGCATAAACCTCCTTTATTCTATAGCCACAGGCAACATGTAAAAAACATAACTTCACTTAGTCAGAATAAAGTGCAAAAGTCTCACTCACTGTAGTGGTTCTTAGTTGGTGTAAGTTCCCTTCTTTAACATGCAAAAAAATACTTCGTAGCCTTCCCACAGATTCTGTTACAATTCATGCGTTTGCGTTTTACGTTTTGCGTTGTAGCCTAAGAAGACTTGAACTATACTCCAAAATAAATATTCAAACAACATGAAGTCGTACTATATTATGACTAATGCAGTTTGTCCCACCATTAGAACTGCTCCGGAGGTGAAAGAGTTAACTTCCATGCAGGGCATGGAACTTAGAGCGCGAGCTCGGTTAGAGAAGCTCTGTCAGGGATATTTCAAACCGAAACTGTCAGATTCTTTACTCCGCCTCACTGAACAGTCGCTCCGGAGATTCCTCCTGCTGCTCGGTTCATTTTCTCGGTTTAAAGAGTTTTTTCTCGGTTAAATTCAACCGCAAACCGATCGGTTCAAGCTCTGTCTATGGTATTGTAAGTAAAGGTAGGTTTTCAGTGTGGAACTTGTAAATGTTTATCGGTTCGGTTTGAACCGATCAGATTGTATTTAAACTTCATTCTGAAGCGTTTTAAGGCTTGTTAGAGTGCGGTTCCCGGTTCTTATCGGTTCTAAAAAAAACGGGTTTCATTACGGTTTTCCATGACCATGACACGGTTGGGAACCGATAAAGGGTGTCTTGCTTGGCACTGCCGAAAAAAGGGCAAGTTTTGGTTAGGCTGGCATTATGTCTGAGAAACCCAAAAGAAAAACTGGGCCCACTGGGTTTCAACACTGTAGTGTCTGTGGGGAAGCCTTTGCCAAGGCTGACCCACACACCACATGTGTTTGTCTGGGGTTTGACCACCTCAATGCAGACTGCCAGATTTGCAAGAATTTCCCTGCAGCTACCCTAGATAAGAGAGTTGGTAGGCTCAAGGAACGAGAGGCCAAAAAGTCCGCTGACCCGGATGGCCAGCCCGGTTCGGTGTCAACTGAACCGGAGGGAGTGCCCTCTGACCAGGGCCAGGCTTCCTCGGGCAAACGTAAAGCTGACTCTGAGGAGCCAGTTCCAGCAAAGAGAACTAGAAAGTCAGCAGGTGTGGAGTCAAAAATCCCTTCTCCAACTGCTGCAGAGATAGCCAGGGCAATACAAATTGTCCAGTCACTTTCCCCGGTTCCGTCCGAACCACCACTATCTGGCAAAAGGTCGGTTCGGTCGGTTCCACCGGTTCAAGAATATGATATAGAGGAGTTTTATGAACCAGAGGAGGGGGAGGATGATTATGAACAGTGTGAATGTGACTTTGAAAGTCTGGATGTGCCCATTGAACTGGACATCTCCCCAGACAGAACTTTAGGAGAATCTCCCCCTAGGCTTGCTGAGTCCCCTTCTCATTTTCTGTTTTATAAAAAAGTTGCTGAAACCCTCCAGCTTCCTTTAGAGGAGGCTGTGGATGAGCAAGAGGAGCCTGACTTTGTAGAGATGATGGATATCCCAGAGTCCAGGAGATTGTCTATTCCTTTACATAAATCTTTTGGAAACAAACAAAAATTTTAAAAGCTCCTAATTCTGTGCCTCCTGTGGATAAAAAGATGGACAGGAGGTACACTTGTCAGGTCCTGATACAGAATTTCTTTCACAGCAATGTAGCCATGTTAGTAGTTCAGGCTGCAGCCTGTGATAAAGCTAATATTCCCTGGCTTCACATCCTCCTGACAAGGACTCCAGGAAGATTGATGCCATGGCTAAAAAAACAATACATGGCAGCGCCTTTGGAACTCAGACAAGCAAACTATATGGCTTATGTTGCGATACCAAAATCTAGATGGGATACTGTCATGGTTTTAGCCAAACAGGCCCCTGGCCAGCTTGCCAAGGAGCTGGAGCAGGTGGCTGCTGATGGTATTGAGGCATCCAAGGTGCAATTTCATGCTGCAGTGGATTCTAATGATGTATCCTCTAGAGTCATGGCTACATCTGTGGCTTTTCAGTAGATTGGCTTGGCTCAGGTGTACTACTTTGTCACAGGATACCCAGTCTAAGGCTATGGATTTTCCTGTGGTGGAAATTCTCTGTTTGGGGAGCAGACAGAGATTATATGAAGAAAATGGATGAATATAGAACCACTTATAGGAGTGCACAAGCCAAGGAACGGCAAGCCACTCCTCAGAGGCAGCCCCCCAGGGGTAGAGGCAGGCCTTTTCACAGGCCTTTTTACCAGACCCAGGCCTCCTCTTCAGCTTATGTTCAGAGGGGGTTCTTCAGAGGGAGAGGCAGACGGGGTACAAGCAGGCCTGCTCCCACCCTCAGCCTAAAGCCCCTGCCAAACAGGCACCCTGATGGGATGCCCAGGGCCGGTTCTCCATTACCTGTAGGGGGCAGGCTGGCTTACTTCGTCCAGGACTGGGAGTCTTTAACATCAGACAAGTGGGTCCTGGAAGTAGTAAGCCAGGGTCTGGTTCTCCGCTTCCAAAAATTTCCAAAGATTAGAATCGGATCTTTTCCACCTGCAAACCCTCTAGAGACTCTTGCCTTGGAAACAGAAGTCTCAACCCTCCTGGCTCTCAGAGCTGTAGAAAGGGTTTCTCCCCTACACCAGGGCAAGGGTCTGTACTCCAGGTACTTCCTTACCCCAAAAAAAGACAGGAGAGTGGCGCCATCCTGGACTTAAGATATCTGAACAAGCACCTTTTAAAACCAAAATTCAAAATGGTGACTCTGGAATGATTTTACCTCCCTAAGGCCAGGGGACTGGCTAGCTTCCCTGGACCTCAAGGATGCCTACTTCCATGTTCTTATCAGAAGCTCCCACCGAAAGTACCTCAGATTCGAACTGCCCTCAGGCCATTATCAGTTCAGAGCAATGCCCTTCGGCCTTACCTCTGCCCCAAGGGTATTCACAAAATGTCTGGCAGTAGCAGTTGCTCATTTAAGAAGGCAAAAGATTGTCATCTTTCCCTACCTGGACGACTGGCTCATTGTGGGTCAGTCTCCAGACCAGGTCAAATCACACCTGCAAGTTACCCAGCAGCTGCTTACCTCTCTGGGCTTTCTTCTCAATCTTCCAAAGTCAGTTCTGGAACCTGTCCAGGTACTCACCTTTATAGGTGCAGAACTGGGCACAAAGCAGGCCAGAGCCTTCCTTCCTCCCTCTAGAAAGGGTAAGGACCCTGGTGGCTCTGGCCTCGTCCTTCACTCTGCAGGTCTCTCGGCCAGCAAGGCATTTCCTGCAGCTCCTAGGACACATAGCTGCTTCCACAGCTGTAGTGCAAGGAGCAAGATTTCAGATGAGGGACATTCAGTTCCATTTGAGAGCCTTCTGGTCTCAAAGAAGAGATTCCCTATCCAAGTTAATCCCAGTGACTCGAACCCTGATCCAGGCCCTTCAGTGGTGGCAGGATCAGAGCAATCTGAGACAAGGGGTGCCCTTCATCCCTCTATCTCACTCCTTGACCCTTACTACAGATGCGTCCCTCTTGGGATGGGGGCTCACATGGGCGACCTCTCCACCCAGGGGTTGTGGTCCCCTCAGGAATCTCTGCTCCACATCAATCTGTTGGAACTCAGAGCTGTTTTTCTAGCACTTCAGGTTTTTTCTGCATCTGTTCAGAACAAGGTGGTACAGGTCAGAACAGACAACACCACTACAATGTGGTACATCAACAAACAAGGGGGCACTCTGTCTTCGGCCTTGTGCACTGAGGCGATGAAGTTGTGGTCTCTGGCTTATTCCCTGAACACTTCCCTCATAGCAGTTCACCTCCCAGGCAAGGACAATGTCCTGGCAGATGCTCTCAGCAGGATTTCCCAGGGCCATCACGAATGGTCACTGGATCCCCTAGTACTGGGGATAGTTTTTGCCAGATGGGGCACACCTCAGATAGATCTTTTTGCAGCCCCAGACAATCATCAACTTCCACTTTTTTGTTGCAGGCCCCCAGTGTTGGGCTCAGTCCCCCTGGATGCCTTTCTCCTCGATTGGGAAGGGAAGTTTCTCTATGCCTTCCCCCTTCCTCTCCTGTTCAAGGTGCTAGTCAAAATCAGATCTCAGCCCTGCAAGATGATCCTGATTGCTCCAGACTGGGCCAGGCAGCCCTGGTACCCACTCCTTCTGTCCTTAGCAGTCCATCTTCCCTGTGTCCCCCAGGAACCACAATCTGTTAACCTGTGCCCAGGGAGAGTCTGGTATCTGAATTCAACCCTCAACCTCAAGGCCTGGCTCTTGAGGAGTTAGTTTCTGATCTACAACTTTCTCAGGGTGTTCTCGAATCTTGAAAGCTTCTAGGAAGCCTTCCACCAGGGCTACCTATAACTCCAAGTGGAAAAGGTTTTCCATATGGTGTTCTGGGAAGCATATTTTCCCCGGAATCTGCTGATTTGCCCACTGTTTGGGACTATATGGTCCATCTTAATTCTTTGGGACTGAGACCAGCTACCCTGAAAGTGCATTTGGCAGCTGTCTCTGCTTTTATTTCAGCAGGGATGCCTCTTCTCTTTCTGCTCACCCTGTATTTTCCAAGTTTTTAAGGATTGTTTCATACTAATCCACCATTCAGGGACCCTGCCCTGCCTGGATCTTAATGTTTGCATTGCTCAGCTGATGCAACCCCTTTGAACCTCTGTCTTCGGCAGAGCTTAAGTATTTGACTTGGAAAACTGTATTTCTAGTAGCCATCACTTCTGCAGGCGATAAGTGAGTTACAGGCTTTATCAGTGGAGACTGACTTTATTTCCTTTCACAGGATAAGGTAGTCCTTAGGACTAACAGGAAGTTTTGCCTAAGGTGGTTTCAGATTTCCACCTTAACAATCTATTTCACTTCCAGTGTTCTTCACTGACCATTCCTCCTCTGGTGAGAGGAGGCTGCACAGCTTAGATGTTAAGAGGGCCCTAAGTCACTACATAGGCTGCACAAGGGTCCTGGTTTGACTCCTCCAACTATTTCTCACTTATGGTGAGGTTGGGAAAGGAAACCTGCCACTAAGAGATCCATTGCCAGGTGGATTGTCTCTTGTATCCAATTTTTCTATCAAAACTGGAAGGTTCTCCTTCAGGCCTGAGGACTCACTCTACCAGAGGTACAGCTGCGTCTCTAGCTGCTGCCAGAGACCTCCTATCTTAGAGATATGTCAACAGCTACTTGGAAAACAGTACACACTTTCACCAAGCATTACTCACTGGATATCCAGGCCAGGAGGGATGCTCGGTTTGGCACAGCCATGCTTCAGAGCCTATTCCTAAGTAGGTTCTGTCCCTCCTCCATGGAGGTACTGCTGTGTAGTTCGTATTAGTCATAATATAGCAAGACTTCATGTTGTTTGAAGAAAAATTACTCACCTTAGTAATGTTGTTTCTTCTAATGGAGTTCGTATATTATGACCCCCCAGCCTGCCCTCTCAAACTTCTACTTTGGGTATGGGGTGGCAGTCCCTGTTGGCACTTATTGATGCCCCTTTTATGTTTTCACCCTTCTTTTGGGGTGTTTGGGTGTTGTGTTTTATTTTATCTATTTTTCTGGTCCCTGACTTGAGTCTTGGTGTTGGGACCAGAAAAATGTGTTAATATTAGTAGCCAGTTGGCTAGTGTAGTTACAGCTTCCACACAGAGCCTTAGTGAGTTTTGCTCGTAAAGATCTGACAGTTTCGGTTTGAAATATCCCTGACAGAGCTTCTCTAAATGAGCTCGCGCTCTAAGTTCCATGCCCTGCATGGAAGTTAACTCTTTCACCTCCGGAGCAGTTCTAATGGTGGGACAAACTGCAGTAGTCATCATATAGCAAGACTCCATTAGAAGAAACAACATTACTAAGGTGAGTAATTTTTTCTTGTGGGCTGTGCCAACAAACCACTTATAACTTACAGCCGCAGAAAGGAATTCGAGCAAAACCAAAAAAACACCAAAAAGCGCTGTATCTCAGCAGGTGCATGCTACACAAGGGTCTGCATCCAAAGGGCTCAACATTTCTGAGTGCACATATGTATCGACCGTAACTGCGGTCATCTTCAGAGCGTGCCCTTCCTTTGGATGTGCTATCCTTATGAAAGAAAAAGTTAAAGTAATAGTACTAAAAAAAAATCCCACACTCTGTGCAAGAACTACAGTATGTGCAATTGTAATGTGGCATAAATAAACTCAGTGAGCCACAGAAGTAATTGGAGGAAATGGACCACATGGCGTGTTTCAACTGTGCATTAATTCCCTAGATATGCACGGTTGACCAGCGCCAACATCGGCCACCAAACTCACTGTGCTGGGAGAAATACCGGACTACCCAGCCAGTGGACACACGAGGTCGCGCAGCATTGGTACAGTGATTAGGCAGAAAAGCAAAAGGGCAGGGAATAAAAACAGCAAGACTGACGAGAGCCCAAGTAGTTCATCACTGAATGCAGCACATGAGATGTATTCAAATAACCCCTTTCAGAAGTGTAGATTTAGAATCCATCGCCCGGTTAATTTTCACTAGCATGCATCTGCAACCAAATAATGTGCAGGGCTGAACTTCCATTTTGAATTGTTGATTAGAGAAATGCGTAGCAGCACAATCCTAGAGCAACAGAGATCTCAATTGTATCCTAAACCTAATATACACAAACAATAATGTTAGCAACATAGCAATAGTTAACAACTGTTAATGTTACTGTACTGTAGTATAACAAATAATCATTAGTCGTGCACAGCTGATCATCGCGTAGCATAATGCAAATGAGCAGTATATCCCATAATGCATATTGTTACTAAATGCTTACAGACAGTGAAATGAGCTAATTAAAAAGTTTCCTACCGTGTAAAAAATGAAAACAGTTATTCCTTATAAACATGTCAAGAAATAAAAAGACACTTTTTACAAATGCAAAGTTTATTAATGGCTATGTAAACAAGGATGGTTCCACAAACAATATGTGTAATAGTGAAATACAATTTTTAGGAGCGTGGATATGTTGTTCATCCACACTCTGTGGCATGTCCCTTTCCCCTTTAAATCTCGCCAGAAAGTCTTCATGCTGGCTTCTCCCACCCACCCGGGTGGTAAATACCTCAGCTCTGCCCCATGACGCGAGATCTTCCTTTCCACTGGAAGATTCAGGTTCCCTCATGCTACCTTAGCAGTTTGTAGGCCCTGGATTCCCAACGTCTGTTTTCACCGCCAATTTCTTTAAAACTCATCAAAGTTTATGACTCCGATCCTAGCACTCAGACATGGAGGACAAATTGTCCCCTGGATTTCGTCGATATCCCTGCGGCCAGAAAATGTCGCGCACCGATCCCCACACCTCGTGTGTCTATTGCTTCGGTGTCGTACATGACACCACCTCTTGCACCATCTGGCTGGCCTTCCATCCCAACGTCCTGGACGACCGCAAGGCGCACCTAAAATTGGGGAGACCGGAGCTTCGCAATCCACCGGTGAAATCGAGGGAGGCAAGGTGGCTGGTTGCCGCGGGATCCGCCAAACAGCCGGAACAGATGGCGGCTTTCGAGGAAGAAGCTGCACAATCTTTGACCAGCCGAAGGTTTTTTTCGTACCTGTCAACCTTGGCTCTACTTTTACTGGTTCCTTTCGGGAGTTGTGCCAGTCTCTCCCCACCAGGGGTGAGGCATCCTCGGGCTCTCACTCCTCCCGTCCTCAGAAGAGGGACAAGGACCCCAAGTCTTCTTCCAGAAGGAGACGTGCTTGTGACCGAGAGAGGTCAGAGTCCCAAGTCCCAGGAACATGCAGTCTCAACTTCGGTTGAGATCGTGTCCTCGGCCACCAACTTTGGAGATTCCTGTTCACGCTCCTTAGCAGCTGCAGTGGTCACTCGCCGCAGGGCCTGGCTGAGGTTATCCTCCTTTCTGGCAGATACTCTGCACAAATTAGCTGACGTGCTCTTCCTAGGCACCGACCTCTTCGGTCCAGGAGTGGCTGGTCACCTCCAGCACATAGAGCAGTCCAGTGCCACCTCATATACTACCTCTACGAAGGGTTCTTCGGGCAAGAACCAGCAGAAGCGCAAGAAGAAGCCTTTTCGGCACTCTTCCCCTGCGGTCAGACAGCCCTCCTTTCAAGGAGGCCAGCAGCAGCAGCAGGCTCAAGCTTGGTGCCCCAGGCCCAAGCAGGGTCCCCAACAGCCCCGTAAAGGAGGCCGAGGTGCTGGTCCAGGAGCAGCCGCCTCCGCTAAGCCTGCTCAGTGACTGGTCGGGGGGTTGCCACCCCTACACCCGTCACGCCAGGTCTGGGTCCTCCCGTGGGGGTCTGGCTCTGTCACTTTCTTTCCGCCTGGTCCGGTATCACTTCAGACAGGTGGGTTCTGGAAGTGGTCGGCCAGGGACTGCCTCTGGAATTCAAGCAGTACCCTCCCAGCCAAGCCCCTCGGGAGGAAAGGATCTCAGCTTGCACTCAGTCGGCACTTCCGGACGACATTGCTCAGCTCCTCCACAAAGAGGCGGTAGCTCCAGTGCCAGATCCTACTACAGACCCCCAGGTGGTACTTGGTGCCCAAGCAGACGGGGTTGGTGCCCCATCCTAGATCTCCATGACCTGAATCAATATCTCAGGTCTCGCACCTTCCGGATGGTAACTGTGAACCAGATTATACCATCTCTGGAGCGAAACATGTGGTTCTGTTCACTGGATCTGCAGGACATGTTCTTTCATGTCCCAATCCGTCAGTCCCACCAGTGGTTCCTCTGCTTCAGGGTCGAGGGGACCCTGTACGAGTTCTGAGCCATGCCTTTCGGCCTGTCATCGGCACCACGGGTCTTCACCAAATGCATTGCAGTGGTGGCAGCCCATCTTCGGTGTCGAGGGTTCGGATATACCCTTATCTCAACGACTGGCTCTTGGCGGGTTCCTATACTAGATAGAATTTGGGCTCTTCTGAGGTAATATATACAGGAAAAATAGAAGGAATTGAATGTTTGTTGTTGAAATTTCACATGATTAATCTTATTGTGGGAGTTGTTTATTCTCCACCTAAGATTAATATTAGGTCTTTTGAAAAATGTTCACATACTGTTAGGGAATGTTTAGGTCAAACTAATGTGATAATGATGGGTGATTTTAATGCTGCTTGGGGATGTCCAAGGGGTCGGGCTTTGGAAAATTCTATGAAATGTTTAAATTTGGTGCAGATAATTGATGTTTCTGCAAGGAAAGGGAAATTAACATGTAAAGGTAGTATATTGGATTTGTGTTTTGTATCCCCTGAATTGATTGTAGTAAACAAGGGGGTTGGGGAACCAAATCTGGGGGACCATAATGTAATTAGATGTGTTATAAACTTGGGAATTAATGTTCCAAAAATGAAAACATTGAATATAAAAGAAGTTATGCAAAGTTTAGTAAGCAGTTATTTCGAAAGCATCTACAGGGATTATCATGGCATAGAATTTTTGTAATACCTGACCTAAATTTAGCAGTACAGGAATTTACACACATGTTTATTGCGGTTTGTAACACGGCTCTCAGTCGGGCGGCGGAAAGGAGCCCGACGATTGGCCGAATGGCCACAGCTGACTGAAACCGAGCGGGTATTAAGGCACACATAATGCCCGCTCGGTCAGTACCAGCTGTGGCCATGGAGGCACCCGAGGGTAGCAGCCCGCTGGGGCAGTACCCAGAGTGGCCAGGAGGCAGAGGGTGCAGCACTGAGCAGCCAAGAAACAGCCCGGAGATGCAATCGGGAGCGCGCGGGGGAGCAGCGGCAGAGAGGGACAGCGGTACGAGCTGGTAGCAGCACCCGGTAGAGGGCAGCAGTGATTGAGGCCCGAAATTCCCGGACTGCAGGGAGGCAGTCAACGGATCCGGCAGCCAGCACCGCGGTCGGAGCACCGCAATCCTGCAGTAGTGAACAGGTAAAGCCTCTGTTGTCTGCCTGTAAGCGAACAGGAGGTGCCTGCCCGTTGTGTGGAAAGGGGTGCCGCCGGAGCATACAGCTCGCCGCAGGTGAGCGCTGAACCGATCCTGGCTGCCGGAGGATGCGGTAACAGGCTCGCTGTCGCGCGACGAGCCTATGTTAGAGCGTGACATCACTTCAGCCTCGGGTTTCTACCGTGACACGCCCGCTAAGCGCCGCTGCGCCCTCGCACGAACCCCCCTAAGCAGGTATTAATCCACTGGTAGAGCCTCAGCTGGCAGTGATTAATGCTTACATGTGACCAATTTGCACCTTGGAGGAAAGTTAATCAGAAGCAGAATCATTTGCCCTGGGTGACTCCTACCATAAAGAAGTTTAATTAGGGTAAAAAATCAACTTTGGAAAAAAGCTAATAAGACCTTGAAAACTGAAGTATGGGGGTCAGTTTTAAAAAAGTAAGAAATAGGGTGATCCAAGAAATTAGGAAATCAAAAGCCAACTACTATAAACAAAGGATAAATGAATCAAGTGATCCAAAGAAATATTGGTCTCTGATAAAGAGTCTTACAAATCCTGGTAAAAATCAAAAAGAAATAAAATTGAGACAAAATGGGTCTATTTTTGAAGCAGAAAAAGCGGTGGAAATGCTAAACCAATATTTGATTGAACTTCCAGATTTGGATATAGGAATTGAAACCAAAAAGAATAGTGTGCAGTATACTGATATTTAAATAATTTGATAATCAGAAGGAAAACCAAACACCAATGTTTCGGTTTAAAGTAGTGACCATTTCTGAAGTACATAAAATAAGTAATTTAAAGATAAATAAGGCTTGTGGTCCCGATGAGATGGAAAATAGACTTCTAAAGGAAGCTGTACAAGAAATAGCACCCATTCTGAGTGGTATTTTCAATTGGAGTTTAAGGGAGGCATCTTATCCCTCAATATGGAAGTAAGCAAAAATAATCCCTATAGATAAAGGGGGTGACTCAATGGCCACATCAAATTACCGCCCCATAGCACTGTTGTCAACTGTCTCAAAAATACTGGAGAAAATTGTTCACGGACAACTGATGCAGTATTTCGAGAAATATCAGAAAATAACCCCGTTTCAGTCAGGTTTTAGACAGGGTTGGTCCACGGATACCGCACACACGGACTTCCTGGATCTAGTTGCTACTCCCTTGGGGGAGGGGAGGTTGGTGGGTGCGGTATATGTGGACCTATCAAAAGCTTTTGATTTGGCGAACCATTGCACTCTGATTAAAAAAATTGAAGAACATGGGAATAGAGGAAGAGACTTGTGGATGGTTTACATCATATTTAGACAAGAGAACTCAATTTACTGTAGCAAATGGTTACAAGTCTGGACTGGATTATGTGACAAGGGGGGTACCCCAGGGTTCAATCCTGGGGCCCCTCTTGTTTTTGGTTTACTTGGATGACCTACCAAGACTGATAAAAAAATTCACAAGTTAGGCTCTATGCGGACGATACAGTTCTGATTGCATCAGGTAAAAATTTAGATGAAATTGTACAAAAATTACAAGGTGATTTCATAATAATGCAGAAGTTCTTTTCATCACTTGGACTCCTGATAAATAGCAAAAAGACACAAACCATGTATTTTGGTAGTGAGAAGAAAAAACAAATGTCTCCAAAATTAATAATTAAGACTCAGGAAGGAAATACTGTAGAACAAACACAAGTTTACAAATATTTGGGTATTTATATTGATCAAGGTTTAAATTTTGAACGACATATAATAGAACTAATTAAAAAAACAAATTCAAAATTAGGGGTTATGAGAAGGATTTCAAATTGCTTAACAAAAGAAATGCGATTAAATATAGCTAACCAATTAATATTACCAGTGATTGATTACGGGAGTCATATTTATAGACATACTTCTAAAAAGCAGTTACATCATTTGGACGTTCTTTACAATAAAATAGCAAGATTTGTATTAAAATGTGATATTGGCACCCATCATTGTGAGATGTATACAGAATTAGGTTGGAATTCATTAAATCAGAGAGCTGAGAAACTGGTTGAACCAGATAAAAGGACTATTTAAAAATGTTTCACAGCATCACTTGACAAGAAAATTAATAAAACCTGATTATGGACTAAATTTGTGGAAACAAGGTGCCAAAGATTTTTTGGTCCCAAAAATTAAAAAGTTTTGGTGACATGACTTTTCAGTATAAAGTCTCAACAAGCTGAAATAGACTTCCCCCTTATCTTAGAGACCCAGACTTGTCCTTTTTAGAATATAATACTGCAGTAAAACATGAATTACGTTTTAGATGTTTGTGCAATAGGTAGCTATAAGCATAAGTGGTTTCATTATGTTTTGTATTGTTGATGTGATGTGTATGAGTGCTATGAATATTTGAAAGCTATGTATTTTGTATATTTTGTGATTATTTAAAATTTTGTACAACACAGGATTTGTCTTGTAAATAGGGATTCTTTGAACCTTAATTGCAAAACTTCTGTATAAATAAAATTTTTACTACTACTTACTTTACTTCAGGAGGTGGAGAGGTCCAGGGATCTGGCCCTCCGAACCTGCTCCCAACTCGGCCTCCTTATCAACGAGGCTGTCGGAACTTGTGCCCTCTCAGGTGATGGACTTCATCGGGGCAGAGCTCGACTCTCGTCAAGTCAGAGCTCTGCTCCTAGCGGACAGGGATGGAGGTTCTCTCCTCCTGTCTGATCATTTCTGGTTGGGGCACCCTGCGCCCTGCCCGGGACTCTTCTTGGCAGCTCTCTTGGCTACATGATGCGGCACCACTGTGGTCCGTTGGGCCAGGTGGCACATGCGCCTCCAGTGGGAGCTGGACGCCCAGTGGATTCAGCGATATGGTCACTTCGACCAGCTGATCACTGTAACCCAGAAGATGTGAGACGCTCTCCAGTGGTGGACCATCCCAGACCGGTTGCAGGAAGGAATCCCGTTTGTCCGTCCCGAGCCGACTGTCATCCTGACGATCGATGTGCCTCTCATGGGCTGGGGAGCCCACATGGGGGACAGCAGGGCCCATGGGTTCTGGACCCCTGAGGAGTCCCAGTGCCACATCATCCTGTTGGAGCTCAGAGCAGTCAGACTGGCACTGTCAGCTTTTGCTCCTCAGCTCTGGGGTCAAGTGGTTCAAGTCCAGACGGACAATACCACGACCATGTACTACCGCAACAAACAGGGCAGCATGCACTGTCATCTGCTGTGCAAGGAGGCGCTCCACGTCTGGACCCTCGTCAGCCGGTTGGAGGCGGATCCCCATGCCATCCATGTGGCAGGAGTCTCGAACCAACTGGCGGATGCTCTTAGCCGCCTAGGCCAGACATCCCATGAGTGGTCTCTCCATCCAGAGGTAGCTTACAATCTGTTCTCCCGTTGGGGCAAACCGTTGGTGGACCTGTTTGTCTTCAGGGAGAACACCAAGCTGAGTCTGTACCATGCCCTCCCCCTCAGCAGGGCTCGCTGCAGGGGGGGGATGCCTTCTCGAGGCCGTGGACCCCAGGCCTCCTCTGTACCTTCCCTCCATTTCCCTTGATCCACAAGGTGTTACTCAAGGTGAGGAGGGACAAGGCGAAGGTGACACTGGTAGCCCCAGATTGGCCCCGCCAGTTCTGGTATCCAGATTCTCAGCCTCGGCTGCAGGGCCCCGGAGTGGCTTTGTACACGCCGGGACCTGATATCGTTGAACCAGGGGAAGGTATTCTGTCCAGACCTTCAATCCCTGCACCTCACAACCTGGTACCTGAGCGGCTAAAGTTCCAGGCTCTGGGTCTTTCCGAGGATGTCTACACCGTGGTGGAGGCATCTCGTAAGGAATCAACCAGGAAGTGTTATGCCTTCAAATGGAAAAGGTTTTCCATTTGGTGTCAGGGTAAGAGTCTGGACCCCTTATCCTGCTATGTGCTAACATTCTAGACTACCTTTGGTCTCTCTCCAAAGGGGGTCTATGGTCATCGACCTTTCGAGTGCACCTGGCAGCCATTTCTGCTTACTGGGTGTGGGCCAGTCAGCTGACATTGGTACAGGAGACAGTGGTCGGGCGCTTTTTCAAAGGCCTGGATCACATATCCCCTCCGGTGCGTGAACCTCCACCTCCGTGGGATCTCTTGCTGGTTTTGGCAAAGCTCATGGGCAGGCCATTCGAACCCATGCACAAGTGTAAGCTCTCACACTTGTCGTGGAAGACTGCCTTCCTGGTGGCTATCAGGCCAGCCAGAAGGACAGGGGAGCTCCAGGCGCTTTGGTGGACTCCCCTTATCTGGTCTTCCACAGGGACAAAGTTGTCCTGCGACCCCACCCGAAATTCCTTCCGAAGGTGGTTTCAGAGTTTCACTTTAACCAGGTGTTGACTCTACCGGTATACGACCCTAACTACACCTTGGACGCCGAGTACAGGCTCCATACTCTGGACATGAGACGTGCTCTCTCCTATTATAAGGAGAGAACGGTGGAAATTCGGGGAGAGGTTCACCAGCTGTTTGTCACCTACGCTGAAGCCGCTTCTGGCAGACCTGCAGCTAAACGGACCATTGCGAGATGGATTACATCATGCGTAGGTCTGTGCTATGAGTTGGCGGACAATGAGCCTTCCAGAGGGATAAGAGCTAATTCTACCCACCATACAGCTGCATCGGTGGCTGCTTCCAGCGACATCCCTATCCAGGAAATCTGTCTGGCTGCTACCTGGAAGTCGGCAAACATCTTCATTACCCATTACCATATCAACCTTGAGTCACGCCGGGATGCTGGTTTTGGGGCCTCGGCTCTCCAATCCCTGTTTCCTAAATGGGGGCTTGCGCCTTGCCTCCCTCCTCCCGGAGAACTGCTTGGAGTCTGCCTGAGTGTGTGGATGAACAATATATCCACGCTCCTAGAACAGGTTACTCACCTGTAACAGTAGTTCTAGGAGTGGTATATGTTGTTCATCCACATCACCTCACCTAACCTCCCTGGCTTTAGGCGCACCACCTTGCTTCCAGTGGGCTAAGATCTGGCGTCTTGGGGGGGGCGGTGGTTACCACCCGGGTAGGTGGGAGGAGCCAGCCAGAAGACTTTCCAGTGAGATTTAGCGAAGGGACATTAGAGGATGAACAACATATACCACTCCTAGAACTACTGTTCTAGGGACATGGATATGATGTTCATCCACACTAACAGGCTATCCTGCCGCTTTAATTCTTGCCGGAAGACTGCTGGCTCCTCCCACCCACCCGGTGGTAAACCTCGCCCGCCTCATGACGCCAGATCTTCCTTACCGCTTGGAAGCTCAGGTTCCCTCCTTAGCGCTCTGTGTTGTAGACTGGATCCTGACTCTTCGGTTCATCTGAAATTGGTTTTGAAGTTTTCCAAACTTCGGTCTTCATCTTCCCTCGCGGCTGCGATGGACAAATCTGTTCCCGGCTTTCGGGGGTGCCCTTGCGGGCAGAAAATGTCCAGGACGGATCCGCACTCCACGTGCGTCTACTGCCTAGGCCTAGATCGCGACCCGCAGGCCTGCGAGTTGTGCCACTCTTTCTTGGCCAACGTTCTGGACGATCGCGCTGCCCAATTGAAGCTCGGGCGCCCCGAGAAACGTTTTCCGCTGGTAAAATCTAAAGAGGCTCGTTGGGCGGTGTCAGCGGCGGCTGGCTCAGCTGAGCAGCTCAAGCAGTTGATAGCCTTCGAGGAGGAGGCGGCCCGGGCTGCATCTTCCTCCTCCTTGGCCGTGGCATTTATCCCGCTCTCTCTGGGTTCCTCGTATACGGCTTCATTCAAGGAGCTTTGTCAGTCCCTTTCCACGAAAGGAAAGGGGCCTTCGGGACATTCTTCTCGGCTCTAGAAAAAGGAGTCGAAAGGTAAGTCCCACCATCTGCGTTTGTGGGAGCGGGAGAGGTCCCCTTCCCCGGGCAGTTGACCGTCGACTTCGGTCGAGGTTGCGGCTGAGGCCGCTGACTTCACGGTGCCCCCGTCAGGCCAGCCTGCCGAGACTCCCGTCGACTAAGTCGAGATTTTTCTCGATCCGTTAGACGGGCTGTCGACTGGAGAAGCCGACAACCCTCCTTCACCGGTTCCCCCGGTGGATACCGAGATCTGCCTGCGCCTTCTTGGCGCAGTCAGCGAAAAGTGCGCGAGCCGAGGAAGAGCGGTGTCCCGCTCCTTCCCAACCCACCCTCGGTCCCCGAGGTCTCTGTCTCGGACCTCTTCTCGGTCCAGCGTTCCGCCGACATCGGCGGTCTGGTCTTATTGCGAAGTAGCGGCGGCGCCCGTTCTTCCCTCGTCCTCCTCGGGTGAGAGAGGCTGCGCGCAGTTGCGCTGGCGCTCGAGGACCTTATGTGGCAGCAGTTGCTGTTGTCCGGGCCTAAGCCGACCCCAGCCAAGACCCCGGCCATCAAGTGGCTGTCGCCTGAACGTCCGAAGTAACCACTCGTTCCAGTCTAGTTGCCTGCTCCAGGGCCAGTTGCTCGGCCGAAACCCGCTGCTCCACCGATTGTGGTGGAACCTCCGCCTCCACAACCGAAGTCGGGGGCACCGACCAAGAATTCTCGGTTGGGTCACGGCCTGCCCCCCAGGTTGTCAGTCACCCTCACTCCCGACCGTCCCCGGCAGGTGGAGGATGGCTCGGGGCCGAGGCAGCTCTTCGCAGACTCTTCAGAATCTGATGACGATTCCTTCCTGTTCTCCAGGCAGTTCGATCTGGAGTCCTCCGGGGGCCAGTCTGTGGACGATAGCCCATCGTCCTTCTTGGGTCTGCTTCGACTCATCTCGGAGTCCACCGGGATGCAGCTCGAGCCCGTGTCCAAACGGGCCAAGTATCCCCTGACAGAGATTCTGGACCGAGGGGATTCTCCCACGGAGGCCTTTCCCGTGGCTGAGGCCATTGTTGGCCCAGCCTTGGAGCTTTGGCAGTGGCCTGCTTCCTGTCCTGCGCCCTCGGCCAGGATGGCCAGGAAGTATGCGGTCCCTACCGGCTCTTTGCCCAGTTTTCGGAACACCTCCTGCCGAGGGGTTAGTTACGATAGCTTTTTCCGGCGCTCCGGTAACGCGGGATGTGGATAAGCCCCGACAGAGAGTCCAAATGCTGGACTTTGCCAGGCGATGGTGTGCCGCCAAGGCCTCCTCGGCCCGACAGGCCAGCTTGGCCATGCTGATGGCACACTTCTCCCACGCCTCATGGGCTCCCTGGATGAGGTTGTTCATCTCCCGCCTGACCTGCAGACCACGGTCCGTCAGGTGCGGGACCAGGGTAGGGCGGTGGCGAAGCAGCAGCTCCAGACTGCTCTGGACATAGGTGATTCCTGTGCCAGGTCAGTAGCGGCTGTGGTGGCTATGCGACGCAGGGCGTGGCTGAGGATATCCACCTTCACGGCGGATACCCAGCACAAGTTGGCGGATGTCCCCTTCTTTGGGACTGACCTCTTCAGCCCTGGAGTGGAGGGACACCTCCAGCGGATCGAAAAGTCCAGTGCCACCCTGGACTCTGTCACCTCCGCCCAGAGGGACAAAGGCCGCCGTCAGCAACAGCAGAGTCCTTTAGTCATCGGCGCGAATCTCTACCCGGCCCAACAGCATCCGCAGCAGGGCCAGACCCAGGCTCAACAGCATCCCAAGCCAAGCGGCTTCCTCTAACAGGAAGCAAGGAGGTAAAGGCCCAGGAGGTCCTCGGCGGTTCCTCCTCCAAGCCTGCCCAGTGACTGGTTGAGGGTGCCGCCCCCAGCCTCGCCGCTCCCCTGGGTTCCCCATGGGGACCGGCTCCGCCACTTCCTTTCGCCTGGTCCGCTATCACCACGGACCGCTGGGTGTTGGAGGTGGTAGGAAAAGGCCTGCCTCTGGAGTTAGAGCAGGCCCCACCTTTTCGAGCCGTTGCCCCTCGGGGGGCCACGGGGTCCGCAGCTTCGCTGTCGGCCCGCCGAGTCGATATTGCCCTGCTCCTCGAAAAAAGAGGTAATCAGGAAGGTGGCGGATCCTCCTCCAGAACCAGGGTTTGTGTCCAGGTACTTCCTGGTCCCAAAACGGACGGGGGGCTGGCGCCCCATTCTCTATCTGCACGACCTGAACAAGTTCCTAAGGTCTTGAACCTTCAGGATGGTCACTCTGGCTCAGATAATCCCATCCTTGGAACGAGGTGTGTGGTTCTGCTCCCTGGACCTCCAGGACGCGTTCTTTCACATCCCAATCCGTCCGTCCCATCAAAGATTCCTCCGCTCAGAGAGGAGGATCCCTTACGAGTTCCGGGCCATGCTCTTGCTCTCCCTAGCTCCCAGGTCTTCACCAAATGCATGGCAGTGGTGACAGCATTCCTGCGCGCGCGAGGTCCGGGTGTACCCTTACCTGGACGATTGGCTGATAGCAGCCCCCTCCAGACAGGAGGTGGAGCGGTCCAGAGATCTGGCCCTCCAGGTTTGCTCTCAGGTTGGCCTCCTCATCAATGAGGCCAAGTCGGAACTCGTGCCAAAGCAGGTGATACTGTTCATCGGGGCAGAGCTTGACTCTCTGCAAGCCAGAGCACGGCTCCCGACGGACAGGGCCGAGGTTCTTTCCTCCTTTGCCCAATCATTTCTGGTTGGGCAATTGCATCCTGCCCGGGACTTCCTGCGCCTCCTGGGCCTCATGGCGGCCTGCACCAGCGTGGTCCGTTGGGCCCGTTGGTACATCCCCTTCAGTGGGGACTGGCCAGACAATGGTCACAACGCTGCGATCCATTGGACCAGCCCGTGACAGTGACCCAGGAGATGTGGATCGTTCCAGCACATCTGCAGGAGGACATCCCGTTCGTCCGCCCCGAGCCGACGGTCTCTCTCTCGACCGGCGCATCTCTGGGTTGGGGTACCCATCTGGTTCCCTCGGGAGTCCCGATGCCACATCAACCTGCTGGAGCTCCGAGCGGTCCATCTAGCTCTCACCGCCTTCGCTCCGTTTCTACGGGGTCAAGTGTTTCAGGTCCAGATGGACAACACCACGACCATGTACTGTCTGAACCGCCAGGGCGGGACGCGCTCCATGCTATTATGCAAGGAAGCTCTCCGCATTTGGTCCCTCGTGCGCAGCCTGGAGGCGGATCTCCTAGCCATTCATGTGGCAGGAGCCTCCAACACCCTGGCCGATGCCCTAAGCCGGATAGGGGCTGCGTCTCACGAGTGGTCTCTCCTGCCGGAGGTAGTACAAGATCTTTTCTCCCACTGGGGCACGCCTCAGGTGGACCTGTTTGCCTCCAGGGAGAATGCGAAGCTGAGTCTGTTCCATGCCCGCCCCCCTCAGCAGGGCTCGCTGCAGGGGGATGCCTTCTCGAGGCCGTGGACCCCGGGCCTCTTCTACGCCTTTCCCCCATTTTCCTTGATCCACAAGGTGCTTCTCAAGGTGAGGAGGGACAAGGCGCAGGTGATTCTGGTAGCCCCAGACTGGCCCCGCCAGTTCTGGTATCCAGTCTCTCCTCAGTCTCAGCTCCAGGCTCCCGAGGCGGCTTCCAGCCCGCCCGGACCTGATCTCAGTCAATCAGGGGAAGGTATTCCATCCGGACCTTCAATCCCTGCACCTGACGGCCTGGTTCCTGAGCGGCTAGAGTTCCAGGCTTTGGGTCTCTCCGACGAGGTCGTCAACATCATTGAGGCGTCCCGTAAGGAGTCGACCAGGAAATGCTGTGCCTTCAAATGGAAGAGATTCTCCACTTGTTGTCAGGGGAAGGGCTTGGACCCTTCCAACTGTCCCTTGGCAAGCATTCTGGACTACCTGTTGTCCCTTTCTCAGCAAGGGCTTCGGTCGACGACCCTTAAGGTGCACCTGGCAGCCATCTCTGCTTACTGGGTGTGGGCCGGCAAGCAGTCAGTGGCGCAGGAGAAGGTGGTCGGGCGCTTTTTCAAGGCCTTGACCATTTCCCCTCCGGTGCGAAACTCCACCTCCGTGGATCTACTGCTGGTACTACGGATGCTTATTCGAACCAATGCACAGGTGCGCATATTTCACACCTGTCGTGGAAGACTGCCTTCTTGGTGGCTATCACGTCAGCCAGAAGGATGGGAGAGCTCCAGGCGCTTTCCATAGTCTCCCTACCCGGTCTTCCACAGGGACAAGGTTGTCCTACGCCCCCTCCCAAAATTCCTTCCGAAGGTGGTGTCGGAGTTTCACCTTAACCAGGTGTTGACTCTGCCGGTGTTCTACCCCAATCACACCTTGGAGGCCGAGTGTTGGCTCCATACTTTAGACCCTAGACGAGCACTCGCTTGTTATAAGGAGCGGACGGCTGAAGTTCGGGGAGAGGTTCGCCAGCTGTTTGTCACCTTCGCTGAAGCCGCACCTGGCAGACCTGCAGCAAAGCGGACGATAGGCAGGTGGATCACCTCCTGCATAGAGCTCTGCTACAGGTTGGCGGGCATGGAGCCTCCCAGAGGGATAAGAGCTCATTCTTCCCACCATACCGCTGCATCGGTAGCTGCTTCCAGGGACGTCCCTATCCAGGATATCTGCAGGGCTGCTACCTGGAAGTTGGCACTCTTTATTACCCACTACCACATCGACCTCGAGTCACGCCGGAATGCTGGTTTTGGGGCCTCGGTTCTCCAGTCTCTCTTTCCCAAGTAAGTATTGGGGGGTGTGCGCCTTGCCTCCCTCCTCCCGGAGAACTGCTAGGAGTCTGCCAGAAAGTGTGGATGAACAACATATCCATGTCCTTAGAAATACAGGTCACTCACCTGTAACAGGAGTTCTAGGAATGGTATATGTTGTTCATCCACACGACGCACAACCTGAGCTTCCAGCAGGCCAGATCTGGCGTCATGGCGCGGAGCCGAGAGTTTTACCACCCGGGTGGGTGGGAGGAGCCAGCTTGAAGACCTTCCGGCAAGAATGAAAGCGCAAGGATACCTACAAGAAAGTGTGGATGAACAACATATACCATTCCTAGAACTCCTGTTACAGGAGAGTAACCTGTTCTTCTGTAATATAAAAACACATAAAAAGTAACACATTTGCCTGCTTTCATTTACAGAATAGCTGTAATGTAAGTACTATCAGTATAACCGATATAAAAAGCCATGTTACAAGTGCATTAAGCCACTGTTATCACCAACCCCGCCCCCCAACCATGCATTAATTCCTTGTAAATGCCTCCTTTCTCGTGGCTTAATGCTTACTTAAAGTGCTGAAGTGCCAAGCATAAGAAAGATACTATTAGAACAGACATTATTAAAAACTAATTTTACAGAAAATCTAATGAATATATTTATATATTGGTGCAAACAAGGATCAGGTAGAGCCTGCAAGTCATACCTGGTAGTACAGGCAGAGCATGAAAAGTCTAACCTGTACTTTTTACAGCAGTCAAAATAGAGAGCAGAGCATGCAAGACAAAAATAGTGTTTGCCTCCCATCAAAACCGTCATAAGTCCCATCACCTCAATATCTACGATAACAAGTTTGATGCACTCGAAATGGTCACCCCCTTTCAGTACGTTGGTGTCTACCTTGATACTCTCTCTCTCCTACAAGTCAGCACATAGACCATGTTGCCAAGGCAGCCAGTGCCGGACTAGATCGGCTCTACTGGCATAGGCAGTGCCTCACCGAAAGTGCCATCAAGCTTGCAGTTAACAGCGAATCAAGATTGTCTTAAATAAAGCCTGCAGACTAGTCCTGGGCGCGGACCGTTTAACTCACACTTAGGAACTATACTCAAGCATTGTGGGAACTATACTCAAGCACTGGTTGGTTAAACTTGAATAGCAGAATACAGTACCAAGTCTGTCTATTAGCTGAAAAATACACCCTAGGTCTTGCTCCCTCTGGAGTGAGGCAACTGCTAAGAAACTCCATTTCCTCCAGACTAACTAAGAGGTTGAGTAAAGCTGTCTTCATTATTCCATTCTGCCGGACCTCACTAGGGCAACAGTCCTTCGAATACAGGGCCCTCTGCTGGCTAAATTCCCTTAACTCTGAGCTGATTGAGGAAACAAAATTATGCTCATTTAAAGCCAAGCTGCTGCAGTTCCTGGCCACTCTTGGTACCTGCAACTGTGTCACCTGTGCCTAATTCTACTGTTATTGATAGCTTATCTGTCCTGCATGGCACCCATTCCCCCCCCCCCCACTTCCTCCCCTGCCTGGTGTGACCCCGCTGAGCACTTACCCCCATGCCCCCGCTTTATCCCCCACCTTCCTGCTTTCGCTTCACTAATATTACCTCCCATATTCACCCCTCCCCCACATTACCCAGCCCTGCCCTATCCCCTACTTGCATAACCCTGGGTAGATTCCTGTCCAGTCCCACCCTCTGACCATTCTACCCCTTATCTGTCGCCTCTTTGTTTCTGCCCCACCCTCCTCCTGCTCTCATCTATTCTGTCATCCCCTCCTTTGGTCACCACCACTTCTGACCCTCCTTAACTCTACCTGCATGCTCTAAAGGTCAACTAACACAATAAATTGCTTGTCCACCTTAGGTATGCTCTGATACTGTTGCAATAAAGTTGACCTCTCCTACCTGATGAATTTTAACTGTACTTGCTTGAATGTGTATCTGTATGTCCCTAATGTACTTGCTGCTGTATATACCCCTATCTAATTTGTAATGTCTCCGTATCTTGTCTATTGCCTTACGATGTGGAACCTTTGTAAACACGCTTTTAGCTGAAAGGTGTTAATCCGAGATTCCAGTAAATAGGTCAGATACTCACCTAGGGCAGAGCATGCAAGTCTAACCCTGGTTTGTTTAAAAAAAAAAAATTGAGGGTGGAGGGGCACAGCAGAACCCATCCTTGGAACTATTGTTTGTTCAAAAACTATGCCGGGGGATATTTCCATTTAAACCTTGTGGCATTAATGTATTCAGTTAGAAGATCCAGTATGCTTCTCTTTGTAAAAGTCTCAGTTTTAAGTTTCCACTTCAAAAGCCTATCTCCACCTTTTCTATACCCACAGACTTAAGGGATGCTGGTGTCCCATGGCGGGCTTCCGTGTAGTGTCTTGCCATTGCCTAGTCTGGATTCGAATTTCTAATAGCCCCCTTATGTTCCCCAATTCTCAGTTTTAGTGCTCTCTTTGTTTGACCGACGTATGACATGCCACATGGGCAAGTGAACATGTATATAACTCCCATTGTGCTGCAATTTATGAATAAGATCCAGTCTCATATTTGTGACCTAACCTAGGATGGTTAAACATTTTTCTCTCTTGTGTTACAGCAGTGCACACAATGTCCACATTTGTGGTTCCCTTTTGGAATTGGCGGCATCCATGTCCGTGGCTGATCTTTAACAGGAATATAATAATTCGCAAGTAAATCCTTAATGCTTTTTCCCCGCTTATAGGTTACCATTGGCAATTCTGCAGTTAGTTTGCAGTCTTTGGTCTGATTAAAGTATATGCCAGTTTTTTTTTTATAATTTTACCTATCTTGGTTGCTAATGGGTTATACTCAGTAATAAAGATCAAAGCATTCTCAGTTTTATTTATCTTTTGCCTACAGCAACTGTTCTGTCACAATTTTCTACAGATGCAAGGGAGTTCAGGAGTAGTTCTGGTTCACAGCCCCTTTGCAAGAGCCATGAAGTAATGTCCGTTTTCACTTCTCCAAATTTGACGTCATTCAAGCAAATCCTTTTAGCTCTTATATATTGACCTTGCGGAATATTCATTGTTATAGATTCCGGATGGCAACTTACATTTCAAAAGGGTATTTCTTGAAAGGGGTTTTCTGTAAAGTCCTATTTCAAGAAAATTCCCACGTTTAGTGATCATTATGTCCAAAAAAGCAGACAAATTTGACTGCTTTCGTGAGTAAAGTTTAGCTGTATATTGGTGTGGTTTATATACTCTGTAAAATAGTTTAGTTCTTGTCCATTTCCACACCAAATCAATAAACAGTCCTCTATATAACGTTTCCATAGTTTAATCTTTTGGAAAAAAGGATTTTGGTCTCCATCGTATATAAATCTGTTTTCCCATTCTTCCATATATAAATTAAGATTAGGGGCAAAGGTCGAACCCATGCCTGTCCCTTTTTTATAGATAAAAATATTCATTGAACCAAAAATAGTTTGCTTCTAATACAAATCTTGATAATTCTAGGATATACTCTGTAGGTGGTTTTTTCTCCCTTTGTTCAATACTCCTATGTAGTGCTGTTAAGCTGCCTTCGTGTGGGATATTCGAATACAAACTCTCCACATCGATCGTCACTATCCAATCAGATGTTGTCACATTTGTTTCTTTTAATATTTTAAGAGTCTCATTTGTATTCTTTAAATAGGATTTTAGCAAGGGAACAGGCTTTTTTGTGTATGTGTATATATGTATATGTATGTGTATATGTAATAGATATACCACTCTGAGGTGTGCGGTCGTGCTCTGATATACGCATGCATTGGTGTGTGTTGTGTGCACGAGGCCGCAGGCAGAGTGCGTCAGCCGCACAAGGCGTATGATATCAGGCTACGAACCGACACCTCAGAGTGGTATATCTATCTTATAAAATGGCTATAGATTTTTTTGGGGGAGTAGTCCTTCTGTGTAGTTAGTAATTAAATGATATGTTGGCAGGGTGACACTTTTGGTGTGAAAAACTGTATTTGTAAATGATTTTAACTTTATGTAGTCATTTTTGGTGTGAAAAGCAGCCGCAGCAGTGTCACTTTAATTGTTCGACAGGTGATCGTTATTTAGTGATTGTCAGGATGGCGTGTTTAAAAATCAGTGATCGCCTTTAGCGCAGCCGAGCCAGAAGAGCTCTGGCGCGGAAGCAGCGAGGATAGATCGAGTTGAGTTTGTGTAATTTTGAATGACGGAAGCTAGAGCAGTGTTGCTGTCGGCAACACTCGGCCTGCCTCCGCTACGCTTCTAAATGACCGAGTCGCTTAATTTATCCTCTCGCTGTTTCTCATCGCATATGGAGCTAATATTGGGGAAAACCGCACAGAATAATAAAAGGCAGTCACTTTTCTGATTTTTTAAACACACCACGCCTTACTTTGACCTAGTAACAGCTTCTCACTTTCTAAAATGAGCACCGCCGGTCACGCTTACATTTCCTATTGAAAGTGAAAGTACTGCAGATCAAGTGTATTGTGAGTGGAAAGGCATCTTTTTAAATAAATGAAGAGAAGAATAAAGGAATGTATGTTATAGTTTTTATATAGAGTTAGGTTTCTGTTAGTCAGAGGGTCACAGTGGTTACAGTAATAAAGTGGTTGTACAGTGTGACACTGTAACCATGGCAGGATGATTTTTAAATTAAATTTCAGTAACATTAATGGTAGGATGAACAGATCTGTTTCTACAGTGGTGCTACTACTGGTATATTTATTTATGGGGTGGGTGTCAGTTGTATGTGTGTTAGTGTGGTGTCTAGCTGCACCAGGTGTGTGAGGGTCTTCTGCATGGAGAGGTTTTGAGGAGTGGAAAGTAGTTCAGGCGTGCGGTCGTAGTGGAAGGTGTGCGGTCGTTGGGAAATAATGCACGGTCATGTGATGTGTTTTGGCCAATTGTATCACTGGGAATTTTATGATTTTACCACACCATTTTGTAAGTGTGTGTGTGTGTGTGTGTGTGTATATGTATATAATATGTATGTACTATACGCTGGTGTGTGTGTGTGTGTGTGTGTGTGTGTGTATGTGTGTATGTGTGTGTGTATATATATGTATATATATCTCTCTCAACAAACTTTGACATATTTTCTGTCACTGACCCTGTAGCTGACACAACTGATCTACCAGGGACTGGAGTTATGTCTTTTTTGGTTTTTTTGTATAATTCTTTTATTAAGAGTTTTCTTAGATCAACAGACAAAATCAACTCCAGAGATAAAAATCCTTTCAAAAACATCCATACACTCTACTTACAGATCATATTATCTCGAACTTACACAACTTCAATAATGAAAAATAAAGGATAAATGGAAGCTTATTCCAACAGCTGCAATATACTGAAAAATAAGAATACAGGCATAAAAAAGGAAATTGGTAACATAACGTAAATAAACTAAAGATCCCACTCACCGCTCAATTACCAAAGTAATCCATTAGTTCTAAAGCTGAATTTTCTCTCTCTCTCTCTCGGATCAATATATCTGTTTATCTCTAGCATCAATAGCCCTGCAGCACTGTGGTCATTTCCACTGGGCCAAGAGTCTTTAAAAAATGGACTCCACAGTCTCAAAAAGGTCTCTTCCCTCCCTTTGGCCATGAAAGACAGCCTTTCTAGTGCCAATGCCCCAAATGCTAAATTCTGCCATTGACCCAAGGTGGGGACAACTCCAGACACCCATGTATTGAGGATGCATGGACGTGCTAGTGCCAACAATATCCGCATCCACCTCTCAAGGGGTGACCACTCCCCATCCTCTGCTTCCTCCATCCCAAACAGCATTACAATTGTTGTCACAGGTATTCTCCATCTGCACATAACACCAAGCTCCTGTGCAACCCCATTACAAAATGTTTGTAGAACTGGGCTAGACCAGAATGAATGTATATATGTGCCAAGAGCAGAACCACATCTGCATATTGCAGACGTCACCTCCACTGGGGGACAGTAGAGTCTGTGCACAAACTTGTATGCTGACTCCTTATATTTGTCATATATCAGCAGTCCCTGATGTATAGCATCCACTTCTGCCCACTGCTTCTCTGAGAGCGCTCTACCCAAGTCTCACTCCCACAGTTGTTTAGCGTTCCCAGACCTGTCTGGGAATTGCATCCTTAGTCTGGGAGGCATTCCTGATTATTCCCTTAGGTTGCTGTTTGATCTGCTGTATTAATATTTCTATTTTATGTATGTGAGATTCTGGGTTGTTCCTCCTTGCAATCCCATGTATGTACTTCCTGGCCTGAAAGTATCTGAAAAGATGTTTGGGACTCCCAGCCCTGCTTTCACTTCTTCAAAGGAGCAAACACTCTTTTACCCAGAGGTCATTAAGACAGAGGATTCCTCTCCTCTCCCATTCTCTGAATGAGGGGTCCTCCAATCCAGGAAGAAAGAGTGGATTTCCCGCCAGAGGTAGAACATAAGACTCCCCTTCCTTGTGCAAAAAAAACTTTTTTTTTATTTGTCCCCAACTTTCCAGAACACTACCCACCAACACATCAGGGCATTCCAGGACAGTATATAACTTCCTCCCTCCCTCTGCCAAATACACTGAGAGCCTTCCTTCATACTCTGCCTCCTCTAAATCTATCCAGCTGGCTTCCCTGCCCCTGAACACCCAATCCTTCAATATTCGGATCTGCGATGCTAAAAAACAGGTTTTAATATCTGGGTAGTTCAAGCCACCCATACTGCTGTCAGCCTTAAGCCTGTTTAAGCTAGCCCTAGGCTTCCTGCCCTGCCAGACAAATCCAGAACGTGCCTTCTCGAATCTCTTAATATCCTTCTCTGAAAGGCAGATTGTCAGCATCTGTAGTGGATAGAACACTCATCTTGATTAGATTTATGCGGCCTAACGAAGAAATCGGCAGAGCTCTCCATCTGTGCAATTCAACCGTAAGCAGTTTAATCAGAGGAGTATAATTCAACTTATACAAGTCAGCCAGGTTCTTCCCTATTTTAATCCCCAAATATTGAAGGGCAGTGTTTACCTTCCTCAGACCCCAGCAGTTTTTGTCCCTACACCAGCCTTCCCCCAGGAACATGATCTCAGATTTCCCCAAGTTAAGCTTGTAACCCGAAAAGCTGGCAAATTGGGTTATAAGTTCTAGTAGGGGTGGTATTGATCTCGGGAGCTCTGTGATATACAGAATCATATCATTGGCATATAGTGTAACCTTATGATGATACCCACTCTTACCCAGCACCCCAGCTATACTCCGCTCTTCTCGTATGGCTATGGCCAATGGCTCCACAGCCAGGGCGAACAGGAAAGGTGAGAGGGGGCACCCCTGCCTTGTTCCTCTGTACAAAGAGAACTGATCAGAGATGGCCCCATTTGCCAATACCGAGGCTCTAGGGTCCCTATAAAGGGCAACAACCATCTTGGTGTAGTGGTCACTCAGACCAAACCATCCCAGGGCTTCGAACAAGTAGGGCCACTCAGTTCTATCGAATGCCTTCTTGGTATCCATGGAAAGTACCGCAGCATTCCGATGCAGCTGAGAAGCATGCCCGATAACGTTTAGGACTTTTTGAATGTTATGAGTGTCTGCCCTTAACAAATCCGGTCTGGTCCGGGTGCATCAACTCCGGCAGCAGGGTCTCTAGCAGTATGGCCAAAATTTTGGCATAGACCTTGGCATTACAGTTGAGCAGCTATTATAGGCCTATATGAGGCACTATCCTGGTGATCTTTACCAGGTTTAGGTATCAGACAGGGGTTATGTTTTTATGCACTTCTGGTAAGAGGTACAGTACAGGTTTTCTTGGGTGTTCTACCTTTAGGAATTCAGCTTGTTTTTTTTTTTGTGATGTACCCCGTCTGTTCCCCACCATCTATCAGTAGGTCTGCCTTCTGTTTAAGTTCTTCTGTTGGATCTTTTTTTTTTAAGCTTTTCATTGAAAATCTCATTGCTGAGCTGTCTACATGCTTCAGCTGTGTATTCATCATAACTCCACACCACAACCGCTCCCCCTTTATCCACTTGTTTAATCACAACTTCCTTCATTTCTTGTAATTTTTTCAAAGCTTCTTTCTTTTCTAGTGATTTTATTTTTATGCATTTTGTTTATATTCTTTTTAATTAGTGAATGAACATTTCTAGATACTAAGTTGGTATATGTATTAATGGTGTGATTAGTCTGAGGGGGATTAAATGTAAATGGCTTTTTAAACTCTCTATTTTCCCTTTCCATATCTGGAATAGAAAGTGCCGATTGTGGTGAGTTACAGAAAAAATCTTTTAAATGCAGTTTTCTGTAGAAGCAAAAAAGGTAAATTTCTACCTGAAAAGGGTTCACTTTATTGGTAGAAATAAAGCTAAGACCTTTTACTCAAAATGTTACTTTGGGTTAGGATCAGGGCATGATCTGATAAATTTATGACCTCCAGTTCGAGTTGTGGGGTCTGGGTGATCACCCCCTCCCCCACCACCAATTCTGCCTGCCTCTGGAGTTCCGTCTCCCTCTGTTTCCACTTAGACTTGCGTGCTCTGCCTTAGGTGAGAGTATTTGACTCGCATGCTCTGCTGTCTCTTTTTGACTGCTGTAAAAGTTCAGGTTAGACTTTTCGTGCTCTGCCTTTACTACCAGGTATGACTAACGGAAAGGATCACAGATTTCCAGGTAGAAGGTCACCTGGGGGCCAGTGACCATCACATGGTATGGTTCAATTTGGCCACTAGAACTAAATCATCCCATTACAAAGCAAAAATATGGGACTTCAGAGGAGCTGACTTTGATAAGATGGCCAACAGAGTTAAGCTAGCCCTGACAAAAAAGAAATCTAGGTGAGGGAGTACAGGCAGAGTGGGCAATCATTGAGGATGCAGTATTTGAAGCAACATCCCATTGTGTTGGAGAGAAAAGGAAGTGCAAAAGGAAAAGGAAACCACTCTGGTTATCAAAAACAGGAGCAGAAAAGGTCAGAGCCAAAAGGCTGGCCTTCAGGAAATATAAGGGAATGCAGTGGGTTGAAGATAGGGAGGCATACCAAACTTCCCTAAGGGAAGCAGGGAAGGCAGTAAGGCAGGCAAAGGCCCAAACCGAGGAAACACTAGCACAAACAGTAAAAGAAGGTGACAAGACTTTCTATAGATAATTAGTGAAAGGAGAAAGTCCAGAGGGGGTATTGCTAAGATCAAAGGAGAAAAGGGGGCGTGTGAGGAGGAGGATCACATAAAACCATCTATCCTAAATGGATACTTCTGCTCAGTATTTACTGAAGGGAAGGTAGGGCAGGGCCCACAGCTCAGCACCATGGACACAGAGGAGGGAGGTGTGCACTAGTCCCTTCCCAAAAGAAAGGGTCCTACAACGGCTCGATAAGCTCAGGGTGGACAAAGCAATGGGACCTGATGGCATACATCCCAGGGTACTAAAGGAGCTAAGGGTGGAACTAGCGCAGCCATTATCAGAACTGTTTAGTGAGTCTCTGAGCACAGGAGAGGTCCCAGAAGACTGGAGAAGGGCTTGTGTGATCCTGCTCCACAAGAGTGGTAGCAGGGAGGAGGCAGGGAACTACAGACCAGTCAGTCTTACCTCGGTAGTGGGCAAGATTATGGAGGCACTCCTTAAGGAAAGGATGTACAACACCTGGAATCCATAGGAGCACAGGATCCAAGACTGCATGGGTTTACAAAAGGAAGGTCCTGTCAAACTAATCTCATAGATTTCTTTGACTGGGTAACCAGAGTGGTGGACCAAGGGGGAACTGTTGATGTCGCCTACCTTGACTTCAGCAAAGCTTTCGATACTGTTCTACGTAGAAGATTGATTAATAAGCTGGGTAGGCTCGGGGTGGGTTAGAAGTTGGCCAACTGATTAACAAACTGGTTGACGGGCAAAAAACAGAGTGGTAGTAAACGGTATACAGTCAGAAGAGATGCAAGTCACAAGTGGGGTACCTCTGGGATCAGTCCTGGGGCCAGTCCTCTTCAATATCTTCATCAGTAACATTGCAGATGGACTGGAGGGTAAGGTTTGTCTGTTTGCAGATGACACCAAGATCTGCAACAGAGTAGGTGATCCAGATGGTGTGGGCAGAATGAGAAGAGATGTGGATAAACTAGCAAAATGGTCAGAAGAGTGGCAACTGGGGTTTAATGCAAAGAATTGCAAGATCATACACATAGGGAAGAGAACCCCTGAAGCCACCTATAGGCTGGGAGGGAAGTTGCTGGCAGTCACAAGGGAAGAAAGAGACTTGGGCATCATGATCACCGATGACCTGAAAGCATCCAAGCAGACCTCTAAAGCAGTAGGTAAGGCTAGGGGGATGTTGGGGTATCACAAGTCGTAAGAGGGAGGTAATAATCCATCTTTACAAGACACTGGTTAGGCCCCATCTGAAGTACTGCGTGCAGTACTGGAGGCCACACCTTCACAAGGACATTAACCAAATTGAGGCAGTCCAGAGAAGGGCAACCAAAATGGTGCAGGGACTGCATCAGAAAACATATGAGGACAGATTAACGGAGCTCAATATGTATACCATAGAGCAAAGGAGGGAGAGAGGTGATATGATCGAAACATTGAAACACCTTAAGGGGATTAACAAGGTGAGTCTAACATTTTCAATATAAGAAAAATTGCAGGACAAAAAGACACAGCATGAGATTAGAGGGAGACCGATTAAGGGGTAATGTAAGGAAGTTCTTTTTCACAGAAGGGG
Organism: Neoceratodus forsteri; assembly: GCA_016271365.2. Lineage (NCBI taxonomy): Eukaryota > Metazoa > Chordata > Ceratodontiformes > Ceratodontidae > Neoceratodus > Neoceratodus forsteri. The sequence continues at coordinate 728,035,341 of CM057449.1, read as the reverse complement.
TGGTGGATGCATGGAACTGCCTACCTCAGGAAGTTGTGGATATGAATACAGTGCAGGGCTTCAACCAGGCATGGGATAAGCATGAGGGAGTAATATAGATGAGTATGAATAGATAGTCCATTGACAGAACAAAGGCCGATAGAGGTAGAAAAAGAAATGGGCAGACTGGATGGGCCTTGCGGTCCTTATCTGCTATCAACTTCTATGTTTCTATGACTTGCCGGTTGTACCTGATCTTGTTTATACCAATATATAAATTTCCTCATTATTAGCATTGCTGTATGTGTGTCTTTGTGCGGAGTAATGTATTCATTAGATTTTCTATAAAATTAGTTTTTAACGTCTGTTCTAATAGTATCTTTTTTATACTTGGCACTTCAGCACTTTAATTGCACATATTTTCACAGTGTGGGATTTTTTTTTAGTACTATCACTTTTAACTTTTTCATTCATAGGGATAGCAAATCCAAAAGAAGGACGTGCTCTGAAGATGACCACAGTTATGGTCTATATGTAAGCACACCCGGAAATGTTCAGCCCTTTGGATGCAGACCCTTGTGTAGCATGCACCTGCTGAGATGCAGTGCTTTTTGGCGTTTTTTTGATTTTGCTCAAATTCGTTTTGCAGGTGTAAGTTGTTTGTTGGCACAGCTCGCAATATTTATTTTGGAGTCTATAGTTTCAGTCTTCTTAGACTACAACGCAAAACGCAAACGTATGAATTGTAACAGCGTTTGTGGGAAGGCTACGAAGTGTTTTTTGCATGTTAAAGAAGGGAACTTACACCAACTAAGAAGCACTACAGTGGGTGAGACTTTTTTTACAAACCACATTTGCACTTTATTCTGACTTTAAGTGAAGTTGTTTTTTTACATGTTGCCGATGGATATACAATAAAGGAACTTTATGCTTTGAATTTATGAGGTTCAAAGAGCCCTTTTTTTTTTCTATGTTTTGGGTGAAGTGCTGACCTCAATATTGTCGGTTTATTGACATTTTCTTTTGAGTTTTTACAGCTCTGAGGTACTAAATACCCCCCACCTATGTGTACTTTAAAGCATAGGAGCCACTTTTCCCTCACACAGTGTTCTTTGTTTCTTTGATATGGTGAGGAATCTATAAATATCTAATAGGAAGGGGATAAGGAAGGTCTGTATAAAACAGATTGTATTCCAAGCTGACAGGAAATGAGATCACATGGAGAGGTCTGACCTGGCTGCTGCTGTAAAAGTTATGTGATTGACTAGGGAGCTGACAGATGAAGCACGTTCAAGCAAGTAAACTATAAAAAGACATCCTTGGAGGAATACTATGCATGGAAAAGTTAAGGTACTCTCGTAAGGACAAATGGTTATTTGAGTATATGATTATCATGCTGAAAATAATGAAATTGGGGACGATATTTGGTTCAGTTTGTCACTGGGTAAACAGGCTTCAGTCTTGCTGAGTCAAGAATAATACCCAAGCATTTAGTCACCTTTACTAGTTCAATAGTTTTCTCAGTGGCCAAGGGAATTCTGAAGAAAGGAAAGGGGAAATTGTTTAACCAGGAAAGGCACACTAAGCTGAGGCTTGTTTCCAGGTGCGACCTGGAAGCACAAAGAAGTTAAGTGACTTGCTCAGGGTTACACAGTATGCAAGTGGGGGCTGTGGGATTCAAACCCAGGACTCCAGGTTTGCAGCTCAGAGCCCTAAACCACTGCGCTATGCTGCTCCAAGAAGTTGAAAAGGTCAGACAAGCGAGTGATGCCAGCAGCAGGTGGTATGGAAATAATGTTGATTTTAACAAGAAGTCCTCCAGTAATTGAAGAACAAATGGCCATCTGCAAACATTATGTAAAATTCAGCTTATAGCATCAGAGAAGTATAAAAACTTCTTCTGCTTTTCAAGCTGAAGGTCGGGTGCACTGCAAAGTAAACATATGGTTCCACTGAATCCCATAAAGATGTCATAAAAAGTCAAAAAAGGGAAGCTTGACATTTAGGACCTGAGGTGCCTACTATGTAAGGAATATAGCCCAAAGACAGAACTGCAGTACACATATCCCCAAATATCAGCAATAATAAAGTGCTCAGTTTCACATTTATTGGTGAAAACTGCAAAAGTGCATACAGTGCATAAACATGACTTGAACACCACCATAACGACAGTGTTTTGCATCTGTACTGAGACTTCAACAGGGTGCCTGACAATGAAGGATGTATCAGTAGTAGCTTGAAGGCACTGAATATTTCCACTTTGGCAAGGCATGAATTGAGACAAGCAAATGTAATTCATTTTATGGTATCATCTGTCCGAGTGTACGCCAGTGAATAGTCTTCGGACAGTATCAGTGAGTTGATATTGAGGACTGCAGAGGAGTGTGGAGTGCAAAGGTTGATGATGAGCTATAGTACTTTTACCTGAAAATTCATGTATTGTTATCCCAGTGGGATTTATTCTGTAGGTAGGAAATGGAGGGTGCTACAGATGGCCTATGGTGAAGCATTTGGTTAATTCTTTCTCAGTCCATATACAGCTGTGAGTTCCTGAGTGCCTTATAAGAAATTGGAGTTTGTAAATGAAGATGAGGGAAGAGTTTGAATTACAGTGTGGAAACCATTCTTCAGACCATTCAGAAGGTAGGAGATGTCTGCCAGTTTAGGATCAAATGTACTGTACAAAGTCTTTGGAGATGGGAGACATCCACTGTGGTGGGAGGATGGAGAAAAGTCATTTTCCAAACGGGGCTCTCGGGGACGCGGGTACCCTCATCCTTTACACACATTTTGTGCGTCAGGACTTTTTTTTTGTCTCTCCCCGAAGTCCCGAGACACTCCTTTCCAGAGCCCCAGGAGTCACTTGAGAGTGCAGCCTACATGGCTTGTACTGTAAGATTCTCTGTAGAGCTGGGGGGGGCATGCTCCATCATTTTCTATGGGGCATTTTAAACTACATGTTTTATGTTTCAGAGGGTGAATTACGGCCACTGCTCAACTAACAAAGCTCTTGCTAGTTGAGCGGTGGCCGTAATTTGTGAATGGATGGATGTTGTGCCAGATTAACCTGATTTGACTTGTGTGATTGGGTGATGAAGGTAGTGGACAAGGCTCAGACAGTGGACATACTGTATCTTAACTTCAGCAAAGCATTTGACTTTGTTCCACATGGATGGTCGGTCAGAATGTTGGGTGATCTGGGATTGGGGAAAAGATAACAAGTTTGGTAGGAAATTGACCATGTGACAGAACCCAGAGGGATGTTCTTAGTGGGGTACACTCTGAGATCAGTGAGGTCACCAGTGATGTGCTACAGGGATTGGTTTTGGGTTTGATCCTCTTAAACACCAGATCTGTGATATTGGAGTAGACATCATACAAGGAAAGGTCTGCCTCTTTGCAGACAATACCAAGTTCTGCAGAAAAGTTGCTAGTGAGGAAATGGTAAGAAATATGAGGGAGGACCTGAAAGGACTAGAGCAGGAGTCTGAGGTCTGGCAGTTGAAATTCAATACTGGTGCAACCCCCCTACAAATGGGGGTTCCCAAAAAGTCTTCCTTGAGCTTGCCTAAATGCTCACTGCCAGGCTGGTGTCCTGCATTTTAGCAGTTTAAATGTGATTACCAGAGTCTGTATAGCCTCTGTCTACTGTCTCTTTAAGAGCTGCTTGCTTGCAGCATAAGTAATCTGAGATGGAGCTCTGTTGAAAGATGTAACTATTTGCTGAAAACCATTTAGGATGATAATGTAGTTTGTCTATCCTGCTTTCTTTGTAGCAAGGACTGTTTTGTTTGTCTCCACTATCTTGGTCCTGGACTGCAAATTGGTCCAATCAGTTCTGGTGGGATCCAAAATGTAGCCGGACTACAGGAGCTGTCTCAACTCAAAATCTATAGGAACTGTGGTTTGAGTTTTTGCGCCTTTTTTGCAACTGAAGGGGGAGCTCTAGCTTTGACTGACAGCCAAATCAGCCAACCAAATCTTTTGGATCTTGGGGAAGTCCCGGGCTGCTTGCAGTTTTCAGTTAGTTTCTGAGCTGGGAAGTAAAAGGAGATGAGCTAAAGTTATTCTGAAGTGATTCTGAGAGCAATCCTGAGTGGAATTGCAAGGGAGAACTATGAAATGGCTGAGAGTTTGGCCTCCATGTCTGTCTGCTGCTTCTGCACGGGAGAGAAGAGAATAATTTTGGACTAAATCCAAGTTTGTGTGACTAAAGTAAGCTACTGAAGTGGGCCAGGCTCAACCTAAGAAGACCGAAGATTCTGCTGAATGCGATCGGCCTGTCAGGAGTTCCAGCTACCCCTATGCTCCCATTGTGTGCAGAGAGTTTGCGTTTGTCACTGGGGAGCGCTTTGCCTGGTACAGTAGAATTCCCTTACATGTAAATGTGCTATGAGCTGCTAGTGGGTCTTGAGTTAGTCCCTCACTGTGTGAACTGTGTTCTGCTTGCTGGAAGCTGTATCCAGCCCAAAACGGACTGCATCCGAATTTGTCTCCATGCGGTCTGGGCCTTGCCAGACTGGCCCAGCCAAACTACCCGCTGCACAGAGAAGCCATCAGCGAGTCCTGCTCAGGGATCAGCCTCTGCTCCACGCTTGAACAGGAACGACGCTCTGCAACTCATGTGGGCCCTGCTTCTCCTGACATTCCAGATCAACCACCTGCAGTCTCTATTTTCGTCCAGCCTGTGTCCAGTCTTGGGTATCGTGAGTAAATACCAGGGTAGCTCCCTGTAGCAACAGCTTAATCTGAGTGTGTCATGTGATTGTCTTGTTTCGTTTCTTTTACGAACTGAGCCCTCTGGCTCTAGATTACAAATATTGTGTACTGTGCATGTTGTGTTTTCTATCACAGGGCCCCAACCAGCTGCAACCTCGGGCATCAGTCCTGGCTAGCCCATCTCTTCTCCACCTGGGTACCCAGAGGTGGACTGTGTGGGGGGACTCAAAGCTCATGCATAACTGCTTGATTGATATAGCCTTTAAGCTAATTAACCTGATTTTGCCCCTCCCTTGTTCAAGTCCCCTGTATAAATCGGATCTAACTTTTTCTGCATGTAATCTGACTGTGGTTCCAGTTTGTGCTCAAGGTACTGTACTGTTGCTATTTGCTGTGCATAACCTTATTTTACAGGGGGTCCCCAGGGTTGAGGCAGAGGAACCAGCCCTGGTGGTAAGTGCAAACAGTGTGAGTACTTGTGTGGTGTACCAGGGGTATTGTGAAAGTGATTATTGTATAGTGTTCAGGCCACTAGAGGGGAAAGAGGGGGGTTACAGTGTCCTGGAGGGCTGTTCCCCTGGTGGCTTGATCACTACCAACCCTGACCTCCGGATGGAGGCTCCTGTTTCAGAACTCAGGCCCCTTAACCTGCTACTAGCCAAGCAGGCAGGGGTAGTAGCCCTTGGGATAGAGCCACGTAGGGGTTACACTAAGAAGTACAAGATAATGCACATAGGCGTAAAGTATCTGAAAATAGAATACGGGGGTTAACAGTGGAAAGTATGATTGAGGAGTTGAGGCATAGTATGGGGGGTAATACTGGACAATTTAAAAACCTTAGGGCAGTGGGAAGGGAGACTAGGATGTTGTGATGTAGAGAAGGGGGATCAATAGGTTGAAGAGTGAGGTGATTCCAGTTGCTGTGCAGGTCCCTGGTTCATCCTCACCAGGAATACTCTGTGCAGTTCTGGGCCCACACTTAACAAAAGACAGGAATTGGGAGGGGTAGCAGTGCAGAGGAGGGTAACCAAAATGATCCAGGGTCAACAGGAAAAGACTTACTTGGAAAGGTTGTAAGATCTCATTGTGTACACACTGGAGGCAAGAAGAGAGAGGGGAACATGATAGGGATGTACAAATACCTCAGTGAGATTAAAAAGGTAAATAAGAGACTTATTCATGATGAGTGGGAACATAAGAACTAGGGGGATTCAATGAAGTTGATGGGCAGGAGAGTTGAGGGGCATCAGAAAGCATGTCTTTAGAGATGGTAGTTAAGGGGTGGAATAGACTACCAAAGGAAGTAGTCTGTGTGAAAGCAGTTGGTGAAAGGGAGTTCAGCACATGGGTGGGACAGGCATATGAGGTTGGTAAAAATGGTGGCAAAGGGGGAGGGGGTAAGGAGAAGTGAAAGACCAATTGGGTCTTTACAGTCCACATTAGATAGATAGGGCTGGGCAGACTTAATGGCCTGTAGAGCTTTTTTTCTGCCATCAACTTCTATGTTTTATGAATCTGGTGACCGGACACCAGGATATGTTGATGACCTTTCCTATTGTCTGAGACTCTAAGGAGCATAAGATACATTTAGGGGGTACTAAGGAAGAGCAGCATATAATTGAAAATTCCTTGGTCGAGAGTGTACATAGTGTGGCTTGATGCGAAAATGGAATAGAAAAAGGCATTTTGAACAGTGACGTGCCTGCAGAAGAGTCTTGTACATCAAACAGCTTAGTTGGACATGTCTTGAAATTAAGTAATATAGTGTATGCTTTTGCAAAAAATGCTTTATGGTAGTCCTTGAAAGATGTGCCACCAAAATGAATGTCAGAGTCAACTATTGGGTAAAGATGCGAGTCCAGTTGTTTTTTTTTTTTGTTTGTTTTGTTTTTGTTTGTTTTCCATGACGTATGGAGAAAGCTGTGCAGTAGATTTCATTATGTTTATTAAATGCAGCCAAGAATTATAGCACAGTTAACTACTTGAATAAGTGGGCATCTTTAGCTTTGATGATTATGGACAGGTCACCACATGATGTGATTCTTTTTACTATGGCGTCATGGGACTAGATTAGTAAGGTAACTAGATCAGCATCTTTCCATTTTATGTTGGCAGTTCTGAGATAAATATGGACTAAATGGAGACAGGGTGCAGCTAGTAGCAGACTGACAGAAAGAGGAGGATTTTAGTACCTGAGGCAGTGGAGCATGAGATGGACTGTCCAGTTAGAGTGGAGGTATCGGTAGAGTTTGCAGTGGTCCAGGGAGATTGCAGAGGAGGTGTCTGCCCAGGGTTTGGAGTAATAGGAGAATTCGAAGGCAGAGACTGGGCAGGAGCAGAGGGACCAGGCAGGGTTGGTTCAGATGGGAAGCGCTCTTCCAATGATGCCACCTTAGCTTTCCGTTTGGTACTGTACATGCATTAATCTGTAAGATTAGGTCTTGGAGTTCTTCTGTGGGAGAAGAGGAGCACACGGGAGTAACAGGAGTGCCAGCTGAATTAGAAGTAAATGTGGTTAAATATACGTCAGATTGTTTTTTCTTAGAGGAGGCTGCCAGAAATGTTCAAGACTTGAAGTGATGAAGTTAATTTTGGCAGAGTCCAACCCTTATTATTTAGCACTGATCTCAAATATGCTTTCTTTGACTGCAGGGGAGAGACTGCTCCAAGGCATTGGACTATATCTTTCCAGTCTTATCTATGCTGGTTTGGTCTCGCTGGCAGAAGCTCATGGATACAAGGATGTGGGGATAAGAAAAGCTGGGTAATTGCAGGCCAGTGAGCCTGACGTCAGTAGTGAGTAAGCTGCTGGAGTCTGTTGTAAAGGAACAGTTGGTGTATTTTGTAGAGAACAATCTTATGGAGAGAACCCAACATGGGTTTACGAGGGGTTGGTCGTGTCAAATGAACTTGATACGGATTTTTTTTTTTCCTCCAGCTCTATAACACAAATGGTAGATAGGGGCCAGGGAGTCAGCATTTTGTTACTAGGCGTCAGCAAGGTCTTTGTTTCAGTACAGCGTTGGAGGCTTATACGTAAGGAATGGGACTTGGTGCTGTAGAAAGGGCTTAGTAGGTGGACTGCAAACTATTTAACCTATAGGACTCAAAGTGGTCCTGAATGGCAGAATCTTTTTTTTGGGGTCACAGGTGGAGTGCCATGGGGGGGGGGTGTCTTGGGAAGTGCTGGAATGGTTAGGTGTGAGCCACATCAAAAGCCGATCAGTGGGAAAGTTTGTTGTGCGTAGACTGTGTGCATCCTTGGGCTTTGGTTGACAGCATTCCCTATGGTCAATTTCTCCATATAAAAGAAATTGCACATTAGCTAGTACTTATGAAAAGGAGAAGGGGATGCTGTTAGCCAGATTCCAGGCAAGCGAGTATTTTGCATATACTGTACAATTAAAACAGCAAGAGAGAAGCCTGACAAAGTACCCAAGGAAACTTTGTTGGTTCCAGACATGAAGGACCAAATTAGACCAAAGTGGTGTAAAGTTTGTTACTGATTTTCATAAACAGTCTTATGCTATCAGGTCTATTAATAATTGAAGATGGTCTGGTTTAACTAGGAACCCTGAACTGAGATGTGTAGTGGGCCTAGAATTACTTTCCTGAGAGGAGGGAATTTATCAGACTTTCCAGTTTGAAGTCACTGTGTTGACGGAACTAAACAGTATGTTGGAATAAATGGGTTCTTTGCCTTTAGGACTTGTAAAATACGTAAATATGCCCATTAAGGAGAGTTATTTAAAAATCTGATTGCAGATGAGGAAAAATTGTCAAACCATGTAACCTGTAGAACACCTTATGTTGTCTGTGTGGGGTGGTGGTGGTGCAGCTGTGGAAAAGTGTATGTTGGCAGAACAAAAAAACCTTTAAAAGACAAGAACACATCTGGGCCATTATAAAGGGGAATAACTGAGAATGTCCTTGGTGAACATTTTTTTTTGCTGTCCCACAGCTGCACCACCATGGACTTTAAGTTTTGAGCAATTGATCGTGTTTCCCAGTTGCAGAGAGATGGGGAAAGATTAAAACTCCTTCAACATGAAACCAGATGGATATTAGAACTTTTTAAAATATTTGTAGTGAAAAGATCATTTAAAAAGTACAAACATTACAGTTGATGGGATATAGTAACAACATAAGATAGATACAAAGGCGAAACAACTTTGTATGCTGTGCAACTGGCCATACAGTCACAAGTTCAGAGACTAATGATGACCGAATTCATGCAACAAGCAAGTTGGTTCCACATGTTGGACTATGGGGCCTGAGGTAGGTACGCATGGCATATGGAGTGGCTTGATTAGTAGGGATGGTGAAGGGCCACACAAGGTTGGGAGTCTGATGTAGCTATTTAGAGGCTGAGGGCACTAAATGAGGCCAGTATCTGCATCTACCATGTCTGGACTGTGTATAGGTCCCAAGCCCGTGCCAGCCGACTGGTTTGTCTGGGGCAGAAGTAGGCAGGATCCACACTTCTCCCAGTCTACAGTGGGAACTGACCACTCTTAAAAGCAACCAGAAGGGGTCTCCACATTATGGAGCAGGCCTGTGCCACCTTATTTGCTGTCAGCTGTGCCCTTTCCAGTTTTAGACATGCTTCAAGGTTAAGGGCCCATTGCTGAATTGACTGAGGGCTAGCTGACATCCAGTTTTGTGCTATTGTTTTCTTAACATTTATTAAAGTGAGAGAAAGTGAGACCATAAGTTCAAGTTTATTGCAGGAAAACTCCGTTGAGCAAGCTCATTCACAAGGAGGTCCTGAGACAGACATACAGTCAAGTGCTTTAAAAGAATTACTTGATATTACATGATGTACATAAAGAACTTCTGGGTACACAAAATAAGGGAGAGGCTTTCCCTGTGACCTGCTTGCTAGGGTCCGCACACAGGAGGAGCTGTAAGGGGGAATTACAGGGAGTATACCCCCAAACCCTTGACATTATATTGTGTATTTCATGCCAGAAGGGGGTGGTTTTTGAGGGCATGTAAGAGATGAGTATGAAGTCAGCCCCCTTGGATATTAGAACTCAAAAGCTTATATCCACAAGGGCTCAGTTCTAATTTTAGGGGCCTGGTAGCACCCCTATAGTTAGGGTTGAGTAGCCTGTTTAATGTTAAACTCAAATTTTGCACATTAATATATTTGGCTCTCTATGACAAAATGAACTGAAGTTTTGTATGTGTTGTCTAGGAGGCAATGTCTTGATGTGTGAAATTTTTTTGTGATGGTAGCTTGTGCTGTTTCTGAGATCCGCATGTTATTTTTTGACAAAACCAACTTTTTTTCCCTGTACTTTTTTTTTTTTTGCTCACACCTACAGCCTATATGGAAAGGATTTTTCCCCCCAAACGTGCAAGGGACATGTGTAATGTCCCAAGGTAGTGTAGTTGACAAGTCTGAAAAAATATCAAGGGGTTCCAGAGTTATTAGGCCTTAAATTTGTGTGTTTCGGCTTGCGCATGCGCAGTAGGTTTTTTTTCAGATAACGTTCTGTGGTGAAAGTAAAAATTTGATACTGCAAATGCTTTTTTTTTTTTTTTTTTGTTTCACTCCTGAATTGGCTGGGCGCCAAACATTTTTGGTGCCGTACAACCACCATCTTGTTCAGTTTTTCCACGAACTGATAAACATGGAAAATGCAAAAACTGCTGATTTTTAAAACCAACATCAGAACCTAGCTAAACGGGAACCGTTTAGATTCTGTTTGTTTTTTAATATTGTGCCCACTAATATGCTTTCTGGGCACCCAAATCCTGGGTGCCCAGTTTAGAGAAGGCGCCCCAGGGTTCTCTGTACGAGAACACTGGGAATTTCTTGACTTCTGCAGCCACAGTCGCAGCCTACCTGCTGATTCTGTCCACATAAACAAAATAACTCAATTTCTGGTGTCTAGTGGCACCCCACCCTCCGATTGCCGCCCCATATTTTTATTTTAGTCCCCCCACAGCCCATTATTTGTTTGATAGTGCCGATATCAGGAGGGTCCAATCCCTGTGTTGGCATTACAAACCCCCCCAGCAGTGTGGGACACTGGGGAGCCCACCCTCAGAGTCCCAAAATATTTACTTTTATCCTATAAAAAGAAAATAGGCCCCCCCCTGACGTCTTTTCCTCTTTTTCAGGTTTAAAAAAAAAAAGTCCCTCATAATCCCTACATCACCCCTTCCCCATCCCGACCATTCCACTGATCACCCACTACCCACTTATCCTTTACTTAACCACTGGAGGTCATAGGCTGTCATCTTCTGTGGACCGAGACACATCTGCACTATTCAAAGTTGAACTGTGAACTGAGGAATCAAGATAAGTGTTGTATAATGTATTTCAATTGCGTTTTGAACTTATGTTCATACATAACTTTGCCATTTGTGTTGCTTGCACGCATGTGCAAGAAACATAGTGCCATCATCCGAGTTTTCGGAGGTGTGTCAGCCCGTCTTCCAATGCAGTCGGTGTGTTTGCAGGCGCGGCCCCAGTTCCCCAATCACTGCTGCAGCTGTCTATGACAAGCTGAAAATGCAGTGGCATACAGTTCAAAGAGAGAGGTCCGCTTCAGTGAGCAGAGCTCTTCTCCCCCCACTTTGCGTACAAGCTACAGCATATTATTGTGCTGTTGGTCGCTCCCCCACACACTGTATGGCTGGGGTGCCCAACTCCGCCTGCTCCACCCCCCAAACAGTGCTGTTCAGGTGCCACGCCTGGGAGCCCACCCAGCGTGGCAAAAACTGATAGCCGACGGGTGCCCAATCCCCGTCGGCTCCAAGGCTGCATGCCCCCAAAAAGCTTTCCAGGTGCTGCGCTGGGAGCCCACCCCAGCGTGTGGAAGTCGTCTGTTGCTGACGGGGGTGCCCAGTCCCAGTCGGCTCCCGTCCCCCGATCAGCCTTTCCTGCTGCCACACTGGGAGCCCACCCCAGCGTGGCAAACGCTGCGTCATCGCTTAAAAACAAAAAGCAAAAACCTGTGTATAAAAATGGTCCCCGTAGTCTCCTGCCCCTCCCACAACCCGCACTCACCCACTGCACACCCTGCCTCCCCACACCCCCCACACCCCATACTTGCCTCCGGAGCTCGGTGCGATGATCATTGGTGGACCGGGAACATGTCTGCACTCTTCAAAGCCGACTTCGAACTGAGGAAATGCCGGTAAACTGTGTAATGGGATAGATAGGGTTTTTTCAACTTTGCTGCATATCTCAGGCATTTTTTGGAATTTTTGCAGCAAATTTTCAACATGGGGTTTTTGGGACCCCTTCTCATGAATGATGTCACTGTCATGGCGTTATTCGGGCCCAAAGGGTGATTTTGCAGTCACTGCGCAAATCACCTTTTGGGACTGATTAACAAAATAACACTGCCAGTCATTCATAGGTGGGCTCTCAAAGAAGCCTATTTTGAAAATTGGTGAAAATTCCAAAATGACTGACTGTTCTGGCGTCAGTTGCGGTTCCCACGCAGGCTCGTAAGTTCGTGAATTCAATTTTTCACTCCAGATTTTCAAATTGCCATTTTACCACACCTTCTTATGAGCAGTACAGCTGTCATTTTCAAATCCTGCCCAAGCGTGTTTCCGTCCGTATGGCGCACAATGGCGCGGTGGGTGCTGGGACTCAATGTATGGGACACATTAAGAAAATCACAGTGACACTGTTCATGGAGCAGAGGTCTTAAAATGGCTATGTTGAAAATTTGGTGAAAAAATTCCTAAAAATGACTGTTTTACGAGTGTCTGTTGCGCAGTTCCTACGCACGCGCGTAAGTTCGCAGATTTTCAATATTTGCACTCCAGTGACTTCAAAATACCTAAACAGCACATAGAAGCAAGCAACATTCGGCATTGACAAATGCTTGTTAGGAATTTTTTCACCAAATTTTCAACATGGCCTTTTTGGGACCCACCACATGAACACTGGCACTGTCATTTCGTTAATCAGGCCCAGAAGGCGATTTTTGCGGTCGCTGCTGGAAATCACCTTTCAGGACTGAATAATGAAATTTCACCACCAGTGTTCATGAGGTGGGGTTCTAAAAAGGCCATGTTAAATTTGGTGAAATAATTCCTAATAATGACAGAGTTATGTGCGTTCTTTGAAATTTTTCTACGCATGTGCATAACTTTGGTAATTTTCAATTTCTAGGGACATGGATATGTTGTTCATCCACACTCATTGGCAGTATCCTTGCCGCTTTAAATCTTGCCGGAAGGTCTTCAAGCTTGCTCCTCCCACCCACCCGGCTGGTATAACTCTCGGCTCCGCCCCATGACGCCAGATCTTCCTTACCGCTTGGAAACTCAGGTTCCCTCCTTAACGCTCTGCGTTTGTGACTGGTTCCTATTTCTCCGTTTGCGGATTTAAAAATAATATTTTGCAAAAAGACTTCCAGTCTTGATCCTCGTGCTCGCGATGGATAAATCGACTCGGATTTCGGAGATGCCCATGCGGCAGAAGATGTCTCGGACGGATCCACACCCACGTGTGTCTACTGTTAGGCCTTGAGCACCACCCGCAGGCTTGCTGGTACTTTGTGCTCATCTTTCTCGGCTCTCGTCCTCGAAGACCGTGCGCCCGATTACGCAACTGCCGTCCCGCGTTGCTTCCTCCGGTGAAGTCCAAGGAGGCCGGTTGGCGGTGTTCGCGCGGCGGGCTGGGCGATCAGCCGAGGCGATGGTCGCCCTCAAGAGGAGGCGGCGCGGGTCAGAGTCTTCCTCGGCCGCGGCATTTATCCCGCCTCTGGGTTCTTCCTACACGGCTTCCTTTATGAGCTTATCTGTCCCTTCCACTAAGGAGAAGGGCCTGTCTGCTGGACCTTTCTCGGTCAAAAGAGGGCAAGGACAGTCCTCCGTCGACGCCTTGGAGCGGGAAAGGTCCTTCCTCGGCCGACCGTCGGCTTCGTCCGATCGTCAGGCCGCCACTGGCCTCACGGTGTCCCGCTCAGGTCAGTTGACCGAGACTCCCACTGATGAAGTCGAGATTTTCTCGACCCATTGGACGGGCTGTCGCCTTTAGCAGCGATTCCCCTCTCCTGTTCCCCGGGAGGAGTTGGAGGATCCCGTGGTCCGCCTGTGCCTCGGTTCGGAGCCTCGGATGGACCTTCCGAGCCAGGGAGGTCGGTTCCGCCGACACCTCCCTGCACCGACCCCGGAAATTTCGGGACTCGGCCGGTTCGATCTTCAGTCCAGCTGCTCCACCGTGCCAGGCGGTTCTCGGTCGCGCATCAGTAAGCGGGCGTCGCCGCCGTCCTCGCCCTCCTCCTCGGATGAGGGAGGTCGTGTAAATTACGCCGGACGGCACGAGGACCTTATGTTGCAACAGCTCCTCCTGGCCGGAATAAGCCGACTCCGCGCCTTCCCGGCCATTATGGCTGTCACCGGAACGGCCTTCGACACAACCCCTCGACTCTGCCCGAGAGCTTATACCCAGGCCGGTTGTTCGGCCAAAACCAGCTGCTCACTTATCATGTGGGAACTCCGTCCACAGCCACCACATGGGGTCCCACCAAGATTCTCGGTCGGCTAAGGGTTTACACCCATCGGTTGTCAGTTACCCCTCACTCCCACCGACCGGCAGGTGAAGGGTGGTTCAGGCCAGAGGCAGTTTTCGAGGACTCTTCCCAGTCCGAAGATGATTCTCCTTCTTCTCCAAGCGACTGGACTTGGAGTCTTCAGGAGGTCAGCCAATGGACGATAGCCCGTCGTCCTTCCTAGGACTGCTTCGGCTCATCTCGGAGTCTACCGGGATGGAGCTCGAACCCGTTTCCAAACGGGCCAGGTATCCCCTCACGGAGATTCTGGACCGAGGGGATTCTCCGACTGAGGCCTCTTCCGTGGCCGAGGCTACATGGGTCCAGCACTGGAACTTTGGCAGCGCCTCTGCTTCCTGCCCTGCGCCTTCGGCCAGGATGGCCAGGAAGTATGCGGTCCCTACGTTCTCTTGTCCGTTTTTTGAACACCCTCTGCTGAGGGTTGAGTTACCGACATTTCTCGGGCGCCACGCAACGCCAGGGATGTGGACAAACCTCCTGACAAGGAGTCAAGAAATTGGACTATGTCGGGCGAAAAGTCTACGCTATGCCTCTCTCGCCTTCGTCCAGGCCAGTTCGGCCGGTCCTCATGGCACATTTTTCTCATGCCCTGTTGGGCTCCTGGATGAGGTCATCCTCATCTTCCGCCCGATCTGCAGACTACGGTTAGCAGGTGCGGGACCAGGGCAGGGTAGTGGCCAAACAGCAGCTCCAGACTGCTTTGGATGTAGGGGACTCATGTGCCAGATCGGTGGGTGCCGCAGTGGCTATGGCGTCATGTGGCTTGGCTGAGGATATCCACCTTTACTCGGATACCCAGCACAAGTTGGCGGATGTTCCTTTTGGGACTGACCTCTTCGGCCCTGGGGTGGAAGGTCACCTGCAGAGGATCGAGAAGTCCAATGCCACCTTGGACTCGGTCTCTTCCAGCTCAGAAGGACAAAGGCGCAAACCACAGCCTAAGCCCTTTCGTCCTTCTTGCCGCTGCCGCCTGGCCCAGTACAACGTCAGGGCCTGTGCAGGCTCGGCCTTGTATCCCAAACCCAAGCCGCCGCTTCCTCTAACAGGAGGCAGGGAGGAAAGGGCCCAGGAGGTCCCTCGGCGGGTCCCTCCTCCAAGCCTGCCCAGTAGACGGGCTGAGGGGTGTCCCCATCCCGTGCCACCTTCCTCTGGGTCCCCGTGGGGACGGCTCCGCATCCGTTCCACCTGGTCCGCTGTTACCACGGACAGGTGGGTCTTGGAGGTGGTGGGAAGAGGCCTGCCTCTGAATTCGAGCAGGCACCACCCCTTCAGAGCCGCCGCCTCGGGGCTCTTCTGGATCCCAGCCTCACTGGCGGCTCGTCGAGCCGATTATCGCCCTCCTCCAGAAGGAGGTGGTAAGAGAGGTGGTGGACCCTCCTTCAGACCCAGGGTTGTGTCCAGGTACTTCCTGGTTCCGAACGGACGGGGGGCTGGTTTATTCACCCTACACGACCTAAACAAGTTCCTAAGGTCTCGAACCTTCAGGATGGTCACTCTGGCTCAGATAATACCATCCTTCTGAACGCGGGCGTGGTGGTTCTGCCTCTGACTTGCAGGACGCTGCTTTTTCACGCCCCATCCGTCTGTCCTCACCAGAGATTCCCTCGCCTGAGCTGAAGGATCTCTCTTCGAGTTCCAAGCCATGCCCTTCGGCTTGTCTCCAGCTCCCAGGGTCTTCACCAAATGCATGGCAGTGGTGACAGCATTCCCTCTTGGCGCGAGGGTCGGGTGTACCCTTACCTGGACGACTGGCTGATAGCAGCTCCCTCCAGGAAGGAGGCGGAGTGGTCCAGAGATCTGGCCTCCAGGTCTGCTCTCAACTGGGCCTCCTTATCAACGAGGCCAAGTCGAACTCGAGCTCAAGCAGGTGATTCTATTCATCGGGCGCAGCTCGACTCTCTTCGAGCCAGAGCGCTGCCCCGCGGACAGGGCGAGGTTCTTCCTCCTTGCCCGATCATTTCTGGTTGGGCACTGCGCCTGCCGGGACTTCCTGCGCCCTGGGTCTCATGGCGGCCTGTACCAGCGTGGTCCGTTGGGCCCGCTGGAACATCGTCCCTTCAGTGAGGACTGGCCAGCCAGTGGTCTGGCAGCTGCGATCCTTGGACCAGCTTGTGTCGGTGACACAGGGGATGTGGAAACGCTCTCCAGTGGTGGACCGTTCCAGATCATTTGCAGGAGGGCATCCCGTTCGTCCGCCCCGAGCCGACGGTCTCTCTGTCGACCGATGCCTCTCTGATGGGTTGGGGTGCCCATCTGGGGGAACACCGGGCTCATGGCCTCTGGTCCCCGCGGGAGTCCCGATGCCACATCAACCTGCTGGAGCTCGGGCGGTCCGCCTAGCTCTCACCGCCTTTGCTCCGTTCCTCCGGGGTCAAGTGGTCCGAGTCCAGACGGACAATACCACGACCATGTACTATCTAAACCGCCAGGGCGGGACGCGCTCCATGCTTCTATGCAAGGAAGCTCTCCGCATTTGGTCACTCGTGCGCAGCCTGGAGGCGGATCTCCTAGCCATTCACGTGGCAGGAGCCTCCAACACCCTGGCCGATGCCCTGAGCCGGATAGGGGCTGCATCCCACGAGTGGTCTCTCCTGCCGGAGGTAGTACAGCATCTGTTCTCCCTTTGGGGCACACCTCAGGTGGACCTGTTTGCCTCCATGGAGAACGCGAAGCTGAGTCTGTTCCATGCCCGCCCCCCTCAGCAGGGCTCGCTGCAGGGGGATGCCTTCTCGAGGCAATGGACCCCGGGCCTCTTTTACGCCTTTCCCCCATTTCCCTTGATCCACAAGGTGCTTCTCAAGGCGAGGAGGGACAAGGCGCAGGTGATTCTGATAGCCCCAGACTGGCCTCGCCAGTTCTGGTACCCAGATCTCCTCAGTCTCAGCTCCAGGACTCGCGGCAGCTTCCAGCTCGCCCGACCTGCTCTCAGTCAATCAGGGAAGGTGTTCCATCCGGACCTTCAATCCCTGCACCTGACGGCCTGGTTCCTGAGCGGCTAGAGTTCCAGGCCTTGGGTCTTTCCGACGAGGTCCTCAATGTAGTTGAGGCGTCCCGTGATGAGTCGACCAGAAAATGTTATGCCTTCAAATGGAAAAGGTTTTCATTTGGTGTCAGGCAAGGGCTTGGACCCTTCCTCCTGTTCCTTGGCAAGCATCTTGGACTATTTATGGTCCCTTTCTAGTCAAGGGCTTAGGTCGACGACCCTAAGGGTGCACCTGGCAGCCATCTCTGCTTACCGGGCGCGGGCCGGGAAGCAGTCGGTGGCGCAGGAGAAGGTGGTCTGGCGCTTTTTCAAAGGCCTTGATCACATTTCCCCTCCAGTGCGGGAACCCCCACCTCCGTGGGATCTACTGCTGGTACTGGCAAAGCTCATGGGCAAGCCATTCGAACCTATGCACAGGTGTGCTCTCTCTCACCTGTCGTGGAAGACCGCCTTCTTGGTGGCTATCACGTCAGCCAGAAGGATGGGAGAGCTCCAGGCGCTTTCCATCGAGTCTCCTTACCTGGTCTTCCACAGGGACAAGGTTGTCCTGCGCCCACCGAAATTCCTTCCGAAGGTGGTGTCGGAGTTTCACCTAACCAGGTGTTGACTCTGCGGTGTTCTACCCCAATCACACCGGAGGCAAATAGGCTCCATACTCTGGACCCTAGAAGGCGCGCCGCTTATTATAAGGCAGCTGCGGCTGAAATTCGGGAGAGGTTCGCCCAGCTGTTTGTCACCTACGCTGAAGCCAGATCTGGCAGACCTGCAGCCAAGCGGACGATAAGCAGGTGGGTAACCTCCTGCATAGATCTCTGTTAAGGTTGGCGGGCATGGAGCCTCCCAGAGGATAAGAGCTCATTCTACCCGCCATACTGCTGCAACGGTGGCTGCTTCCAGGGACGTCCCTATCCAGGAAATCTGCAGGGCTGCTACCTGAAGTCAGCAAACACCTTCATTACCCACTACCACATCGACCTTGAGTCACGCCGATGCTGGTTTTGGGGCCTCGGGTTCTCCAGTCTCTTTCCCAAGTAAGTATATGGGGGTGTGCGTCTTGCCTCCCTCCTCCCGGAGAACTGCTAGGAGTCTGCCAATGAGTGTGGATGAACAACATATCCATGTCCCTAAATACAGGTTACTCACCTGTAACAGGAGTTCTAGGAATGGTATATGTTGTTCATCCACCCACTCCACCCGACCTCCCGGCCGACGCACACAACCTGAGCTTCCAGCGGCCAGATCTGGCGTCATGGGGCGGAGCCGAGAGTTATACCACCCGGGTGGGTGGGAGGAGCAAGCTTGAAGACCTTCCGGCAAGATTTAAAGCGGCAAGGATACTGCCAATGAGTGTGGATGAACAACATATACCATTCCTAGAACTCCTGTTACAGGTGAGTAACCTGTATATTTTGACCCCAGATTTTCAACATAGCTTTCTTATTACCCCACCTCATGTTTGTCACAGCTGTCATTTCTCAGATCCTGCCCAAAATGTGTTTTCGCACCTGTGGTGTGGAATGGCGTTGCAGTTGCACAGAATTACGTTTTGGTGGGAATTCAAAATGTTTCTGTACTGGTACATGAGGTGGGGTAATACGATGGCTGTGCTGACAATTTGGTCACTGTTGTCCTAGAAATGAAAGCACTGGGCCCTCCACAGCTACATACATACATATATGCATCTACGGAGGAATGGGAGTGTAGGCCTGGAAAGCCATGTATCGACAGGCAAATAATGATACGATCATGCTATCTCAGAAAGTAAGGAAATAAATTGCAAAAAACTGCATTATTGTTTTAGTTAGGGTTAGAGCCACAAAAGCAGGGAAATGTGTTGGGTTTAGAAACCCTAACACAACACCCCACCCCCACGCTGCGTACACCAACAGGTGTTTTGGGGGTGCCTTGGGTTTGTCAGCCCTAACACTCACCTCATTCTTCTATACTGTACCTGTCTCAGCTTATTTACTATGGGGTGAGCCTTAGGGCAGATGACCCCAAGGCACACCCTGACGCCTGTTGGTGTGGGCAGCGTGTGGGTTGCAGTGTTAGGTTTGGAAACCCTAATGCCACATTTCCCTACTTTTGTTGCAGTAACCCTAACTAGAGCATTACTGCAGTTTTGTGCAATTTATTTCCTTACCTTTTGAGATAGTATAATCAAATCTTTATTTGCCTGTGCGCTTCATTTTTCTCATGTGTTTGTAGCTCTATCAAAATCTACATTTCTCCTACTTCCACCCAGTTCTGAGACGATCATTTAAGTTCTCTACATTTTTATTCAGAGGTTTCTGAGTTTTGATTTTATTCGGTTCAGAGTACTGAAGCTATGTTCCCATTTAGCGCTAGCCTCTGGTGTAAACATTGCAATATTTTTTTTTTTGTTTGTACATAACTCTACTGAACAGCGTCTAAGAATTAATACAATGGGGTGAGCTGATAAAACATCTGATAAAATTGTGTATCCTCACTCCCGTGTAATGAACTGAAGATGACATGTCTACCATGTAGATAATTCATATTTATGCACGTAGTAGACATGTCGTAGCCCTTTTATCTACACAGTAGACATGTTAGCAGCTGTTTATCTATACACTAGACATGTCCTACCCACCCCACCCCCCAGCAGCTGGCACTTGCTACAGACCCTCACTGTAATATTCCTGGCTTCATCAGCCTGTTCCCATGATAGCAAATCCACTGTGAGCCACTTCATCCTCCGTGGTCTAACTCCTACCCCTGACAACCACAGAACCAACACTGAAAGCAGAACGTTACTTTGCTCTTTTTAATAAGATACCACTAACCTTCAAAACTGCCACAGGATTCCCCTGACCTCTTCCGAAATGCTACCTTCACTCCACAGTACTTTTTATAAAGACACAGACTGGAACACAAGCTCTCTGGTTCGCTCAGCCCCGCAAACACTAGCACGCTTGTGAAAACCTCGATTTCTCTGTTATCCCCCTGAAACCAGCATAAAAAAAAAATACACACTCCTGGTGAAACACGATGCACCCTTTCACTCTTGCGAACCGCACAAACAGAGCCGCCATATTTTAAAACTTAACACGGCCCTCCCACAAACAGTCTACATCCTGTCAGAGAGCGCTTCCAACCCTCAGGATGTAACCACCAGCCATTCATACACCACAGAGAAACGCGGAACAAACCCTTCCATAGGGTCAAAAAAAAAAAAACACAACTACAACATTTCTTAAAAATATATAAAATACAAAAATAATAAACTCACACCCTTATTGTATAAATCGAATACGTGATGGCTGGCCGTTGAATACATTGTTTATCTGAACTCATGGAGGGTGATCTCTGGAAACATCACTCATGGCACTGCTCCAGCACTCGTGTGGCCATTCAAGGTCACCTTCCACTCATTCAGAAAAGTTGTGCATTCAGCAGCCGGCCAGCACGTATCCCCTGTACATTACATGGTATTACGTAACATAGACAGTGCTCAATATGAGTGCTCATAAAATCATAAGAACCTAAAAGGTTCAGGACTTCATAGCAAAAAGGAACAACCAGAAAACGTAACACTGCAGTCAATGTCCAGTTGTGGAATATAGTAATCACCCAAAATAAGATAATTCAGAAATAGGTCAGTGGCGGGCTTTTACCTCAGTCAGTGTCATAGCTAGTAATTATACCTGCTTGTAACATGGGGAAGAGAAAGGGTTGTGCAGGATTGGTCCAACAGCATCAGGTGACCATTGATTAATTCTCAAGTAATCCACAGTTGACTGAGAATTAATCAATGGTAAAGTGCACCCACATTCTGTACCCTATGTTAGTTTCCTGTCCCAAAACAGTCATAGCCTGCAATTCACGGCCGACCAACAGATGGCTGTCAAACAAGAATAGAAATGCTGAAGTGACATTTCTGGTAGTTCTGTCATAAGTAGCTTGAAAACATTTTATATGACTGTTGTGTGTGTTCTTTTTTTTTTTTTTTCCTTTTGTTTGTTTTTATACTTGATCTGTTGGCTCAAACGCATACCCTTTCAGCAATTACACAGTAATGTATGCCACATAATTTGTTCCAGATTGCCTCCATGTCTTTTATTAAATATTTAAAAAAAAAAAAATTCTTTAATAGTGGAACCTAAAGCACGCACCTTAGACCAGTGTCCACCAAACCAGAAAGTTTCTGGTTTCAAAGTCTCCTATTTTTTGGTTACCGGGTGGCAAAAAAAGGCTTAACATTTTCAAAATCTGAGACTTTTGCATTTATTTTGCACCTCTGTAACTTTGCCTCCTTTGAACTGATCTACATGGAATTTACAGGATCATGAGTTCCTGACACAGAGGCTGTGCTTTCTAAATTTCATGTAAATCAGAAACGCATACCCTTTCAGTAACTACACAGTAATATATGCCACATATGATTCGCCAGTTTGCTTGATTTTCCAGATTGCCTCCATGTCTTTTATTAAATATTTAAAAAAAAAAAACTGCTTTGACAGTGGAACCTAAAAACCACAAAAGCACACACCTTGAACCACTGTCTATCGAACCAGAAAGCTTCAGGTTTCTCAGTTTCCTATTTTTTATCATCGGGTGGCAAAAATAGGCTTAACATTTTCAAAAGCTATGACTTTTGCATTGTTTTGCACCTCTGTAACTTTGCCGCCTTTGAACCGATCTACATGGAATTTACAGGATCAAGAGTTCCTGACACAGAAGCTGTGCTTTCTAAATTTCATGTTAATCAGTTGAAAGGGGCAGAGTTGTTAATGTGCAATGCTGACTGTAAAATTCACAGATAAAAAAGATATAAGCCTCAGTGTACTACCATCTGTAGGCCGGCCATAGGAATTGCAGCAGCAACTATCAGATCTCAAATCTCCTCTTTATTTAAATGTATGGATTCCCCACAATGCATAGCAGCCAAATCCCAAACATCAAACCTAGCAGAAAACTGAGATGATTCCACAGTTTACAAAACTAAGTCAAAATGAGCACATGTTCTGAAATGTTGATCACATCCGCATGTAATCAGCAATTGTTCACCATCGCAGTCACAATATACAGAAGTTAAGCATGTAGTTTCTCCAGTCGGGTGCAACCCCCTTTTTCTTCCCTCATGGTAGAAACCTTAATTTTTTGTTTATTTATTTTTTAGTTGTTTAACCAGGAGTAGCACACTAAGCTGAAAGCTTTTTTTATAGGTGCGACCTGGGAATACAGAGAAGTTAAGTGACTTGCTCAGGGTCACACAGTATGCAAGTGGAAGCTGTGGAATTCAAACCCAGGTCTGGTCTGCTGGATGTCACCAGATTTGCAGCTCAGAACCTTAAACCACTGCGCTATACTGTCTCCCTGGAACCTTTGTAATTTTGCACTTTAAAATTACTTCGATGCAAATGTAACATGAGAAAGAGAAACGCACAAAAAGAGCGCCAGACCCTTACTCTTCCCCATGTCACAAGAGGATTAACCCACTCCAGAGCGTGGGTCTCTCAGGGATTAATGTATGGTTGGGTGGTTGGAACCCCCCCGGCCATACATTAATCCCTGAGAGACCCACGCTCTGTCGTTGGTTAACTTACATCAAGAAGTTCATATGTTATGCGACCAGTATCCTCAAATAGGAGTTCAGAGCAGACCATAAGGCCTGATGTGCAGGATGAAGAAAATCCCTCTGGGTCAGCCAGGGTCGGCACCCTCCTGTGGCACAGCAAATGTGTAGCGGGGTTGCCAGATAGCTAAAAGTGGATTATCTTCTCGGCAGTAAGTCAGATGTGAGCTGCTTCATATTTCGTTCCTCCTCATTTTTTTTTTTTTTTTTAACTGGGAAGCTACCTGCGGAGTAATGTCAAAGAGCTACTTTGGCGTTATACATTCAGAGCAGTTAATAACAGAACCTGAAACAGTTGCTTCATATGTTTATCTCTAATTGGACTGGGAAGGATGCCCAGGACTAGAGTTTGGAAACCTATATGGAAAGGTTTTCCACACCACCCGCTGGACCAAGTCGTGTATAACATGCCAAAGACACTCTGTTTCGAGCAGTCCCAAAAAAATGTGGTAGTGCGACCCGCTGAGCCCGCATAACCTCCAGCACTGGTCTCTTAGCTCTTTTCCCTTACCCTGTCTGTGGGATCTGGAGTACTATTCTTCAGTAATGCATAAAGGTCAAAAATGATCTAAACCCCGTTTTCATGATAATCCCCCAGTGAAAGAAGTCCTCCAGGTCATTTGGTCCTCTGACAAATTGCTGAGGATTGTCTTGTTTCAGTAAAATGCTTGACCTGCAAAAATCTGAAAACTTCAGAGTGTTGGAGGTTAAATTGCTGCGATAGGTCCTGAAAACCTCTGACCTGTCCTGCTGATGCACATTGTGAAGATTTTGTGAGACCCTGTCTCTCCCGAAGAGCAAACGCACAATCTTAAGTTGGTGGTGAGGAGGAGTCAGTAGCTAGTTAGAGAGTGAGCCGTGGGAACTAGCTTCTCTCAGATGCTTTCTAACTTTGTTCAGGGCAGCCAGGGAGTGTTGTACCCATGGATTGTTAATGTTATTTCTAGTCCCAGGAGATAGTGGATTCAGTTGCAGTGCAAAACGGGGTTGGGGTGGGGGGTTAAATGGCTCCAATCTACCAGGGAATACTATGTAGATGTGTGTCATTGCTTAGCCCAGGTGATCAGCTGGGCTGTTTGGGCTGCTAGGTAGAATACTCTTTAGTCTGGCATGGCAAGGCCTTTCTGTGTTCCCTGTGCATTATCAGAATTCTCCTACTAATCCTTGGTTTATGACACACCCAAATTAAGGTGATAAAGACTTTCTGTACTTTGGAGTAGAATATTTCTGGTATAGGAGCCTGAAGGGTGTGAAATAAAAATGGGAAACGTGGTGGAAGGTTCATTTTTAAAGTGTTAATTCAGCCTACCAGTGATAAAGGCAGCAGTTTCCAACAGTCCACGTCTGATTGCATGAGATTGTAGAGTGGTGTGTACTTGATGTTAAGCAGTTTCTGGGTTTGAGGGGTGACTTGTACCCCCAGGTACCTATGCTGATTGTTCTTAACCCATATGAAAGGGAATATGTGGAGATATTCCTGTGTTCACTAACACTGCTTCCAATTTGGAATAGTTCAGTTTGTATTAACTCCCCAGAACTGGCCAAGGTGTTTAATAATGCATGTAAGGATATTTGGGCTGCTAGATATTGGGCCGAGGTACCTAGGGATCACAATCGATGAGTCCCTTTCCTTCTATGAACACATATGCAATATTACCTCTGCCGCCAGTTGGAAGTTAAAGGCCCTGTATAGGCTTCGTTTCTGCCTCACACCCGAGACTAGGTTCCAGGCGGTCAGAAGTACAATCCTACCTATCTTGGACTACAGAAATGTGGTATACAGCACAGCCTCTGATACCAGCCTGCACAGAGTCCATACTACCCTCAGCAAAGCCTGTAGATTTGTCTTGGGTGCTGATCACCTTACACATACGTGCGACCTATACATTAAGATAAAATGGCTTCCTCTCCTGGATCGAATCATGGTCCACTCCTGCCTACTAGCGATGAAGGCCCTTCTAGGACTTGCACCTTCTTCCTTACAGGCTTTATTCTGTCCTGCCCCAGCCGAGCATGCCACTAGAAGTGTTATAAAACACGCCCTAGCAGTGCTTTTCAGAAGAACTGCCCTGGGGAGACAAGCCTTGGCCGTAAGGGCTCCCTCTTGACTAAATGAGCTCCCCCACGCCATCAGAAGCCTTATACGCCTTAGTCACTTTAAATCAGAACTTCGGAATTATATCTCCCCTCCTGAACACTGCTACTGTCACACTTAACCCCAGCTGAAACTAGCTTTCCTTGTGCCCCAGGGCCACGTTCTGGCTCACCTGGTACTGACCAGTTGGTCCTTAGATGCTTCCACTTTCCCTTACCTACTGACCCCGTGAACCCTCCCCCCACCTCTCCCTGACACGTCCACACCCATCTGTATCTCTAGACACTATTTCTGTCACCTGCTGATGATTCTTCCCCTTCACCCTTCTAGCCTGTAGCCTACAACCTCCTAATGACTGCACTGACTTTAATGGATGTTTCTACACATACCCTCTAGTAAACAGACAATGATATAGCTGCTACCTGGGAGTGTTACTAAACTTATACATAGATGCACTTTATTGCACTTTAAATATCTCTTCCTGCTCTGGGGACTGTTTCCCCCATGGATGGATTCTGTACTTGCATTATGGACTATGCAATATTCCTGTCTGTCCATATTCTATTATATGGAATACTCTGTCCTTTTTACATGCTGTGTTACAGACAATGCCTGTTAGCTGCTAATGTTTCCCCCTACTCATGTACTTGTTACCCCCCCATGTGACGAGGATCCTTTGTAAATGAGCTTTTGCTCAAAGGTTGTAATTCCAATTTTCACAATAAATAAATAAAAATAAATAAAAGGATGTCTCCACTTCTAGCACAACAAACATGGAATTGTCTGCATAATGGGATACTTTTTATGCATGTTGTGTCCCATGTTTATGACCACTATGTTGAGCTCCTAGCAAAATGCTATGGCCAGGGGTTCTAGGCTGATCACAAACAATAATATATTTGGATTTTGCTAAGGCTTTTGACCCGACTACACATTACGCAATTATTAGTAAACTTGAATAAGCAAGGATTAGCCCAGTCACTGTCAGATGGATAATGGAGTGGGTGTGTGAGAGGCAACAGAGGATGCTTGTGAATGGACACCTCTCAGAGGTGGTAAAAGTGACTAGTGGGGTGCCCCAGTGCTCCATCCTGGGAGTGGTGCTGTTCCAGACCTTACCGCAGATCTGAAGTGTTGGGTAAAAAAATACACGGATGACACAAAGATAGGTGGGCCTGGGCCATGTAATACCTAGTCTGGTTCTGACTTAATACAACATGATCTTGATAGAATTTTAAATCTGACAGTAAAATGGCAGATGACACTAAATGCGAATAAGTGCAAGGTACTACGCATAGGCAGAGGTAACATGATGAATACCTACATACTAAATGGTACACCGCTGTAGGTGTCACGTAATGGAAAAAAAAATACTTGGGAATCAATATAACAGGTGATTTGGGCTTAACTAAACACACCACTGAAGCTGCAACTAAAGCTAGCAAAATAATTTGGGCAAAAAAAAGAATATGTCTAGGGAAGGTGAGGTCTTGGTTCCTCTGTATAGGGCCTATGTGTGCCTGCACCTTGAATATGCCTCACAGTTATGGAACTCGTGTAAGAAGGGAGACAGAAATAGGTTGGAGAAAGTCCAAAGGAGATTTACTAGATCTTTAAAAGGGCTAGACGACCAAGGGTACAGTACAATCAATATCTAACTTTGTTGGACCTGATGTCCCTAGAAACTAGGCAGATAAGAGGGGACGTCCTCTTTATGTACAACATAATACATGATCCTGAACTTATGGAGGAATTAAATATTGAATTTAAACCTGGGAAAATGGAGACAAGAGGACACCCACTCCATATAAGAGGAAAACAGTTTAGGACCAACAAAAGGAAGTATTTTTTTACATCTAGAGTAGTGGATGTGTGGAATTCACTTCCAGTGGAGGTAGTAGTGAGTAAAACAAAATTAGAGTTTAAAAAGGGGCTGGACAACTGTATTTGGAGAGGTGGAATTTTAAATATTTCCTATGAAACTACTTCAGGAGAACATATGGGCTAATGCCTTTAAGCTCCTTGGGCTTCCTATTATGAATCCTAGTATGAATAGTGGTGACAAGGGACAGCCTTGCTGAGGACCCCTTCCCAACGCGAATATCTGAGATTTATATCCATTAACCTTAACCATGCCCTCAAGGGCTTGGTATAAGATCAGTAGTATATAGCAATTTGGTGCCAGTTATCTCAATCAGAAGCTTTCTCTGCATCCATAGAGATAGCCAGTTGGGTGTGTCCACTATGTTTTTGTGAGGTGAATATATTGAGCAAGTGTATAACATTATCCTGGGGGGAAACTATCTTTAATGAAACGTGTTTGGTCAGGGTGGATAATAGTGTGTTTGTAAACTTGCAGTCTGTTGGCCAAGAAATCTGTCTTGATTTTTACATCGTTGCAGAGGAGAGAGAGGGGACAGTAAGAACTGCAGTCTGTGGGATCCTTCCCTTCTTTGTGTAACACAGTAATCTGGGACTCATTCCATGAGGGTGGAGCCCACCCTTCCAACTGTTTGTTAAATACCCAGGTAGGGTGAGGTATAGGCAGTGGGGAGTAGTGTTTGTAATATTGTGAAGGCAGCCATATTTTTCAGATGTTTAATTTTGTAACCATTGCAATCTGATAAATATTTTCAAACTCTGGAAACACACCTGCATTTTCTTTCAGTACAGCTTCAGCAAATTGCTGGAATGACAGAGATTGGCAGTAATCATTTGAGACCATGATCTCTGTTTTAGTAAAAGAAATTCTCTTTTTTTTCAGCTTCTGTAGATAGGGCAGAAAATTTGAAGTGCTGCGCTATTTTATCTAGAGGTATTGTCTGTTCTGCAGCTGAAGCTGTCTTGGGTTTTAAAATGGAAAAGCAGCTTATTATGTCTGAGGTTTCTTGAGGGAAATGTATTTCCCAGTTCATCAGTTAAAGCACTGATGTATCTGCTCTTTAAGTTATCAAAAGCTGGTCTCCGAGTGTGAATGTCGATGAGTTTATCACCGTTGTACTTATTGCCTTCAAGATCAATATTCAAAACATTATCTCTGATAGACCTGGGTTTTCAGTTAAAGACCCTACAGCTTCTTTGATACTGGTGCCCATTGGTAGCAAAGTGGAGAAATCAAGATTTTTTTTTCCCTTTTGGAAATGTTTTGATAGACAAACAGTATATGACAAGATGTTCAGCATTACATGAGAAAGAGCTACAAAATTTAACTGATTACAGGCAGCAGCAGTCTTTTGGGTATTGAATGAAGTCATATGTTTTTAAGATAATACATCACTCAGTATGTGTATGCCCCTAATCATCTTCAACACCCGAACTTATCCCCCTCATACTTCTCTGCCCCTGTCCCCCACTCTTCCACCTTTTGTTCCCTTCATGCCCCAACTAAGCACTCTCGCCACTCTCTCCTCGCAAGAGTGCACGTGCCTTTCTTCCTCTGCTTGCAACCTTGCGCTGACTGTGGTTCTCTCACCATGTAACAGTGTACTTTTCCTAATCCTGTAAGATTACTCATACTGATAATGTGTCCCTCTTCTTGTTCTTTGGTTGCCCTAGGTTACATGTAAAACTGTATTATCTTGTTACGGTGCTTGTTGCCTTGCAAATTTATCCAGTTGTGCTGTACTCTCCAAACTAGTCCAAAATGATGTACTGTACTCTCCTGGGTCGTTCCTGAAAATGGGCATATGTATGCCTATTGTACCTCACCCGGTTAACAAAAGCTAAATAAAATGAATAACTATTTGAGTCCTGAACACAACAGACATTGTACTGTAAACTGACAGCCACTGTGACAGTATTTCAGAACTGGTTCTTCCAGCTGTTTTGTGTAGATCTTACTTCAAGGGGGCTCTTGCAGCAGGCAACACCGGTAGGACTGAAGCCACCAGGCACCAGGACCACACGGAAAACTTCTAGCTGGCACACTATCGCAGGGGACCGCCCCCGCTGATGTCCATCTATCCTGTAAAGCGCTGATGTCCATCTATCCTGTAAAGGGGGCAGTCCCCCAGACCTACCTCCGTTCTTTTCCTGCCATCGACCCGCACACGTCGGACCTCCACAGACGCCTGCTTCAGTCGACCGCCATTTTGTTTGCATTTCTCACAATTCATTTACCTTTTTCTGTTTCAGTGTTAACATTAATTTTCTGTGTTTTTCTCTATCTCGTGTTTATCTTCTGCTCCAGCCTCATCTTCCGACCGGCCCACAAAGTGCGCCTGCGACAAGCAGATACCCGCCAAAGATGGTCACTCTTCCTGCCTGCTCTGCTTAGGCCCCAACTACGACACCAAGGCCTGCCAGCACTTCCAGGATTTCAACCAGGCCACATGGAGACGCTGCTTGAAGACCCTTCAAAGCTACCTGCTTCATCAGAAATTGGCCGTGGTGGAGAAGGTGCTTCAGGCTAAAAGCTCTTCCATTTCCCCGGCTCAATCTTCCAGAGCTGCTGCTTCTTTGTCTAATTCATCTTCTTCCCAGAAGGAGAAGTCATCTAGTGGGAAGCATAAGCACCAGGACAAGCACTGGGACTGTCCTCCGTCAGCCTGTTGCTCGTGGTTGCAGCATAGACCAGCTTCTGCCTGTGGGTCTTCCTCCCGCTTGGGGTCAGCCCCTTCTTTCTCAGCAGCCCTCACTCCCTCTGGATTGCTGGTGGTACAGCCGCCCGCCCTCATTTCCAATATGGACGGTGGCTGCTTGGGGCAGCAGACTTCGTCCCCTGCCTCTCAGCTCCTGACGCTCAGGCCCTTGGCTCCCACGGGTCCTCGGTCAGGTGGCTCGACTGGGGTTAGAGCCTCTGGTGGTGGATCTTTGCCTGTTGAAACCCCCAAGGCGTTGCCTTTGTCTGTCCCAGACTTCAGGGCCAGGGCTACCCCTTCCAGGCATCACCCAGAATAAGTGCTCACCTCTACCTCCACACAGGTGATTCCTCTGCCCCTGCCTTGGGGGAATTCCCCCCTCCCCCGTAGGTGCCAGCCTCTCCTTTGGGGCCAGCGTTGGCTACTTCACCGGACTGATGCCAGCCTTCGCCTGTCAGGCTGGTGCCGGCTACGCAGTCGACTCCTCAACAGTCATCGCCTCAGCCCTAGCCTGCATCACAACAAACTCCCACTGGCCCTCCCAGGGACCCCTAACTGGTGCCTGCTGGACCAGTGCCAGGGTACCCTGTGCTGGCTCCGCCACCAAGGTACTCTTATCCTCCTCTGCAATATCTTTATCCCCCCCACAGTCCTCCTCCACCAGTGGATTATAATGCCTTATTTACTGCCTGGGGACTTTTATGCACAACAAGGATGCACCCCAGCTTGTCTTTCCCTCCTCCCCGGGATCCCCCTCAGGACTCAGACCAGGCAGGACCTGGTAACCCCCACTCCACAGGGGCTTCTGGGGTCACAAGGGGACCTCTTATCAAGCGATCGGCATACGGATGACCGTCGCCCACAGATGCCGGTCAGTTTGGAGATGATTCCTCCTCAAACTCATCAGAAGATTCAAGGGCTCTTCTGATGATCAAGACCCTCCTAAGGAGAGCTCCACATCTCCCCCAACAATCTCTCCTTCCTTGACATGATATGTGATATCCAATCCCTTATGGCTTGTTAGACAGAGGAGCGTGACCCGGAGCACCGTCCTCTGGCTGGTTACCTCTGGAATGATTGATTCGTATGATGATGTTACTAAGACGGCATGGAACCACTCCTCATCCACCCTGGCCTTAGCCAAAAAGGCGGCTCACCTTTACCATGTGCCGGTGAGTAAATACAGGTTACTCACCTGTAACAGGAGTTCTAGGAATGGTATATGTTGTTCATCCACACTTATTGGCAGGTTCCTTGCCGCTTTAAATCTTGCCGGAAGGTCTTCAGGCTGGCTCCTCCCACCCACCCGGGTGGTAAAACTCTCGGCTCCGCCCCATGACGCCAGATCTGGCCCGCTGGAAGCTCAGGTTGTGCGTCGAAGCCGGGGAGGTCGGGTGGGTCGTGTGGATGAACAATATATACCATTCCTAGAACTCCTGTTACAGGTGAGTAACCTGTATTTCTAGGGACATGGATATGTTGTTCATCCACACTTATTGGCAGACTCCTAGCAGTTCTCCGGGAGGAGGGAGGCATGGCGCACCCCCCCGATACTTTCTACTTAGGGAATAAAGACTGAGAACCGAGGCCCCAAAACCAGCATCCCGGGCGTGACTCAAGGTCGATGTGGTAATGGGTAATGAAGGTGTGTGCTGACTTCCAGGTAGCAGCCCTGCAGATTTCTTGGATAGGAACGTCCCTGGAAGCAGCCACCGATGCAGCAGTATGGCAGGTAGAATGAGCTCTTATCCCTCTGGGAGGCTCCATGCCCGCCAACTTATAGCAGAGATCTATGCAGGAGGTGACCCACCTGCTTATCGTCCGCTTAGCTGCAGGTCTTCCAGGTGCGGCTTCAGCGTAGGTGACAAACAGCTGGCGAACCTCTCCCCGAATTTCAGCCGTGCGCTCCTTATAATAAGCGAGTGCCCTTCTAGGGTCCAAAGTATGGAGCCTATATTCGGCCTCCGAGGTGTGATTGGGGTAGAACACCGGCAGAGTCAGCACCTGGTTAAGGTGAAACTCCGACACCACCTGGAAGAATTTCGGTGGGGCGCAGGACAACTCTGTCCCTGTGGAAGACCAGGTAAGGAGACTCGATGCAAAGCGCCTGGAGCTCTCCCATCCTTCTGGCTGACGTGATAGCCACCAAGAAGGCGGTCTTCCACGACAGGTGAGAGAGATCACACCTGTGCATTGGTTCGAATGGCTTGCCCATGAGCTTTGCCAGTACCAGCAGTAAATCCCACGGAGGTGGAGGTTCTCGCACCGGAGGGGAAATGTGATCAAGGCCTTTCAAAAGCGCCCGACCACCTTCCTCCTGCGCCACCGACTGCTCCCGGCCCGCGCTCGGTAAGCAGAGATGGCTGCCAGGTGCACCTTTAGGGTCGTCGACATAAATAGTCCAAAATGCTTGCCACAGAACAGGAGGAAGGGTCCAAGCCCTTGCCCTGACACCAAATGGAGAATCTCTTCCATTTGAAGGCGTAGCATTTTCTGGTCGACTCCTTACGGGACGCCTCAACAACATTGAGGACCTCGTCGGAAAGACCCAAGGCCTGGAACTCTAGCCGCTCAGGAACCAGGCCGTCAGGTGCAGGAATTGAATGTCCAGATGGAACACCTTCCCCTGATTGACTGAGAGCAGGTCCGGGCGAGCTGGAAGCTGCCTCGGGAGCCTGGAGCTGAGGCTGAGGAGATTTGGGTACCAGAACTGGCGAGGCCAGTCTGGGGCTATCAGAATCACCTGCGCCTTGTCCCTCCTTGTCTTGAGAAGCACCTTGTGAATCAAGAGAAATGGGGGAAAGGCGTAAAAGAGGCCCGGGGTCCAGAGCCTCGAGAAGGCATCCCCCTGCAGCGAGCCCTGCTGAGGGCGGCGGGCATGAAACAGCCTCAGCTTCGTATTCTCCCTGGAGGCAAACAGGTCCACCTGAGGTGTGCCCCAGTGGGAGAACAGATCTTGTACTACCTCCGGCAGGAGAGACCACTCGTGAGATGCAGCCCCTATCCAGCTCAGGGCATCGGCCAGGGTGTTGGAGGCTCCTGCCACATGAATGGCTAGGAGATCCGCCTCCAGGCTGCGCACGAGTGACCAAATGCGGAGAGCTTCCTTGCATAGAAGCATGGAGCGCGTCCCGCCCTGGCGGTTCAGGTAGTACATGGTCGTGGTATTGTCCGTCTGGACTCGGACCACTTGACCCCGGAGAAATGGAGCAAAGGCGGTGAGAGCTAGGCGGACCGCTCGGAGCTCCAGCAGGTTGATGTGGCATCGGGACTCCCACGGGGACCAGAGGCCGTGCACTCTGTGTTCCCCCAGATGGGCACCCCAACCCATCAGAGAGGCATCGGTCGATAGAGAGACCGTCGGCTCGGGGCGGACAAACGGGATGCCCTCCTGCAGATGAAATGGAACGGTCCACCACTGGAGAGCGTTCCACATCTCCTGGGTCACTATCACTAGCTGGTCCAAAGGATCGCAGCGTTGTGACCACTGGCTTGCCAGTCCCCACTGAAGGGGGCGCATGTGCCAGCGCCCCAACGGACCACGCTGGTACAGGCCGCCATGAGACCCAGAAGGCGCAGGAAGTCCCGGGCAGGGCGCGAGTGCCCAACCAGAAATGATTGGGCAAAGGAGGTAAGAACCTCGGCCCTGTCCGGCGGGAGCCGTGCTCTGGCTCGAAGAGAGTCGAGCTCTGCCCCGATGAACAGGATCACCTGCTTCGGCTCGAGTTCCGACTTGGCCTCGTTGATGAGAAGGCCAACTTGAGAGCAAACCTGGAGGGCCAGATCTCTGACCGCCCACCTCCGCCTGGAGGAGGCTGCTATCAGCCAATCATCCAGGTAAGGGTACACCGGACCCCTCGCGCGGAGGAATGCTGTCACCACTGCCATGCATTTGGTGAAGACCCTGGAGCTGGAGATAAGCCAAGGGCATGGCTCGAACTCGAAGAGGGATCCCTCCGCCGAAGCGGAGGAATCTCCGCATGGACGGACGGATAGGGACGTGAAAGAACGCGTCCTGTAGGTCCAGAGAGCAGAACCACACGCCGTGTTCCAGAGATGGTATTATCTGCGCCAGAGTGACCATCCTGAAGGTTCGAGACCTTAGGAACTTGTCGTGTAGGTCGAGAATGGGGCGCCAGCCCCCCGTCCGTTTCGGTACCAGGAAATACCTGGACACGAACCCCGGGTCTGAAGGGGGGTCCTCCACCTCCGCGATCACCTCCTTTTGGAGGAGGATAGCGATATCGGCTCGGCGAGCCGCCAGTGAGGCTGTGGACCCCGAGGCCCCCCGAGGTGCGACGGCTCTGAAGGGTGGGGTCTGCTCGAATTCCAGAGGTAGGCATTTTCCCACCACCTCCAGTACCCACCTGTCCGTGGTAACAGCGGACCAGGCGGAAAGGAAGTGTCTGAGCCGTCCCCCCACAGGGGGAACCAGGGGTGAAGTGGCAGGGATGGGGGCGACACCCCTCAACCCGTCACTGGGCAGGCTTGGAGGAGGGACCGGCTGAGGGACCTCCCGGGCCTTTACCTCCCTGCTTCCTGTTGGAGGAAGCCGATGGCTTGGGTTTGGGATACCAAGGTCGAGCCTGCTGGCCCTGACGTTGCTGGGCCGGGTGCGCCGTGGGCGCAGAAGGACGAAAGGGCTTAGGCTGTTGCTTGCGGCCTTTGTCCTTCTGAGCGGAAGAGACAGAGTCCAAGGTAGCATTGGACTTCTCGATCCTCTGCAGGTGACCTTCCACCCCAGGGCCGAAGAGGTCAGTCCCCAAAAAGGGAACATCCGCCAACTTGTGCTGGGTATCCGAAGTAAAGGTGGATATCCTCAGCCAAGCCCGACGACACATGGCCACTGCTGCCGCCATCGACCTGGCACATGAGTCCCCGATGTCCAACGCAGTCTGGAGCTGCTGTTTGGCCACTGCCCTGCCCTGGTCCCGCACGTGCCAGACCGTAGTCTGCAGATCTGCGGGGAGATGAGGGACAACCTCATCCAGGGACCCCAACAGGGCGTGAGAAAAATGTGCCATGAGGACGGCCGAGCTGACCTGACGTAGGCCGAGAGAGGACGCAGCATAGACTTTTCGCCCGGCATAAACCAATTTCTTGGATTCCTTGTCTGGAAGTTTGTCCATCCCTGGCATTCCCAGCCACGAAAACGCTGTCGGTAACCAACCCCTCGGCCGAGGGTGTTCCAAAACCGACAGGGAACCGTAGGGGACCGCGATACTTCCTGGCCAACCTGGCTGAAGGCACAGGGCAGGAAGCAGGACGCTGCCAAAGTTCCAAGGCCGGACCCACTATGGCTCCGGCCACCGGAAAGGCCTCCATAGGAGAATCCCCTCGGTCCAGAATCTCCGTGAGGGGATACCTGGCCCGTTTAGAAACGGGTTCGAGCTTCATCCCGGTGGACTCCGAGATGAGTCGAGAAACCCTAAGAAGGACAAAGGGCTATCGTCCATTGACTGCCCTCCCGAGGACTCCAAGTCCATGCGCTTGGAGAAGAGGGAGGAACCATCATCGGACTCAGAAGAGTCCTCAAAGAGCTGCCTCAGGCCTGAGCCACCCTCCACCTGCAGAGGTTTATCGGGAGTGAGGGTGACAGACAGCCTATGGGACAAACCCAAGGCCGACCGAGAATTTTTGGTCGGAGCCCCAACTAAAGGTTGTGGAGGCGGAGGCTCCACCAGAATCGGTGGGGCAGCTGGAATTGGCCGAACCGGCCTGAGAACAGGCTCCTCGACTACAACGAAGGGTTGTTTCAGCTGCTCCGGTGACAGCCACTTAATGGCGGGGAAGGCGACTGGGTCGGCTTATTCCCGGTCAAAGAAACTGTGCGACATAAGCTCCTCGTACCTCAGCGCAACGCGCGAAGCCTCCTGTCCGAGGAAGAGTGGGCGCCCGCTTGCCGTGATGCCGAGACCGCCTATGGCGGCAGGATCGGTTGGACCGCGAGGATGACAGAGAGTCTCAACTAGGCCGAGGAAGGCGAGGAGAAGTGTCGGAAATCGGCACTCCCCTCGGCTCGGACGATCCCACTGAAGGCTCCGGAACCTGAGGCACAGACGAGCCGACGGGATCCTCAACTCCCACCGGGGGAAACGGGGAGAGGGGATTCTCAGCTTCTCCAGCCGACAACCCATCTAACGGGTCGAGAAAAATCTCGACCGCGTCGACGGGAGTCTCGGTCAACTGGCCTGACGGGGACACCGTGAAGCCAGTGACCGAAGCTGAGGGGTCGACCGAAGTAGACTGTCGACAAGGGGAAGGGGATCTTTCCCGCTCCCAAGAGCGTCGACGGAGAGACTTACTTTTGCTCTTTTTGGACCTGGAAAAAGGCCCCGAAGAAGTTGGACCCTCACCTTTGGTCGAGAGTGTCAAACAAAGCTCCTTAAAAGAAGCCGAGTACGAGGCACCGAGAGAGAGCGGGACAAATGCCGCAGCCGAGGTAGAAGCGGCCCGCGCCGCCTCCTCTTCGAGGGCGATCATCTGCTCGAGCTCATCCGCCGAGCCTGCCGCCGCGGAAACCGCCAATCGGGCCTCTTTAGATTTCACCGGTGGAATTCTTTTCTCGGGGCGCCCCAGTTGTAATCGGGCAGCACGGTCTTCAAGGACGAGGTCAAAAGGAAGAGCACAAGTCGCAGGGCTCGCGGGTCGTGCTCAAGGCCCAGGCAGTAGACGCACGTGGAGTGCGGATCCGTCCAAGACATCTTCTGCCCGCAAGAGCACCTCCGAAAACTGGGAGTCGATTTGTCCATCGCAGCCGCGAGGAGAAGACCAAGTCTTTTTAGCAAAAAACTTTTGATTTCGAACTTTAGAAGAATTAGGAACCAGTCTTAAACGCAGCGCGTTAAGGAGGGAACCTGAGCTTCCAAGCGGTAAGGAAGATCTGGCGTCATGGGGCAGAGCCGAGAGTTTTACCACCCGGGTGGGTGGGAGGAGCCAGCTTGAAGACCTTCCGGCAAGATTTAAAGCGGCAAGGAACCTGCCAATAAGTGTGGATGAACAACATATCAATGTCCCTAGAAACCTTTCTTTGGCGAACACCCCATGGCAGACTCAGTTGTCATAAACATGGCCCATGACCGCACTAAGAAGCCCAAACACCTTAGCATCCACCCTCCAGACAAGGAATCTCACCAACTGGACCAGTTGGGTAAACGGGTATATTCCTCTGCCACGCTGGTCATTTGGGCCCTTCTGTGGCCCATATGATACAGTATCAGAATGCTCTATGGGATCAGGCGAGGGATTTGGTTCAAACCCTCCCTGAAGATCCCACTAAAATGCAGTTGGGTCAACTCTTAAAATCTGGATTGGATGTGGACAGCTATGTGCTGAGGGCAGCACACGACACTGTCTATGCTTCTGAGTGTGGGGTGGCAGCAGAGATCTGCATTCACCATCATTCGTGGCTCAGGGTGTCTGGTTTTGCATCTGATGTTCAGGCCGAAATCATGGATGCCCCTTTCTGGGGTTCTGTTTTGTTCAGGGGAGATGCCCAGGGTATCATCTCCCATCTCCAGGAATCAGGCAAGGCCCT
Organism: Neoceratodus forsteri; assembly: GCA_016271365.2. NCBI lineage: Eukaryota > Metazoa > Chordata > Ceratodontiformes > Ceratodontidae > Neoceratodus > Neoceratodus forsteri. The sequence goes on along the minus strand of CM057449.1, from coordinate 727,998,298 downwards.
AACATTGGTACATTTCATATACCAGTCCCAACCGCAATCTTCCCAGCATCAGTCCTTTTTCGCCAGTCTTCTCGACAGTCCTCCAAGGGCCAACAGTTAAAAAGGCTCTTTAAGCACAAGGCTAACACCCTGCCAGCTGGTAGATCTACTGCTGGAGCACCCATAGCCACTCTGCCCACCTCCGTTCCACCTGGCTTCACTGCCCGACTCTCGCTAAACCCCCACAAAGCCCAGAGAGGACTTTTGGGGGAAATATTCAGGTCGAATCTTTTATACCTAGATGGGTGGGGCACAGTAACCTCAAATCAGTGGGTGCTGCAGATTATAGAACGGGGTCACACCCTCGAATATCTGGCGCTCCCTCTGGAAACCCCTTCCTCACTCTCCAGCTACCCTCAGGCCCACATCCCCCTCATCTGGGAAGAGATTCAGGCTCTCCTGCGATAACAGCCCATAGAGCCCAGCCCCCAGCTCAGAGGAAAGGGATTCTACTCCCACTTTTCCTCGTCCCCAAGAAAACAGTGGACCTGCGGCCAACCCTTTACCTCAGCCACCTGAATCTCTACCTAGAGTAAAAACGATTCAGGATGGTAACCCTTCAGGGGCTGTTGCCCCTCCTTCACCAGGGGGACTGGTTCTGTTCCCTGCATATGTAGGTTGCCTATCTCCATATCCAGGTTTTCCCTGCCCACTGCAGTTTCCTCCACTTCTGCTGTCAGGGGGACCACTTTCAGTTTCAGTCCGTCCCTTTTGGCCTTCGCCTGACACCTCTGGTTTTCACCAAGTGCCTAGCGGTGGTAGCTGCAGCTCTGTGGAGACAGGACTTTTATGTATTCCCTTACCTGGATGATTGGCTGCCGACAGCCCCCCTCTTGCTACGGATCCTAGACCCTAGAAGGCACCTTCCGGCTCTTCCAGGCCCTAGGGATCACCGAAGTCTTGTCTCTCTCCGAGCCAACGGCCTCAGTATATAGGAGCGGTCCTGGACTTGTCCCAGGGCAGAACTTTCCTGCTGGTTGACAGAGCAGAGCACTTGATAGCACAGGCCTGGTCGGTTTCCTCAAGTCGTCCAGCTATAGCCATGGTTTCCATAGCCCGCCTGCATATGAGAGTTTCCTGTGGACTCTTACGGTCCAGTGGGACCAACGCACAGACAACCTGGATCAGCCAGTGATGGTTTCTGACCCAGTGATAAGAACCTTGGAGTGGTGGCAGAACCACACCAATCTCCTGAGAGGGGTCCCACTCCACGCTGTCCCCACAGCAGATTCTCACCACAGGTGCCTCAGGCCTTGGGTGGGGTGCTCACTTAGCCGACTGTCAGACCCAGGGGAATTGGTCCAAGTTGGAGCAGCATCTCCACATCAATGTGCTGGAGATGTGGGCAGTTCTGTATGCTCTGCAGGCCTTCAAGGCCCACATTTTTTCCCGGCCAACTACTAGTACAGACAGACAATATGTCTGTATTACGTTACCTCAATAAACAGGGGGGCACTTACTCTTGCCCACTTTGTCGGGAAGCCATGGGAGTCTGGTACTGGGCCATTGAGCACAACCTGGAACTCTCAGCCGTCCATGTTCCAGGCGTCCAAAACGCCCTGACTAACAGTCTAAGCCGGTCAAGATCGATGATGCACGAGTGGGAACTCCTGTCCTCTGTGGTCGAAGACCTCTTCAACAGGTGGGGTCATCCAGAGTTGGACATTTTTGTGTTCCCACTCAATGCAAAACTGCCGCTTTTCTGCTCGCTTGATCCAGGGCCTGAAGTTTTGTGGCATGATGCGTTGTTCCTCTCTTGGAAAGGGAGGTTTCTGTATGCCTTCCCTTCCTTCCCGCTCCTGAAGAGGGTTCTTCTCAAGCTTCAGTCAGAGGGGGTGGAGATGATTCTCATAGCTCTCTACTTGCCATGTCAGATTTGGTTCCCTCTGCTGCAGCAGTTGGCAGTGGAACCTCCAGTACCCTTGCCCCTGTGCACCAGCTTGGCTCTCCCAGGAGCAGGGCACCCTGGTCCATCCAGACCTCAAGTCTCTGGATCTCCATGCGTGGCTTCTGCAGACTTTGCTATTGCACGCTTTGGAAGTTTCTTCCAGGGTTTCTGATGTTTTGTTGGCTGCCAGGAAACCTTCCACGAGAGCCACCTATGCCATGAAGTGGAAGCATCTCTGCGTACCGTGCACCTATTGAGGGCAAAGCTGTTGCCCAGCTGGAGGTGTCCTGCACATTTTTGCAGGGTATCCTACATTTGAAACCTCTCATTCAGGACCCCGTCCCTCCATGAGACCTTCTTTTTATGTTGGAAAATCTCACTCTGCCTCCCTTTGAACGAGTTGCGAGCTGTGCTTTCTGTCATGGAAAGCATTATTTTTAGTTGCTGTTACTTCCGCTCAAAGGATTTACGAGCTTCAGACTCCAGACCTCAAGTCCCTGCATCTCCATGCGAGGCTTCTGCAGACTTGGCTATTGCCTGCTTTGGAGTTTCTTCCAGGGTAGCTGATGTCTTGGTGGCTGCCAGGAAACCTTCCACGAGAGCCACCTGTGCTATGAAGTGGAAGCACTTCTCCATATGGGCCAACGCTCATTACCTGGATCCCTTCTCCTGTCTGGTGAATCTAATTCTGGAGAACCTCCTCTCCCTCTTGGACTCTAGTCTGGGGTACTCTTCACTTAAGGTGCACCTTTCTGCCATCTCTGCATACCATGCACCTATTGAGGGCAAAGCTGTTGCCTAGCTGGAGGTATCGTGCACATTCTTGCGGGGTATCCTACATTTGAAACCTCCCATTCGGGACCCCATCCTTCCATGGGACCTTCTTTTTATGTTGGAGACTCTCACTCCACCTCCCTTTGAACCGTCTGCGAGCTGCGTTTTCTGTCGTGAAAACCATTATTTATAGTTGCTGTTACTTCTGCTTGAAGGATTTCCGCGCTTTAGGCTCCGATGTATAAAGAGCTCTATTTAGTTTTTTTTTTTTTTTACAAAAATGGTGTCTTTGCATACTAATCCTAAATTTCTGCATAATGTGGTGTCTTGAGTTCACACTAAACCAATCCATCCACCTGCCTGTTTATTTCCCTGAATATTCTAATCAGGGGGATGCCTTACTGCCTTCTTTGGATGTTCATAGGGTGCTCCGTTATATGAATCACACCCAACCGGTTCGTAAGGATGATCAGTTGTTTGTTTCGTTTGACCCCAAAAGAGAAGGGACACCTGCTTTGAAACAGTTGTCAAAATGGTTGCAAGTACAAGCCCTTGCCTGGAGCAGTCAGGGGTCACTCCACCAGGGGTATGGCTGCCTCTACTGCCTGTTTCAGGAATGTGTCTGCTGCGGACATCTGTGCAGCTGCCACTTGGAGTTCGGTTCACACCTTTGTCCGCCATTACAGCCTTGATATTACTTCCAGGTGCAGGGCCAATTTCGGACTAGCTGTCCTTTGGAGCCTTTTTTCCTGAGCAGTCTGCTCTTGTTTTCTGCCTCCTCCTGGCTGTCTTATGGTCAGTTCTGGTACTGCTTGGGACTCGGTCCTATTGTTGTAGCCTGCTGCAAGAGCCCCCTCGAAGTAAGATAGTAAAGTTACATAAGAACGTATTGTAACAGATCTTCGAGAGGAGCTCTTGCAGCAGGCACTGCTTTCCCTCCTTCCTTCTGATAGCTGCTTCTCCTTCACATTTATTATATTTTTCCTTGGCTCTACGGAACTGCCTCTGCTCTCTTTTCTTACTCTCTGCGTTGGGGTCTCCGGTGGGAGAACTGAGGTAGGTTTGGGGGACCTCCCACTTATAGGATAGGTGGACGTCAGCGTGCTGACGTCGGCGGGAGTGGTCCCCCGTTATAGACTGCTAGCTGGAAGTTTTCAGGGTGGTTCTGGCGCCTGGTGGCTTCAGTCCTATTGGTGTTGCCTGCTGCAAGAGCTCGTCTCGAAGATCTACTGTTACGGTAAGTTCTTAAGTAACTGTACTTTCATGCAGTTTATTTCTGATTTTTACTGAATAAAATGAAGATGGACGTCAAGTCTCATTGATATTTTTTCACTTGTTCCACTGACTGTGCTGCATCACTGGCACACAAGGCCGATGGGCTATACAGTGTATTACAGTCAATTCAGGGTTACAGTCTGTTCTTAGTTTTTGTACTACACCTTAACAACAACCAGTCATAACTGATGCCCCATCAGTACAGACAGCAGCAAGATTTTTACTTGCTGTAATGCCTTTGTGATTCAGAAGTTGACATAGTGCCTGGAAAATAGTTTCAGACTTTCCATCAATAACGTCTGTGTTGAAATACAATAGAGTATATGGAGTATTGTTGTCTTAAGTATCGAGTAAGCTATTAATCTCTTGCTGTTGGCTGTCTTTGGACTCCTTCATTATCTTACCACTGGGCTATTCTTTGATGCAATGTCCAGCTTGTCCACCATGGTATGTGCAGTTGTCTCATGCATTTGACAGTCCAGCTGCACTCATGTATGTGCCATTAAGCCCCCTCTGCTTTAAAGTCTTCAGTGTATGAGCACTCCATTTCCTTGAGAAACTGAACACATTTAACAGACATTGTGTTAGGTAGCTCATTTTCAGCAACAAAATATGTGGTTCTCAAAAGCCCTGTAAGCTGGTCATCACTGTGTGCAGTAGTAGCCTTATCTGTTTATTGCCTTTGCATGATGGTTTGATTACGTGTTTTTTTTTTTTTTTAACACTTTAGTATGAGCAGTACTACCAGAATATCTTACTAGGGTTGATGTTTGTAACAAGTTCTGGTGCAGGCGCTTTTATTTCTTTGACTGGGTGACCAGGGAATTGGATCAAGGTGGAGCAGTGGATGTTGCCTACCTAGATTTCAGTAAGGCCTTCGACACAGTTTTACATAGGAGATTCGTGAACAGGTTGGGCAGCCTGTGAGTGGGTCCTAAGGTGATAAACTGTAAGAAATTGGTTGGGGAGAAAGGCAGCAGAGGGTGTGGTAAATGGAGTTCTCTCTGAGGAAGGGAGGGTGGGTGACCAGCAGGGTGCCACAAGGATCAATACTGGTCCTGGTCCTCTTAAATGTCTTTATTAGCGACATTGCAGAGGGGCTAGGAGGAAGGTATGTCTTTTGCAGATGACACAAAGATCTGCAACAGGGTAGACCCTCCGGGGTGGGTGGAAAAATGAAGAGGATCTAAGAAAGCTTGAGGAGTAGTCAAGAGTGTGGCAACTAAGATTCAGTGCAAAGAAGTACAAAATCACAGACTTGGGGCAGAGTACAAGATGGGGGGAGTGGTACTGACAACCACCAAACAGGTAAGAGACCTGAGGGCAATAATATCTGATAACCTGAAGTTGGCCAAACAGTGTGACAAGACAGTCGGGAGAGCCAGTGGGATCCTAGGGTACATAGGGAAGGGGTATCACCAGCAGAAAGGAGGAGGTGGTGATACTGCTGTGTAAATCACTGGTGAGACCTCATCTAGAGTACCATGTCCAGTTCTGGAGACCACATTTCCGGAAGGACATAGAGTAAAGGTGGTCCAGAGGAGGGCAGCTAAAATGGTGCAGGGTCTGCATCTGAAGCCCTATGAGGAGAAACTAAAGGACCTCAATATGTACACCTGGAGGAAAGGAGGGAGAGGGGGATATGATTGAGACTTTCAAATACCTCATAGAAACATAGAATTTGACGGCAGATAAGGACCGCTTGGCCCACCTAGTCTGCCCATTTTCCTACCTAACAGATAAGCTGTAAATCCTAGTTAACCAACAGCTTACCTCATGGGTATAAACAAAGGTACAAGAGGGAAGCATTTTTTAGAAAAAAAGATGTTCAAGGGCAAGGAGTCGTGCTATGAGGCTGGAGGGGTTAGACTCACGGGAAATGTGAAAAAGCACTTCACAGAAAGAGTGGTGGATGCATGGAACAGTTTCCCAGTGGATGTGGTGGGGGCAAAAACTGTAACAGGACTCAAAAATGCATGTGATAGACATAAGGGAATCTTGGCGGTTAGGAAAGGGAGATCAAGTAGAGTCTGCAGTGTTACAGTAGGTAAGAAAAATGGGCAGACTAGGTGGGCCAAGCAGTCCTTCTCTACCATAAAATCATATGCTTCTATGTTTTAAAAGGAATGGATGCATAAGGATTTCAAACGGTACAGCTCATCTGTCCACTGTCTTTGCCAAACAACAAATAGTTGTAATTCTTCAGCCACCTTTGTTGGAATTTATCTTGTAGTTAGAGGAGTTGCAGCTTGGTCCAGTGTCTGTTGTGTCTGGCTCATCAAATAATAATTCTTGTGGCTCGAGTTCTGGTGCAGGCTCTTTTACGTTTACTACAACTATGCCAACTTTGTGTGGCCTTTTTAACAAACAAAAAAAAAAAATCAACTGTCTTTGTGCCTTGGGTGTCGGCTAGGTGATGTGCCGAGTCCCTGCAAGGACCATGGACTTCATCTGTTATTTGTCATCCATGAGTTTTTCTGCTTCATTGCGTTTCCCCTTGGCAAAGGCATGTGTGCTATGATCTCAGCGTATGGCTGGGTGCACTTCCACACCCTACGTGCAGACGTCTTCTGCCTCCACCAATCCTGCTGCTGCACTGGTCCCAGGCTCTCCTACCCCTGTCTGTCATAGGGGTTGATATGTCACCAGGCGTCGGATCTCCTTCATCTTTGGAGCAGGCCAAGCAGTCCATGGACACTCAGCCCTCCCCCAGCTGGTTGTCCAACAGCCCTGGGTCGATCTACTGCCCGCTGGTATAGTGGTAGTGCTATCGCTTGTGATGTCTGGCCTTTTTCTAGTACTCCTTAGGGCCTCTTGCACATCTGTTTGCTTTCTTTTCAGCCAGGTCATTAATGATGATGCATGTTACCCCATGTCATTTTTTTTATTATATTATTTTTGTATCTAATTTCTTGGGACACAGTCCCAGGTTACAGATCTTCCCACCTCTTTCAGTCCCCCCAGTTCTCTTTTTCTTGGCACAAGTTAAGGTATCTTTTCTTTTTCTTTCTTTTTTTAAATCCTTCTATTTTAAAATCCATATTTTCTTGCAGAAATAAATGTATCTTCTTTTGTTTTAAAATCCAGATTTTCTTTTGACACACAGACCTCCGGTTACAGACCTTCACACCCCTTTTAGTTTTTTTCCCACAGTTATTTTTTTGCACAGTTAAAAGTTAGTCTTTCATTCTTTTATTTTAACATCCAGTTTTTCTTGGGGCACACAGGCCCCAAGTTATGGACCTTCCCTCCTCAGTTTCCCCTATAAAAATTATTTCTGGCAGCAGCTGCTTTGGTGTTGGTCGTAGTCCATTCTTCTGGCATCTAGATTTTTATTTATTTTGCCCAGGCATGCTTAGTCTTCTTTGTCAACTTCTGAATGACAGTGGCAAGTTGGGGAACATTTTTTTTTTTTAGTGGAGCCTGTTTTTGTTTCTTGTTGTTACAGCAAAGGTCCCACCCAGTTTACCCAAAAAATATTTTTTTCAAACCCCAGGAATCACTCAGTATGATTAAACTAATGCAGTCAGCCTTCAGTATTGAACTGCCATGGAGAGAATGGAATGTAAGTAAATGATGGACCTGGACCTCTCATTGGCTTGTGCCAGTTTCAGTCTGCTACTCCCTAGTAACTGCTGCATTCTGATCGGTGCTCAGATTCATTCGTCCGCCTGCCAGTTTAGACATCTTGGAGAGCTCTCCTCAGCTTTCTAGAAACAACTTTATTTTCGTGAAGTTACATTTTTTTAATTCATTTATTTATTTACTGGCCAGTTAAAGGTTAGCAAGCTTAGTTTTAGTTCATTTTGCAGTTCTTCAGCTGTTTGCGGAGCCGAGAAGAACTGTCCTTCCCAGTGTTTTTTTTTTTACCACAGAAATTGCATGTTATTACTAGTGATCTTACTTTGAGTGGGAGCTCTTGCAGCAGGCTATTACAATTTGGACTAACGCCACAGGCATTAGGACCCACCGGAAAACTTCTCAGCCAGCAGTACCCAGCAGGGAGCCCCCGATGTCAGACCTGGTTCAAAAGGGGGCGGACCCAGCTCCACCCCTGTTCTTTTCCCGCTGCGACCTGCGCACGTTGGAAAAGTTCTTGGCTTGTCAGCCACCAGCAAAAACTCAGTTTTTTTCGCCTTTTTCTTTAATTATTCGATGTTTTTTTTTCTCCAGTACCGACATGTCGTCCCCGTCCTCTGTCTCTTCATCGGGATCCCATCGTAATAAGTGTAGCTGCGGCCATCTGATTCCAGCTAAGGACGGCCACACCGTGTGTATTCTGCCTGGGGCCTAACCACAACACCGCGGCCTGTTCCACCTGCCAGGGCTTTACAAGTAGGACCAGGATCTGCCACCTAAAGGCTCTCGAGGCATACCTGCTTGAACAGAAGATGGACCTACACACCTCCGGGGAGAAGGCCAAACATTCTACCAAGGAGAAGTCCAAGCGGTCCCGCAACCGATCCAGGTCCTAGTCCCACTCGCGGCCCTCCCCCAAAAAAGCCTGCTCTTCTCCGGTCTCAGGTGAGCACTCTAAATCCTCTAAGAAGTTGCAGGTTAAAGCAGGTCCATCAGGGAAGAAACCAGCTAAGCCCAAGGTGACTCCGCTAAGAGTCACCACTAAGACCTCGGAGGCACAAGCCACGGCCCTGCCTGCCAAGGTCCTGGCATTGCCTGATAAGGGCACGCCCCTGGAGTCCAAGGACACTCCAGCACCCCCCCCCAGCGTCCAAGCCATTGCGGTCCTGGTACAGACGTTGGTAGAAGGGTGAAGGATCCTTTCGCTGCTGGCGAAGGGACAGCGCCTCTAGCCCCCAAGTCCTCCTCCCCTCAGGGCTCTCCAGGTGGCTCCCCTTCAAGGCCGGATACTTCTGAGGTCCCTTTTCCGCGGGGACAGTGGCCTCTGTGTTCACAAAGGATGAGCTACAGGATCTCTCTTCCTTTTGGTGGGGCCAGGTCCAGAAGCAGGCCCCCTCCCCGGGAGCTGGCCCCGTCACTGGTACCGGACCAGTCGGGTAAGCCCCAGCCGGAGGGTGTCACTTCACCGAAGACCCCTGGGAGGATGCCGCCTCATCCACCCTTCAAGGCCTGTTCCCAATCTTGGTCCGCAAACTGACAGCGCTCACCACGGTCAGGTAGCCGATGCAGGGTCAGGTCTCTCACCAGGAACCGCTCCCATTCTGATAGGTGGGCCCACTCCCTACGTCGGTCACCGCTCCGTCAGTCCTGTGACTGACATCCGTTCTCAGACCAACGTTGGTCGGTGAGCAACCGTCGTTCGAGTCGGGCTAGTCATAGGGACCGGTCCGGCTACTCGTCACCTAATAGTCGATCACCCTCCTCCTCTTCTTCTTCCATCTCGGGAATCGGGGGTTCCCCAGGAGAAAAGGACCAACCCCGCTCGCCTTCTGATGATCCAACATTTATGGACATCATGAGGCACATCCAGGCCTCTAATGAATGGGATACAGAGGACCTGGATTTGGAACGCTGTCCACTGGCAAAGTACCTGAGGCAAAAGGAGCCCAAACCTCTTGTGGTGCCTCCTTTGGTGGACACCTTCCAGGATCTCACCTGGATCACCTGGAAGTGTCCAGCTTCAGTCCCGGCGGTTCCAAAAAAGTCAGGCTGTACAGAGCCCTGAGGGATGAACCTTTCCTGGCTGACCACCCTCAGGCAGACTCTTCCATGATTACGGCTGCCCATAAATCCAAGCAGCCAAAGCACCTTAGCTCACAGCCTCCCGACCCTGAGTCTCGCTATTTAGACCAGGTGGGCAAGAAGGTCTATTCTGCCTCCACCTGCTCCATTAGGTCCCTAAATTTCCTGACTCCTATGGTTCAGTACCAGAATGCACTCTGGGAGCAGGGACAAGAGCTAGTGAATGCCTTGCCAGACTCTGCACAAAAGATGGAAATTCTGGATGTTCTTAAGTCTGTCTCGGACGTAGGCACACATGTTTTGCGTGCCTTGTACAACACTGCAGATACTGCGATGTCAGGGGTCTGTCTCCGGCACCACGCTTGGTTGAGGGTCTCAGGATTTCACCAAGACCTGCAGTCCGGGATCCAGGACCTACCATTCCAGGGTACCGTTTTGTTTGAGCAGGAGACAGTCACTCATCTCTCGTCTCCAGGAGTCCGGGAAATCCATCTGTTCTGTCTGTCAGATGTACAGAGGAGACCAAGGAAATGGCCATTTCGTAAGCCCTCAGGTGCCCAAGCCCGTGGCAGCCAACAGGGCCAGAGAAGTGGCTTTCGAAGGAGAGCCAGCAACCAGCAGTCTGGAGGCGCTCCTTCCCGTGGCTCCAAGTCCTCCCAGGCCTCTCTGCCCACTCCTAGCTCCACCCAATGGCTCCCTCCCGACCCTCTGGTGGAGGTTTCAGGGGAGGCAGTAGGGGGCGTCTTCTCCCTTCATCTGAAGGGATGGAGCTCTATTACTGTGGACCAGTGGGTCCTCGATATTATAAGGAGGGGACATACGCTAGAGTTCAGAAATTCCTCCAGACACCCCACCAAGGTCCCCGAGATATCCTTCTTCTCACATTCCACTCATAGAAGGAGCGATACAGGCAGTCTTGCGAAAAAGGGCAATAGAAGCAGTCCCTCTGCAGCAGCGGGGTAAAGGGTATTATTCCCATTTCTTCCTGGTTCCAAAAAAGACACAAGACCTTCGTCCCATACTGGACCTCAGCTCTTTAAACTATTATAGGTTCCGGATGGTGACTCTTCCAGGACTGCTTCCTCTGCTGCATCAGGGGGACTGGCTCTGTTCCCTAGACATGCAAAAATGCATACATGCACATCGGGGTCTTTCCCCCTCACAGGAAGTACCAGAGGTTCCACTTCCAGGGGGAGCATTATCAGTTTCGGGTTCCCCATTCAGCCTCTCCTCCACTCCTCGAGTCTTCACAAAATGCCTGGCAATAGTGGCTGTGGCTCTAAGGTGCCAGGGACATTGCGTCTTCCCTTACCTGGACGATTGTCTGCTTGCGGCCCCGTCAAGGTCACGCCTTCTTCAAGCTCTCTGAGATGCCTATATTCTGTTCTGAGATCTGGGGATCACCCTGAACCTTCCAAAGTCTTCCCCAGAGCTCAGCCAAAGACTCGTCTTTATAGGAGTGGTCCTGGATTTGGTCCAGGGCATGGCTTTTCTACCCCCGGGGGGGGGGGGGCGATCGCTTGCGGGAGATTGCCAGATCGGTTCTAGTAACCCCTCAGGTCCAGGCCAGGACCTTCCTCAGACTTCTGGGGCCTTCAGAGGATGCTACACAGGGAGATGTATTACATTACTCGACTTACTGCATTACTGCAACAGTCACAAGGGACTGGGTATGTATATATGACCTCCCAGTGCTACAACATAACCCATGGAGCAGTTGCCATGGAGGGACTCCGGCGGATTTACTATCTTATGGGACCTTGCTTCAGCTCTGTACAGAAAATTACTCAATGCGCCTGTCCGAAAGACTACTAATCAGCGTTCTAACAAGAGGCCAAAGCTCCATATCCGGATGCCAAACAGTGGTATCAGAATTAAAAAAAAAAAAAACGGGCAACGGCAAGAATCTTTAACCTATCTCTTGCAGCAACTATGAAACTATTGATACTATTATTAATATGCTCAGGAAATGTAGAACTTAACCCAGGACCCCCAGAGGTCATCACTGCACCAACAGAGTTAGCCAAGATAAAAGGGCTAAGCTTTCTCCATATTAATGTATGCAGTCTGTTAAAGAAGATCATGATGATCCAAGCCTGGGTTAACCACACCCTACCAGATATACTAGTAGTGTCTGAGACGTGGCTCAGGCCTGTCACAGCCGACAAAGACATAAACTTACCTAATTATCAAGTATTCAGAACTGACTGCCAAACTAGGGGTGGGGGCGTAGCGATATATGTGAAGGACAGCCTATCTGTAACCTGCCTCGAGTCATTATCCATGGTAAAGGAATTTGAATGCCTATCCCTCAAAGTGGCCGTCTCCCACACCACATCGCTGCAGCTAATCGGCTGCTATAGGCCCCCCTCAGCTGACCTCAAGCTGTTATCCCACCTGGGTGACCTAATCAAAAAGGGAACAGAAGAAACTATAATCATAGGAGACCTAAACCTAAACTGGCTCTCAAAGGCAGCTGCACCCTTAATATCATTCTGCGATACACATGGGTTTACACAGCTCATAAATGAACCCACCAGAATCAACAAAAAGAATACAAGCAACAGCACACTATTAGATGTTATACTAGTGAATAAACCTCACCTTTTCTTGCATGTTGGAGTACTATACAATGACATCAGTGACCACTGCCTTATTGCGGGAATAAGATCAGCATGCAAGCCGTCATCCCCCACCAAGTTAACAATGAGGAGATCAAAGCAAACATTCAACATTGAGGCATATCTGGAAGAGAGAAACCACTGCACATGATGGCAAGAGTTTTACTTAGCAAACACAGTGGAGATGGCGTACGAGGTGCTAAATGACATTATTACAGGTGCCCTTAATATCCATGCTCCAATTTCTAAGGTACGCATCAAAAATAAAACCTACCGTTGGTTCATTCCTGACCTTAAAGCCACCCTCCTTGACAGACAAGTTATGGAAAAAGGCACGAAAAACTAAGAGATCAAATGATTGGGAGTGGTTCAAAAAAGCCAGGAATATCTGTACCAGGAAAGTACGAGATGCTAAGGCTGCTTATTATACGTCTGAACTAGACTCCTCCTGCCACAACCCTGCCAAGTTCTGGAACACCATAAAAGACATAACAGGATACAATCCAAGTAACACACTCCCAGCCAAAATGCACAATGGCAAGGGAACCATCTCTGATAGACTGGAAGTCCTGGAATCATTCAACAATCACTTTACAACCGCTGGTCTAGCATTCGACACCTCTCCGGCTAACCAAATGCGTTCCCAGTTAGGTATCGAGAACACTGAAACACGGGTAACGGAGTCCACCTTCTCCTTCATACCAGCCACCCTGAAGTAGGTGGAAGAATTAATATCACAGCTGGACACCAAAAAAGTGCAGGTGCAGACTCCCTTGATCGCTATATATTTAAAAATTGGCATACAAGTATTAGCAGTGCCAATAACACACCTATTTAACCTCTCACTACAACTAGGATTTATTCCATCGATCTGGAAAACAGACCAAGCTATCCCGCTACTGAAAGCAGGGGACCCCATGGACCTCAACACTACAGGCCAATCTCTATCCTCCCTGTGCTATCCAAGCTGCTAGAAAAAATCGTAAGCACCCAACTAAGAGGATATCTTGAAGAGGCTAATCTTTTAAATCCAGCGCAATCTGGGTTTAGAACCAACCACAGCACCCATCACAGCCCTAGCTAAAGTAACCAATGATTGGCAACTTGAACTGGACAAAAAAAAATTGTGTCTGTGCTGTATTTTTAGACCTGAGTAAGGCATTGGATACGGTCGACCACGAACTGCTCCTCTCCTCCCTGAAATCCATAGGACTTGACTCAACCTCCATTAGATGGTGTAATAACTATCTCACGGGAAGGACCCAGCAAGTGAAGGCTGAAGGAGACCCATCACCACTCAAATCTCTCCAAAGAGGAGTTCCCCAAGGATCCATCCTCGGCCCAATCCTATTTGCCATCTATATCAATAGCATCAACAATAACCTCACCAAAGCCACTTTACACCTGTTTGCAGATGATACAGTATTGTATGTCAGTCACTCCTCTCCCATAACAGCATGCATAGAGCTACAAGCAGAATTCAACCTATTACAACACCAACTACTGGAAAAAAAAAAAAAAGAAAAACTCCTGCTAAATGCCAAAAAAAAAAAACAAAGGCTATGTTTTTCTCCCCCCAAACACAAGCCGGACACTCCTTCCCAAACAATCTTCCCCCCACATATCCACTGTCCTTGGTGAAAATCTTGAATATGTTACAAAATTCAAATATCTGGGGGTCTGGGCAGACAGTAGACTCTACTACTTAGATCTGGAAGATCTGCTAAAAAAACTCCGTCAGAGGCTTGGGCTCTATTACAGAATAAAGCACTTTCTCACAAGTGATTCTAAAAAGAAGCTGGTCCAGGCCACATTTCTATCAGTATTAGATTATGCAGATTTCCTATATGGTCGTTGCCCCAACTCGTATCTGAGCAAACTGGACACACTTTACCATAGAGCCTTGAGGTTTATTACAGATCTCCCTCTCAGCACTCACCACTGCTCGCTTTATGCTGCAGTTGGATGGACCTCGCTCCAGTTTAGAAGAGACAGGAATGCCACACTATGGACTTATAGAGCGATATCAAAGATGCTACCAAATTACGTCTCAGACTGCTTCACACAAATCACATCAAGTAAATATGCCCTAAGAAGTCTAAACTCATCGTGCTTAAAGTGCCCAAATTCAATTTCATATTGTAGATCTTTATCAGCTGTGTCTTATCTGCCTTATGGAATACGATGCAGAAGACCCTGAAAATGAACAGATACATCACATTTACATCCTTTAAATATCTGTATTCGAGGCTTATCAAAGAAAAATGTAATTGTTTCCACAAACAGAGTATTCCTAATCTTATCCATCTCCCTCCCCAGATAGCCAACTCACAGAAGGTATCCAACTTTATTAAGAGTCACCACCCCTCACACTCCATGCACCCCTCCTTTCCATCTGCCTCCCCTTAACCCCTTGTCATATGTCACAGCCCTATACCCCTGTTGTACAAACCTCCCAGTGCCGCCCTCCTGCCCTCATCATAAGGCCCACAGTTTATCTGTTCCACAGTATAGGCCCCCACCATCTTCCTCCTCCCCACCAGCCAGGCACACCACTTCCCGCTCCCCTTCCCCTCACCCCTTATTACCACTACACCTGAATTTAATGTACAGTCTGATTAGAATGTATCCTTAGACTGTGTGTATACTGAATATTCTATGTAGTATCCTAGAGTGTGTATATATTGAATATTTTTTATGTATCTATGTAAATTGAACCTTGACCTTACCAGGTCCATCTTGCAAATGAGCTGTGCTCAACGATGTTCGCCTGGATAAATAAAGATTTGATTGATTGATTGATATGGTGGCGGTCATTCCCGTCACTCCTCTGGCCTGTCTCCACATGAGAATCCCAGACGACCTAGACCACATGGTCAGAGTCACAGAGCCAGTAAAGGGGACACTTCTTTGATGGTTGGACCTGCTAAATTTGAAAAAAGGGGTCCGTTCCGTATGGAGCCCCCCGAATCAGACTCTTACAATGTATGCCTCACGTTTGGGTTGGGGGCATACCTGGGGGCACGCCAAACGCAAGGTACCCGGACTCCCACGGAGTGCGAACTCCACATCAACGTCTTGGAGATGCGAGCAGTCCTCAATGCGCTACATACCTTTCAAGAGGACCTCATTCCAGGCACTCTTCTTGTTCAGATGGACAACTTGGCGGTCGTCTTCTATATCAACAAGCAAGGGGGCGATTACTCTTACCCCCTATTCAGGGAGGCGATGAGAGTCTGGTACTGGGCTCTGGAGTGGCACATTGCTCTGTCCGCAGTGCACATTCCAGGCGTCCTAAACAACTTGGCCGACAGCCTAAGCAGGTCTCGGTCCAAGGCGCATGAGTGGGAGCTGCTACAGTCGCTAGCGGACCAGCTCTTCGACACATGGGGTTGTCCAGAGCTGGACCTCTTTGTGTCACTACGCAACGCCAGACTGCCAACTGCCAGTTTTCTGCTTGCGAGAGCTTTCACCTGGTGTTTTCTGGCCAGATGCGTTGTCCCCTTGTTGGGCAGGGAGGTTTCTTTACGCTCCCCCCCCCCCTTTCCTCTCATCCAGAGAGTTCTCTTGAAGTTACAGGCTGAAGGGGCTTGGATGATTCTAATCTTCCCCTCTGTGGCCTCGGCAGATTTGGTTCCCACTACTTAAGCGGTTGTCCACGGAACCTCCAATCCCGCTGCCAATATGCTAGCAGTTGCTGTCCCAGGATCGGGGCTCGCTGGTCCATCCTGATCTCCGGTCTTTGCACCTTCGTGTTTGTCTCCTTTGAACGTAGCAAAGTCCAGGTATGGGGTATCCCAAGAGGTGGCGGATGTACTAGTTTCAGCGAGGAAGCCCTCTGCTCGCTCCACTTATGCTATGAAGTAGAGGCGTTTCTGCTTATGGTTGTCGTCTCACCGTCTGGACCCCCTTACCTGTCCAGTGAACTCAGCATTGCAGTATCTCCTCTCTTTATACCAACTAGGCTTGAGCTACTCCTCCATAAAGGTGCACATGTGGGCCATTTCTGGTTCACACCCTTTTGGGAGACAGAACCTTAGCCCAATTGGATGTGGCCCGCACCTTTTTGCGGGGTATTTTGCACACGAGACCTCCCATTTGGGATCATAGCCCTCCCTGGGACCTCCTGTTTGTGTTGGAGAAGCTTACTCTTCCTCCATTTGAACCTGCAGCTGACTGTGAGCTGTTACATTTCCTGGAAGGTTTGTTCTTTAGTTGCCATTACTTCAGCTCGAAGAGTTTCCGAGCTCCAGGCTTTGATGTGTAAAGAGCCGTATTTAATTTTTTCATAGGGAAAGGGTTTCCCTAAGAACGAATCCTAAGTTCCTTTCTAAAGTGGGCTCTGAATTGACCCTCAACCAGTCGGTTGACCCTCCAGTTTATTTCTCTTCTCCCCCTCATAGAGGAGAAGCTCTCCTTCACACTCTGGACGTGCACAGGGCACTGAGGTATTACCTCAAGCACACGGCTACTCACCGTGAATCGCAGCAACTGTTTATGGTATTTGCGCCACATCACTTGGGTAAACCGGAGTCCAGGCAGACTATCTCCAAGTGGCTTGTCCACCGCATTACATTTTGCTATGAGAAGCACAATAAACCCCTTCCGGGACCGGTTAAGGGTCACTCCACCAGAGGAGCATCTGCTTTCTTTGCCGCTCTGCAGAATGTCTCCATTAGGGACATATGTGCGGCTGCTACCTGGAACTCTGTGCACACTTTTGTGAAGCACTACAGCTTGGAAATTGCATCCAGACGCTCTGCCGGCTTCGGCCTGGCAGTCCTTTAGGGACTCTTGTCTTGACTTGCAGTTTCCAGCTAATTATTTCCACCTCCCGGGATTCGGCACCTCCTTGGTGAGGGACTGCTTGGGATTCAGTCCTAATTGTAATAGCCTACTGCAAGAGCTCCCACTCAAAGTAAGATAGTACAGTTACGTAAGAACTTACCGTAACAGTAGATCTTCGAGAGGAGCTCTTGCAGCAGGCATTGCTTTCCTGGCCTCCATACCCCAAATGAGGTGTGCAGATCATCTTCAGGCTTCGCCTCCTTCTCTTGTCAGAGCCCGTTCCCGGGTCTTGGCGGGGGAACTGGGGTCTAGCTGGGTCCACCCCCTTTTGTTCCAGGGCTGTGGGGGGGGGCGGTCTCTGCTGGGTACTGCTGGCTGAGAAGTTTTCCAGTGGGTCCTAATGCCTGCGGCGTTATTCCCAATTGTAATAGCCTGCTGCAAGAGCTCCTCTCGAAGATCTACTGTTATGGTAAGTTCTCGCGTAACTACTTTCCGGTTCCTGGCTAGATTCCATAGTGATATTTGAATTTTATATATTTTTGAGTGACCACGGTTCCAGGAACAAAGCGTTTCATAGGTTCCCCATGATTTGTATCCTGTGTGGTGAACCGATTGTTTTTGGGGTATTTTGGCCCTATTTTGCTTTTGATTTGGGAGCTGATAATTTTTCCTTTGAGTAAATGTTGACATCCATGTCAGAGGTACCTAAACAAAAGAAAAAGACAGGACCTACTGGGTTTAAAAACTGTGGTAGCTGGGGGCAAATAGTAGATAAAGCCAACACACACAATTTGTGCATTGCGTGTTTTGGACCCAGTCATATTTTTCCAAATTTTGAGATCTGTAAAACTTTCTGCTCTAAATTTTTAAAAAAGAGAGCTAAAATGTTGGAGGAAATGGCCACTCCTGCCTCTCCCTCAAAACTACAGAGGAGGCTTACTCTTCAAAAAAAGAAAAAAAAGCCCAAAAGAGCCAGTGGATCCAAAACCCATAGATAAACCTGACTCTTCTGAGGCTCAGAGGCCAGTGGAACCGGCTACTGAACCGGTTCCAGCTAAAAGAAAGCATAAAGAGAAACATGTTGCTGCACTTCCTGCTTAAAAAGTAAAGAAGCTCTCAGCAGGCAGGCTGACAATGCCCTCAGCTTAGGACATTGCCAAGGCCTTGCAAATCCTGCAGGCCCTCCAGGTTGTTGGCCCTTTGGCCCCTCCATCAGTTCCACCGGTTCCTGCCTCTGTTCCCTCCACCCAGGAACTGGCATATCTGTATGAGGAACAAGAGGAGGAGGAGGAGGATGAGGGAGAACCCATCGAACCTGAGGTCTCCCCAGAGCAGGACTTTGGTTCCCCTCCCCGGGGACCAGAGGACTACTCATCTCATAATTCCTTTGTGAGACAGATGGTGAATACCCTTACTCTCGCCATCCAAGAGACTGTGGAGGATCAGGAGGAAGCCGATTTCCTGGACGTGATAGGTCTTAAACATAGAGGTTGACTGCAGATAAGGACCACAAGGCCCATCCAGTCTGCCCATTTTTTCTACCTTATGAATGTGCCACATAAGGTAGAAAAAATCTTTCTTACCGCTACCAAGAGGCTTTTATTACCCATGCACAATACCCAACCAGACCAACCCAACTAAAGGCACCTCCACTCTTCTGGATATTGTCATAACCAACAGGCCCCACAAAATCACTGGTACCACTGTTCTACCCAACACTCTTAAGTGACCACTCCCCTATTTTCACATGGTCATGCAAGATGCAAAAACCAGTACCCCAAATATGTCCACTGGCAACTCTTTAAACCCGGCAAACTGGCCCAACTACAAGAGCACCTTGCTCACTGGGACTGGTCACCCATCGCCCTTGCTCCCGATATAGACACTGCCTTCAATTATTTTGGCCACTCTTTTAACTATGCCTATGACATTTTTGTGCCCCTCTCCAAACCCATTATTAAGGACCATGACACCCCTGGGTCACTAATCCCTAATCAGCCAATTGCGACATAGGGACAACCTCTGGCATAGAGCCATTGACTCAGGCAAGCCCGCAGATAGGCAGGCCTATTGGGCAGCGAGAAACAAATGCATGTGGGCTACCGGCAAAGCCAGAGTGGACTTCTGTAGAACAACCCTTGCCTCCTCCTGGGGCTCAGCCCGGAAATTCTGGGACAAGTTAAAGTAGCTCAACGGGAAACCCACTCAATATCAACAGCTCCATCACCACCGACTTGCGGTGCATTGCCGACAACCAAAATGCTGCCTTCTTGGACCTCAGCACAGTCCTCCCCCCTAATTTCTTTGATCCTGTCCCCACCCCACCCCAACATCCCTTACTCCCCCCCTCTATTTTCGTGCCCTCTCCCCTCATGAGGCCAGACCCTACCTCCCCAGAGCCCTGAATGGTGCCAGCCACAGTAATGACTCGCTGGATCTCGGGCTACTCAGTCTGGCCTTAGATGTAGTACTTTCCCATCTTACAATGCTCCTCAATCACTCCCTCTGCCTCAGCCAGTTTCCCCACACCAGGAAAACTGCAGTCATTACCCCCATTCATAAAAGTGGGGACCACACCTCACCTGGGAATTACAGACCAATATCCATCCTGCTGCCCCTCTCCAAGGCCCTAGAAAAAATAGTAGCTGATCAGCTCTGACTACCTCACG
This sequence comes from Neoceratodus forsteri, assembly GCA_016271365.2. Lineage (NCBI taxonomy): Eukaryota > Metazoa > Chordata > Ceratodontiformes > Ceratodontidae > Neoceratodus > Neoceratodus forsteri. The sequence goes on along the minus strand of CM057449.1, from coordinate 727,978,583 downwards.
ACACACAATCTCCTCTGCATGGAGCAGCATGGCTTCTGCCAAGGATATAGCACCACCACCACTCTCCTCAAATTCGCCATCTATCTCCATACTGCTCTTGACAAGGGACAACTAGTCAGGGTGGTATTCATTGACCTATCGAAAGCTTTCGATACTATCAGCCACCCCCTCCTCCTATCCACCCTCATGCAAATAGGCTTCTCACAGCATACTCAAGACTGGTTTGCCAGCTATCTTTCATCATGCTCGCAGTGCGTTAAGGTAAATGGTATTCTCTTCAGCAGCTTTCCAGTCTGCTCTGGTGTCCCTCAGGGTCTATACAGGGGCCACTGCTCTGTAGTCTTTATCTAAATGCCCTCCTGAATAGCTGCTCGGAAAAGTACTTACATAGAAACATAGAATTTGATGGCAGATAAGGACCGCTTGGCCCACCCAGTCTGCCCATTTCCCTACCTACTGGATAAGCTGCAGATCCTAGTTAAGCAGCAGCCTACTTCTTCCTACCCCCAACCCCTAGAATTGCCTTATGACTGTCCCATGCATGCTTGAATTCCACCACTGATTTTGACTCCACAACCTCCTCCGGAAGGCCGTTCCATGCATCCACAACCCTCTCTGTGAAAAAATACTTCCTTAAATTACCTCTGAGCCGCCTCCCATCTATCTTCAAATTGTGCCCTCTTGTTCTTGCACAGCTCTTTTTTTGAAAGATGCTACCCTCTTGGACTTTGTTGATTCCCTTGAGGTACTTGAACGTTTCTATCATGTCCCCCCTCTCCCTCCTTTCCTCGAGGCTATACATATTAAGCTCCTTTCGTCTCTCTTCATATGTCTTCCGGTGCAGACCATGCACCATTTTAGTTGCCCTCCTCTGGACAGCTTCCATCCTGTCTATGTCTTTGCGGAGATTGGGTCTCCAGAACTGCACACAGTACTCCAGATGGGGTCTCACCAGCTGTCTGTACAGAGGATAATAACTTCCTGTTTTCTACTGGTGATGCCTCTCCCTATGCATCCCAGTATCCCTCCAGCCCTCCTTACTGCCCTCTCACATTGCTTGCCCACCTTTGGGTCATCTGATATGACTACCCCAGGTCCCTTTCCATTTTTGTTGTTGTTAGTATCTCATCCCCCATTGTGTACTCTTCCCCATGGTTTTTGTTTCCCAGGTGCATTACCTTGCACTTCTTAGCATTGAATCTAAGCTGCCATACATTTGACCATTCCTCTAACCTTGCCAAGTCCCTTCTCATCCTTTCCACCACACCCTGTGCATCAACTCTGTTGCAGATCTTTGTGTCATCTGCAAAGAGACATACTTTTCCTTCCAGTCCTTCTGCAATGTCGCTTATAAAGACATTGAAGAGGACCGGTCCCATACTGAACCCCATGGTATCCCACTAGTAACCTTCCTTTCTTCTGAGTGGACTCCATTTACTATTACCTCTGTGTCCTATTCTCCAGCCAATTCTTTACCCAGGCTGTCATCTTGGGACCCACTCCCAGGCTGGCTAACTTGTATATTAATCTTTTGTGTGGGACTGTGTCAAATGCCTTGCTAAAGTCTAGGTAGGCCATATCCACAGCCCCTCCCTGATCTACTACTTTGGTCACCCAGTCAAAGAAATCTATCAGATTCGTCTGGCATGACCTTCCCGCTGTGAATCCATGCTGCCTAGGGTCCTCTGCCGCTCTGGCCTCTAGATACTCAACAATTCTTTCCTTCAGAAGTGATTCCATCATTTTCCTATCACTGAGGTTAAACTAACAGGTCTGTAGTTTCTGCTTCTGCCTTGTTCCCACTTTTGTGAAGGAGAATCGCATCTGCCCTCCTCCAGTCCTCTGGTACCACCCATCCTCCCATGATTTGTTAAAAGGGTAGTCAGTGGTGTCACTAGTTCTACCCTTAGTTCTTTTAGAATTCTGGGATGAATCCCATCAGGCCCCATTGCTTTGTCCACCTTCAGTTTTAAGAGTTATTTCGGAACCCTTTCTTCTGTAAATGGGCTGATATCAACTTCTGTATCCAGAGTGTTTCTACTGTTTGTTTTATGCACCTCCCCTCTTCATTTGTAAATACTGAGCAAAAGTAGTTTAGTATCTCTGCCTTTTCACAGTCTCCCTCTGCCCACCCTCGCTCCCCTTTATTAAGCCTCACTATCCCTCCCTTGGTCTTCCTTCGCTCCTTGATGTACATATAAAAGGTTTTATCCCCCTTCTTAATTGAGTTGGCTATCTTTTCCTCGGTTTGGGCCTTTGCTGTTCTGACTGCCTTCCCAGCCTCCTTTTGCTTTAACTGATACAGTTCTCTGTCCTGCTCCTTCTGCGATTCCTTGTACTTCCTGAATGCTTTCTTTTTCTCTTGAACCTTCACTGCCACTTCCTTTGAGAACCATAGTGGTTTCTTACATCGTTTTGTTTTGTTTATTTGCTTCACACAAAGGCTCGTTACCTCTGTGATGGCAGTTTTATTATTCCCCATTGTTCTTCCACCCTCCTTCCTGCCCATTTGCTAGTGCATTCCTTAGGCACTCACCCATTTTGGCAAAGTCAGCCCTCCTAAAGTCCAGTACTTTTGTCTTTGTAGGCTTGACTCTATTGCTGTGTTTATTGTGAACATACTGTTCGATGGTAGCTAGTTCCCAGATGGCTACCCACTCTACATCTGTGATCCTCTCTCCATCTCCATTTGAGAGAAGCAAGTCTAATAGTGCTCCTCTCGAGTGGGCTCCAATACTAGTTGTCTAAGGCATGCCCCTGTAGGGCATCTAGAATAACTCCATCTAGTGGCAGCTACAACTGAACTCCAGTTAACATCTGGCATATTCAGATCACCCATCAGCAATATCTCCCTTTTCTGCCATTCTAAGTATACTTTCTATCATTTCCCTGTCCATTTCCTCCCCCTGAGAAGGGGGTCTGTATACAACCCCTGTGCGGATTGTGGTGCCATTGCCTGTCTCCAAATTTACCCACAGTGCTTCTTCTCCTCCCTGTTTACCCTTTTGTTCTGTTGCTTTTATTCCTTCCCTTATGTAAAGAGCTTCTTTATGCCAATGATGCGGTCCTGTACTCTGCATGCCAGGACCACCCCCCCACACACACACACACAAGCTGTCCTCCAAAGTGCATTCAGCCAAACCAAAAAGTGGTTTATTGAATGCAGGCTCATACTGAACATCAAAAAAATGAAGGCCATGCTCTTTTCCCACAAACAAAGTAGATACAAAGACTCCACCCTACTAGTCAAGTCTAACGACCACCACCCCCTTGAACAAGTAACCAGTTTTAAATACCTTGGTATTACTTTCGACCCTGCTGTCTCCATCTACACCCACATACATACCCTCTGCTCCTCCGTCAACACATGAATCAGGCTACAATACCACCATAGGGACTGTCTCCCCCCGGATGCTCTGAGGTTGGCCATAACCTTCTTTGTCCTATCCCTTGTCGATTACAGCCTCCTGATCTACGGGGCTGTGAACAGCTCTGCCCTCAACAAAATCAAGTTGTCTCTAAACAAGGCCTGTCGACTGCTCACAGGCTCCAGCAGGCTCACCCACACCTGTACTCTGTATACCATGGCAAATATGCTTAATTTTGATGAGACTGTGTTACCAGTTATGCCTGTTTGCCAAGAAAATTGTAACACAGCTAGCTTCTCCTGGACTGTCCACAATCATCTGTCCTGCTCCCCCCACATTCACCACCCATAGTTCCTCCAAACCCTCCCTCCAGGTGCCCGGGGTCAGGACCTCCCAGGCCCAGAGGTCCTTTCACTACAGAGCCCCGACCTGGTTTAACTCCCTCCCTGCTGTGACCACCTCTAAACTAAGGATTGGCCCTTTCAAAACCTCCCTCCGTTACCACCTCCTCACATCCCGCAGCTGTGACTGCCCATAGTTCCCCTCCCACCTGTCTGCCAGCCAGTGTTTCCCTGCCCCCGGAAGGAGTCCCACCTCGTTCCAGTTAGTTTTATTACTCTATCCCAAGTGCTGGTTATTACTGAGAATACTGGTATGAAAACCTTAGCTACTACCATGTTTAGGACTTAGAAACATAGACTTTGACAGCAGATAAGGACCGCTTGGCCCATCTAGTCTGCCCAGTTCCCTACCTACAGGATAGGCCGCAGATCCTAGTTAACCAACAGCCTATTTCTTCCTACCCGCCACAAGAATTGCCTTATGTCTGTCCCATGCATTCTTGAATTCTCCCACAGTTTTAGACCCCACAACCTCCTCAGGAAGGCTATTCCATGCATCCACTACCCTCTCTGTGAAATAATACTTCCTCACATTGCCCCGAACCGCCCGCCTTCTATCTTTAAATTGTTTCCTTGTTCTTGCAAGTCTCTTTTTCTGAAAGATGCTTCCCTCTTGGACTTTGTTGATTCCACTGAGGTACTTAAGTTTCTATCATGTCCCCCCTCTCCCTTCTTTCCTCAAGGGTATACATATTAAGCTCCTTTAGTCTCTCCTCATACAGCTTCTCTTGCAGACCCTGCACCATTTTAGTTGCCCTCCTCTGGACTACCTCTGTCCTGTCTATGTCCTTGCGGAGATGGGGTCTCCAGAACTGGACACAGTACTCAGATGGGGTCTCACCAACTGTCTGTACAGGGGATAACAACTTCCTGTTTTCTGCTGCTGATGCCTCTCCCATACATCCCAGTATACCCCAGCCCTCCCTACTGCCTTCTCACATTGCTTGCAACCTTAAGGTCATCTGATATGATTACCCCCAGGTCCCTTTCCTTTTGTTGTTGTTACTACCTCCCACCCATTGTGTATTCTTCCCTGGGTACTTGTTTCCCAGGTGCATTATTTGCACTTTTGCATTGAATCTTAGCTGCCATACTTCTGACCATTCCTCCAACCTTGCCAAGTCCCTTTCATCCTTTCCACGCCTCCTTGTGTATCAACCCTGTTGCAGATCTTGTGTCATCTGCAAAAGGCATACTTTCCTTCCAGTCCTCTGCAATGTCACTGATGAAGACATTAAAAGGACTGGGCCCAATCTGAACCCTCCTGTACCCCACTAGTAACCCCTCTTTCTTCAGAGTGGACTCCATTTACAATTACCTTCTGTGTCCTGTTGTGCAGCCAATGTTTTACCCAGGCTACCACCCTGGGACCCACTCCCAGGCTGGTTAATTTGACTATTAATCTTTTGTGTGGGACTGTGTCAAATGCCTTGCTAAAGTCTAGGTAGGCCATGTCCACAGCTTCTCCCTGGTCTACTACTTTCATCACCCAGTCAAAGAAATCTATTAGATTCTTCTGACATGACCTTCCCGCTGAGAACCCATACTGCCTTGGGTCCTATGCTCCACTGGCCTCTAGGTACTAGACTATTCTTTCCTTCAGAAGTGACTCCATCACTTTCCCTGCCACAGAGGTCAGACTGACAGGTCTGTAGTTTCCTGCCTCTGTCTTGGTCCCAGTTTTGTGAAGGAGAATCACATCCGCCTTCCTCCAGTCCTCGGGTACCACACCATCCTCCAATGATTTATTAAAAAGAATAGCCAGTGGTTTCACTAGTTCCTCCCTTAATTCTTTTAGAATTCTGGGGTGAATTCCATCAGGACCCATTGCTTTGTCTACCTTCAGTTTTAGGAGTTCTTGCAGAACCCTTTTTTCTGTGAAAGGACTGGGATCGACCCCCCTATCAAGAGTGCTTCTGTTAATTGGATTAGGCACTTCCTCCTCCTCTTTTGTGAATACTGAGCAGAAATATTCATTCAGTATCCCTGCTTTTTCACTGTCCCCCTCTGCCCACCCACCGTTCATTCTATTCAGCCTCACTATCCTCCTTTGTCTTTCTACGCCGCTGATGTACCTATAAAAGGTTTTATCCCCTTCTTAACTGAGTTGGCTATCTTTTCCTCAGTTTGGGCCTTTGCTATTCTGACTTCCCTTCCTGCTTCCTTCTGCCTTAACTGGTACAGCTCTCTGTCCTGCTCCTTCTGTTTCTCCTTATACTTCCGGAATGCTGTCTTTTTCTTCCTGACTTTCACAGCCACCTCTTTTGAGAACCATAGTGGCTTTTTCTTTGTTTTTGATTTATTTGCTTCACACAAAAGCTTGTTGCCTCTGTGATGGCAGTTTTGATGATTCCCCATTGTTGCTCCACACCTCCTTCTAGCCTGTTTGCTAGTGCTTTTCTGAGGCACTCTCCCATCTTGCCAAAGTCAGCCCTCCTAAAGTCCAGTACCCTCACTTTTGTATGGCTTGACTCTGTAGCTGAGTTTAACGTGACCCACACTGTTTGTTTGATGGTCACTTGTCCCCAGATGGCAACCCACTTCTAGATCTGAGATCCTCTCACTGTCCCCGTTTGAGAGTACAAGGTCTAAGATTGCTCCCTCACGAGTGGGTTCTGAAACTAGCTGTCTAAGGCCTGCCACCTGTAGGGCATCAAGAATGGCCCTGCTCTTGGATGTGGCTGCAGCAAATGTGCTCCAGTTAACATCTGGCATATTCAGGTCTCCATCAACAGTATCTCCCTTTCTCTGCCATTCTAAGAATGCCTTCTATCATATCCTTGTCCATTCCCTCCCCCTGACATGGGGGTCTGTACACAACCCCTGTGCGGATTGTGGTGCCCTTTCCAGTCTCCAAGGTGACCCACAGTGCCTCCTCTCCTCCCTGTTTACTCTTTTGTTCAGTTGCTTTTATCCCTTCCTTTACATAGAGAGCTACTCCTCCCCCTCTTCTCCCCTGCCTCTCTCTCCTGTAGGTTATGTACCCTGGTATGTTAACATCCCAGTCATGGCTCTCTGTGTTCCATGTTTCTGTGACTGCTACGATATCCAGGCATCCCTCTTCCATCAAGGCCACCAGCTCAGGGAGCTTGTTGCCCAGACTACGGGCATTGGTACTCATTACCCTCCATTTCCTGACGCCTTACTCCTTTTTGCCCCATCCCTGTCCTTCTTGCCTTTGTCACTTTCTCCATTTACCCCTGCCCTTCTCCCTATCGACACCTCTATGTTGGTGTTTGCCGCACTTACTACCGTGATTATTTGGGGCTAGGACTTCCCTGCTCCTTTCCAGTGCCTCCCCCCTTGGCTAGTTTAAAAGCTTGCCAATGAAGCATTTAAACCTATCACCTAGGATCCTGGTTCCCCTCCCGGACAGATACAGCCCATCATGCCAGTATAGGCTTGCATCACTCCAGGTGGACCCCCAGTCCCCAATGAAGCCAGATCCCTGAGCTCCACACCAGTTTTTCAACCACTGATTGAATCCCATGGTGTGGAACACCCTAGTCTCTCCTATGCCGTAGATGGGCAGCACCTCAGAGAAGGTTACCATGCGTGCTACTTGACCAAGGCCTCTCTCCAATTCCACAAACTCTTCCTACACTTCTCTAATCCCTTGCTTAGCCAGGTCATTTGTCCCTAGGTGGACAATGACATCCAGCTCCCTCCCCTGTGCAGCTGCTCTGGCAATCCTGAGGATTCGCTCCCTATCCCTCCAAGCCATGGCACCAGCAGGCACCTTACCTCCCTCTCCCCTTCCTCCCCCAGTTCTACCTTCCTAACAGTGGAGTCCCCCACCAGTTGTTGTTTCCTTCCCCTGCAGGGTCCTCTGCCACCCTCCTGTGGGTCTCCTTTGTGGAGGTTCCCAGCATCCTCCTTGGTCTCCACTCCGGGTGCCTCCATAGAGGAACCACACTTTGCCAGAATGGCATAGGAATTGTGGAGAGGTACAACTGGAGGGGATGCGCCTCTGTTCCACCACCCTCACCCTCCCTGAGCCCACTGTGGTCCAACCGCTCCTCTTTCTTGGCAACCTCTGAGGCAACGGCAGTGGCACTGGTGGTCCCTGGATGGAAGAGGAGGTCCCACAAATCCTGGCCAACTCGGCCTGGAGATGAGCAACCTCCTCCATCAGCCCAGAGAGGTGCCTGCAGATGGGACACCGCATCCTCCAGAACGTCTCCCGGAAGACTACTGCTCCACAGCCACTGCACTGCACCACTCCAGTCATGTCTTATTTCTGTCCCCTTAACTGTTTGCAATCCTTACTCTTTGCTCTGTTTTTTTTTCTCTCTCCTTACTTTCTGCCTGTGTGTCCTTTAAGCTCCTGATTGTCCTGTTCTGAGACAAGAATATCCTATATTTCTCAGTAGACCACTTACTTGCTCAGAGGCAGACCTCCAGCAGCTAGAGGGGGCAAGAGAGCTACTCTTGCCCTTCTAGGATGGTGGATCTTTGGTGGTTCTGTGGTCACTCACTTCCTGCTCCCAAACAGGAAGTTCCTGTTGTCAGTCAAGTCCTGTGCCTATAAAAATAGAACTAGCTTTGTGGGGGGGAGGGAAAGGGGGCAATGTAGTCCCAGTTCAGAAGTCCAGTCACACAGCAGTCCTTTCTCCTGGTGTCTTCTGCCAAGCTATTAGCAGAATCTTTCTAAGGCAGTCTTTAAATGTAGCTTCCTTCTAGCTAAGCCATTCCCCCTACTTACTAGATCGTTCTACAAGTAACTTAAACCTCACAGCTTTTAAGTCCTTTCAGTCACCTGAGATTTACACCTAGATAACTGTTCAGATACCCATTCAGTTCAGTTAACCCAGACAAACACACACTTTTTGTTTTATTTTTTTTTTTTTACCCTAAATTAAAGGTCCAAGTACAAAAGTTCTTCTTCTTTAGTCCCAGTACAGAACTCCAGTCTCACAGCAGTCCTTTCTCCTGGTGTCTTCTGCCAATAACCTACTAAATTTGAGTAATTGTATTAATAGCCTTAGCTACTACTCTGTATAGGAATTCTTCTGCACCACTGTTGTATCTTATTACTGTATCCTTGTTGTATGTTTGTGTGCACTGTGCGATGTTATTTAATGTGGAGCCTTTGTAAATGAGTCTCTGACTCAAAGGTTTGCAGTTCTGATACCTTAAATAAATAAACAAGTCTCTAAGAAAGGCTGTAATACAAATGCTGCAAACCCCCACTTCTGTGCCGGGGTAGACAGAAAGTTGACAAAAAATACCAGTTGGGTCTAATGCTGATTTCCTTTTTACCCATCCTGACCACGAGGGGGTGGTGCAGGTTGCTGCATGTGATAAAGCCAGAGTAGCAATGGCATCCCACCCTCCTGACAAAGACTCCAGGAAGATCGATGCCATGGGGAAAAAAGGGGTACATGGCAGCCTCCCTCTTAGTGAGACAAGCCATTATATGGCTTATGTCACTGTGGCCCGGTACCAGAAAGCCTTGTGATCTATAGTTCTAGCCATGACAGATAAAATGTCGGAAGTGGCAGTGGATCTGGCTGAGACAGCCAGAACAGCACTGGATGCCACTAAATACCAGTTTCATATGGCTGTGGATGCCAGTGATACTGCAGCCAGGCTTATGACCCTTACTGTTTCTTTGAGGCAGTTTGCATGGCTCAGGGCTATGAACCTCTCTCAAGACACCTAGAGTAAGGCTATGGATTTCCCCTGTGAGAACTACTCACTTTTTGGGGATGAGACCGAGGCCTATCTGAAAAAAGTGGAGGAGTATAAAACCACTTACAGAAACAATTCTGCAAGGAATAGACTTTCCACTTTCTACAAGTCCCAAGGGAGGCAGGGCTAGAAGATCCTACTCCAGGCCCTTTTTCCAGGCCCAGGCTATGCCAAGTGGCCAGCAGATCAAGGGGTACTTCAGAGGTAGCGGCAGAAGGACCATGACAAGGTTTGAACCAGCACCTCAGGCTAGGGCCCTGCCCAAGCAGAACCCCTGATGTGCTTATACAGGTGCGCGCCCCAGTAGGAGGCAGATTGGCTTTACTTCTCCAAGCATGGCATACCATCACCACAGACAAGTGGGTCTTATTTATTGGAATATTTGGACTAACACCTTTTGAGCAGAGCTCATTTACAAATGTTCCACGTCCTCGATACAGTAGTGTATAGTTACAGAACAGTGAAGAAACATAAACTGAAAGGATCATGCAAGATCCAAGCAATATTTACAGAATGCAAAGTTACAATCAGAAACTAGTTCCTAAGCTGAAGAATAATACAGCATCAGGTAATGCATTGTCAAGTTCATGGGCAGTTGCAGGGAAGCAACTTTGTCTACAGTAATCCTACATGTTGGGTAGTTCAACCGGGGTGGCATAATAGAGGGAATTGTTTAGTGGTTGCACTGGCATTTGTGTTGTAGTGTGAGGGTTTTTCTCCGGGTTGATTTAAATTGGTGCAAATTTGGTAACTCCAGCAGTGAGGTGGGGAGTTCATTTAACCAGGTTGGCGCCCGATATGGGAAATCCCTCATGGATTGAGTGATCCTACAACACTGGATGTACAGTACCTTTCTTGCTGCACTCCTAGTAGCATGGTAGTTAGCTGGAGTATGTAGTAGAGGTTGGAGGTAGGTGGGGGATTATTCTGATGTCTAGAGTGAGCCAGTTTATACTCTGATAGAGGGTGTGTGTGTGTGTGTGTGTGTGTGTGCCTGTCCGAATCTAGGACGAGGCGACAGGCCTTATTTACGAGAGTCTTGGAGGTAGTGAGCCAAGGACTGTCTAAGTTTCAAATCACTCCCCAAGCTGAGAAGCAGAAATTTTGCTCCTGCAACCACAGCAGAAAGGATTCTCCTGGACCCAGAAGTGGCTAACCTCCTGCTCATCAGAGTAATGGAGTCTGTCCCTCTATCTTAGATGGGCAGGGGCTTCTATTCCAGGTATTTCCCCACCCCGAAGAAAAATGGAGATTGGCACCTCATCTTGGATCTCCGACTCCTGAACAAGCATTTGTCAAAACCAAAGTTCAGAATGGTCACGCTGACCATGATAATCCCAACTCTACAGCAGGGGGACTGGCTGGTATCCTTGGATCTCAGGGATGTCAATTTTCACATTCCAGTCTGGCCCAGCCATAGAAAGTACCTGAGGTTCAGACTCCCTCAGACAACTATCAGCTTGCAGCCATGCTCTTTGACCTAACCTCAGCCAAGTCCTTAGCAGTAGTGGTGGCTCACTTCAGAAGGCAAGGGGTCACAATATTCCCTTATCTGGACGACTGGCTAGTCGTAGGGCAGTCCCCTCAACACACCAGAGACTCCCTGGCCCTCACTCTGAGCACATTGGAATCTCTGCATGTGAAACCTGTACAGGTCTTGGACTTCATAGGCGCAGAGCTGGACACCATGCAAGGAAGGGCATTCCTCCCCCAGGACAGGGTAAACAGTATCCTTGAGCTGGCCGGATCCTTCAAGTTAAACTGACCCAGGCCAGCAAGACACTTCATGCAGTTACTGGGCAGCATGGCAGCAGCCATGGCCGTGGTCCCAGGTTCAAGTTTCCAGATGAGACATCCAGTTCCACGTAAGGGCTTACTGGTCCCAAAGGAGGGATCCTCTGGCCAAGTTGGTACCTGTCACAAGAACCCTGCTGTAGGCCCTACAGTGGTGGCTAGACAGGGAGAACCTCAGGGAGGGAAACCCCCTTTCAAAAAGAAGATCCAGCAGTGGTGCGTACCACAGATGCCGCTCTCCTGGGGTGGGGGTCACACATGCTGGACCTCACAGCCAACAGTACATGGTCCCCCCCAAGAATCACTTCTGCACGTCAACCTGTTAGAGCTCAGGGCAGTCTACCTGGCTCTTCAGTCATTCTCACCTCTGCTCAAGGGCAAAGTAGTGCATGTCAGAGCAGACAACACTACCACCATGTATTACATCAACAAACAAGGAGGCACCTGGTCAACCTTACTGTGCACAGAGGCCTTGAAGGCATGGAACCTGGCCTGCTCCCGGCAGGTGTCACTGTCTGCCATCCACATGCCAGGAAAGGACAACATTCTGGCAGACTCCCCTCAGCAGAGTCAGGCAGAACCACCACGAGTGGTCCCTGAAAGTATAGGTACTTCAGTCAGTGTTCAGAAGGTGGGGCACACCAGAGATAGATCTTTGCTTCCACAGACAGCCACCAGTTGCCACAATTCTGATGCAGGTCTCCAGTCAAGGGAACTGCACCAATGGATGTCCTGACACTAGATTGGTTGATCAGATTACTGTATGCCTTCTCTCCTCTCCCCCTGTTGCTCAGAACACTGATAAAACTCTGGTCTCAAAAGCAGCAACAATGATTCTAGTGACACCAGATTGGGCAAGGCAGCCCTGGTATGTCCTCCTGCTAGCTCTATCTGTGTCACAGTCAGTTTACCTTCCTCAGAGGCACAATCTCCTGACATCCTCTCGGGGCAAGTTTCTGTACACCATCCTCAAGTCCCTCCACCTGAAGGTTTGGCTCTTGAAATACTTAGAATTTGCCAGCCTGCACCTGTTGGAAGAGGTTTTGAGTATGCCCAAGGGTTCTCAGAAACCTTCAACCAGGAAGACTCGTGCTTCCAAATGGAAGAGGTTTTTCATCTGGTGTGGAAATAGAAGTATCAATCCCTCTGGGGCTGGGCTGCCTGTCCTTTTGGACTAGTTAACCCATGTGCATTTTTAATCTCTGGGCCTTAGGCCCTCTAGCCTGAAGGTGCACCTGGCTGCAACGTCTGCATATATTTCAGCCAGTAAAGACAGGTCCATGGCATCCCATCCTGTCTTCAGGAAGTTTAAGTCTCATCCACCTTCACCCTCCCCTTAGGGAGCCAGTTCTGGCTTGGGACCTTAATATTTGTATTGCCAGGCTCATGGAGCCTCCCTTTGTTTTGGGTTTTTTTTTTTGTGTTTTTTTCAGTTTAACCAGGAGTAGCACACTAAGCTGAAAGCTTTTTTTACAGGTGCAGCCGGGGAGCACAGGGAAATTAATTGACTTGCTCAGGGTCACACAGTATGTAAGTGGAAGCTGTGGGATTCAGAGCCTTAAACCACTGCGCTCTACTGCCTCCCTTTGAACCTATGGCAACTGCAGATTTGACGTACGTCACCTGGAAGGCTGTTTTCCTGACGGCCACTACTTTGGCTAGGCGAGTAAGTGAACTGCAAGCCCTGTGCACAGATCTGAACTAAATCTCCTTCCACGGGGATATGGTTGTGCTCAGGACAAATAGGAAATTCCTTCCTAAGGTGGTGTCAGATTTTCATCTGAATCAGTCCATCACATTACCTGTCTGCCAGCTTCAGCTCAGGTGAGTGGAAATTGCACAGCCTGGATGTCAAGAGGGCACTCAGCAACTACCTTGACAGAATCAAGGCCTCCAGGTCGGAGTGTATCCAGCTGATCCTCACTTATGGGGAAGTGGGTAGGGGAAGGCCAGCATCCAGGAGAACAATTGCAAGCTGGATAGTGGCCTGTATTCAGTTCTGCAACATTAAGATTAGTAAGCAGCCCCCTCCCCCCGGGCCTTAGGTCACTTTTTACCAGAGGCACAGCTGCATCAGTGGCTGCATCAAGGGATATACCCCTATTGGAAATTTGCAAAGCAGCTACATGGAAAACTGCCCACACTTTCACCAAGCACTACTGCTTGGACATACAGTCCAGAAATAATGCCAGATTTGGCACAGCAGTTCTACAGGGCCTTTTTCCAAAATAGGTTCTGTACCCAACCTCCAAAGGTACTGCTTGGTAGTCTACATTAGTTTAAGCATACTGAATAATTCCTGGAGTTTGAAGAAAAAAATTACTTCCCATAGTAGTCTTGTTTCTTTGGGGATCACTCAGTATGCTTAAAGCTCCCACCCTGCCTCCCCTACCAGAACCAGAAAGAACAAGCATTTGTCAGTGCCGAATGTTTGCTTGCTGGTATTGGCATTGGTAGTGCAGGAGTTAGAGATGCATAATAGGAATGGCAGTGAAGTATTGACGTACAGTAACTCCAACCCCCAACCCCACCCTGCAGAGACTGACGGGCGTTGGGGGTGTGCCTTTGAGTTGTCAGTCATAACACTCATGCCATACCACCTCACCCCACCCTGCTGACACCGACAGGTGTCGCAGTGTGCCTTGAGGTCTTCGATCCTTACGCTCTCCCCATTCCATAAGGAAATAAGCTGAGATGGGTGCAGTATAGGAGAATGGCTTGAATGTTAGTGCCAGAGACCTCAAGGCACACCTCAATGCCTGTAGATGGCTGCAGGGTGGGGGTGGAATGGGGTGAGCATTACTTCTGATGACATCAAGTCACGCCCCCGATGCCTGTCAGTCTGTACAGGGTTGGTGTTACAGTTGGAAACCCCAACGCCCCAGGCGTTTGGTATTTTTGCTCCAAATTTTCAACATGGGCTTTTTGGGATGCCACCTCATGAACAGTAGCAGTATCATTTCATTACTCAATCCCAAAAGGTGATTTTGCACAGCGAGTGTACCATTCGGCACCACAGGTATGAAAATACATTTTGGGCAGGATGTGAAAAATGACAGCTGTACTGTTCATGAGGAGGTGTGAAGAAATGGCAGTGTTAAAAATCTGGAGTAAAAATATTAAAAATTGGCGAACCAAAGATTGTGCGTAGAAAGTGTGCAACGCACGCTCGTAATGCAGTCATTTTTTGGAATGTTTTCAGCAGTTTTCAACATGGCCTTTTTGAGACCTTCCCTCATGAACAGTGGCACTGTGATTTCGTTAATCTGTCCTGAAAGTTGATTTTGCACAGCGACCGCCCCAATCTGCGCCACAGGTGTAAAAACACATTTTGGGAAGGATGCAAAAAATGACAGCTGTACTGTTCATAAGGGGGTGTGAAAAATGGCAATGTTGGAAATCTGGAGTGAAAATATTAAACATTGAAGAGGTTATTATGAGCGTGCGTAGAAACTGCGCAATGGACTCTCGTAACGCAGTCATTTTGTTTTGAGTTTTTTCACCAGATCTGCAACAAGGGCTTTTTGGGACCCCACCTAATGAACAGTGGCACTGTCTTTTCGTTAATTGGTCCCGAAAAGTGATTTTGCGCAGCAGCCGCGAAATCACCTTTCAGGACTGAGAAACGAAATGACACTGCCAGTGTTAAAGTTGAGGTCCCAATGAAAATTTGGGACCAAAACTCCACAGAATAGCTGAGATATCGGCCTAAGTTGAAAACCCCTGTTGACTGCCATTGTAGGGCTTACTGTCATTTCTTCAGTTCCTGGTTGGTCTCTGAAGAATGCAGGCGTGTTCCTGGTCCACAGAAGATAGCTGCTCCTGACCTCCAGAGTAGAATATGGGTGAGGGGGTGTGGGGTGGTGGGGTGCGAGAGGAGGGTGTGGGTTGGGGGGCCGGTGAGGCAGCGAGGACTGTTTTCTTTTCTTTCAGATTAAAAAAAAAAAAAAAAAAGCGGACTTTTCTTTTCACAGGTGAAATATTAAAACAGATTTCAGCACACTGGGGTGGTCTCCCAGTGTGCTCTCAGTACTGGTGGGGCGATGCTGACCCTGGATTGGGCACCCCAAGGTCAGCTGAGAACATAGGGGCGGGTGACCGCCGCGTACGACACTGGGAGTGGGCATCCTGGTGTCGGAAACATCAAAGAAGTATTTTTTGGCATACTGGTGTGGGCTCCCAGTGTGCTGCATTAATGGGGGGAGGGGGGATACACGTGCTGACACAGGGATTGAGCACCCCGATGTCAGCAGTGGATAGAGAACGGAGGGTTCGGGGCGGGCAGCAGCAGTGGGAGGAAGCTAACATTTAAATTTGTTGTCCTGCTGCGAGCCTGGTTGGGAGGGGGGGGACTGCTGCTGTAGTGACGAAACTGCCCCTGATTGCAGCGGCATATTTCTTTCAAGTGCGGCGCTCACTCTAAAACTGCTGTCATCAGTAGCTTCAGCATTAATTGGTGGCTGAGGAACGCACCCATTAAAGCATCCGCTGCATTGGCCACAACACTGCCACACCTCTGCAATACTCTATCTCAATATGTTTCTTGTGCGCAAGCAAACAGAGATTTTGTTTCTGCATCCCTGCTGGTCACTGGCTAGTTATATTTGTTCCAGTTAATGGTTGAGTTTTTAAACCAGTTTGGAAATTGTTGTCCCTGTGGCGCAATAAGGCCATACCTTATTGTTATAATTATATTTTATATTACTTTATGTGAGAAATGCAGCAGACACGCCCATGGTGGCCCAGTGTAACTTGCAAAGGATCATGGGCACAAAGAAAGCCATGGGCCCAAAAATTATGTGATGATATTACTAGGCAGAGAAAGTGTTGGCTGCTTAGCCAGGGACTGAGTTTGATTAAACCATTTTAAAGAAAACAAAAGGGCTAATGAAGCATAGCTGGGAGGCCAGGTAGCCCAGTTTGCTTGTGAAAGGCCAGGACCTCTAGAGGAGCCGTGCTGTCTCTGGTGCCTTTTGTCCTGAGATGTCTACCCTGACTTCATCTAGTTACAGCTAAATGGATGAGCATTTTAAGTAAATAGCTGTATTGAGTGTAGCTTAATTACAGTCAGTAAAGGGGGGTAGGGGGAAGCTAATGCTATCCCCAGGCTAATTCATACTGGCTTGCCTCTAAGCCCTTTTTTTCCCCTTCCAGAAATGAACATTTGTTTTTTGTTTTATTTAATAAAATAGTAAATCCTGATTGGTTGCATAGCCATGGAGATGGAATGCTGGACAACCACAGGGCAAGCCAGTATCCATTGGACCTGCCCTTGTGGAAACCCTTAAAACAAGGATGCAGTCTTTCTTGTGTTTACTGAAGTATGAACTTTGATTAGTTGAAAGTACATGTGCAAGTTCTGTTTTGGTGTACTGTAACTCTGAGATATGTTATGTAGTCATTCATTTTATCTATTATACGCTGTTTTGCTTTTAATAAAATAAAAAATTTATTATGGTAAAAAAAACAAGGTTGCAGAAGGTTATTGGAGTCTTTATAGCCCTTCTCTGTTTGCTTGCTGCCTTCTTGTCTGTTGTCAATTCAAGGAACTGTTTGCATTTGGGACTCTGCTGAGGGAGAAGAGACCATTTATTTTCAAGAACTCTCCTGGAACAAACATTTTTATTTATTTATTAAATTTGGTAACCAGGTAGGCCCACTGGGCCCCGGCGGTCCCTTTTTCACGGGCGACCCGGGTGAACATTACATAGTTATAGACAATTCAGTTATACAGACACAGAGTAATTGCACAGATAACCGTGATTATTGTACATATACAAGATATTCAGAGGTGTATACAGTTGTTCACAGTGGTACAATATAAGCAACCAATTTAGGAGTTGGGAGGGGACGGGAGGAGGGGGTGGGGAGAGGGAGCCTGAGGCAGGGTTTCCAAGCTGAGCTTGGGTGAGGGGTGTCAGGTGCCCTGGCAGAGGCATAGGCCCTATAGGTGTGAACAAGTGGGCCTTGAGTCTGGTGCAGAAAGTATTTGTGGATGGGGCTTCCTGCTGTGTGTGGGCGGATGTTTGTTCCACAGAAGAGGGGCCGTTTAAGACAATGACTTTTCACCAGCCTTGGTCCTTAGCCTCGGTACAATGAGAAGGGTTCTTGAGGAGGTCTGGAAGTTCCGTGGGTTGTGCTTGGGGCAATGAGCCCAGCGAGACTGTGAGGAGGGGATAGACCTATGAACTTGCGGGCTAGGATGAGCAACTAGTACTGGAGTCTGGCTTCAAGAAAGGGCCATTTTAGAGTTGCTAGGATGTCACAGTGGTGGCTTCTGGAGTGTGCCTGTGTGGCGAATTGAGCCACCTTGTGATACAAGACTTGCAGTCTGGTGGTCTCTAGCTTGCCCAAGCTATGCACGACCGGGGCGGCATATGTCAGTGTGGGTAATAGCACGCTTTGGGTGATCAAGATCCGGGCTTGGGGGATCAACTGATCCTTGAGGCGATAAAGGGTATCAAGTTTGCTATGGATGGTTCTGGCCACATGGTCGACGTGTTTGTTTTTTTTGTTTTGTTTTTTTTGTTTAGGTAAAGCCTTGGTTGATTGTGAGGCCTAGGTATTTGAGGGAGGTCACAACTTCAGTCCCAGTCCTAAATGTACTCTGATTTTTTGTCTGCCCTGATGTTTGTTGCTTGCACTGTTTTGTCCTCTCTGTGACGAGGTACCTTTGTAAATGAGCCTCTGGCTCAAAGGTTGTTAAACTGATTTTATAATAAATAAATAAATAAAATAAATTGCCAGAGGCCGAGGTAAGCTGAAGGGCTTGTGTTCTGTCTTGGCCAAGGGATCTTGGTCCAAACAGCATGACATTGGTTTTGGCAGTGTTAAGGACCATTTTGTTTTCCATCAGCCAATTCTCCAGCACTGTTCAGTCGGATTGGAGGAGGTGGCCAAGGTCAGCCAAGTCATCCCTGGAGCGATAGATGACTGCATCATCAGCATACTGGACAACCGAGCTGCCTCCACAGTTCTCTGTTAATTCATTAGTGAACAGTGAGAACAGGAGAGGGCCCAGTATTGACCCCTGGGGCACTTCCTCTTTTAGTGGGAGTGGGTCCAATACCACACTTCTCCACATAACTCTCTGTGTATGCCCTGTCAGGTAGCTCTCGACCACTTCAGAGCATAGGAATCGAGGTCTAGCCTGCCCAGCTTAGTCAGCAGGAGTTTGTGGTTAACCAGGTCGAACGCCTTGGAGAGGTCGATGAAGACTGCTCCCATGGGTACTCCTTGATCGAGAGCGGTGAGCACATTGGCCGAGAATTTGGTCAGGGCTGTGTCGGTGCCATGGTTTGTTCTAAAGCCGTGCTGCGAGGGAGCAAGAAGCTGGTGAGAGTCGCGATAGTCCCTGATCTGGCCATAAACAAGGTTTTTTTTTTTGTGTGTGTAATTTTGCCAGTAAACAGAGCAGGGAGATGGACAAGTTGCCGAGGGCCTCCCTTATGGATTGGGACTACATGGGCCTATTTCCACAGATCTAGGACAGCACCCTCCAGGAGGGATCTGTTTATGAGCCAGGTCAATGGTCTGGCGAGGGCAGGGGCTCCCGCCTTAAGCAGCCTTGGGTTTAAGCCATCAGGTCCTCCTGCTCCCTTTGGTTTCAGGGACTTGAGAAGGACTAGGACCTCTCTTGTTCTGACCAGTCGTTGGTGGAATTCCGGGCGGTTGGTCAGTGCAGGGAGACTCCCGTGTGCAAGGCTCTGAAAGAACTAAGATTTTCAGCTACCACTTTTAAGAACACTTTGCACTTCAAATTCAGCAATCAAGGACTTGAGGTAGAAATTTTCAGACTAGAGTTTTCAGTTTAGTGGGGGTTTTTTTGTGTATACTTCCATTTTACTTTCCATATTCTGTAACCAATGTCTAAAATTCTGTCTTTATTTACTATGTTTATTCATTAATTAATAAAGCTTTTGGTTTACTTTTAAGATAATTCTGCCAGTGTCGTGTGTGTGTGTGTGTGTGTGTGTGTGTGTGTGTGTGTGTGTGTGTGATTGGGAAGAGTTTGTTCAAACTATACTAACCCTGTTTGACTGCTAAGGGCCATACGCTACCAAAGTAAAGTACCGCAAGGTACTCTGTGGATGCAAGCGGGGACGAATCTGAAAGGGTTTCAGGAGGGGTCTATGAAGGTTTGAACCAGTGTCTGCATTTCTGGGAAAGACACATATAGGTGTTATAGGCGCCTCCAAGACCTATACGCACCTATAGCTTTTCTGATTTGTTGTGCAGTGGCCAAGTGTGTTCTGTCCCAGGAACACAGACTTGAGACTGTATTTGCACTCCCTCGAATGGAGAGAGGGAGCTCTGGGATCCTCTGGCATACGTTCAGTTGTGAAACAGCCAGCGTACTAAACGGACAGAGGAAGGGTATCCCTGACCCCTGTCACGAGGGATTCGCTGTCACGCAGAGAATCCCACCCTATAGGAGTGGGCTTGTGACAGTCCCTTCTTCAGGACTGTGTTTTTGGGATATTGTGAAGGTGGTGTTAAAATTAAATAGTATAGCTAGTTGTGGAGGGTCTTCACCCTGTTAGGCTTCGTAATGAATTTGAGCGTTGATCAGAACGCAGCAGTTACTAGGGAGCAGCAGTTTGAAATTGGCACAAGCCAATGAGAGTTCCAATATTTACATACATTCCATTCTCTCTGTGGCAATTCAACACTGAAGGCTGACTGCATTAGTTTAAGCATACTGAGTGATCCCCTGGGAGAAACAAGATTACTATAAGTAATGTTTTCTTCTCACAGGCACCCTTATTTCTTTGTGCTTTAGCTCCCCCCTTTTTATTGCATCAGTTTTGTTTGGGCCAAAAACAAATGCCCCTTTTTATATATTTTTCACCTGCCAAACTTTTTAGCTTAGTATTTTGTGAGTTCATTCATTCAACTGCTTTTCGGTGACTGCTTTGTCATATTATTCCTGTGCCTGCTGCATAACTTTTTTTTTTTTTCTGTCACTTTTGACTTTGGCCGCCAACCGTCTGGCTATTCCTGGCTGCCACAGGCTTCAGCTCTGCCCGCCGTTTCCTACTGAGAGTACATCACTTTTTTCATTTTATTCATTTTTGTTTTTTGTTAACTGTTCCCTATCAGAGTGCGTCTGACCCTCTCACTGCCGCTGCCGTAGCCAGCTGTCATACTTATGCCATTTCTCCACTCCATTCTGTTAGTTGACTCCTCTGCTCCACTCTTCCCTCAACCTGCTCCTCACACTGAGATGGCAGCTCCTACTTCTGATGCTACGACATCTGTCTCTGATCCCACCACATGCAGCAGTCCCTAGAGACCAGTGGAGAGATGAGAGGCAGCCACACTAGACCACCAGGGAGTTCCAGATGTATAGGCGCACACACTAGACCACTATGGACTAAACAGGAGCTGGAGGGAGCCAACAAAAAAACACAAGTGAATGGAAAATGGCCATAGAAGGCACTATGTGACAAACGGCCACAACAGCAAAATGCACTATGAAGGCACTTGGTGTATGTGGGACTGTCCGATGGGGGTCAGTGAATTTGTGGTGGGGGGCCAAAAATAGCATGAATAGTGTATCGCCCCCAGTTTTAAGCCCTGAGCTGAGTATAAGACGGGAGGAGGTGTTAACTGTCGCTAGACAGGAAAGGGACCTTGGGGTTATATCTGAGGATCTCAGGGTGGCAGGGCAGTATGACAAGGCAGTGTTTAGGGCTAGTGTGGTGCTGGGGTGCGTAGGGAGAAGGGATATCTCCAGCAGGAGGAAGGAAGTTGTGTTGTGACTGCATTGCTTGCTGGTGAGGCCCCATCTGGAGTACTGTGTCCAGCTTTGGAGACCACACCTCTGAAAGAATATAGACATGGTGGAGGTGGTCCAGAGGAGGGCAGTTGAAATGATGCAAGGTTTGCGTGAGAAGCCCTATGAGGAGAGACTGAGGGATTTCAACATTTACATCCGGGGGGGGAGAGGGAGGGATGACATGATAGAGACCTACAGGTACCTCACAGAGATGAACATGGTGCAGAGCAGAGTCTCTTTCAAATATGAGAGAGCCATCAGGACAAGGTGGCATGCGATGAAGGTGGGGGGAGTTCAAGAGAGATGTGAGGAAATATTTCTTCTTTAAAGGGCTCACCAGTCAACTTCTCAGTGTAGTAAGCCACAGCGAGGCAATTATTTTAAAATCATGAAAGAATGTGTGTGCCTCCATAGTCTCTGAATGGTCCCTGAATCTGCTGTGCTCTAACCTCTGAGCTATGGAGGAGTTCCTCAGAGGCTAGAGCACAGCATGGAATGCTGGGGGCCTGGGTTCAAATCCTAGTGGAGGGCACACATTTTCCTTTCAGATTTCCTTCATGATTCATTAAAAGGATGTTAGACTGAAACAGACTGCCAACAGAAGTGTTGGAGGCTAAAACAGTGGAATGCTTCAAGCATGCTCAGGATAGACATAGGAGTATATTAGAAAAGCGACAGGGAGATGGAAGGGTCGCCAGAGACCTGATAGGATCTGTAGAGGCAGATTAGGCAGGGAATCCAAGCTAGAGCGGGGGCTTCTGGTGACTTTGGGTGCCACAAGGTTTGAAGTCAGTACAGTACTTTCAAGAAAACCAAGTACTTGCGTCTCTGTAAATGTGGATACAGACCAGGTTGTTTTCCAAAATGTCTTGCTTTACTTCAGATGAATTGCAAAACAGACAAGTAAAAAAAAAAAAAAAAAAGACTACCTCCATCTGCACTATGTCCAGTGCCAACAGTTTCATGCACCCCATGCTTTTTCAAGAAAAAGTGTGAGATGTAAGAAACTGTTAGAGCTGATGGTTGAGCAGGGGAAGCATTACTTCTTGCAACTGCATTTGTACTTTGAAATAAAAAGTTAGATGGAACACCTGGGCAGACAAAGTGAACCAGATGGTCCTTTTCTGCTGACAAATTTTGGTTCTGTGCTCTCCCTCCCAAATACTGTTGGTTGGTACATAGGCAATAAGACCTGACAGGGTGTGGGGTATTAATGGATACCCACACACCCAGGGGCATGGTGGATATCTGCACGCCCAGGGGCATGATGAGGACAGACACTGCAGGCAGAGGGCCTTACAGCCCCAGGAAGTGCGGATATCCACCAATATCCCACTCCCTGAAGGGTCTTGTTGCTCTTAGAAAATGGATTGGGCAAAAAAAAAAAATCTGAACCATTAAAAAAAGACAAAAAAAATACAATAAAATATTGCTCAGAAAATCATAGTCCCTCCACAAATGGTTTCTGTTAGTCATTTGTCTGTTTACACATGCAGTAGAAGATTTGTTCATTTACCGTGAACATAAGAATTCAGTATTCTGCAGTATTTCTCTTAACAGAATACTCACTCCACCCCTTCCCCTGAAGTATGTAATGTTAATATTTATAAAATGGGCAAAAAATTTAAGCTTCTCTGATTGGCTAAGCACCACTTTTGCCCGTGTCCTTATAGAGCCATATCGTGGCAACCTGCACTACATCTAAAGAAACTGACGCAGCACAGCTCTGTATCAAGGTTCCCACGCTGCCACAATTCAAAATTCAGTTCTCAGCCGAGCCGTCTCAAGCATTCGCACACTCGCAGAGTGCTGAACGCGACCACGGTGACAAAGTGAGACTCGCCTCACCACACACAGACTCACTTAGGATGGTGATACAAACATAAAAAAGTTAAATGCTGACCTGTACAGTGCATACCAGATGAAATACTGCACACCAGAAAGCTATTCCATTCCGATGAATGAACCGTAGTGGGTGCCGCCACAAAAAGTACTGAATCATACAGGAGACCTGATCGCCTGTTATCTCCCATATCAGAATGTAAGTGGAAAAAACAAAGAAACCCGCACATTGTTTTTCCTTTCATAAGCACGCTCACTTAGCAAGATAACTGTGCAAGGGAAACACACTTTTAAAAGATGCTGTACTTTATGGTGGCTGAAAAGGGACACGCTCACCCCCCCAACCGCCGCTATCAATTTAAAGAAATGCTGAATTTCAAAGTGTGCAGAAAAAAAAACAAAAAACTGTGTGTTCCTGAGGGACTGCAGACACGTAACCTGAGCAGTAGGTGGGGACGACGGGGGCACTGGGCAGCACTGCTGGTCAAGCCAAATAGACTAATACACAGGACAGTTTATAGAGGGACTATTTTTTTCTTTGTTTTACAGTATCAACTAAAATAATGTTTTTGTTTTTTTCCCAAAATATTTCTATTTTAACAGCTTTGTTTTAATTTCTACTTTGGGGGGGGGGCCGCATTTTATAAGTGCAATAAGACACTCTGAAGTGTGGGTTATGGCCTGATGAGCACTTCCCAGGTGTCAAAGGCACTCTGCACAAGCGCCTCATGCGGCACCTGGGGTGTACTCTTATCAGGCCATAACTCGCACCTCATCATGTCTTATTGCTTGCATAATGCATGAATTCAAAATTCTGCAAAATTCCACTGGTGTACACTCGCACAGACACACACAGGCCTCCTACAGAGCCAAAGAATCAGTTTTATTTTGGGCACATTTAGCAGCAAAGATTGTTCTGTCAAACTGGATAGGCTATGGGGGATTTTTCATGGTCATAAAAAAAATCAAATGTATTTTTTTAGTGTAGGGGAGTTTTAATTTTAGGCCTTACTAAAAGTAAAGGTGGCAGCCATGTTTGTGATGGAAGTGGCTCATAAATTCTGTAGTTACGTGTCCAAATTCCAGATCGAAGATTGAACCTTTTTCTTTATGGGGGGTGTTGATACATACACATACGCCAGTGGAATGGCAACAGCCAATCAAAATACAGTATTTAACTTGCTTGTTTTCTGACACTTTTATAAAATCGGCAGTAAATGCCTAGTCCAGTGATCACATGAAACAACACAAAGAAGAAATTGCATCATACTTGTAATTTATTTTGTTTTGCTTTAATTTATTTGTTTTCTGTTAGTTCCAATGTTGCCACTGGGACCCAACCTAGAGTCTTTTGCTCTATATAGATTATTCTGCAACTGATATTTGATTGTAGTTTGTAAAATTCTTACTATACAAGTTAATGCTTTTTGTTATAGGCACATATTGTTTAGTGTGTTCCTTTATCCAGAGTTTCTCTGGAGAGAGTTCAGTGTTGAAATGTGATGTTGCACAGATTTTATTGGAGAAATTGAAGATATTATGAATTGCTAAATTATACAAGGTATTATAGTTTGATGCTGTCTACATAATCGTGTAACGGGTGGGCGGGGGTGACTGATTTTTTTCTTTTGTATCTTCTAAACAATATAGATGTTATCCCTGGCATAATTATGTTGCTGTATGACTCTGAAAGACTTAACTGTATATTCTAAACAAGTGACAAGAAGTTGGGTGGAGCCAGGGGATCTTACTTCGGGTGGGAACTCTTGCAGCAGGCTATTACAATTGGGACTAATGGTGCAGGCATTAGGACACACTGGAAAATTCTCAGCCAGCAGTACCCAGCAGGACCCCCGGACGTCCTGTTCCACCCAGACGTCAGCCCTGGTACAAAAGGGGGCAGACCCAGCTCCACCCCATTTCTTTTCTCGCCACGACCTGAGCACGTTGGAAAGTTCTTGGCTTGCCAGCCACCAGCAAAAACTGTTTTTTTCGTTCTTTTTCCTCCAGTACCGACCTATGACGTCCCCATCCTCAGTCTGTTCATCGGGACCCCATCGTAATAAGTGTAGCTGCGGCCGTCAGATTCCAGCTAAGGACAGCCACACCGTGTGTATTCTGCCTGGGGCCTAACCACGACACTGTGGCCTGTTCCACCTGCCAGGGCTTTACAATTGGGACCAGGATCCGCCGCCTAAAGGCTCTCAAGGCATATCTGCTTGAACTGAAGATGGACCTACACACCTCAGGGGAGGACGACAAACATTCTGCCAAGGAGAAGTACAAGTGGTCCCACGACAAGTACCGTAGTCGGTCCCGCTTCCGGCCCTCCCTCAAGAAAGCCCACTCTTCTCCGGGCTCAGGCGAGCACTCTAAATCCTCTAAGAAGGTACAGGCTAAAGCAGGTCCATCGGGGGAGAAACAAACTAAGCCCAAGGTGACTCCGCCAAGAGTCGCCACTAAGACTTCGGAGGTGCAAGCCACGGCCCTGCCTGCCAAGGTCCCGCACACCAAAAAGGGCATGCCCCTGAGTCAAAGGACACCCAGCCTCATGCCAAGCCATTGCCTGTCCCGGCACAAATGCTGGTAGCAGTGGCGAGATCCTGATGCTGCCGACTAAGGACAACGCCTCTATCCCCAAGTCCTCCTCCCCTCAAGGCTCTCCAGGCAGCTCCTCTAAAAGGCCGGATACATCTGGGGTCCCTTTTCCGGGACAGCGCCTCGGTGTTCACGGCGACTAGCCAGGATCTCTTCTCCTTTGGTGGGCCTGGTCCAAGCAGACCCCCCTCAAGCCAGCCCTGTCACCGGTAATTGGGTAAACCTCAGCTGAGGGTGTCCTTCACCAAGAAGACCCCTGAGAGGCTGCCACCTTGCCCGCCCTCCAAGGCCCGATCTCGGTCCGCAGACCGACGCTGGCACTCACCACGGTCAGGTAGCCAACACCGGGTCAGGTCTCACACCAGGAGCTGCACCCATTCTTTTAGGCGGGCCCACTCCTGTCGTCGGTCCTGTGACCAACATCGGTCGGTGAGCCACCGACATTCGAGTGGGGCTAGTCATAGGAACAGGTCTGGCTACTCGTCACCAAGTAGTTGGTCGTCCTCTTCCTCTTCTTCTTCTTCTTCCATCTCGGGAATCGGGGGATCCCCAGAAGAAAAGGACCAGCTCCGCTCGCCTCCTGATGATCCAACCTTTATGGACGTCATGAGGCACATCAAGGCCTCTAATGAATGGGATACAGAGGACCCGGATCCGGAATGCCATCAGCTGGCAAAGTACCTGAGGCAAAAGGAGCCCAAACCTCTTGTGGTGCCTCCTTTGGTGGACACCTTCTAGGATCTCACCCGGATCACTTTGAAGCGTCCAGCTTCGATCCTGGCGGTTCCGGAAAAGTCAGATAGGCTGTACAGAGCCCTGAGGGATGAACCTTTCCTGGCTGTCCACCCTCAGGTGGACTCTTCTGTGATTACAGCTGCCCATGATAAATCCAAGCAGCCAAAGCACCTTAGCTCACAGCCTCCCGACCCTGAGTCTCGCTATTTGGATCAGGTGGGCAAGAAGGTCTATTCTGCCTCCACCTGCTCCATTAGGTCCCTAAATTTTCTGATGCATATGGTTCCATACTAGAATGCGATTTGGGAGCGGGGACAAGAGCTAGTGAATGCCTTGCCAGACTCTGCACGAAAGACG
The DNA here is from genome assembly GCA_016271365.2 of Neoceratodus forsteri. NCBI lineage: Eukaryota > Metazoa > Chordata > Ceratodontiformes > Ceratodontidae > Neoceratodus > Neoceratodus forsteri. The sequence continues at coordinate 727,952,013 of CM057449.1, read as the reverse complement.
GAGATCCTGGATGTCCTTAAGTAGGGCTCTGATGTGGGCACACATGTTTTGCATGCCTCGTATGACACTGCAGATACGGCGGCCAGAGCGGCAGCATCAGGGGTCTGTCTCCGGCACCACGCTTAGTTGAGGGTCTCAGGCTTTCACCAAGACCTGCAGTCTGGGATCCGGGACCTACCGTTCCAGGGTACCATTTTGTTTGGGCAGGAGACAGTCACTCATCTCTCATCTCCAGGGGTCAAAGAAATCCATCTGGTCTGTCCGTCAGATGTACAGAGGAGACCAAGGAAACAGCCATTTCGTAAACCCTCAGGTGCCCAAGCCCGTGGCAACCAACAGGGCCAGAGAGGTGGCTTTCCAAGGAGAGCCAGCAACCAGCAGCCTGGAGGCGCTCCTTCCCATGGCTACAAGTCCTCCCTGGCCTCTCTGCCCACTCCCAGCTCTGCCCAATGACTCCCTCCTGACCCCCACCTCCTCCGGCGGAGGTTTCAGGGGAGGCAGTAGGGGGTCGCTTCTCCCTTAATCTGAAGGGATGGAGTTCAATTACTGCGGACCAGTGAATCCTTGATATCATAAGGAGGGGACATACACTAGAGTTCACAAAGATTCCTCCAGACACCCCACCAAGGTCCTCGAGATATCCTCCTTCTCACATTCCGCTCATAGGAGAGATACAGGCCCTCTTGCGGAAAAGGGCAATTGAAGCAGTCCCTCTGCAGCAACGGGGAAAGGGTATTATTTCCGTTTCTTCCTGGTTCCAAAAAGACACAAGACCTTCGTCCCATTCTGGATCTCGGCCCTTTAAACTATTATATAGACTACAGAAGGTTCCGGATGGTGACTCTTCCAGGACTGCTTCCTCTGCTGCATCAGGGGGACTGGCTCTGTCCCCTAGACATGCAAGATGCGTACATGCACATCGGGGTCTTTTCCCCCCTCACAGGAAGTACCTGTGGTTCCACTTCCAGGGGGAGCTCCTCGAGTCTTCACAAAATGCCTGGCAGTAGTGGCTGTGGCTCTAAGGTGCCAAGGACATTACTTCTTCCCTTACCTGGACGATTGGCTGCTTGCGGCCTCGTCAAGGTCACGCCTTCTTCAAGCTCTCGGAGATGCCTATATTCTGTTTAGAGATCTGGGGATCACCCTGAACCTTCCAAATTCTTCCCCAGAGCCCAGCCAAAGACTCGTCTTTATAGGAGCGGTCCTGGATTCGGTCCAAGGCATGGCTTTTCTACCCCCAGAGAGGGGTGATCACTTGCGGGAGATTGCCGGATCGGTCCTAGTAACCCCTCAGGTCCAGGCCAGGACCTTCCTCAGACTTCTGGGGCATATGGCGGCGGCCTTTCCCGTCACTCCTCTGGCCTGCCTCCACATGAGAATCCCACAGTGGATGCACAGGGTGCAGTGGGATGAATGCTCAGATGACCTAGACCACATGGTCAGAGTCACAGAGCCAGTAAAGAGGACACGTCTTTGGTGGTTGGACCTGCTAAATTTGAAAAAAGGGGTCCCTTTCTGACTGGAGCCACCGAATCAGACTCTTACAATATATGCCTCGGATTTGGGTTGGGGTTCGCACCTGGCGGCACGCCAAACGCAGGGTACCTGGACCCCCATGGAGCACGTACTCCACATCAACGTCTTGGAGATGCGAGCGGTCCTCAGTGCGCTACGTGTCTTTCAAGAGGACCTCGTTCCAGGCTCTCTTCTTGTTCAGACTGACAACATGGCGGTCATCTTCCATATCAACAAGCAAGGGGGCGCTCACTCTTACCCCCTGTGCAGCAAAGTGATGAGAGTCTGGTACTGGGCACTGGAGCAGCACATCTCTCTGTCCGCAGTGCACGTTCCAGGCATTCTAAACAACTTGGCCGATGGCCTAAGCAGGTCTCAGTCCAAAGCGCACAAGTGGGAGCTACTGCAGTCAGTAGCTGACCAGCTCTTCGACAAATGGGGTCGTCCAGAGCTGGACCTCACCACGCAAAGCCAAACTGCCAGTTTTCTGCTTGCGAGAGCCCCCACCTGGTGTTTTCTGGCCAGACGAGTTGTCCCTTTGTTGGGCAGGGAGGTGTCTTTACGCCTTCCCTCCCTTTCCTCTTGTCCAGAGAGTTCTCTTGAACTTGCAGGCCAAAGGGGCTCAGATGATTCTAATTGCCCCTCTGTGGCCTTGGCAGATTTGGTTCCCAGTACTTCAGCGGTTGTCCACGGAACCTCCAATCCCGCTGCTAATATGCTCACAGTTGCTGTCCCAGGACCAGGGCTAGCTGCTCCATCCCGATCTCTGGTCTTTGCGCCTTCATGTTTGGCTCCTTTGGAGGTAGCAAAGTCCAGGTATGGGGTATCCCAAGAGGTGGCGGACGTACTCGTTTCAGCGAGGAAGCCCTCTACTCACTCCACTTATGCTATAAGTGGAGGCGTTTCTGCTTATGGGCGTCGTCTCACCGTCTGGACCCCCTTACCTGTCTGGTGAACTCAGCATTGCAGTATCTCCTCTCCTTATACCAACAAGGCTTGAGCTACTCCTCCACAAAGGTGCACATGTGGGCCATTTCTGCTTATCACACCCTTTTGGGAGACAGAACCTTAGCCCAATTGGATGTGGCCCGCACCTTCTTGCGGGGGATTTTACACATGAGACCTCCCATTTGGGATCCTATCCCTCCCTGGGACCTCCTGTTCGTGTTGGAGAAGCTTACTGTTCCTCTGTTTTGAACCTGCAGCTGACTGTGAGCTGCGTTACCTTTCCTGGAAGGTTTGTTTTCTATTTGCCGTTACTTCAGCTCGAAGAGTTTCCCAGCTCCAGGCTGTGATGTGTAAAGAGCCGTATTTAATTTTTCATAGGGAAAGGGTTTCTCTAAGAATGAATCCTAAGTTCCTTCCTAAAGTGGTCTTGGAATTGACCCTCAACCAGTTTAACCTTCCAGTTTATTTCTCTTCTCCCTCTCATAGAGGAGAAGCTCTCCTTCACACTCTGGATGTCCACAGGGCGCTGAGGTATTACCTCAAGTGCACGGCTACTCACTGAAAATCAGAGCAACTGTTTGTGGCATTTGCGCCATAACACTTGGGTAAACCTGTGTCCAAGCAGACCATCTCCAAGTGGCTTGTCCAGTGTATTACATTTTGCTATGAGGAGCACAATAAACCCCTTCTGAGACCGGTTAGGGGTCACTCCACCAGAGGAGTGTCTGCTTCCTTTGCCGCTCTGCGGAATGTTTCCATTAGGGACATATGTGTGGCTGCTACCTGGAACTCTGTGCACACTTTCGTGAAGCACTACAGCTTGGACATTGCATCCATATGCCATGCCGGCTTCAGCCTGGCAGTCCTTCAGGGACTCTTGTCTTGACTTGCTGTTTCCAGCTAATTATTTCCACTTCCCAGGATTCGGCACCTCCTTGGTGCGGGACTGCTTGGGATTCAGTTCTAGCTGTAATAGCCTACTGCAAGAGCTCCCACTCGAAGTAAGATAGTACAGTTACGTAAGAACTTACCGTAGCAGTAGATATTCGAGAGGAGCTCTTGCAGCAGGCGTTGCTTTCCAGTCCTCCATCCCCCAAATGAGGTGTGCAGATCGTCATCTTCAGGCTTCGCCTCCTTCTCTTGTCAGGGCCCGTCGTGGGTCTTGGCGGGGAACTGGGGTGGAGCCGGTCCACCCTTTTGTACCAGGGCTGACGTCCTGGGTAGAGCAGATGGGGGCTGGCCCCTGCTGGCTACTGCTGGCTGAGAAGTGTTCTGGTGGGTCCTAATGCCTGCGGTGTTGGTCCTAATTGTAATAGCCTGCTGCAAGAGCTCCTCTCGAAGATCTACTGATACTGTAAGTTCTTACGTAATTGTACTTTCTGTGATGGTCACAGCTTTGGCATGTGTTGGCCTCTAGTAGGTGAGCATATATGACCCAGCTGTAAATGACTCACCAAGTGACAAGGTTAGAATTAGCAGAAGAAGAAACTGATGAATCTGATAGAATTGATTCATGATACTAATGAAAACCTTGCAGCTGTCATTCATTGATGCTCACCATTACATTTTTTTAATCTAAAATATTACCAAAATGAAATAAAAAGGTATGGTCAAAAGGCTGTTATACATGAACTGCTAGTTTAAATCCTAAATAAAGCCTAAATCAGTTGACTTCAGACTTCTGTACCCTGAACTAACCAAGTTGTTCTTGGTTTTCTTTCTAGGCTGCTTTGAATCTTCCACGAAGACCCCCTTTGCATTGCTCCACTTTAATTCCTGTTGTGGTTCTACTGTTGAAAGTTGTCATGCGGTTCTTCAAGTTAAAAGACTCCTTATGCTTTCTTCCGTGGATGGTGTTTATAGCCTGGACTTCTCATCACATCCGAGATGGTGTTCGTCATGGACTCTGGCTCTGTCCATTTGGAAACACTGCTGCACTGCCCTACTGGCTTTATATAGTGATCACGGCATCTTTACCTCACTTTTCTTCAGTACTGATGTATTTAACAGGCACTCGAGAAATGATGTCTTTAAAGCATGGGATCCTTATTGATGTGTGAAGGAGCAGTGAAATGCCTTGTTTAGTGCATCCAGTATTCATTATGCTTTGCTGTCTTGGGAAAGGGCATACACATATTGTACTAAAGTGCACACTATTATTTTACATAGCATTTACTGTATAAAAGCCAAGCCATAGTAGCCTTCTGTTTAAATGACACTACAGTATCTGAGAACCTTGTAATGATGAAGTAATTCTGCGTGTGCACGTGCACACACACACGTAACACATTTTACTAGCTTAGATAAGGAAGGGAGTTTGGTTTTCTGTCGTACCTTCTATACACACTGTATCCCAAAATACTGTACTTTATGAACCTTGAAGAGTAGCGGCAGCTGTTGGGTTAACAGGAAGGAAGGCAAGGGGATAGAGCCAGTGCCTTTCTGTTTCGAGATACAGCTAGACTCAAATGCTGAAAGCTACACATGGCACGCTTCACCCAGCTTGATCACTCTGACCTGCAGAATCCAAGGCAGTGTAGCCTAGTGGTTTTAGTGCAGAACTGTGAAGCTAAGACCCAAGCTTGACTCCTATTACTGCTGCTTAACAGTTTGTGAACAAGTCATTTAATCTCCATTCGTTCTCCTTCTGTGCTTAATCTTCATGTGTTTTCCTTAACCCCCATCACTCCCACTTAACCTCCCTGAGCATATTTCATGGCTGCTGCAACTTTGGGGGTCTGGGGGAGGGGTCAAAACCCAGTTAGGATGGCATTTCAGGAAATAAGTCACAGACTCAAATTTAAGTCTTCAGAAACTACGATGAATATTCACAAGCAAATAATTTTATTTGTAATACAGAAGCAACCTTCTGTAAGAAGAATGTCATCTCCATCTTGGATACTACAAATACAGTTCTGTTTTTGGTAATTCGATTGCTCTGTATTGCACTCAAATTATTGCACAAACCTTGAAGTGCACTTGCTTCTGGCTTTATTGCATATCGCCCCCAAGTAAATTAAATAGCAAGTAAAGCTGTGTAAGTTATAATAATGCCTGAAATTTAGTGAAGCATGAAGTGAGCCTTCATCTTAAGGAATTTGGTGCCACCTCTTTTTGTCTCTAGTTGATTGTAATGTAATCAGGGGCACAGTTGGGGTTCACAAAGCATTTGCTAAATAGCATTTCTTAGTATTTTGGGAGACCTATATTGGCCACAATTCATAAAAAAAAAAAAAAGTGTAGATACTGGATGTGCAAGCGTGAGAGGGGTGCTGCACTTCTGAGGTGCCGTTCTTCGGATGAGACGTTAAACTGAGGTCCCATTTGCCTGGATTGGTGGTAGTTCAGGTGGATGTTAAAGATCCCATGGCACTTATCGAAAAGAGCAGGGGAATTTCCCCGATGTCCTGGCCAAATTTCCCTCATTCACTAAAAAAAAATACCACCAACAGCTTAATCGGGTTCAAGGTCAGTTGGCATTCATCTGTATCCCCCTCCCGGTCATGACTGAAAATAGGCAGAATTTGTCTAGTGCACTTACCCGGTCAACAAAAACTAAATAAATAAATAGCAGAAACATTTTGAAATCAAGCATTTAAAGCCAATCTAAGCACAGTATTCAGTGTTCCAATTTCAAGCCCATTTTCTCAAGTTCAGCTGTATATACAGTAAGTATCCGCTTTTAGGGCAAGATGTGTGTCAGTAGTTAAAGGCACTCTATAAGAAAGCAAATGCAGTACATTATATACACGTATTGAAAGTCAGAGCTGAGCCTAAATAAATCTGTAAGCTGTTTTTTTTTTTTTTTTTCCTTCTCTGCTGTTTAGAATTATCTCAGCTGCATGAGACGCTCCTTGGGCGCTTAGCAGTTTTACAGATCTGAGTTGCTGACTAGAATACTGGTGCAGTTACTTCTGTAGAATAACCACATCAGGATTCAGGCAGCAGATAAATTTGAATCTCAAAAGTTGCTGTAGTAACCGGAGAGTTTTTCAAAACATTGTCCCATGCAGAAACACAGAATTTGTCTGCAGAAAAGGACCGCTTATCCCATCCAGTCTACCTAAGTGTTCCTTGACTATTCTACCTCTGCAGACTGTATCTGGTTTACCGACCCTCCCCCTCATTTCTTCCTTTCTAATTTACACCTATATTATCCCATCCATGCTTGAAGTACCCCACCATTCTAGTTTCCACTTCTCTTGCTGGCAATCTGTTCCATGCGTCTGCCACCCCTTCAGGGAAGACATATTCCCTCAGATCGCCTCCTTAACCCCCCAGCTGTATTGCATGCCCTCTGGTCCTGGTGCTCATCCTCCTTTGAAAGAACCCCCCAACAACACCCTGTTCATCCCTGTGAGATACTTGTAGGTCTTGATCATGTCACCTCTTTCTTCCAAGGTGTACCCATGCAAACACTGCACCATTTTAGTTGCCCTCCTCTGGATAGTTTCCACCTTGTTTGCGTCCTTTCTGAGCTGCAGTCTTCCAAACTGGATGCAGTGCTCCAGGTAAGGGCATACCAGGGAGCGATACAACTGTGGCACTACCTCCCACCTCTTGCTGGAGATGCTCCTCCCTATGCACCAAAGTATCCCACTAGCCTTACCCATGACTTTGTCACACTGCACTGCCACTTTTAGGTCTTCTGATAAAATAATTCCAGGGTCATTTTCCTGTCTAGTCTGTCAGTACCTCCCTCCTTCCACCCTATACTCAGCACCAGGGTTCCTGTGCCCTAGGTGCGTGAATTTACATTATTTGGTATTGAACCCTAATTGCTGTCTCTTTTTTTTTTTTTTGGTAACTTTTTCTTTGTACTCCCCCTACCCGAAGCACCCCCACTCTTCTGGAGACACACATATGGCCTTATCAGTGCCCGCCCTCTTAACTGGAGCCTGGCACGGTCCATCTCCCATGTAGCTTTGGTTATGCCACCCAGGCGGGGTGCGAGGTGGGGGCTCTTACACCCCAAGGTCCTTCCTATTCTCGTCGAGATGCCTTCACTAGGGCAGGTAGGGGCATTGGGGATCAGGGCCGTGGTGCTCCGTCTACCGTGAGCGTTGTAGGGTGTTTTTCTGTGTTTCTTGGCGTGCTGTGTGCCCTGACATCAAGGAGCTGAGCACAGACATCCAGCATGCCACCCTTCTCACTGGCTTGGGCTTGCTGTACCTTGGGTCACCACCCGAGGTCAGGCATGCGCTGAGCCCTGGATCCATCTTCCCCCAGAGAAGGTGACCTCCTCTTCCGGCCGGCCCTTCAGCTTCTGGGCTCATTCCCGAACCCGGGTCGCTGGTGTCGCAAGCGGAAATCCAAACACTGCGCCGGCAGGCCGGCATTAATTGCTATGTCTTTAACCATTCCTCGAATTTCCCAGGATACCTACACATTCTCCACCACTCTTTCATGAGTGTCTACAGTACTGCAGATTTTGGTGTCATCTGCAAATAGGCATACCTTCCTCTCCATCTCCTCTACAGTGTCCTGTATGAAGACATTGAAGAGGACTTCTCTCAGTTATCAAACCATGTGGTATCCTGCTGGTCATACTCCAGTTCAGTCCTTGGAGTGAGTGCTATTAAGCAATACTACAAAGCACAAAGTTGCATGTGCTCAAGCACTCCAGTCTGTGCAGTCAAAAAACCGAGACCTGAAAACAGCCCACGTTAACTGCACTCACTCCTTGAGAAGCACAAAAAAAAATCAGTTGTGGAAAAAAAACTCACGGTTTCTTAGGGGCCAGACAAAGTAACAAAGCACAGCACTGAACTTGCCCCAGCGCTTCAGGTTTGTAACATGACTCTTACAGACCTGAAGTGTGCCGAGGCTAGTTCGGTGCTGTACTTGACTTTGTGTGGCTCCTAATAAACTGAGTTTTATCCATGTCTGCTGGTTTTTGTACTTCTCAAGGACTGAGTGCAGTAAAGTGTGTGCCATAAACCACCATCCACAGTCTTTTATTGGATAAGCATTTCCTTACTCAGTTTACCAATTTGGACCCCAATCCCAGGTAGTTACCTTCCAAATCAGCTTCCTATGTAGCACAGTATCAAAGGCCTTACTGAAGTCCAGATAGGCCATGTTCACTGCCCCTTGCCTATATATATATATCTATATCTATATTTATTTCTCTGATCACCCTGTGAAAGAAATCTCTTATCCGATCCATTTGGCATAACACCCCCCCCCCCCGGTGAATCTGCGCTCCCTGTGTTCCTGCAGTTTATCGAATTCTAGAAGCTCAGACAGTTTTTCTTTCAATAGGGCCAGTTCAGATTGCCACCATGGTTACTGTAGTGCTGTTTTCAATGAGAAGGCTTGAGAGGGGTTGGACACCAGTCCATTCAAAGTGTGTGGGGGGGGGGTCCTTAAGGAACTAGCAGGACTAAAGTTTGATGGCCATGGGATCTGGTGGGATTCACTCCAGAATACTGAGGGAGGAGCTAGCAGAACCATTAACTGGCCGGTTCAGTAGATCATTAGAGATGGGTGTGGTTCCAGATAACTGGAAGGGAGCGGACGTAGTCCTCCATAAGGGTGGAAGCAAGGATTAGTCTGGTAACTACAGGCCAGTCAGCCTGACATCAGTGGTGTGGAAGTTGATGGAGAAATTACTGAACGAATGAGTTATTAATTACCTTGGTTCAAATGACCTGAAGGATCGCTGACAGCATGGTTTCACGGAAGGGAGGTCATGTCAAACGAACTTAATTTAATTCTTTCACTGGGTGACTGGAGTGATCGATCAGGGCAGTGGATGTGGTGTACCTAAACTTCAGTAAAGCATTTGACACTGTGCTGCACAGAAGGCTTCTGCACAAAATGAGAGCCCTAGGGGTGGGACCAGAGATGAGTGAAAAATGGGCTGGAGGGAAGAAGGCAAAGGGTGATCACAGGTTTTAAATAATTGATTAGCATTTTTTTTTTTTTTTTTGGGACAATACTAACTGCACAAAAAGTATTTATATAGGTTTTCTAGAAGTGTTGTGTGTGTTAAACACAGTGAGGCAAGTGCTATGCATTTTCACAATGTTTTAACACTTTTATGAGCAAAACGCTAATCTGTTTTTAGAGTTAAATAAAACCTGTGATCGTTAATAGAGTTTGATCAAGGGAGGGAAGGTGACTAGCGGGGTACCACAGGGGTTGGTACTGGGTCCGATCCTGTTCAGTATTTTCATAGGGGACATTACGGAAGAGCTTGAGGGGAAAGAGCTGTCTGTTTTTAGACTATACAAAGCTCTGCAACAGAGCAGACACTGCTGATGGGGTAGAAAAAATGAGAAGGGATTTGCACAAACTAGAAAAGTGGTCAGAAGTGTGGCAGTTGAGCTTTAATGCCAAAAAGTGCAAAGTTGTGCACTTGGGGAGTAGAAATCTAAAAGCAGAGTACAGGATGGATGGATGGTCAGATACTGGAAGCGATAGAGCAGGAGAGGGACCTTGGTATAATCATATCTAAGGACCTCAAGGAGGCTAAGCAATGAGAGAGCAGTAGCGAGGGCCAGCAGAATGCTGCGATGCATAGGCAGGGGTATAACGAGCAGAAGGAGGGAGGTGGTGATGCCCTTCTACAAACAGCTGGTGAAGCCACACCTTGGATACGGTGTCCAGTTCTGAAGACCATACCTCAGGAGAGATGTGGATAGAGTGGAGAGGGTTCAGAGGAGGGCAGCAAAAATAGTGCAAGGACTCAGCCATTTCACATACGAGGAGAGGCTGAAAGACCTCAGTATGTATACCCTGGAGCAGTGGAGGGAAAGGGGGACATGATGGAGACCTTTTAGGTACTAAAAGAGTATAAACAAGGTCCCAAATAGCAATATATTCCAGAATAAGGGGCTCTCAAGGACAAGGGGTCATGACATGAAGCTAGAAGGGGGAAGATTCAAGGGAAACATTAGGAAACACTACTTCACAGAAAGGGTAGTAGATGGGTAGAATGCACTCCCCGAAGAAGTGGTGGGGGCCAAAACAGTGACAGGATTCAAGGTTGCTTGGGATAGGTACAAGGGAATTCTGGAGAAGGGGCAGGGGAGGAAATTACCTGGATCACCTAGGGTCCTTGGGTAACATAGAGATAGAACACTTGGACAGACTCATTGGGCCTGGAGGTCCTTATCTGCTGACAATTTCTGTGTTTCTAGAAGATCATAGTGCATGTCTGGCACTGCGTACTTTATAGCATAGGAACACAAAGTGCAGTACGCAAGTGAGTTAAAAACATGCAGGATGCACCTGCATCAGCAAAAGTGCATTTAATGCTGTTCAAACAAAAAGAGCTTAGAACAAACTGTACCCCAGCACCTTGCCTCCATACAGTGAGGCTTTGTCAGGGGGATAACTGACTTGTGTGCTGCAATTTGTGTTTCTCTACTCTGGTATTGCTTTGCTGCTTGCACTGCCAGTTGATTCAGCGGTCTGTCTTCTTTTGTTTGTCTTTTACAGCACATGGTCAGGATAGCTAAAATGCCAATAAAACAAGGTAATAATAAGGATACAAGGGGGAGGAGATCTATGCAGGTGGCCCGCATTCAGTAGTGCACTTAGGTACATGCTGCCGAGGGGTCAGGGATGGAAAGAACACTACCTGTGGTGACCCTGCCTAGGGAGGAGTGTGCCAGTGCGTGCCACTGCTGTGCCCTCTTGCAGTGGACTGGGGAGTCTGCTCCTTTTGGAGGGGCAGATTCTGATGTTGACACAGAGTCTGAGGCCTGGATAATGGCTGTGTACCTACACCAGCTGTAGGAGGAGGAAGTACATCGAGATGAAAGCTCCCCACCACCACCACGCACCATCAGGAGAGAAAGCGCCCAACCATTAGGGTAAAAAGATTAGTAATCTCAGGCCTCGCACCACACACTCTCTGGACTGAACCGGATGTATGCTTTTGAGGGGCTGGACCTCACCTGGGAAGGGTAAGATGAGGGAGGATGACAGTTTGGTGGTTAGTAGTGTTAAGACTGGAAAGTAGCCGGTCAAAAAGGTGACCAGTGGAAGTACGGGAGGAAGCTACAGTATATGAAAAAAATTATCCCATATACTGTAGGGGCTTCAGTAGTGGTTTAATGGGGCCTGGTGGGATTCATCCCAGAATTCTAAAAGAACTAAGGGTAGAACTAGTGACACCACTGACTACCCTTTTTAACAAATCATGGGAGGATGGGGTGGTACCCGAGGACTGGAGGAGGGCAGATGTGATTCCCTTTCACAAAAGTGGGAGCAAGGCAGAAGCAGGAAACTATAGACCTGTTAGTTTAACCTCAGTGATAGGGAAAATGATGGAATCACTTCTAAAGGAAAGAATTGTCGAGTATCTAGAGGCCAGAGGGGCACAGGACCCTAGGCAGCATGGATTCACAGCAGGAAGGGCATGCCAGACGAATCTGATAGATTTCTTTGACTGGGTGACCAAAGTAGTAGATCAGGGAGGGGCTGTGGACATGGCCTACCTAGACTTTAGCAAGGCATTTGACACAGTCCCACACAAAAGATTAATATACAAGTTAGCCAGCCTGGGAGTGGGTCCCAAGATGACAGCCTGGGTAAAGAACTGGCTGGAGAATAGGACACAGAGAGTAATAGTAAATGGAGTCCACTCAGAAGAAAGGAGGGTTACTAGTGGGGAACTGTAGGGTTCAGTATTAGACTGGTCCTTTCAATGTCTTTATAGCTTACATTGCAGAAGGACTGAAGGAAAAGTATGTCTCTTTGCAGATGACACTAAGATCTGCAACAGAGTTGATGCACAGGGTGGGGGTGGAAAGGATGAGAAGGGATTTGGCAAGGTTAGAGGAATGGTCAAATGTATGGCAGCTTAGATTCAGTGCTAAGAAGCAAGGTAATGCACCTGGGAAACAAAACCCAGGGAAGAGTACACAATGGAGGGTGAGATACTAACAACAACAAAATGGAAAGGGACCTGGGGTAGTCACATCAGATGACCTAAAGACGGGCAAGCAATGTGAGAGGGCAGCAAGGAGGGCTGGGGGATACTGGGATGCATGGGAGAGGCATCACCAGTAGAAAACAGGAAGTTATTATCCCTCTGTACAGACAGCTGGTGAGACCCCATCTGGAGTACTGCGTGCAGTTCTGGAGACCCAATCTCCAAAAAGACATAGACAGGATGGAAGCTGTCCAGAGGAGGGCAACTAAAATGGTGCAGGGTCTGCACCGGAAGACATATGAAGAGAGACTTAAGGAGCTTAATATGTATAGCCTCGAGGAAAGAAGGGAGAGGGGGGACATGATAGAAACGTTCAAGTACCTCAAGGGAATCAACAAAGTCCAAGAGGGTAGCATCTTTCAAAAAAAGAGGTGTGCAAGAACAAGAGGGCACAATTTGAAGATAGAGGGGGGGCGGCTCAGAGGTAATTTAAGGAAGTATTTTTTTACAGAGAGGGTTGTGGATGCATGGAACGGCCTTCCGGAGGAGGTTGTGGAGTCAAAATCAGTGGTGGAATTCAAGCATGCATGGGATAGTCATAAGGCAGTTCTGGGGGGTTGGGGTAGGAAGAAGTAGGCTGCTGGTTAACTAGGATCTGCAGCTTATCCAGTAGGTAGGGAAATGGGCAGACTGGGTGGGCCAAGCGGTCCTTATCTGCCGTCAAATTCTATGTTTCTATGTTTCTATAATACATGGTGTGCATAAAAGATGCTTTCTAAAAATACATTCTTTTCATTTACTTCCCTGTCTCACAGATAGTGCAATAAAATATGGTGAGTGCAGTAAGAAAGATTTGGTAAAGACTATGGTTTTTCAGTTATTGCTGAAGTGTATTGCATTAGCTGCCAAATGAGAGTTAAGAAATGTTATCCCTTAGGATATTGTGTAGTGGCATTGGATTCTGCAACAGTAGTGCTTAGTCTGGTTCCGGTACAAGTACGATTTACAGTAGAAACCAATAGGGTTGATGAGATTTAGATTTGTTGATGTATTTTCTATTTCATTCTCTCATGTTCTTTCTTTTTTTGAATTTGGGGGAACTCTGATTCCCACATCCTCTGTTCCCTGAACTTTTAAGAATGCTTAGAAATGAACAAGGGTTCCAAACAAAAACATTAAAAAGAAATTAGAGGAAGGGATTGGAACAATATGTATCACTTTCAAATCTTGCTGTTTGGTTGGCTTTATAGTGTAAACTGCATTCTAGCTATATTACAGGATTCTGCAGTTATCTTGTTGGATGGCACTATGTCTACATTGTCCATGTTATATCCTCTATTTTAATCCTCATAAAATTGCCACATGGGCTTACCCATTAGCACAGCAGTAGAGACCCAAATTCAAGTAGCGAGTTCGGATTGTCTGAGGGCCGGTTGGGGGGAAGGTCGAGTGTCCAAAGGACTGCTCACCTCTTTCAGGGGTGGGGGTGGGGGGTCAGTAGGGCTTGCAGAGCCATGTGTTCGCCTGGCCCCTAGTGGCATGCTGCGGGAAGGCACCCAGGACTGCCTAGAAAAGGCAGGAGGGGCGGACCAGACACTGCTGTGCAGCTCACAGGAGTGCGAACGGCATGCCATGGCATCAGTGCATGCCATGCCACTCAGGGGAGAGAAAGGAAAACAACTTCTGGTGGCAGGATGGCACTTGGGCCGTCACAGGCCCTGTACCCGACCAGCAGCGCCACCAGTCCAAACCTGGATCCGCTTTGCTGGGAATTGGGGGCATTGACCCTGCTGGGGGGGTGGCAAGTGCTACTGGCTAGCAGGTAAGTTCTGTCAGACAGTGGGGATGGGGTGTCTGGGCTGAAGAGGAACGGCTGGAGGGGAAGGGGGAAAAACAGTAGATTAAAAAAAAAAAAAAAATAGTAAAATTGCCACATTACTTTCTTCTCTGGCAAGATCAGGCTTTTGAAGTAACATACAAATCATGTTATGCTTAAACTTTTGCCCTACAACAGAAAATAATTTTTTCTTTCTTTTTTTGAAAGGCAGAAGTATTCTGATATTAATAAATAATTGGGACCAGTCTAGGAGCCTAGTGGTGAGTTCATTCACTCAGTATGGGTGTGGGGACAGGGGATGTCGGGTTCATGTCTCAGGCCTGACATTCCAATTGACCCAGTCGGAGGTGGAGTACAGTCTTTAAGCAGTACGTAATGTGTCTGGTTGTCCCCTGCTTCAACCTACATTTATTATTTATTTCATATTAATTACCAGGAAAGACATAACTCCACTGGTAGCAGCCCATTTTCAGATGCATCATGAGGGAACGGGGAGCAGGAAGTAACATGCCAAAACGGTTCATCAGTACAAGGTGCAAGTAAATGCCACTAACATATAGTGAAACTGCATAGGGTGCAGAGTAATTAACAGCACAATACAAATATGACAGGTGCATAGTAAACTCAATAAATTTATGAAGAAAATAATGCAGAATATTCGCAATATTTATACAGTGAGGTAGGCACTACACTAAGGTGCAGTGTGAAGGGGAGCAGATCTTAGAAAGCCCAGTTGAACTTGGTAGGGTCAGGTGCAGTTGTAAGAGTGAGTCGTAAAGTCATAACGGAGGGTTTTTAAAGATGGAGTGGAGGCTGAATGGATAGTTGGGGGGAGGGGGGGATTAAACCAGAACTTGGAGAATTTAATGGTGAATGTAGCCTGACCTGCAGATTTAGTACAAGGGGGAAGAGAAAACAAGTGTCAGAATTTCAAAGGAAGGAAGTGGGGGAGGTTGGGCAAGTGAGGGGACCAATGTAAGGGGGAAGAGCCAAATCAAAATTTAGAGCTAAAAGAGGTGCAATGGGAGAGGCACCTAGCTTCAAGAGAGGGAGTGAGAAGTGTAAAGGGAGCAAAGGTGAACATGGCAGGTGTCCATCAAGGGTGTAGCAGCAGAAGGAGTAAAAGGGGGTCCAGTCTGGTCAGGGTGGGCTTTGGCACTTTACACTAGACACAGTGTTACCATAGTCAGAGATCAGGAGGATCATTTTAAGGAAAATCTCTGAACGGGGAGTGGGATGCACGCTTTGTTCCTATATACAGTAGTGCACCAAATTTAAGATGTAATTTTTGATGTGTGGTGTCGACATGGTATAAGTAGAGGTGGCAGTCCAACCAAACTCTGAGGTACTATATTTAAAGGAAGAGACCACCTCAGTTATTGCACCATCAAGGGTTTTGAAAGTGGGCATGGGTGATGAGTTAGCCAGATGCTGCCTGGTTCCTTAGGACATAGAAACAGTTTTCTTGACATTGAGGGACAGTTGTTTGGTAGTGAACCAGAAGTGGATGTTTGTAAAACCCATGTGAAGCTTAGCAGCCAGGTCTGGACCAGGCTCTACTGGTTCTGTTTGTTCAGGCAGTGCACCAGTGATGCAGGGGTCTCTACTCCCTCCAGTGTCACCAATGGTGGCCTCACTGTTTCTATGTCCTAAGGAACCAGGCAGCATCTGGCTAACTCATCACCCATGCCCACTATCAGACCCCCTTTGGGAAGCCTTTCTATGCAGCTCATCCAGAAACCGACTCCATGGTGATTAAGGTGGCTCATGACAAGTCCAAGGTAGCCAAGCACCTTAGTTCCCTCCCTCCTGATGGAGAGTCTAGGAGGATTGACCTTTGGGGCAAGAGGACCTTTGCTTTGGCCACTTTAGGCCTCAGAATTGCCAGCTACCTGTCTTGCATGGTCAAGTATCAAAACACACTCTGGAAGAAGGGCAGGGTGGCAGCACGGGCCCTTCCTGAGGGTACTCTGAGGCAGGAGCTTCTTAAGGCCCTGTAGGCTGCGACTGACATCAGTAAGCATTTCCTCGGGGCCATTTTATAATATATCTGATGCCACAGTCAGGGTGGCTGCCAATGGCATTTGCCTTAGTAGGCAGTCCTAGCTGAGGGTCTCTCATTTTGCTGCTGATGTCCAGCAGAAAATCTTACATGCCCCCTTCTGCAGTTTTAAGCTCTTTGGCCTGGATATGAAGGATATTATTAATAACTTGCAGGCCTCCAGCAAGGCTGTTAGGTCTGTCCATTCCCTCTGTCATACCCAGCCCAGGAGTAGACCAAGATCCTCCTTTCGTAAGGTCTTCCATAAGTGTGGGTTAGGAGCCAGGCCCCAGAGTAAGCGCAAGGCAGGATCCGCCTTGCTTTCCCCTTCCTTCACCACTGATGCCTCTGCCAAAAGCCCCAGAGGTGGTAGTGCGGCCCCAGCTGCTGCCTCTGCCTCAGCATGACTCCTTGCCTGACCCACCTCCTGTCCCAAGCCAGGAAGTGGTGGTAGTGGGGTGTTTCTCCCGCCATTTAGACTAATGGAGGGCCCTGACTACAGATGCTTGGGTCCTGCAGCTAATAGAACAGGGCATGCTGTAGAACTTCTAGAACAGCCTCACGATTTTCCTCCTGTTCTTGCCACTTATCATCCAGAACACACTTCCGTGCTCTGGGAGGAGGTGTTTACCTTGCTCCTGTAACCCCGCAGCAAAGGAACAAGGGGTTCTACTCTCTGTTCTTCCTCATCCCCAAGCAAACAGGAGACCTGAGGCCTATTCTAGACCTCGAAGAACTGAACTGCTGCATCCAGTACAAGAAGTTCCTGATGTCACCCTATAGGGCCTGCTGCCTCTGCTCAAGCAGGGAGACTGGTTATATTCCCTGGACATGCAGGATGCATATATCCACATGAATGTTTGCTCCCCTCACGGGCGGTACATGAGGCTCCTGTTCCAGGGGGAACATTATCAGCTCAGGGTATTTCCCTTTGGCTTATTCTCTGTGCCACGGGTATTTACCAAGTGCTTAGCAGTAGTAGCAGCGTCTCTCAAGTGTGAAGGTCTGTATGTTTTCCCTTATCTGGATGACTGGTTGCTGAAAGCCCAGTCCAGAGATCTTTTGCTGCTGACTCTAGAACGCACCAGGCAGTTGTACCAGTCATTGTGGATCACGGTCAACCTGCCCAAGTCTGTCCTGACCCTGTGGCTGCGGTACATAGGGATGGTTCTGGATTCAGTCCAGGGCAAGGTCTTCCTTCCACAGGACAGAGTGGAATGCCTCATAGCTCAGGCCCAGTTGGTTGCCCAAAGCTGGTATGTTGCAGGCAGGACATTCCTACGCTTGTTGGGCTTGATGATCACGGCCATCACCACTGTGCCCTTGGCCAGGCTGCATCTGCAGATCCCCCAGTGGACTCAGAGTCCAGTGGGATCAATGTTACAACAGCCTAGAATTGCAGGTTCTTGTCTCCTCTCCTGTCTGCAAAGTGCTTCAGTGGTGGAAGGACCCCCACAATCTTTGAGAAGAGGTGCCCTTCCTCTTACCTTCTCTTCAGCAGATCCTCACTACAGAGCTTCAGTTATGGGTTGGGGAGCACACCTGGGTCCCTTCCAGACCCAGGGGACCTGGTCCCTGGTGGAGGCTTACCTCCACATAAATGTTTTAGAAATGAGGGCAGTTCTGTATGTCTTCCAGAACCATCTTTCCCTGGGTCCCCTGCTGGTGAAGTTGGACATCATCAGTGTAGTTCATTACATCAACAAGCAAGGGGGGAACCCATTCTTACCCCCATGCAGAGAGGCGATGAGAGCCTGGTACTGGGGTCTGGAGCACAGTCTAGAACTGTTGGCTATCCACATTCTAGGAGACCAAAACATCTTGGTGGACAACCTAAGCTGGTCACAGTCCAAGATCAATGAGTGGGAGCTGTTGACGTTTGTCGTAGAAGACCTGTTCGACAGGTGAGGTCACCCAGAGTTGGACCTTCTTGCATCCCCAGTCAAATCAAACTGCTACATTTCTGCTCGCTAGATCCAGGGCCTGGAGTTTTCTGGTGAGATGTGTTGTCCCCCTCCTGGAAAGGGAGGTTCCTCTCATTTCTGCCCTTTCCTCTGATCCAGAGAGTCTGCATCAAGCTGCAGATGGAGGGAGCCACCCTAATTCTGGTGGTGCCCTTCTGGCCTCGCCAGATCTGATTTCCATTATTGCAACAGTTGGCTGTGGAACCCCCAGTTCCCCTGCCCCTTGGCCAGGACCTGTTGACACAGGCCCAGGGACCTTGGTCCATCTACCTCCGGTCCCTCCATCTGTATGCATGGCTGCTGAAGACACAGCCATTTCTTGGTACATGTTATCTCAGAAAGTGACTGATGTCAATGTGGCTGCCAGGAAACCTTCCACCAGGACTGCTTACTTGCTGAAGTGGAAGCACTTTGCTATTTGGGCTGCCTCCCACAACCTGGACCCTTTCAGTTGCCCAATTCTGGAGTATTTCCTGTCCTTGTCTGATGCAGGACTTCAGTACTCATCTATTAAGGTGCACCTGTCTGCTACAGTAGATCAGCCTTTCATGTGCCCATTGATGGCTATATGGTGGCCCAGTTGGATGTGTCCTGTACCTTTTTGTGAGGCATTCTCCATCTGAAGCCTCTTATCCGTAATCCGGTCCTGGCTTGGAACCTAAATTTCCTTCTGGGAAAGCTGACCCTGCCTCCTTTTCAGCCAGCCGTGTCTTACGAGCTACACTTTCTGTTGTGGAAAGTGTTGTTCATTTATTTATTTTTGCTATTCTGCTCGAAAGGATTTCAGAGCTACAGGCTCTCATTTGTGAGCAGCCATATTTGATTTTCCACAGGGGTGTCTTTGCGTACTAACCCCAAGTTTTTTCCTAAGGTGGCATCTGAGTTTACTTTAAATCAGTCCAGATCCACCTGCAGGTTTATTACCCAGAGCATGCCAATCCAGGGGAAGCATTGCTCGATACTTTAGATGTGCATAGAATTCTCAGGTACCATACACACCATACTAAGGACTGCAGAAAGTCCTCTCAGTTGTTTTTCCTTCACCCCGGGAAAGAGGCCATTCCAGTTTCTAAACAGTGTTTGTTCGAATGACTGGCCAACAGTATTACTTTTTGTAACGGGAAGTATGGTAGGGAACTTCCTGGGGTTGTTCAGCTAAAGGTATGGCTGTTTCAGGAATGTATCAGTCTCGGATATCTGTGCTGTTGCGACCTTGGAGTACTGTCCACACTTTCACAAAGCTCTACTGTCTGGACATTGCCTCTAGAAGGAGGGCAGGCTTTGGCCTAGCTGTGCTTCAAGGCCTTCTTTCATAGGTTTCTGGCCTCCTGCCACCCAGACTGTCTCACTGTCTGTACTGCTTGGGACTCGTTCCATAGGTGTGACCTGATGACAGAGAGATCCCTGTAGAAAACAGAACAATTAATGTAAGAACTTACCGTAACATTAGATCTTCGAAGGAATCTCTTTCGTTAGCTCAGACTGACCCACTCTCCTTCCCCCTGTTCTCAGTTTCCATTCTGGCCTTCTTGTTGCTTCAGCTTTTCTTATAGCTGGGCACCTTATCTCTCTCCTTGGTTCCCTGGAGAGAGACCTAGTGAGTATGGTCTCTGGTGGGGAACTGAGGAGGAAGCAAGGATTCCCATGCTTTTATATATGCAGGGATGTTGGCGTATGATGTTGGCGTGGGTGGCCCGTACTAGACTGCTACAGAAAAGTTTCCATGTGGTCCTAGTGCCTGACAGCTATAAGTTCCATGGGTGTGACCTGATGAAAAAAATTCCCTCGGAAGATCTGCTGTTATGGTAAGTTCTTGTGTAACTTCTTTTTGGACTCACCCTCAAGGTCCCACTGAATTGTACCTGAAAAAAGTGCTTTTGGCACATGTGTAATTTACCCGATTATCAAAATTAAACAAAGGAGTGTAACCATCTTGCTGCATGGTCAGAGTCCTGCCTTTTTCAGCTTGTGGAGAAAGGAATATGCAACAGTGATCAATGCCTTGGCCATATCAACAAAGATAGCAGAGGTTAGCAGACCCTGATCCATCCTATTCGCAATGGATCAGTGAGCCAGAGGAGAGAGGTAGAGTGGGACTTCCTGAAACCAGACTTGAAGGGGTGAAGGAGAAGTAAAGAAAGGAGGAGAGTTGGGAGAGAACAAGGTGTTCGGGAGCTTAGCCAAGGTTGGAAAAAGGGCAATAGCTCCCGGTGACGGTTACTTGTTTCCATACCTCAGAGATGGCACACAGGGAGGAGGAGAGGTTGAGAATGGCAGTGATAGTAGCAGGGATAGTGGGGGCAGACCGATGAAGGAGTTTAGGGTTAAGGTCATTAGCAATGAGTACCTTGTGGGGGTTCAGAGTTAAAGCCTCAAGGGAGGCAGAAGGTGTGGTGGGTGAGAAGAGAGAAGGGGAAGGGTTAGGGTGAGGGGGATGAGGACAAAAGCGAATGAGCGCAGGAGGTGAAGGTGTTGAAAAGGGAAGCAACTTCACAAAGGTTGGTGACCATTCTCAAGTTTAATAACAGGCAGGTAACTGAGAGGGAGGAGACAGTAGAGAGTGGATTACTTTCCAAAACTTAGAGGAGTGACTGAGATTGTTCTGGAATGTGGAAACAAAATGTTCAGATTTGGCAGGCTTAGTGGTTTTGGTACAAGCATTGCGGAGGGTCCGATATTTATTTTTTTGCAGAGTCATCAGGTGAGCAGGAGGCATTGTAGGTGCGCGAGACCAGATCCCTCGAGACAGGCAAGTAACTCGGCTGTGATCCAGGGAAAGTGAGAGCCTTTACACTGGTCCTCCTAAGGGGGCACGAGAATCCTGAGCAGGGCCTTCTTTGGATACATCTCTCTGTCCCCCACAAGTTTAATTAGGTTTTACACCACACTTCTGAAGACGAATTTCACCAGATAAATGGTGTTATTTTTGTTAATGACATTTGTCTGGAGGAAGGCAAATGTCTTATTCTGAATCATGTATATACTTCCCCTATGCCTGCCCATGTGACTTTGTCATAGAGCAGAGGCGACTGACCGGTGGGGCGGGAATCAGCAAAGGTGTCCTGAAGTGCCATGGAGGGAGGAGTGTAGGTCTTCAAGAGGTGAAAACTGGGGAGAAAAAATAGACTCAATAAATTAGAAACATAATTTATCAACAGAAAAGGAGTGCTTAGCCCAGCCAGTCTGCCCAGATGCTCAAGCCTAATGTCTCTACTGACTCTAACTGGCCTCTAGTGGCCCTCCCTCCTCCCTGTCTATTTTCTAATATACCACTATGTCTTTCCTGCATGTGCTTGAAGCTCACCACTTCCTCTGGCAGTCTGTGACAAGTATCTGTCACCCATTCAGTGACAAAATATTTCTTCATGTCTCTTAAATGTCCAGCCCTCCAGCTTCATCGCCTACCCCTGGTCCTGGTACTTTTTCTAATTTTAGAGACTCCCATCCTGTACGCTCTTTACCGCTGTGAGGTACTTGTAGTTCTCCATCATGACTCCTCTCGCCCTCTTCTCTTCCAGAGTGTACATGTTGAGATCCCTCAAGTCTCTCATAGGGCTTTTTGTGCAACCCCTGCACCACTTTAATTGCCCTCCTCTGGACTGCCCTCCACACTGTCATTGTCCTTTCTGAGGTGAAGTCTCGCCAGCGAGCGATACAGTGGCAAAACACTTCCCTTCTCGTCCTGCTGGAAATACCCCTCCCTATGCACCCCAGCATGCCACTAGCCCTACCCACTGCTGTGCCAAACTGCCCTGCCACATTGAGGTAATCAGATATAACCCTAAGGTCCCTTTCCTGTTTAGTGACTGCCAGTAGCCCCCACCCTATACTCCACTTCTGGGTTGTTGTGCCCTAAGTGCATAACTTTGCACTTTTTGGTATTGAACGACAACTGTCAAACTCTTGACCACTCCTTCAGTTTCCCCAGATCCCTGTGCAGTTTCCCCACTCCCCCTTGAGCATACACCCTATTGCAGATTTTGGTATCATCTGCAAAAAAGGCATACCTTCATTTCCAGTACTTTCTAAATTGTGATACTGAGGAAGTAAATTCTTAACTCAACTTAAAGGGAACCTGCACAGAGGACCCCACAGTCAAGTGTGTGTGTGTGGGGGGAGCTGGTTCAAATGTGCATTTTGTGGGCAAAAGCATTTTGGTTTACTTACTATTTACTGTAGTTTAGTAGACTATAGCAGACTCATTTTGCTTAGCTGTAGGCTGACATCTTTCACTACAAATCCCAGAATCCCCTGCAGCTGACATCAGAGCAGTAGGCAGCAGTTGGAGATTAAGTAGCCGGCAGTGCATGTTAGACCTTTTATAATCTCTGATCGGATGTTTTCCAGGACTGGTATTCTCTAGGGGCTATGTACAGTCCTCTGTATCTCTACCTAGCACATGGAGAACAGCAAGACCAGCCACCAAATAGAAGATCAGAGCTTATATAAACAGTAACGGAAGATATCTGTGTACAACTAAACAAGTGTTGGGGGGTCCTTGGTGGTGACTGTTCCCCTTTAACACGCCTGTTAAATTTTAAAATGTAACTGTTTCTGTGCCAGGATAGACTTATTTAGGTGTAAAACTTAATTTTGTAGGTGGTCCCAGGGAGAGTACAGCAGCAGTAAGTGGTGTATATACAGCAGATACAACTAGTGAGTTGCAAAAACATTTACAAAATTCAAACTGAGGTAACAGTGAGACATTCCAAGAGAAGGGATGGTGCATTATGTGAGATAGTAGGTATGTCAGTTTGTTCTATTTCATTGCAATAAAATGTATGTATATAGTGCTTAGATTATTGAAACTGTAAGGTGTTGAATTATATATTCTAAGATGGTGTTTGATTACCTAACATGTGGCCTTCATTAGTGCGTCAGTGAGGCCTCCCAGTGTTTGGAAGTAGACAGAGACACATTGTCTGCAGCACTGGAGTGCAAGGGCTAGACTCCTACAGGCATGTGGGTGAGGGTTTCAGAGGTAAGGCTATCCACAGAACACCAGAGACGTGCAGTCAGCAATTCAGAGATCTAAAGTTTTGTTTTTAAGGTGATGCACTCCTCTTGGTTATCTCCCCCTCTCTTGTTCCAAGGTACTTCTGGAAATTCATATATTTGTGGGAGCTTGCTGGTAGATCATGTGAGAAAAACATCTGTGGTTTGAAAAAAAAAAAAAAAAAAACAGCTGCAGGATTCTGAACTTGTATTGCTGTCAGCTGAGTAAAACTGTTCAAGTTTCTGGTTGCAGAAAACAAAATTATGTTACTGTAAATAATCATTCCTAATTACGTAACTTATTTAAAAATTGCAAAACCCCCAATCAGAAAGAAATAAATGTCATGAAATGAAGTTGCAGTAGTTGTGTTTATTGTCATGAAATAGTGCAGTGTTAACTGTTAAAGCCAGTAGTGACATGAAAAAATTAAAGGGGCACTGTCAGCCTTGACCCTCGTTTTTTAGAGAATTACATCAGTGTGCCTCTATGCACACACTGATCCTTCTTACCAGTATTCGTTATTTTCATGAATTTCCACTTTCCTTCGGGTCTGTTGTAAATACCCCGTCCCCCAGAAGCATAAGGTAGCCAAGAGAGAGCGTCTGACACAGAGTACCAGCACAGACACTGATTTTACACACGTCCACAAGCCTGGGCACAGCACCACTACAGCCCTGACCCTGTTTACTAGTGAGGTCAAGATGAACATGGATAAGGGTCTCCTTACTGGGGCTGTTTTTGTAGACCTCACGAAGGCATTCAACCTAGTCAACCACCCCCTACTCTTAAGGAAACTCCGTATGCTTGGTGCGGCAGGCTCCACCTTGTCATGGTTTAACAGCTACCTTAGCAATCGTACACAAGTTGTTGCCTTCAGTAAAGTCCTCTCTTCCTCAGAGGTCGTCCCCTGTGGTGTACGTCAAGGTTCCATACTAGGCCCCTTGCTCTTTTCTCTCTTAATCAATGACATTCCTTCCTTTCCTATTCACTCCTGGGTTATAGTGTGTGCTGATGACCTGGTCCTCTTCACTGCCTCAAATTCTGTCACTGACATAAGTGATCAACTGTCTCACTCCTTCCAAAGCATCCATTACTGGCTCTCCTCAAATCAGCTCATCCTTAACCTACCCAAAACATATGCCATGCTGTTCAGATCCCCCAGAAAAGTCCAGTTAGCTACCCCCTGTCTGCAGGTCTGTTGCCTTGATGGTTCTGTCATATCAAATACAGACTCCTTTAAATACTTGGGTATGACACTTGACCAGTCTCTGGACTTTTTCTCTCATAGAAACGAGATCTGCAAACGTATCAACATGAAGATTGGAGTTGCCTACAAAGTTCGCCACTCACTTACCCCTTCTGCAAGGATTTCCATAGCCCAGGGTATCCTCTTTCCAGGGCTTAAATATGCTCTATCAGTCCTGTCCCATGCAAGTGTTACTGCCCTCCACAAGTGGGAAGTAACATACAATAATATTTGTAGATTTGCCGTGTCTGCCCCTAGACTCACCCACCACTGTCTCCTCTACTCCTCTTTAAATTGGCTTGCTCCTAATGACTTGCGTTCCTACACCCTTGGATGCTTCATCGACTCCCTTACCCCTATCCCCAAACCTGACTCTTTTGGTGCTGTGTTAATCCCTGTGACTTATGCTCATTCCCTGAGGTCTTCTGCCTCCCCCCTATTCTTTGTACCCCCTTGCTCAACAAGAATGGGTGAACAAGCTTTCTCCCACTTTGCCCCCAAATTCTGGAACTCCCTACCTCCTCATATCAGGGTCTCCACATCTCATTACTCATTCAAGACCGCACTCTCCTTACCTAAGGACACACACTGTCTGCAAATGCTCTTAACCTTCTTTTGTTGTTTGTCCTGTCCGGTATTTCTATGATGTTAAACCTCCTACACATTATGTTCTGCTTCTGTCTCTATTTATCTGAATGTAATCCACACTGTCACACCTTCCGGGGTTGGGTCCAATAAAGGTATAACTTGATTTTGTTTTCGTTTGTTTCACCCCTGTGTGGGTGACCTATGTTAAAATGTTGATTTGTGTTTTGACCTTCCTGTTGTGAGGTCTTGCCTTGGGATACTGTACCACTTTCTACTACTGTTTATTTTGTATCTCTGTATTCTGTACTCTCCTGGGTCGTGCTTGAAGATAGGCAGATTAAATTGCCTAATGCACTTACCTGGTCACCAAAAGCTAATAAATAAAATAAAAATAAATAAATCTTTTGCTGTATTGGACCTGCCCATTTTAAAGTAAAACCGCGCACTGGGAAAGTAAATAAAAGCTTTTAAAAGCAGTCGCTGAAATCTCGTGCATGCGTGAAAGCAGGATGAAGTACACATCCCGCGCATACGCGTGAGCGTCCTGCTTTCGTGAGATTTCGGCGACTGATTTTAAAAGCTTTTATTTACTTTCCCAGCACTCTGTTTTACTTTAAAAATGGGCAGGTCTAAAACAGCAATAGAAGATGCATGCTATTTTTCATAGTCAGCATGGGCACGTGCAAAATCTGTGTTCTAGGGACATGGATATGTTGTTCATCCACACTCATTGGCAGGTATCCTTGCCGCTTTAAATCTTGCCGGAAGGTCTTCAAGCTTGCTCCTCCCACCCACCCGGGTGGTATAACTCTCGGCTCCGCCCCATGACGCCAGATCTTCCTTACCGCTTGGAAGCTCAGGTTGCCTCCTTAACGCTCTGCGTTTGAGACTGGTTCCTATTTCTCCGTTTTGCGGATTTAAAAATAAATTTTGCGAAAAAGACTTCAGTCTTCGATCCCTCGCGGCTGCGATGGACAAATCGACTCCCGGATTTCGGAGATGCCCATGCGGCAGAAGATGTCTCGACGGATCCACACTCCACGGTGTCTACTGCTTAGGCCTTGAGCACGCACCCGCAGGCTTGCGACCTGTGCTCATCTTTCTCGGCCCACGCCCCGGCGACCGTGCTGCCCGATTGCAACTGGGCCGCCCCGAAGCGTTCTCCCCGTGAAGTCCAAGGAGGCCCGCGGCGGTGTCCACGGCGGCGGGCTCGGGCGGATCAGCTCGAGTGGATGGTCGCCTCGAAGAAGAGGCGGCGCAGTGAGTCTTCCTCGGTCAGCGGCATTTATCCCGCCTCTGGGTTCTTCCCACACGCTTTTTAAGGAGCTTTGTCTGTCCCTTCACTAAGGGAGAAGGGCCTCCCTGCTGGACCTTATTCTCGGTCCAAAAGAAGGACAGGGTAAGTCCTCCGTCGACGCTCTTGGGAGCGGAAAGGTCCCTCTCCCGAGTCGCCGACCGTCGGCTTCGGTCCATCATTGCCGCCACTGGCCTCACGGTGTCCCCGCCAGGTCAGTTGACCGAGACTCCCACCGACGTAAGTCGAGATTTTTCTCGACCTGCTGGACGGGCTGTCGCCTTTAGCAGCCGAGATTCCCCTCCCCGGTTCCCCGGAGAAGTTGGGGATCCTGTGGCTCGCTCTGTGCCTCCGGTTCCGGAGCCCTCGGATGGACCATCTGAGCCGGGGGAGTGCCGGTTCCGCCGACACCTCCTCGCACCGACTCGAAATTCCGGGACCTCGTCTCGGACTCTCGCGTCCAGCCGATCCCACCGCACAGGCGGGTCTCGTCTCGGCACCGCGTAAGCGGTAAGTCGCTCGTTCCCTCGCCCTCCTCCTCGACTCAGGGAGGCTTCAAGAAATTACGCCGACGGGTACGAGGACCTCATGTTGCAACAGCTTTCTCCTGGCCGGAGTAAGCCAACCGCCGCCTTCCCGGCCATTAGTGGCTGTCACCGAGCGGCCGACAACCCCTCGACTTATCCGAGGAGCTTATACCCAGGCCGGTTGTTCGCCAAACCAGTTGCTCCACCGATTCTGGTGGAACTTCCACCTCCACAGCCACCACTGGGGCTCCACCAAGGATTCTCGGTCGGCTAAGGGTCTACCCCATCGGCTGTCAGTTACCCTCACTCCCGACCGACCCTCGGCAGGTGAAGGGTGGCTCAGGCCAGAGGCAGCTCTTCGAGGACTCTTCAGAGTCCGAAGATGATCTCCTTTTCTCCAAGCGACTGGACTTGGAGTCTTCAGGAGGTCAGCTGGACTGGACGATAGCCCGTCGTCCTTCCTAGGACTGCTTCGCTCATCTCGGAGTCCACCGGGATGGAGCTCGAACCTGCTTCCAAACAGGCCAGGTATCCCTCACGGAGATTCTGGACCGAGGGATTCTCCGACGGAGGCCTTCCGTGGCCGAGGCCATAGTGGGTCCGGCACTGGAGCTCTGGCAGCGCCTGCTTCCTGCCCTGCGCCGGCCAGGATGGCCAGGAAGTATGCGGTCCCCACCGTTCCTTGTCCGTTTTTGAACACCTCTGCTGAGGGGTTGGTTACTGACAGCGCTCGCTACCGGCAACGCCAGGATGTGGACAAACTCCTGACAAGGAGTCCAAGAAATTGACTTTGTCGGGCGGAAAGTCTACGCCAAGGCCCCTCTCGGCCTTCCAGCAGGGCCGTCTCATGGCACATTTTTCATGCCCTGTTGGGCCCCTGGATGAGGTCATCCTCATCTTCCCGCCGATCTGCAGACTACGTTAAGCAGTGGGACCAGGGCAGGGCAGTGGCCAAACAGCAGCTCCAGACTGCTTTGGATATAGGGGACTCGTGCCAGATCGGTGGCGGCCGCAGTGGCTATGCGTCGGAGGGCTTGGCTGAGGATATCCACCTTTACTTCGGATACCCAGCACAAGTTGGCGGATGTTCCCTTTTTGGGGACTGACCTCTTCGGCCCTGGGGTGGAAGGTCACCTGCAGAGGATCGAGAAGTCCAATGCTACCTTGGACTCGGTCTCTTCCGCTCAGAAGGACAAAGGCCGCAAGCCACAGCCTAAGCCCTTTCGTCCTTCTGTGCCCCCGGCGCCTCGCCCAGCAACGTCAGGGCCAGCAGGCTCGGCCTTGGCATCCCAAACCTAAGCCAGCTGCTTCTCTAACAGGAGGCAGGGAGGAAAAGGCCCAGGAGGTCCCTCGCCAGTCCCTCCTCCAAGCCTGCCCAGTGACGGGCTGAGGGTGTCGCCCCATTCCCGCCACCCACCCCTGGGTGCCCCTGGGGACGGCCCGCACTTCCTGCTCCGCCTGGTCCGCTGTTACCACGGACAGGTGGGTCTTGGAGGTGGTGGGAAGAGGCCTCCTCTGGAATTCGAGCAGGCACCACCCTTCGGAGCCGTCGCCCCGAGGCTTCGGGTCCCCAGCCTCACTGGCGGCTCGCCGAGCCGACATCGCTCTCCTCCTCCAGAAGGAGGTGATAAGAGAGGTGGCGGACCCTCCTTCAGACCCAGGGTTTGTGTCCAGGTACTTCCTGGTTCCGAAACGGACGGGGGGCTGACGCCCCATTCTCGACCTACATGACCTAAACAAGTTCCTAAGGTCTCGAACCTTCAGGATGGTCACTCTGGCTCAGATAATACCATCCTTGGAACGCGGCGTGTGGTTCTGCTCTCTGGACTTGCAGGACGCGTCTTTTCACGTCCCTATCCGTCCGTCTCACCAGAGATTCCTTCGCCCGCCGGAAGGATCCTTTCGAGTTCCAAGCCATGCCCTTCGGCTTGTCTCCAGCTCCCAGGGTCTTCACCAAATGCATGGCAGTGGTGATAGCATTCCTCGTGCGCTCGAGGGTCCGTGTACCTTACCTGGACGACTGGCTGATAGCAGCTCCTCCAGGAAGGAGGCGGAGTGGTCCAGAGATCTGGCTCCAGGTCTGCTCTCAACTGGGCCTCCTTATCAACGAGGCCAAGTCGAACTCGAGCCAAAGCAGGTGATTCTATTCATCGGGCGCAGCTCGACTCTCTCAGCCAGAGCACGGCTCCCGCGGACAGGGCCGGGTTCTTTCCTCCTTGCCCGATCATTTCTGGTTGGGCACCGCGCCCTGCCCGGGACTTCCTCGCCTCCTGGGTCTCATGGCGGCCTGCACCAGCGTGGTCCGTTGGGCCCGCTGGAACATGCGTCCCTTCCAGTGGGGACTGGCCAGCCAGTGGTCACAACGCTGCGATCCTTTGGACCAGCTTGTGTCGCTGACTCAGGGATGTGGGCACTCTCCAGTGGTGGACCGTTCCAGATCATTTGCAGGAGGCATCCGTTAAATCACGCCCGGGCCGGCGGTCTCTCTATCGACCGATGCCTCTCGATGGGTTGGGTGCCCATCTGGGGAACACTGGCTCATGGCCTCTGGTCCCCGGGAGTCCCGATGCCACATCAACCTGCTGGAGCTCTGAGCGTCCGCCTAGCTCTCACCGCCTTGCTCCGCTCCTCCAGGGTCAAGTGGTCCGAGTCCAGACGGACAATACCACGACCATGTTCTATCTAAACCGCCAGGCGGGACGCGCCCCATGCTTCTATGCAAGGAAGCTCTCCGCATTTGGTCACTTCTTCGCAGCCTGGAGGCGGATCTCCTAGCCATTCATGTGGCAGGAGCCTCCAACACCCTGGCCGATGCCCTGAGCCGGATAGGGGCTGCATCCCACGAGTGGTCTCTCCTGACGGAGGTAGTACAGCATCTGTTCTCCCATTGGGGCACACCTCAGGTGGACCTGTTCGCCTCAGGGAGAACACGGCTGAGACTGTTCCATGCCCGCCCTCAGCAGGGCTCGCTGCAGGGATGCCTTCGAGGCAGTGGACCCCGGCCTCTTTACGCCTTTCCCCATTTTCCTTGATCCACAAGGTGCTTCTCAAGGCGAGGGAGGGACAAGGCGCAGGTGATTCTGATAGCCCCAGACTGGTCTCGCCAGTTCTGGTACCCAGATCTCTCAGTCTCAGCTCCAGGGACTCCGCTGGCAGCTTCCAGCCGGCCCTGACCTGCTCTCAGTCAATCAGGGAAGGTGTTCCATCCGGACCTTCAATCCCTGCACCTGACGGCCTGGTTCCTGAGCTGCCAGATTTCCAGGCCTTGGGTCTTTTCCGACGAGGTCCTCAAATGTAGTTGAGGCGTCCTGTAAGGAGTCGACCAGAAAATGCTATGCCTTCAAATGGAAAAGGTTTTCCATTTGGTGTCAGGGCAAGGGCTTGGACCCTTCCTCCTGTTCCTTGGCAAGCATCTTGGACTATTTATGGTCCCTTTCTAATCAAGGGCTTAGGTCGACGACCCTAAGGGTGCACCTGGCAGCCATCTCTGCTTACCGGGCGCGGGCCGGGAAGCAGTCGGTGGCGCAGGAGAAGGTGGTCTGGCACTTTTTCAAAGGCCTTGATCACATTTCCCCTCCAGTGCGGGAACCCCCACCGTGGGATCTACTGCTGGTACTGCAAAGCTCATGGGCAAGCTTATTCGAACCATGCACAGGTGTGCTCTCTCTCACCTGTCGTGGAAGACCGCCTTCTTGGTGGCTATCACGCCAGCCAGAAGGATGGGAGAGCTCCAGGCGCTTCCATCGAGTCTCCTTACCTGGTCTTCCACAGGGACAAGGTTGTCCCGCCCCCACCAAATTCCTTCAAGGTGGTGTCGGAGTTTCACCTTAACCAGGTGTTGACTCTGCCGGTGTTCTACCCCAATCACACCTCGGAGGCCGAATACAGGCTCCATACTTTGGACCCTAGAAGGGCGCTCGCTTATTATAAGGAGCGCACGGCTGAAATTCGGGGAGAGGTTCGCCAGCTGTTTGTCACCTACGCTGAAGCCGCACCTGGCAGACCTGCAGCCAAGCGGACGATAAGCAGATGGGTCACTTGCTGCATAGATCTCTGCTATAAGTTGGAGGGCATGGAGCCTCCCAGAGGGATAAGAGCTCATTCTACCCGCCATACTGCTGCAACGGTGGCTGCTTCCAGGGACGTCCCTATCCAGGAAATCTGCAGGGCTGCTACCTGGAAGTCAGCAAACACCTTCATTACCCATTACCACATCGACCTTGAGTCACGCCGGGATGCTGGTTTTGGGGCCTCGGTTCTCCAGTCTCTCTTTCCCAAGTAAGTGTTGGGGGTGTGCGTCTTGCCTCCCTCCTCCCGGAGAACTGCTAGGAGTCTGCCAATGAGTGTGGATGAACAACATATCCATGTCCCTAGAAATACAGGTTACTCACCTGTAACAGGAGTTCTAGGAATGGTATATGTTGTTCATCCACACGACCCACCCGACCTCCCCGGCTTCGACGCACAACCTGAGCTTCCAGCGGGCCAGATTCATGGGCCATGGGGCGGAGCCGGAGTTATACCACCCGGTGGGTGGGAGGAGCAAGCTTGAAGACCTTCCGCAAGATTTAAAGCGGCAAGGATACCTGCCAATGAGTGTGGATGAACAACATATACCATTCCTAGAACTCCTGTTACAGGTGAGTAACCTGTATTTCGTGCTGGCGCTCGGTGTCAGACGCGCTCTTTTGGCTACCTTATGCTTCCAGGGGACGGGGTACGTGCAACGGACCCAAAGGAAGTGGAAATTCGTGAAAATAATGAATACCGGTAAGAATACTACTGTAAAGTATGTATATGGCTATTGTGTGCATCATAGGGGATCAATGTGTGCATACAGGCACACTGATGTAATTCTCTAAAAAAACGAGGGTCAAGGTTGACAGTGCCTCTTTAAAATGAATTGGTGTTGCCCTTAAAATTATATTTTAAATATTACCCTTATGGTAATGTGCTTTTATGCTGTGACCTGGACTAAAGGGCAAAGAGAAGTAAGTGATGCTGTATTTTCATACTTTAGAGCTGCTCACAGGAAAATGCAAATGAGTTGTACAACACAAGAAACTGGATCTCGCCTCATCTTTTACTCTCTCTGGCTGCAACTTCTTGCAACTTGGGCTGGCAGTATAGCCTAGAGGTTAGAGGAATGAGGTGTGAATGAGCTTGATACCTCCAGCAGACCAGACCTGAGTTTGATTCTCACAACCTCCACTTGCATACTGTGCGACTCTGAGCAAGTCACTTAACCGCCCAGTGCTCCCAGGTCACCCCTGAAAACAGGCACTTGTGCCTAGTGGGCCTTACCCAGTTACCAAAGACTTAAAAAAAAAAAAAAAAAAAAAACTTCCTGATTGCTCTAGGCCATTAGTTCATCCAGTGGCGGGGCGGTCACCCCTCCTGGCTGCCCCAATGTGAGTAGTGGCACCCTGCCACCATCCTTATTCACTGTTTAGTGCCCATTGTGGAGCCTGTTATTGACTGACTGGCCCTCCCTGGCTCCCAAATGATCCCAAACCTGGCTCCGCTGCTGAGTTCATCAACTTGGTTGCATCAAGTCTGTCTTACAGTACTTTGCACAGTACGTCAGAATGTCAAAATGTCTTTAAAAGTAGCTTGAGTTTATTCACCTGGTCTGATTTAATTGAGTTTTCCCACATCTCTTCGTAAAAAAAACTTAAAATGTAATACTTGGTACAGTATTGTCAGGTTTGCTTGAAACAGGTTGGAGCCTTGCATTGTAGGATGGCCTTAGCATTTGATCCTGAATGAAAAGCTTTATTACCACTGTTACTGTAGGAGAGTATGTCCAGGCCAGAGGGCAGTACAGAGCAGCACTGATGGAATGGAAAGAGTAGAATTAAGAAAGCTAAGGAGGGCCTGGAAGCCAGGATAGCAGTTGGAGCTGTAGTAGACTACATCAACATTTTCTTAAATGGAGAATGGTGAAGGAAGGGAGTGAGCCCTTGTAAACGGGGAAGGAACCTGTGAGAGTGCCAAGGGTGATGGGTAAGATGAAGAAAAGGTGCTTCCCTTTAGTGGTGGGGGAGGGGGGGAGGGTACTTATTGGGAGGGCCCATGGCATCAGGGGTAACCAGTATGCAGGCTGTGGATGTCTGGCACACCCTGGAGGTAGCTGGCTAACTTGTGAAAATGAAACCAGATGAGTTCCAAGGGATAGATGTGCCCCAAGGTCACAATTTAGCTGAAAAAGGCAGTGTGGGGGGAGGGTGCTGCTTGCGTCGGAATAGGTTTGGTGCTGGAGGACTAGAAAGTGGCCAGTTTATTTACAAAATGGTGATGAGGAAAAGGCATACTGAGCCAAGGTTAATTTAGAGGTGTGAACTGGGATGAGATTATGTAGGTGAGGTGGGGAGGGGGTTGAACAATACTAGACATGGAAGTAAAAAAACCGATCAGTAGCACAATTGAGCATATTTGCACATAATTTCAATGGGGGGGGGAGTACAATTGCTGTAATAGAGGAGTGGGGCCAGCTGGGATAGCTATACTGGGTTTGACATCCTAATTATTTACCATCTGTCCTTCTACGATTTTAGTTTTTTGGTTTTTTTTTCCTCCTTTGCTCTACAGCCACACTTCAGTAATGTTTGGTCAGAAAGTGACCCATTCACAGGCTTTATTTTAACATGCATGTTCAGAAAGTGGCCTCTTGGGTAGCCCCTCCTTTGCAATGTGTACTGTGGTCAACCAAATTTTGTGAGCTGCATTTTTGTAGCAATCTTGGGGCTGTGTGTTTTTTTTTTTTTTTTAATTACATAATCATCAAGTTACCAGTATATGACTAATCACTTCTGTTTGTGTTATCTGACCCTGCAGCACATGATTTTATGGTCACTAGTACTGTGGGTCTCTGATTCCTTGTTACATATGTAATTTTACTGGATTCCCATTGCTTTGTCCAACAAAATCCTTCCACTTGATTCAGTTTGTAGCATTAATTTCTGTTATAACGTGGGCAACGATGTTTGTGTGATCTAATTGGCAGAGATTAATCATGTGACTGTTGATTAATCTCTGTTAATCAGTCAGGTCTTGCGTATGGTAAACAGTCTCCAACATATAAACCCAGAGAGCCGCATTTATTTCTGAGGATTTTCATTCCTCACCGGCAACCATTAATTTGTTTCGCTAAGCGATGATCCCCATAGTTGTGCTGTGTAACTGCATTCTCCACATAAAATGTTGTACCGGTGGCACACAGACATCCTAGCACCATTTCCTGGGGAACTGCATATTGTGCTTTCATGTCCCTGGCCCCAGCGATCCCTCAGTCACGTTCAGGCAAGGCACTCATATCAGTGGCGTCTTGTAAAGTCTACAGTGTCATGGCAAATATTTCCCCAGAGCAGGAAAGTTGTCAGCCATCCAGCGAGCAAAATTCAGCTGAGCAAAGTCAGTTGTGCATAGGTAAACTACAGCAAGGCATCCTGTGATGCATTTGTACCTACAGTCCTGAGTTCCCGCCCACCAACTTGGTGGACACAGTAGTATCTGGCAGTCTGTGGAAAATTAGGAGCGAACTTCCCAGATGAAAGCATCTCATTCCTGCTGTAATGTGCATGAAGTAAAAGTGCCTAAATGTCCTGCAGTTTTGCACTGTCCAAGTTCCTCAGCCACCGTGCGTACCTCCGGTGTCAGTGAGAGAGAGAGTGACAGGAGACACAAATTACAGTAGTCAGCGTGATACCAGAAAGCAGCACTAACAGTTACAGCCTGTGTTTCTCTCTCTCTGTCTATGTGATTATTTGGAAGTCGGAACAGAGGCAAAAGGGATCAACTGTGAAGGAAGAGAAATAGCCAGCAGCAAAAGTTTGCCAGGTACTTGATTAATTTACTAGCTATTAACCAAAGTGACAGACTGCAGTGTCACCACACACACAAATACAGCACCCTGTTATGAGAAAAATAAAAAGTTATATTTGCTCCTTCATTCTACTCGCGATAGCCTTTTCACCACAAAGTGTTATTTTTTTAACAGTTTTTTCTGTGGCAGAACACAGAAAACTGGTTCCACGACCAAAAATAGTGGAGGAACACTGAGTAGTTCCCACATGTTTTTTCTGTTATACCAAAAGGTTTTGTCCATTTGTCCCTAATTTGGCCTATGTTATAAGCTGCTAATACTCATTGTAGGTGTGGGTTGGTCAGATTAAATATCCCAGGTGCCAGGAGGACACTCGGCCTTTGGCCTTATGCCTCACAACACACCTCGGTGTTGATTAACCCCAATAACCACACACCCTGTCGTGGATTATTGCTTACTTAAAAGAGGGTTTGAGTGCCTTGGAGCATTACAGCAAAAAAATCTAGGGCCGGAATTTCAAAGGCCCTTACACTGACGCAAGGTGCATTGAACAACCATTATAGATCAAATCCAGGTGCACCAAATGCTGTGCACTGTATTTTGCAAGGAAAGCATTCTCTGTGGCAAAGTCCCCCAAAATGATGCAAGAGGACAGCTGTCAAAAATATGATGCATGGGGTGAAAATGATGCAAGCTGAGACCGATGCGAGTTGATGGACAAAGTGAGATGGAGCAAAAATGGTGCAAGTTGAGTCAAAAATACAATGCATGGAGCGAAAAAGCGACACAAGCAGAGTCTGAAATTACGATGGATGAAATGGCATCTGGAAGTAAGCACTGTGATGTCTACATTGTAGTAGAATGCCATGCATAGTACCATAGTCAGATCTGCCTGCCTACTGTGTGGGCCTCTATATATGCTCTAGTGTCACAGGCTCTGGCTGGTCTAATAGCGGCATACATCTTTGATGCAGTGTCAACGGCTTCCACCTTATAAAATCTTTATAAAAAAAAAAAAAAGGATAGTGCATCTTTTTTTTTTTTTTTGTCGCAAGCCCTATTGCAGTGTAGCGCACCCATTTTTGACGCACGCCTGACACAAGCCACTTTAGCGCAGGCAGTTCTACTTTTGATGGAAGCAGTGTTAGAAAACTGGTACTGACCAAGTTTTGATGCAGCATACTCCTTGCATCATTCCTTTCTGGGGCAAGCACCTTGCGTCATTCTCTGACCTTTGAAAATCGAGCCCCTACTATCTGGGTCTGCACTATCATGCTGAAAGGGGGAGATTGTGACTTTATCTCCTTGCCTTCATATTTGAGGGGATAAGATTTGGGGCAAGAACAAGGAAAGGGTTTTTTTTCTGAAAAGGGGCGCATGAGCATATGCAGCTGCTAATTAGAGGCAATGCTTACAAGAAAGGAGAGTATCAATTTCAAATACACCGCTCTACTGTATTGTGTGACACCAAGACAAAGGACTTTTTTTATTGAAATCTGGCAAACTTCATAATATATATAGCACTGACACACATTATTCAATATTACAGAAACGTTTTTTACCGTGAAAAGGCAATCATCCTCACAAGTCATCTCTCATTTATAAATGATTGTCACCACCGCAAGCATCTACAGCTGTCATCATTCCTTGTTTTAACATCACTGACTGAGTCAGACATAGTCGGCACGACGGAAATAGAAAAAACACTCTGGCTGTGCAGGCAGTCACAAAATACCATGTTGCTCGTAAATAGTGTTTAAAATTACAGTAGCCATTCAAATGTGTTTAACAAGGAGTATAGTTTAATTACAGTAAATGACGAATAGTAACGGTGACAATTTAAAAAAAAAACATTGCCATTACTCTTTAAAGGCTATTTATGAAGCATGGATCGAGTCCGCACATTACACCTAAAAAATAGACTACAATTATTTTTACTCCCCTCTTATTATATTGGTTATTTTTATCGTATATTTTTTATTTACCCACTCCTGATAATTTTAGCCATCAGTAAACTCTTTCTGGAAATTGGGAGATCTAATAATGGTATTTTTTTTCTGAAAATTATCCTCAGCAGTGGGACTCTGATTCTTCAGACATAGATGTCAAGAAGAGGACAGCATTTGTCAGTTCAAATAGTTATTTAAAATCTGCTTTCTACAAACGTTAAAAAATGTTTAAATCATGCTGGTAGCAGTAAATTGTCTTGCAACAAACATCAGATCTTCAGGGAATCACCCAGAGTATAAACTGTGCCAGACTGCCTTTCCTTTGAAGAGGAAATAAGTGAAGATACAGGTAAGAATGAATAGAGGCAGTGGTCTGTTTTTTTTTTTTTTTTTCCTCCCCCCATCAGTTACCATGGCAGCACCCGTGAGTGAAACCTATTTTATACATGGACACAGAGATAAATATCTCACAAAACAAAGCAGTAAAAATTAATAAATGAAGAACTATATGCATAACATTGAGTATTTCACAATATAATAAATCATTACTTCAACTGGAAGATGGATGTTAAATTGGTCAATAAATTTGGCAATCAGATACAAATTATAATCCTTCTGAAAGGAGATGAATGGTCTCCATCTAAAAAAGTTATGAAACCATGTACGGGAAATAGACAAAACATAAAGTCAGACACTAGTAAATACTGTACTACTGAAAAGATGGAAAATTTGTGCACCTGCAATGTCATTAATAATATCATGGAGGGCAATGAGTACCAACGCCCATAGTGTGGGTAATAAACTTCCTGAACTAGTGGCCTTGATGGAAGAAGGAAGCCTGGATATCGTGGCAGTTACAGAAACATGTTACACAGAGAACCATGACTGGGATGTTAACATACCAGGGTATACAATCTACAGGAGGACAGGGAGGGTAGAAGAGGAGGAGTAGCTCTCTACGTAAGGGAAGGAATCAAAGCAACAGAACTAAAGGGTAAACTGAGGAGAGGAGGCACTGTGGGTAACCCTGGAGACAGGAAATGGCACCACAGTCTGCATGGGGATTGTATACAGACCCCTGTCTCGGGGAGGAAATGGACAAGGAAATGTTAGAAGACATCTTTAGGATGGCAGAAAACAGGGAGATATTGTTGATGGGGGGCCTGAATATGCCAGATGTTAACTGGAGGACTTTTGCTGTAGCCACATCCAAGAGCAGGGTCATTCTGGATGCCCTACAGGGGGCATGCCTCAGACAGCTAATGTTGGAACCCACTCAGGAGGGAGCAATGTTAGACCTGGTACTCTCAAATGGAGACGGGGAGAAGATCTCAGATTTAGAAGTGGGTAGCCATCTGGGAACAAGTGACCACCTAACTGTGGTTCACTATAAACACAGCCGTAGAGTCAAGCCATACAAAAGTGAGGGTACTGGGCTTTAGGAGGGCTGACATTGGCAAAATGGGAGAGTGCCTCAGAAAAGCACTAGCAAATGGGCAACAAGGGGTGGAAGAACAATGGGGAAACATCAAAACTGCCATCACAGAGGCAACAACCCTTTGTGTGAAGCAAATAAATCAAAACAAAGGAAAAAGAAACACTATGGTTCTCAAAAGAGGTGGTGGGGAAGGTTAGGGAGCAAAAGATAGCATTCAGGAAGTATAAGGAAACACAGAAGGAGCAGGAGAGAGAACTGTACCAGTTAAAGCAGAAGGAAGCAGGGAAGGCAGTCAGAATAGCAAAGGCCCAAACCAAGGTAAAGACAGCCAACTCGGTTAAGAAGGTGGATAAAACCTTTTATAGGTACATTAGGGAGTGAAGAAGGACCAAGGGAGGGATAGTGAGGCTTAATAAAGGGGAGAGTGGGTGGGCAGAGGGTGACAGTGAAAAAGCAGGGATACTGAACAAATACTTCTCATTATTCACAAAAGAAGAGGAGGGGGAGGTACCTAATCTAATCTAATCAATAGAAGCACTCTGGATAGGGGGGTCGATACCAGTCCATTCACAGAAGAAAGGGTTCTGAAAGAACTCCTGAAACTGAAGGTGGACAGAGCAATGGGATCTGATGGGATTCACTCCACAATTCTAAAATAACTAAGGAGAGAACTAGTGACACCACCACTGACTACCCTTTTTAACAAATCATGGGAGGATGGTGTGGTACCTGAGGACTGGAGGAGGGCGGATGTGATTTCCCTTCACAAAAATGGGAGCAAGGCAAAAGCAGGAAACTACAGACCTGTTAGACCTCAGTGGTAGGGACAGTGATGATGGAATCACTTCTGAAAGAAATAGAGTACCTAGAGGCCAGTGGGGCACAGGACCCAAGGCAGTATGGATTCACAGAGGGAAGGTCATGTCAGAGGAATCTAAGATTTCTCTGACTGGGTGACCAAAGTAGTAGACCAGAGAGGGGCTCTGGACATGGCCTACCTAGACTTTAGCAAGGCATTTGACACAGTCCCACACACAAGATTAATAAACAAGTTAGCCAGCCTGGAAGTGGCTCCCAGGATGGTAGCCTGGGTAAAAAAAAGTGGCTGGACAACAGGACGCAGAAGGTAATAGTAATCAGAGTCTGCTCCGAAGAAAGGGGGATTACCTCAGGGTTCAGTACTGGGACCGGTCCTTTTTAATGTCTTAGTAAGTGACATTGCAGAGGGACTGGAAGGAAAAGTGTGCCTCTTTGCAGATGACACAAAGATCTGCAACAGGGTTGATATATGGGGTGGGGTGGAAAGTATGAGAAGGGACATGGCAAGGTTGGAGGAATGGTCAAACTTATGGCAGCTTAAATTCAATGCAAAGAAGTGCAAAGTAATGCACCTGGGAAACAAAAAAAAATCCAGGGGAAGAGTGCACAATTGGGGGTACTAACAACAACAAAAATGGAAAGGGACCTGGAGGTAGTCATATCAAATGACCTGAAGGTAAGCAAGCAAAGTGAGAAGGCAGTAAGGAGGATTTGGGGGGATACTGGGATGTATAGGGAGAGGCAGCAGTAGAAAACAGGAAGTTATCCTCCTGTACAGACAATTGGTGAGACCCCATCTGGAGTACTGCCTGCAGTTCTGGAGACCCCATCTCCACAAGGACATAGACAGGATGGAGGCAGTCCAGAGGAAGGCAACTAAAATGGTGCTGGGTCTGAACCAGAAGCCAAAGGAAGAGAGACTAAAGCTTAATATGTATGCCCTCGAGGAAGGGGGAAGGGGCATAATAGAAACTTCCAAGTACCTCAAGGGAATCAACAAAGTCCAAGAGAGTAGCATCTTTCAGAAAAAGAGATGCGCAAGAACAACGGGGCACAATTTGAAGATGGAGGGGGGACGGCTCAGGTGCAACGTGAGGAAGTATTTTTTTCACAGAGAGGATGGTGCATGCATGGAACAGCCTTCCTGAGGAGACCGTGGGGTCAAAAAACAGTGGGGAAATTCAAGAATACATGGGACAGACATAAGGCAAGGCTGGTGATTAACTAGGATCTGCAGTTTATCTAATAGGTAGGGAAATGGGCAAACTGGGTGGGCCAAGCAGTCCTTATCTGCCGTCAAAGTCTGTTTATATCATGGAACATACACTATTTAAATGGACTTATAACAAACTGAATAAATCCTCATACTGTTAGCAAAATTACAAATTGTGTAAACAAACCTGTATTAGTCCAAAGCAGGACCTAAATGAACATGATATTGCATGTCAGCGGGTCTATATTGAAAAAATATATTGTAAAAATGGGTAAAACCGAGACCCCACTGAAAATGAGATACTTCGTTTTAGGTGTGCTGTCTTGGGTAAATTCATTATAAAAATGGGTAAAAACAGAATCCCACTGGAAAATAGATATTGCATTTCTGGGCTGTTCTTAATAAATATGTTTAATGTCTAAAAGCAGACCTCTCTGAAAATGAGATCTGAATCTTAGTAACTTTATCCAACAGAAAATTTATTGTTAAAATGGGTAAAAACAGGACCCCTTTGAAAACGAGATATTGCATCTTAGCCATGCTAACCTGCTAATCACACTCATGCTGTGTGTGTGTGTGTGTGTGTGGGGGGGGGCGCCTTTGCACACGTGTCTTGTTTATTTTGTGCAATTTCTCTTTTTTTTAAACTCTGCTTTCTAGGGACGTGGATATGATGTTCTATCCACACTAGCAGTGTCCTTTCTCTTTAAAATGGTGCCGGAAAGTCTTCAAGCTGGCTCCTCCCACCCACCGCCCCATGACGCCAGATCTTCCTTTCCGCTGGAAGAAGCAAGTTCCCTCCTTACCGCTCCCGCGTTGAGAAGGCCCCAGCGCTTAAATTTTAGGATTTATTTCCAAAACCTTAACAAAACTCTTATGAGTTTGCCTTCATCTTGATCTCGATTGTGACCATCATGGACGATAAGTTTGATTCTGGGTTCTGCTGGTGCTCTTGCGGGCAGATGATGTCCAGGACTGACTTGCACGACACGTGCATCTACTGCCTGGGGCACAATCACGACCCCCAGGCTTGCGACTTCTGTCGTTCTTTTCACCTGAGTGTTCTGGAGGACCATCTCACCCACCTAATTGGGTTGCTCTGCTCCTCTGAACCCACCAGTCAAATCTAAGGATGCCTGTTGGGTGGTCTCTGCAGCCGCTGAGTCTGCCGAGCAGCTCACGGCCTTTGAAGAGGAGGTGGCCCACGTCACGTCTCACTCCTTTTTGGCCTCCGCCTTCATACCACTTCGGCTGGGCGCGATGTTCATGGGCTCATTCAAAGAATTGTGCCAGTTTCTGCAGACCCTCGGTACAAATCTAGATCTAAAAAAAAGAGTCCAAAAAGGAGAAAGAATGGACTCGTCATCGATCATGGGATCAGGAGCGCTCTTGGTCGAGGGCCTCCAATTCCCGTGCTTCTCTGGATTTTACTTAGGTTGAATCCTCGGCCATGGCCGCTGGCTCCATGTTAACCCTGTCGGGCTTGCCAGCTGAGATGCTGATTGAGGTCCTGGCCGAGATTTTTCCTCGAGCCTACCGACCAGTTGTTGACTGAAGAGGCCGACACTTCCTTGTCCAGAACTCTGGTCCTGACACATACCATTGGAGGAATGGATCAGTCCACTGACCTGCCACCTCTGGTCCCGGACCCTGACCAAGAGGAGCCTCGACGCTCACTGATTCCCCCTGAGCCCCGTCGCCGCCCCCCCCCGGCGGTTGCAATCAAGGTCTTGCCCCTCCTCATGTGGGTCGAGTTGGTACCGCTGACATTGGCACTTCTGCTCTCGGCACCACGGGAAGCGGCGTCACCACTATTCTTCATCCTCGTCCTCCTTGGGTGAAGAGAGGCTTCGATGCAGATTGCGTCGATGCTATGAGGATTTGATGTGGCAACAGTTGGTGCTTACCGGTGCCATACCGACTCCGGTTTCTACGCCAGCCATCACCTGGCTGTCGCCCAAAAGACCAACACAGTCTCCATTGTCTGAGCCAATCAAAACGGTCCCAGCTCGGTCGACTCTGGCGCCACCACCTATTTTCATGGAACCACCACCTAAACAGCCACTGGCCAGCGATCCAACTAAGGTGTCTTGGCTGGTCAAGGGGTTTCCCCATTAGCTGTCAGTCACCGTCACCCCTGACCATCCACCAATGGTCAGTGGGGACTCGGGTGGTCTACCACTGTTTAACGATTCCTCAGAGTCCGAGGGGTCCTCCCTGCACTCTCATTCAGTTGACGTAGAGTCTGTGGGGACCTCTCGACAGATGAATGCCCATCTTCCTTCATGGGGCTTCTCTGCTTAATATCTGAGTCGACGGGTATGAAAATGGAGCCCGTCCAGAAGCAGGCTCATTACCGGTTGACTGAGATCCTTGACCGGGGAGACACTCCGGAGGCTTTCCTGGTGGCAGAAGCCATTCTTTGCCCTGCTCTGGAGCTTTGGCAGTGCCCCCGCTTCCTGCCCTGCGCCTTCTGTCGGATGGCCCGCAAATTCGGGGTGCCCACCGGTTCCCTCTTGGGATTCACAGAGCACTCCTCGGCTGAGGGATTGGTGGCAGACTCTGTGTTTAGGTACTCCAGCAACACTGGGGATGTTGACAAGCTGCCTGACAAGGAGTCCAAGAAGTTGGACCATGTGGCTAAGAAAGTCTACACTGCCTCCTCGCTTGATCTCTGCCCGGGGAGCTCAGCCCTCCTCATGGCCCACTTCTCTCATGCCCTGCTGGGCTCTCTTGATGAGATGCTTCCTCATCTGTCTGTAGATCTTCAGATTATGGTCAAACGGGTCCAGGACCAGGGCCGGGCTGTAGCCAAACTGCTCCAGACAGCCATGGACACTGGGGACTCCTGTGCCTGCACTGTGGTGGCCTCAGTGCTATGCACCTCAGGACTTGACCTTCATGGTGGGCACTCTGCACAAGCTGGCAGATGTCCCTTTCATGGGCACCAACCTGTTCGGGCCCGGGGTCAAGGGCCTCACCTCACCCGTATCGAGAAGTCCAGTACCACCTTGGACTCCTTGACATTTGCCCAGAAGGACCCTAAGGTCTCCAAGCAGCAGCAGAAGAGGAAGCACTTTCAGTCCACCTCTGCTCCTGTGGCCTAACCTACCCAGCCCCAGGCTGGCCAGCTGGCTCAGGCCTGGTGACTTCGACCCAAGTCGGTGGCCTCAGTCATCCACAAACCTGGAGGGAGAGGCTCCAGTGGTGCCTCAGCCAGGCTCTCCTCCTCTTCTAAGCGTGCCCAGTGATGGGATGAGGGGTGCCTCCCTTATGACTGTCACATCTCCCATGGGTCCTCCCATGGGGGGGCCAGCTCCACCACTTATTTTCTGCCTGGTCCGCTGTCACCATGGACAGGTGGGTTCTTGAAATGGTGGGTCAGGGTCTGCCTCTGGAATTCAAGCAGTACCCTCCTTGCCAAGCGCATGCCCCATGGGAGGACTTGGTTTCCACAGACATGCTGTCAACTCTAAGCCGACATAACCCAGCTTCTCCACAAGGAAGTTGTGGTTCCTGTCGCAAATTTTTTAGAGCACCCAGAATTTGTCTCCAGGTACTTTTTGGTGCCAAAGCGGATGGGGACTGGCACCCCATTCTAGATCTGCATGACCTGAGCAAGTTCCTCAGGTCACACACCTTCAGGATCGTAACTTTGTCTCTGATCATACCATCTCTAGAGTGAAATGTGGTTTTGCTCACTGGATCTTCAGGACGTGTTCTTTCACGTTCTGATCCATCTGTCTCATTGAAGGTGCCTCCACTTTTGAGCAGAGGGAGCCCTCTACGAGTTCCAGGCCATGCCATTCGGCCTCTCCTCAGTCCCCCAGGGTCTTCACCAAGTGCATTGCAGTGGTGACAGCTTACCTGAGGCACCAAGGGGTCTGGGTTTACCCCTACTTGGATGGCTGGCTTATCGCAGGTCCCTCCAGGCAGGAGGTGGAGCGGTCCAAGGACCTGGCCCTCCAGACCTGCATCTCCTGGTCAACGAGGCCAAGTCAGAACTCATGTCCTAACAGGTGATCACCTTCATCAGGGCAGAGCTTGACTCTTGC
This sequence comes from Neoceratodus forsteri, assembly GCA_016271365.2. Taxonomy (NCBI): domain Eukaryota; kingdom Metazoa; phylum Chordata; order Ceratodontiformes; family Ceratodontidae; genus Neoceratodus; species Neoceratodus forsteri. The sequence goes on along the minus strand of CM057449.1, from coordinate 727,907,869 downwards.
TGAGCCAGAGCCCGGCTCCCGGCGGACAGGGCGGAGGCTCTCTCCTCCTGTGTCAGATCATTTTGGGTTGTTCAATTACACCCTGCCCGGGACTTCCTGTACTTGCTGGGCTACATGACAGCCTGCACCAGTGTGGTCAGTTGGGCCCACTGGAGAATGTGCTCCCTGCAGTGGGAGCTGGCCAGCCAGTGGTCTCAGTGCAAGGGTCACTTCAACCAGCTGGTCACTGTGACCCACTGGATGTGGGATGTCATCCAGTATTGGTTAGTCCCAGCACATCTGCAGGATGGGATCCCTTTGTCTGCCCAGAGACAACAGTCATCCTGATGATTGGTGCCTCTCTCATAGGCTGGGGTGCCCACCTAGGGGCACATAGAGTCCATGGGCTCTGGACCTCCGAGGAGTCCCAATGCCACACCAACCTGCTGGAGCTCTGGGAAGTTCGGCTAGCACTGTGGGGGTAGGAAGAAGTAGGCTGCTGGTTAACTAGGATCTGCAGCTTATCCATTAGGTAGGGAAATGAGCAGACTGGGTGGGCCAAGTGGTCCTTATCTGCCGTCAAATTCTATGTTTCTATGACTACATTCGCTCTGCACATTTGCGGTCAGGTGGTTCAAGTCCAGATGGACAACACCACAACCATGTACTACATCAACAAACAGGGTGGAACACACTCCCTGCCCTTGTGCAGGGAAGCTGTCCATGTCTGGACCCTCATGCGCAGCCTGGAGGTGGATCTCCTAGCCATCCATGTGGCAGGAGCCTCAAGTCAACTGGCAGATGCCCTCAGCTGGGTGGGTGAGGTGTCTTACAAGTGGTCTCTCTACCCAGAGGTTGTTCACAATCTGTTCTCCCAGTGGGGCATCCCTCAGGTGAAACTATTTGCCTCCAGCGAGAACACAAAGCTGAGGCTATTTTGTGCCCGCCCCCCTTCAGCAGGAAACGCTGCATGGGGACACCTTCTCGAGGCCCTTGACCCGTCCCCAGGCCTCTTCTATGCCTTTCCTCCACTTCCTTTGATCCACAAGATGCTCCTCAAGGCCAGGTGGGACAAGGCACAGGTGATCCTGGTGGCTCCAGACTGGCCACACCAGTTCTGGTACCCCAGTCTTCTCAGCCTCAGCAGCAGGCTCCCAAGCTGTCTTCCCCTACGCTTGGACCTGCTTTCCATCAGTTAGGGGAAGGTACTACACCTGGACCTTAAGTTTCTGCACCTGACAGTCTGGTTCCTGAGCGGCTAGAGTTCTGGGCTTTGGGTCTCTACGAAGCTGTCTTCACCGTTGTGAAGGCATCTCGGAAGGAGTCGACTAGGAAGTTATATGCCTTCAAATGGAAAAGATTCTTCATTTGGTGTCAGGGCCAGGGTTTGGACCCTTTGTCCTGTCCAGTGGCTAGCATTCTTGATTATCTTTGGTCCCTGTCTGTCGGGCCTTGGTCGATGACCCTTAAGGTGTACCTGGCAGCTATCTCTGCTTACCGGGTGTGGGACGTTCAGCAGCTGGTGGCACAGGAAAAGGTGGTCTGGTGCTTCTTCAAGGGCCTTGACCACATTTCCCCTCTAGTGCATGAACCAGCACCACCGTGGGCTAGTTTTGGCAAAGCTCATGGGCAAGCCAATCGAACCAATGCACAGGTGTGATATCTCTCACCTGTTGTGGAAGACCGCCTTCTTGGTGGCTATCACATCAGCCAGAAGGATCCGTGAGCTCCAGGCACTTTCGGTGGAGTCTCGTTGCATGGTCTTCCACAGGGACAAGGTTGTTGTGCGCCCCAACCCTAAGTTCCTCCCGAAGGTTGTGTCAAGAGTTTCACCTTAACCAGGTGATTAATCTCCTGCTGTACTTCACCAGTCACACTTTGGAGGCCGAGCACAGGCTCCATGCTCTGGACCTGAGGTGAGCACTCACTTATTACAAAGAGCGCACGGCTGGAGTTCGAGGAACGGTCATCCAGCTGCTTGTCACCTATGCTGAAGCCGCACCTGGCAGACCTGCAGCCAAGTGGACGATTAGCAGGTGGATCATATCCTGCCTTGATCTCTGTTGTAGGTTGGCAGGTAGGGAGCCTCACGGAGGACTAAGGGCTCATTCCACCTGCCATACCGCTGAGTTGGTTGCTGCTTCCTGGGCTATCCCTATCCAAGAAATCTGCAGGGTTGCTACTTGGAGGTCAGCACACACCTTCAGTTCCCATTACCACATTGACCTAGAGTCACTCTGGGATGCTGGTTTTGGGGCCTCAGTTCTCCAGTCTGTTTCCTGAATATGGGGTGTGCACCTTGCATCCCTCCTCCCAGAGAACTGCTAGAAGTCTGCCAGTTAGTGTGGACAGAACATCATATCCACTTCCCTAGAAAAACAGGTTACTCACCTGTAACAGTAGATCTTCCCTGGAGTGGTCTCTTGCAGTAAGTAATACTTTTGGGAATCCAGCAGAGGTTGCTGTGGTGCATGGCAGCTCTTCTAGCAGTTTTTCACCAGGGACTGCCCACACATGACATCAGCTTCCTGTTTCCTATATAAGTATGGGCGGTCCCTTGTATCCTCAGTTCATTTTCCCGTCTTCAGCTCGCGCAGCAGCTAGTGCAACTTCTGTGTAGCAGTCATCGATGAGAAACTTGGAACTAAGATGAATGTCTACTGATTCTTCAACTAAACAAGCTTTATTTTGATCCTGTCATTGCGGTAGGAAGATATACCGCTTTGACAATCACACACTTTGTGTAAGGTGTCTGGGATCCACACATGACACCAGTTCCTGCAGCTTATGTCAGGACTTTAATCCAGCAACTCGGTGACGATAGTTACTTGATATTCAGTGACTTTTGATGGAGCAGAAAATGTCTCTTTTGGAGAACCAGGCGCTTGTACCAAGGGCTCCCCCTGTACTGGTTTTCATTCCCAGCAGAAAAGGGAGAAGGAGAAACCCTCCTCACACTCCCTGCCTAGACATCAATTGATGGTCACCATTTCTGGTGTCCCTCCATCGGTGGGACGTCCTTTAAGTGCTTGTCGACGGGGGCTTGTACTCTCTCGTCAGCGGTGCTTTCCAGCACTTTGAATGCAGTCCAACTTGTGACTGCTCCATCGATGGAGGCTTATACTCTTGTCGACTATGCTTTCTAGCGCTTTACATGCAGCAAAATATACTGCTGCTCTGTTGATGGGGGCCTCTCCCATCGACGGCATCTGACAATTTATTGAAATCACTCCCCGTGGGCTCATGATGACCCTGCATTCCTCAGGGGAAGCCTACAGCTTATGCCTTAATGACTGCCCCTCTGCCTACTCAGGTGGCTTCTTATAGGGGTCAGGTGGACAGAGATTGGGACCCTGGTCTTTACTACCCAGGGGCAAGACCTGCTCAGACTACACATCCCATTCTCTCTATCACCCCTAAAAGGGGAGCGCTCTTAGGTCCTTACCAGACCCAAGCCCAATGGCCCGCTTCTCCCTATCTGTCTCATATCAATCTCATAGAGATGAGAGCGGTCTGTCTAGCCCTTCAGGCGTCCCGGCTCTACCTCGAGCCAGGATTGTTACTGATCCAATCGGATAACACTGCAGTAGTGTTCTACCTCAACAAGCAAGGAGGTACGAAGTCTTGTGCCCTATGCAGAGAGTCCCTTGCTGTTTGTCAGGAAGCAATACAGCAATGACTGATGCTAACAGCTGTCCACCTTCTGGTACATTGCAACCAGTTAACCGACTGTCTGAGTCATCAGTCCACAACTCATGAATGGACACTTCACGGGCGAGTGCTCCAAGGAATCTTCAACTTATGGAGCAGTCCACAGATGGATCTGTTTGTCTCCCCAGAGAATTACCATCTTACCAGGTATTTTTCCATTATCCCAAACTGAAAGGGACAATGTATAGATACCTTGTCCCAGCCTTGGACAGGTCACTTCTTATATGCTTCCCCCCCTCCCTGTCCCTCTCCTGCAACAGATTCTACTGAAACTACAGTTAGAACCAGCCATGATTATTCTCATATCCCCACTGTGTTGTGGTTTCCTTTACTCCTGCAGCTGTCACTGGAGGATCCCATCCCAGTGCTGATCAGACCAGACCTCTTGACTCAATGTCACGGGTCTCTCCTACACCCCAACCTGAAGGCTGTACACCTTCATGCTTGGCTACTGAGGATGCTTTCATAACTCAATTACAAGTGTCCTCTCCTGTTGCCAATATCCTCTTGGCTTCCCGTAAGCCAGCAAGAAGAGCAACATACAATTCCAAATGGAAATGCTTTTCCATATGGTCAGCCTCTCGATCTTTGGACCCTTATTCTTGTTGACTGTTGAAGGTTCTGGTCTACCCGGCCTTACTATCAGAGCCCGGTCTAAGTTATTTTTCCATTAAAGTCCACTTGGCTGCCATCTCTGCTTTCCATGAGCCTCTGGATGGCAGGTTGCTGTACCAACACCAACTAGCTAAGATGTTTTTGAAAGGAATGTTACATATTAAACCTCTTATTAGAAGACCCACTCCTCTGTGGGATCTCAATTTTATGATCGAAAAATTGACCCTTGAGCCTTTTGAACTGGCTGCTACTTGTGACCTCCATTTTCTTTCATGGAAAACCCTATTTCTAGTGGCTATCACTTCCACTTGACGTATTTCTGAGCTTCATGCCCTCATATGTAGGGAACCTTACTTGATTTTTCACAAGGACCAGGTGGTCCATCGTACCAGCCCTTCCTTCCTTTCTTTCTAATGTAGTCTTTGAACATACTTTAAATCAGTCCTTGGAACTTCCTGTCTACTATCCAGAATACTCCAATCAGGGTGATCTTCTACATACTTTAGATGTCCACCGTCTACTACGCTACTCTACTAATCGGACACAATCTATTAGAAAGACGTCTCAACTGTTCATCTCTTTTGCCCCAGGTCATGAGGGCCTTCTGGTGGCAACACATACTCTTTCATCCTAGTTGGCGCATTGTATTACATTGTGTTACAAAAAATACAACAAGCCTTTACCTGGACCTGTACAAGCCCACTCCACTAGAGCTATGGCCACCACTGCGGCTTGCTTTAAGGGAGCCTCCATTTCAGATATCTGCAGTGCAGCTACCTGGTCCACAATCCATACATTCACAAGGCACTACAATCTGGATATTGCCTCACGACGTAGGATGGCCTTCGGCCGTGCAGTCCTACAAGGTCTCCTATCATAACTGTCTTCCCACATGGGTATTACTGCTTGGGATTCATCCCAAAAGTATTACCTACTGTAAGACTGCTACGTGGAAGATAGTACAGTTACTTAAAAACTTACCGTAACAGTAGATCTTTGAGGAGTGTCTCTTGCAGCAGGTTTGTTCCCACCCTCCATCCCACTCCTTCTCGAACAGAGCAAGTTTCTGGTCCAATGACTAGGGTTGGGACTCTTTTGGTACTTCAGCTTCCCCTTGGTCCTTGCTTTGTGAGCTGAATCCAGCGGGGAAACTGAGGATACCAGGGACCACCCACACTTGTATAGGAAACCGGAAGCTGATGTCATGTTTGGGCGGTCCCTGGTGAAAAACTGCTAGAAGAGCTGCCATGCACCACAGCGACCTCTGCTGGATACACAAAAGTATTACCTACTGCAAGAGACACTCCTGAAAGATCTACTGTTACAGTAAGTTTTTACGTAACTATACTTTCTAGGAGTGGTATATGATGATCATCCACATAGACCCACCCGACCTTCCCTGGCTTTGGCGTACAAAACTGCTTCCAGCAGGCAAGATCTGGCGCCATGGGGCAGAGCTAAGGGAGTTACCACCTGGGTGGGTGGGAGGAGCCAGCTTGAAGCCTTTCTGGCATCATCTTAAAGGGAAAGGACACTGCCAATTAGTGTGGATGAACATCATATGCCACTCCTAGAACTACCGTTACAGGTGAGTAACCTGTTTCCTCTCTCCAAGCAGTAATTATTCCAGTGCCATCAACTATGCACCTGATACTAGTGTGCACTTTTCTCAGTACATTGTTAGGAGGTGACTTGCTTGTCTTGAATTCATTCCCACATGCTTAAACCTTAACAAACTTCTATATGTCAAATCATATAGCTCAATGGCAGCCATCCATGCCTTGTCATTGGTGCCTGCCTAACCACTGTTCTTGATGAGCTCACCACACTAAAGAAATTGTCACTGGAGTTCAGTACCTTTCCTCAAAGTGTTACTAAAGCTCTCCCTAGTAATCCTCCTCCTATCTGCTGGGTACATAGAGACTAACCCTGGCACCTGCCCTCCCAATATCAGGATTGTCACAACCCCACTCAACAGGTCAGGCCCTCTGATCCCACAGTGCCAACCTCTGAGTGCAGTAGTGTGAACAGGGTAACCCTCCTGTCTGTTTTGTGGGTCCGAATCACTGTTGGTCTCAAGTTCTGGAGGGATTCAAACTGTGAACCTTATGCTAGCGTACCCAAATGTACAGGCTCAGATAATTCTGCTCTTTGGGGAAATGCCAGATATCTTTTACCTATGGGCACCTAACCAGGTATACAAAATGAACCATAAAAACTCTATGAAAGACCTTAGGAAAATTCTTACCTTTTCCCAGTTTGGTTTTACCAGGAAGCTTATGAACAGTGTCAAATTTAACCCTCTGTACTTCACTTGTAAAAAGAATTTCAAAGGCACACCAGGTAGTAACTGCACACACTATCCCCTGTTGGAGATTGTTGCCAAGGATGACTTCCACTGCTAACATTTTGGCTACAGCCACCTGTTGCACAGTTTCCTCTGTTTCACCCCAGTCTAGAAGAACACTAGCGAGGGGCAATGTTTTCTCCCCACCAGTAAAGTCTTGTACAGTGACATATTTATTGGGTATAAGCTGACCAGGCTGTACCAGATCCCCTTTTACCAATGTCAGGGATGCCCCATGTCCCTTAACCCTTGCGCCTGTACACCATTCACCATGACTGGGTGCATGTGTTCCCTCCTATTCACATTCATGCATACAGGGACACACAAACAACCCACTTCTTTCCTAGTCACCAGTTGTGTATTGCTCGCCCTTTTGGGACACGGACAATATGCCCAGTTTCTTTACACAACCAACATTCATTTCTTTTCTCAGAGAAATCTTTTCTCTGAAACCTGGGGCTAACTGGTTTCAGTGGAGGCAGTGAGGGTTTTAGCTGCCCCGAAGGTGCACTTTTCCCTTTCTGTGCTGCCACGCCCGCCCCATTTGCTCTCAGAGCGGGTCTGCTCTTGGTATAGCGGTCCAAGAGTTCAGCAGCCTCTTGCACTGTTTTGGGATCTCAGTCTTCCAGCTAGGTTTTCAGCTCTGCTGGGTATGCCCAGAAAAATTGTTCTAACAGAATCACATTTTCTATTTTATCTACAGAGTTTGCTTCAATTGCTTCCCATCAACGTTTTAAAAACTGACGTCGTTTCATGGCTAGCTCCTTGTAGCTCATGTTAGGGCTTCTCCTGAGCTTACGGAATTTAGCTCTGTATGATTCAACAGTTAATTCAAGTTTTTTTAACAGTGCAACTTTAAGTTTGCTGTAATCATTACTGTCCTCATTGTCCATTTGACCCAATGCATCCCGAGCTTTCCCGGTAAGCAGTGGGGATAGCTGGAAGCTCCAGGACTCCCTAGGAATTTTAGCCTGAATACAAACTTTTTCAAAGGAATTTAAAAAGGCATCCATATCCTCCCCCTCTTTAAATTCGGCTATCAATTTGGAATTCAATTTGTAACCCAGTCCTGTAGTTCCAGTTAAACCCAAGCCACTTACCTGCTCTGGTGCTGGTGGTTGGAGTCGTAACATCTCCAGTTCATGTCACCTGTGGTGCTCACATTTCTCACGGTCCGCATCTCGCTGTTCACGGTCCCTCTTCTCCTCTGCAGCTCGCTGGCGCTCACGCTCCTCATGGTCCACCTCTCGCTGTTCACGGTCCCTCTTCTCCTCTGCCACTCGCTTACACTCACGCTCCTCACGGTCAACCTCCCACTGCTCCCACTCTCTCTTCTCCTGGAACTCCAGCTCTATTCTGCACAAGTCAGTCTGCAGTCTGAGTACTTTTGGCTCCAGAATACTGGTGACCTTTCCCCTGCTACTGTGGTCCTTCGCTGGCACTGGCCCTGCTGTGCTCTTCATTGGATCTGGACACTGCACTGTCCGCTAGCCCTTTCACACTCAAGGTTCGGTCCCTTACAGTCACTGTCTGTGACTTGATGCTCTGGGCATCTGCTACCATCAGGGCATCCACAAGGTTCTGCTTGGTGACTTTCACCTCGTACAGGACTCCTCTGTCCCTGCACAACTGCTTTAAGTGGTCTACAGTGTGCCCGCTGTAGTTGGAAGCCATCTTCTTCCCTAACTACGGCTACTCTAACTTGCACTTTAGAAAAAAAATAAAATGGGTAGGAACTTGACTGTAAGTCAAGTGATATAGTTCTGTTTCCTTTTTTTTTTTTCAAATAAATCACTGCCTTGTTTTGCAAGTGAGCTGACAGTATTAAGTTGACACACTGAACAATAAAAGCTTGTATTACCAAAATTATGCACACTGCTGCCAACCAGTCTGTCACAACCACACTCAGCAGGTCAGGCCCTCTGCTCCCATAGCGCCAACCTCTGAGTGCAGTATTGTGAACAGAGTAACAGAACAGGGTAACCCTCCTGTCTGTTTTGTGGGTTTGAATCACCTTTGGTCTCAAGTTCTGGAGGGATTCAAACCGTGAACCTTATGCTAACATTCCCAAATGTACGGGCTTAGATAACTGCTCTTCGGGGAAATGCCAGATATCTTTCACCTACAGGCACCTAACCAGGTATACAAAATGAACCTTAAAAACTCTATGAAAGACCTTAGGAAAACTTACTTTTTCCCAGTTTGGTATTACCAGGAAGCTTATGAACAGTGTCAACTTTAACCCTCTGTACTTCACTTGTAAAAAGAAAGAATTTCAAAGGCACACCAGGTAGTCTCTTTTTAAAATAAGAGGTTTACTAAGAAAATGGATAAAAATATGTAAATACAGAACAATATATCACAAAGCATACAATCACTTAAAAGAACAAGGTTTAAAGTGCAATTTCCTACCAACATACAGTTAGACTTTTCTAGTTAATGTATACCTCCTTACAGTGCTTTAGGTAGCTGTTATTTCAAGAGAGTCCAAACAGGAATGTCTCTAAGTGGAAATACAGAATACAGTTTAAACCCTGTGTTTCCACCTCTTCTATGATGCCACCTAGCTCCTCCTTTTAAGACATCCTGGTTGTATAATTTTTAATATCTTATCACTCGGGACGTAAATAAAATAAGGTGACATTGCAAAAACTCGTTTCTCAAAGGACTTCTTTGATCTTGAGTGGTTTTCTGCTTTTTCAGACACATCAGAGAACTTTTACAACTCTGCAGTTTTCTCACTTAGCTGTCATATAGCTTTCTAACACCAGCTGAAATTAACTGTTCTTCCTCTAAACATCATAAAAGTTTATGATTTCTATCCTGGCAGCTGGTCAGCTACAATTAAGTCAGATAAGTAGGAGACTCTTAATTATGTCTCTCTAATCTTTAATTGTCTCCTGGCTTTCAGGTAAACATCTTGTAGTTGAAACCTTGGGGGGGGGGGCGTCATCCCACAGGCTGTCTCATGTGAGACACTCAATAACGCATTTTTTACATTACAAAAATCATAGAGCGATCAGAACCAGCTGATCAAGAATCACAAGGATTACCTCCCCCTATGACCATACCTGGGCAAATTGCAAGGGGCTTAAATTAGCTCATGTGAATACTAATAGCTTAAGACCCAAAGCTCATGATCTAGAAGCCTGGATGAATCTGTATTCTCCTGATACACTTGCTGTGACTGAAACCTGGCTGAAATCACATGTGTTTTCAGCTGAGGCTGACATCCCTGGCTACATTATCTTTAGGAGAGATCAACCTGGTAGAAAGAAACGTGAAAGAGTGATCATATACACAAAATCCTCCCTCCAAGCCTCCAAATTGCCCCTTCCCACTCTTGCCTCCTCACCAAGTGAATTGGTACTTATCAAAATGCTGCTTGACAATACTAAGTCTCTGTATGAGGGATGCAATTACAGCCCTCCCCCCCTCAGTTGCCAAAGCTGCCTTGAATGATCTCTTGGGCTGCCTTGGGGAACTGCCTCATAGCAAAACAATCCTGATTGGGGATTTCAACCTCAGCTGGTTTGATAAGGGCCCCCTACTCCTTTAAGCCTTCTGTCTTTGACTAACCCACACCAAATCGTCAGCGAACTAACAGCTAAACTCCAAATCTGGGAACTGCGTATTAATAGAGCGGGTCCAGGTCAATGGAGTAGATCATATCCAGGCATCTGGAGCCTTCTCTGGCTCCCTGAAAGACCACTACCCGCAATACTGTATATGGAGAAATTGCTTCCCTAAGATTCCCCCCAGAACAATTACTGTCAGAGATTACTCAGCTATGAACTATAATGCCTTTCTCACAGACCTAGCCATGGTGAATTGGGAGAGCTTCGGTTTTTAGAGGATGTCACTCAAGCCCTAGACTTCTAATTAAGGAGGCAGTATAGCGCAGTGGTCTAAGGCTCTGAGCTGCAAATTTAGTGACATCCAGCAGACCAGACCTGGGTTTGAATCCCACAGCTTCCACTTGCATACTGTGTGACCCTGAGCAAGTCACTTAACCTCCTTGTGCTCCCAGGTCGCTCCTGTAAAAAAGCTTTCAGCTTAGTGTGCTATACCTGGTTAAACAACTAAATAAAAAAAAAAAAAAAAAAATTCACTGATGTCATTAATAGGCATACCCCCTTTGTAGGGAGAAGAGTTATAGGTGCTTGTTCAAAATGGCTTACCCCCTCCCTTCATAACCCAAGGAAGTGGGGGGGTTGAGTATGGCATGCCTTTAAGACCACATGCTGCCAGCAAAACTTGATTGCATGTAGGCAACTCAGGAACACATATACGTCCACCTTAAAAATGTCTTAAGCCTCCTACCTAAATGTCTTACAAACCAGCAATCTCCATGACCCAAGTCACTTCTGGATGCAAGTAAATAGCCTCCTCAAGGAGTGTACTAGTGCGTAGCACTGGGAAATTCTTCACACACAACTTTTAATCAGTGATCCAAAGCCGATAGCTAAGGCATTTAATTTATTTTTCACTGACCTTGATGCCTATAAAAACCCTGCTGCCATCCACTTCCTAGCTTTCCTACTACAGACAGTCACTCCAGCTTTCACTTCAGGCTTATCTCCAACAAGGATGTCCTGAACCAGCTCCTAAAAATCAAAGCAGAAAAATCAGCAGGCCATGATAACTTGAGCCATGAATCCTAAAATTAGCAGCCCCTATCCTAGCTCCTCCACTGGCTACCCTCTTCAGCTTGTCACTGCTTTATGGCACAGTCCCTCAAAAAGTAGAAGATAGCACATGTAGTCCCAGTGCATAGAGGCAGAACCAGGGAACAAACTGGAAACTATTGCCCTATCTCTGTTCTGAGCACCTTGGCCAAAGTACAAGAAAGGCTCATGCACAATCAATTGCAGACCTATATAGAAACCCAATCCCTCCTCACAGACTTCCAGCATGGCTTCCACAAACACCTTGTCACTGACTCGGCCCTAGTATGCTTTACCACTGACATCTTCCTTGACCCTTACAGTAATCACATAGGAGCTCTATTCATTGACCTGACAAAGGCCTTCAATTCAGTCAGTCATGACCTTCTATTCTCCAAAATGAAGAGCCTGAGTCTTTACAACTTCTCCTGCCAGTAGTTCAGAAGCAATCTTGTATGGTGAATGCAAGCAGTCAAGTTGAGGTCATGCCTATCTTCTCAGCATGAGATCTCTGATGGGATCCCCAAGGTTTCATCCTGGGGCCAATAATATTGTTGCTTTTCATCAAAGATCTCCCTTCCAACTGCGGTATAGCCAATGTGCTACTGTACACAGATGTCGCAGTCCTGTATAGAACTGGCCCTGACCTGAATATTGTCACAGTTGGACTTAATACTGACTTCAATAAACCTGAAGCATAATTTGTCTCAAATTGTCTAGTAGTTTGGGGGCAAAGCCATACTGTTTGGTACCAGAAAACTGGCCCGTGATCGTAGTAAGCTCCTACAGATCTCAACCTCCACAGGTGCCCAATTTGAAGTGGTAGACACAACAAAATAATCTTGGTGCCTGGCTTGACCAGGAGCTCACTTTCAAGACCCATGCTGACCATACTACTAAGCATCTTTTCCAAAAACTAGGGCTAATTTGTAGGCTCAAGTCCTACCAATCTAATGAAGCCCACCTGTTGTTAGCCGATAGTGTCCTCCCTCCTATGTTGCTGTATGGAGCCACAGTCCTCTCCTCCCTGAAAGGTGCAGAGTTTAATAAGCTCAAAGCTATGTACCGCAAAACTGGCAGATTTGCATCTGGTGCTGGAAACTGTGAACACCACAGCAGTGTGCTTGTTTCACTATGTTGGCCCCCTCTCGAACAGTGCCTCTATCAACCGACTCTGCTTGGCCTATAAGGCACTAACAAATTGTCTCCCTAGTCTTAGAGACATACTGGCCTGGAAGCCCTCAAGAAGACAGCTCTGCTACTCCTCCCAGCCCCTCCTGGAAGTTCCTCAGACCCAAACCCCATTTGGTAGTCTGTCATTCTTCTATATGGCACCTAAACTCTGGAACAAACTATCTGCCCTCTCCAGGAATGCTGTACCTATCAGGCCTTCAAAGGGCTACTCAGGCGTCAGCAAACCCTTAAATTGCTGTTGCCCCCATTGAGCCTACCCCATCTCGCCACAACCACAGAGGCTAAGGTGTTTCCCTCACCAGGCCTTGAATTAGTCCCAGGAACATGATTTGTTCTCTCAGTACTGTAATACTGCACAATGCACCTTATCTTATTGATTTGTGTGCTGAACTTGCCATGTATTATTGTTGACCCTCAATGCTTTACCTGTTGTAACTACTATTGTCACTGTGTCCTCCATGTCATTCAATATGTACACGATCCTGATTTCTTCTGTATAAAACTGATTCCAGGTCACTCCTGAAAATGGGATGCAAGTCTCAGTGACCCAATCTGGTCAACAGAATCCAATAAATAAATAGTTTTGACCCGTATGACTAAACCTCTCTGCCATTTTTTGATATTTCCTAGCTGTTGAAAAGAAGCCTTGATATTCATTCAGCTTACATTCTTCTACAGTACTGTCCAGTTTTCTTGTAAAGCTACTAGATCAAAACTGGTTAAATGCTCCTGGTATTCAGGGTCTAACATCTTCCTAGGTAAACCAGCAATGTTCCAAGATATTATCTTAATCTCATTATCGGGTACTGAGGAGTTAGAAGAAACTCCACCCTGTACAGTATTGTTGTTTTCAGCTAGTCATATATTTGGATCTGCAGGCTGAAGGAGGATGAACTGCAGTGTTTGTCCCTGCTGTTTGAGGAAGAATGAACTAAAGGGAAGTATTTGTTCCTGTTTGCTTTTGTTGTTATTTGTTTGGGTGTTTAATCAGTGCTGTTTTGGATTGGAGCTGTACTGGGAGTGCAATTCTGTTCTGTGGCAGTTACACAGGAAAGTGCAAACACATTTAGACTTGGGGAGGGGGAACTAGCCAAGAGCCATTTTAACTAAATGATTCATTTTGGATCTGGAGGCTGAAGGAGGATGAACTGCAGTGTTTGTTCCAGCTGCTTGAGGGAGAATGAACTAAAGAGAAGTATGTGTTCCTGTAGTTTGCTTTTGCTGTTCAAATAACTTGTACTGGCAAGGTGATATGTGTTTGGGTGTTTAATCAGTGCTGTTTTGGATTGGAACTGTACTGGGAGTGCAATTCTGTTCTGTGGCAGTTACATAGGAAACTGCAAACAGATGTAGACTTGGGGAAGAGGGAACTAGCCAAGAGCCATTTTAGCTAAATGATTCACTTTGGATCTGGAGGCTGAAGGTGGAAGAACTACAGGGATGTGTTTGTTCCTGCCTGTGGGAAGGGGTTGAGGTGCGCTGTTGTGCAAGAGGCTGATTGACTCTCACAGGAGTCGGGATAGGCCTACCACCCTTCCCATCCCTCCCCCTGAGCTCATCCACATTTATTGGGGTGGTGCATTGGGATTGATGGATAGCACAACCAGGTGCATCCACTAAAGTGTCCTAATGGAAGGGATTGTTATTTTTAATGTTATAGAGTAATATGTAGCTCTGGGATAATAGTAGATATGTATCTTACAGTGTCTTAGGAAAGGAATGTTATTTTTTCTGTTATAGAGTGACATATGCTAAGTGGAATCTCTGGAATTAGCCTGCAGTATAAAGTGTGTGGGGTGGAATGGAATAGGTGAATGGTAGGGAACATACACACAGGGCCAATAATTACTGGAGTGCTGCAGAGTGGAGGACTGTGGATACAGTAAGTGATAATTAGTGTGTTTGATTTTTTAACTCTATTTCAGAATTTAAAACTACAGTAAAGTTAGGGGGGGTACTCTTTTACTATACTCATGTCTAAGGAGATTAAGGTCTTTCTTACCACTTCTCCCGCTTTGTACCAAGGTTACTATAAGGAGAAAATAAATTTCTTTGGCAAAGCACTGAAGTTGTGAAGTGCCATTCTTGAGCTCAATTAGCAGGGGTGAGTGCTGAACTTATTGTTTTGAGATTTAAGGAATCTTAAGGAAGGTTAAGGGGGACCCTCTTACTATTGTTAGTATTAAGGACATTTAGGAGCAACAGGGTGGGAACTGGAAGTATACAGATGGGGCTTGCTAGTGAAGGTTACAATGGGGAGGGGGGGTTGACCAACATGGTGGGTTGGTGGCAGAGGAAGGGAGAGTGGTACAGGGGCAACAGGATGACAGGCGAACAAAGTGGGGGAGAATAGTGGGCTGTAATGGATGTAGGGCAGCTGTTTGGATGAACATACTATGGCAGCTAGGGGGGTGTCCAATTTGCCATAGGCTGAGGAGACTGGAGTCAGGAGTGCAGTGGCTTGGTAGGGAGTTAGAGAAGGTGGGGGGAGAAAACAGAAGCAGCATGGCCACCTCCAAGGAGTAACAAGAATTCAGAATCAAGGAGTAACATGAGCTTTGAGGCAGGGGGAGGGGAAGAGGTTGGGGTACAGGGCCAAAAAGTACAGTGGGGCCAGCAGCAAGGGGAAGTCTTGGGACAGTAAGAAGGAACCAATGCACAGAAGTACAGCGATGACAGGAAATAGGTTCAAGGTACTGGCTACAATGATGGATGAGGGAGAGGATCTCCAAGAGGGGTCAGGAGGAGGGGGTAGTGAATGCCCAGGGGGCAACATTCAGCCAGAGGAATGGGGCAAGGTTAAGTGGAAGAGGGGTCGGGTTAAAAGGGCTGATGAGGTAGACACAGCAGAAGAGGAAGATGAGAGGAAGGGGCCCAGTTTGAAGGGGAGGGAAGGTGATGATAGTGAGAGAGCTTTGGGGGAGGGGCGGTCAGACATGGGGAGCACTAGGGGAGGGGGCAAGACAGGTGGAGGCTGGGGGTGATGCACAAATATGCAGGGCAGGGTGGACTCCCAAAGCAGGTACCAGGGAAAATGGATTGAGGGAGGGGAGGGAAGAGAAATGAAGAGGACAGCGTACTTGTGCTGGGAGACTCCATACTAAAAGGGGTCAGATGGGGAAGTAAAGGGGAAAGACACAGTAGCATATGGGTAGAATCCATACCTGGGTTGATGGCGGGTAGGTCAGGACAATCTATTCTCAAGTGCGCAAGAAAGAGAAGGCAGAAACCGCATGTCGTGGTGCATGTGGGTACGAATGACTTGGCGGGTGAAACAATAGAAGTGGTAAGGGAGAGGTTCGGGGAACTGGGAAGGTTATGTGAGGAGGTAGGGGGATCAGTGGCCTTCTCTGAGGTACTCCCAGTTCCCAGTGCAAGTACAGAGAGGAAGGGAAGGATAGAGGAGTTCAACACTTGGCTGGGGGAATGGAGTCGATCCAAGGGGTACGGGATAGTGGGAGGCTGGGGCAGGGTCTGGGACAATAGTGACCTGTTCACGGGACAGATTACATTTGAGCAGGAGGTGTTAAAACAGAGGCTAGAGGAGTGCATAGCAACAAAGGCAAATTTAAACTAGATAGGGAGGTAGCGAGTGGGAAGCTGGGATGCGGGGTCTCCAGAGAGGGAAGACAAACAAGCTTTCCCCCATACAAACGGGGATGGAATCTGGGACGAGTGGAGTTATGATGGGTGGGAAACGGGGTAAGGAGGGAAAGGGAACATCTTGGAGAGTTGTCTTCTTGAATGCAAGAAGCCTGGGAAACAAAACTGCCAAACTGCAGGCTCTATTAGCAGAGGGGAGGGTGGACATAGTGGCCATCACAGAAACATGGGCCAACCAATACCAGGACTGGGACTTGATGATCCCAGGGTATAGGATTTACAGGAGGGATGGGGCAAAATGAGGAGGGGTGGCGATTTACCTGAGGGAAGGGATAAAGTGTGCAAAGGAACAGGGGGAGGAGGGTAGAACAGAGACCTTGTGGATGCAATTCCATGACATGAAAAATAGGACTCTCAGGATGCAGGTGGTATACAGGCCACCAACTCAAGGGAAGGACCTGGATAGGGAGCTAGCAGAGCAAATTAGAAAGGTGTGTGGGAAAGGTAACAGTGATCGTGGGGGACTTCAATCTGCCAGGAGTGGATTGGGGTACCTCAGCCACCTCGAGTGCTAGGGAACAGATACTCCTGGAAGCCCTCCAAGAACAGCTTCCTGGCACAGATGGTTACCGAGCCGACTAAGTTGGGAAATATGCTTGATCTAGTACTGTCCAATTGGAGGCTATAAGGCAGGTGGGAGTGGAGGATCCGCTGGCTGGGAGTGACCATCACTCGGTGTGGTTCACGCTCAGCATGAGCAGGGAAGCAGTGGGTACAGGGACCAGGGTGGCTGAGTTTAGACAGGCTGATTTTGGTAGGATGGGGTAAATCTTAGGGGGGCACCTGACAGGAATTCAGCCACACTGGGATGCAAACCAGAAATGGGAAAAAATCAAATCTGGGCTTGTGGAAGCTACTGAGGCCTGTACCAAATCACAGAGCAAAAAGGTAAGGTTTAAGAAACCAAGCTGGATGAGTAGGAGGAAGTCTTAGAAAAGGTGAGGGCGAAAAAGCAGCATTCAGGAGATACAAGAAATCCATAAAAGGGGAGGAGAGAGAGGAGTATATGAAGAAGTCACTAGGGTAGTCAGGGTGGCCAAGGCTTCTAGGGAATTGAGGCTGGCACAGGGCATCAAGGATGGAGAAAAGGACTTCTTCAGATGCAGTACATATGGGAGAGAAGGAGCTGCAAGGACCAGATAGTGAGGATCAGGAAGGAGGGTGGGCAGAGAAAGGTGTGGAACAGGGAGAAGCACTAAATGAATACTTCTGTTCTGTATTCACGAGGGAGAAGGGCGGGCAATTACTGCAGGGGGTTGGGAGGGCTAAAGGATGGGGTGATCACTGAGGGCAGGGTATTGGAAGGTCTAAGGGCTCTGAGGGTGGATAAGGCACCAGGACTGGATGGCATACATCCCAACGTGCTGAAGGAAATGGCGGAGGTCCTGGCTGGGCCACTGGTGGATATATTCAGTACCTCCCTGGACACAGGGTATGTACCACATGACTGGAGGATGGCCCATGTGGTTCCCCCCCATAAAAATGGCCCAAAGGATGAACCAGGCAATTACAGACCAGTAAGCCTAACATCCATTGTGGGGAAGGTAATGGAGACAATCTTGAAGGAGAGGTTGGTGACCTTTCTGGAAGACAGTGGGCTCCAGGACGATCATCAACATGAGTTTGTCTCAAGAAGGTCTTGTCAGACCAACCTAGTGAAATATTATGACTGGGTAATGAGAGGACTGGACAAGTCCATGCTGTGGATGTCCTATATTTTTCTTCAGCAAGGCTTTTGATTCAGTGCCGCATGGAAGGTTGGAGGGAAAGTTGAGATATGTGGGGGCAGGGACTAAGATGGTTAAATGAATCAAGAATTGGCTGCATGGGAGACAACAGAGGGTAATGGTGGGGGCTCTCATCTCCAAGGGCTGTGACGAGCGGGGTGCCACAGGGATGAGTACTGGAGCTGGTGCTGTTTGGGATATTCATAGCAAACATCTCGAGTGGCATCAGGAATAAGATCAGTCTGTTTGTTGATGACACCAAGTTGGGGGCAGCAGTGGACAACATAGCAGGATGGCAGAGGCTGCAGAATGACCTGACCAAACTGGAGGAGTGGTTGGAAGCATGGCAGTTGGGGTTCAATGCTAAAAAGTGCAAAGTACTGCACTTTGGAGCAAAAAAACCAGGGAGGGGTTACCAACTGGGAGGAGTGCAGTTAGGCACCACCAAGGAGGAAAAGGATCTAGTGGTGGTTGCATACCTCTCAACTGTCCCTGATTTTCAGGGGCGTCCCTGATTTGGCCTCAACATTTTCCTCTGTTCCTCGTAAAATTTGTGTTTTTGTGACAGAACAGTGGGGATTAAAAGTGCAAAATAACATCAAACATTAAAGTTATAAACCTCTTGTTCTTCAGAAAATGCATTGTAACACAAATCTTTTTATTCTATCACCTTTCTGAGTGAATAGTACCAGTTTTTAAGATGTGTCCCTGATTTGGGGTCATTGTCCCTGATTGTTTTAAGCCTTGTCCCTGATTCATGAGGCAAGAGGTTGAAAGGTATGGGTGGTTGTAATGGGAAAAATTAACAATACAGAGCAGTGCAGGAAGGTGGCAGCAAAGGCCAACAGGATGCTGGGATGTATTGTGAGAGGAATCTTCTCCAGGAGCAGGGAAGTGATCCTGCCTCTCTACAGGTCACTGGTCAGGCCACACCTAGAGTACTATGTGCAGTACTGGTGCCCACATCTGAAGAAGGATATAAGATTACTGAAAGGGGTATAATGCAGAGCGACAATGATGATCCAGGGATTGGAGGACAGGCCATATGAGGAGAGGCTGAATGAGTTGAATAAGTACTCCCTGGAGGAGAGAAGGGATTGGGGGGATATGACTGAGTCCTTTAAGTACTTAAAAGGGCTTAAACAAGACAGGTACTGAAGCAGGAGTCGATCTTAACATTGTTTTACTAGCCCAAACCCTAGTGCAAACTGACCAGGGCTAGTGCACCTAACTCTCTACTTGTCCATCTTGATTAGAGCAGGTTTTCATGGCTGTTAATGAAGTTAAAAAAGTCTCTACTTTAGCAGGCTCTAGTCCTCATGCTGATCTCTCTCAGTGTTCCCAATGGCCTGGTGTGATTAACAGCTCATTAAGAGCTGCAATTATCTGGCAGTTCAAGAGGGGGAATCCCACAAAAGACTCAATGTGAGTCATTATCACTCCACTGTTGGGACTTTCAGCTAGTGTCCAGGGTGTGATCAAGGGTAGAGTACTGTTAAAGGGAAACACTGGAAAAGGTACAGCTTTACCCAGGTGCTACAAAAATGCTTAGTTTGTGCTTTCAGACAGTAACATTTTTTTAATTACCTCTAATTGCTTTTTTAGTGATTTAAACAGTGGCCTTCCACTTTTACTTCCTATTGCTGGCAGCCAGCATTTCATGAGTTGCAGTGAGCTTCTTGAGCTCACCTTATGCTAATATGTCCTGCCAACCAATAGCAGAGGTCAAACAGACATATTAGCATAAAGTGAGCTCAGGAAGCTCACTGCTGCTCATGAGATGGTTGCTGCTAGCAACAGAAAGTGGAAGTTGTGGGCAGATGTTTAAAATCATTAAAAAAAAGTTGTTACTGTCTGACAGCACTAATTGAGAGTTTCTGTAGTGTCTGAGGAAAGCTGCGTTTTTTCAAATGTTTTCCTTTGTCACTAGCTTCCAGTTTTCTGAATGTGTCTAACAATTTGTCCCATATTATTAAGACCAGTGCCCCTCATTTCCCTACATTTTTATTGTCTGTATCCAACATTTCAGTGACAAAATGCGAGGAGGTATGCACAGTCTGCCCTGCATTTGGTGGGTTTTATTTATTTTTATTTATTTGAGTTTTGGTAACTGGATAAGTCCACTGAGGCAATTACAGTCCCTTTTTCAGGGTCGACCTGGGGGGGGAAACAAGAAATTACAGAATGGTTCACTGAGGCAGGCAAAATACGGACTTCCAGCTGGGACACCCGCCTAATGGCAGCCTAAACAGCAAGCTCCGCCAATCGACAAAACAATCCACAGGCATCTAATCCTTAATCCATCATCCTGTTGACTAAAAGACATATCGGACTATCTGATGCCTCCGAAACATCGCTGGAGGGATAATTCCATGAATCAAGCAAGTAAAAGCTCAAAAATGCCGGCTTCAGTCGACAACGAGAGGGCCCAGGAATCCCCGAGTCTTGCGCTCGGGCAAAGCGTTGAAACCCCACGGGAGGAAGCTGAGCGCACGATCACATCTAGAGAACTTTGCCAAACCCTGAAACAAATCAACCAGACACTCTAGCGATTAGAAGCTAAGGTCTCAGACCAATGTACAGAGATCGCCACATTAACCAAACGAGCTGGGGAAATTGAGGAAACCTTAAGAGATTATACTACTACCACTGATGTGCATAACAAAGCCCTTCTGGAATTACACCATCACTCTCAACAGCTCGAAGCATGCTGAGAAGAACTAGAGAACAGAAACAGAAGGAATAACCTCCGGATTCACGGGCTCCCCGAGGGCACTGAGACTGGCGCAATGACCGCTTTCATAGACTCATTTCTGCACAAGATTTTTAATCTCCCTCCAGATAAAGCTCTCAATATAATTTGAGCCCATAGATCCCTGATTCCAAAACCTCAGGACCCCAAGGCGAAACCATGCTCGGTGTAGCATTCCTGGACTATAGAGTGAAGGAGGAGATTTTGCAGTTAGCATGGTCAAAAAAAGTGATTCACTTTGGGGACACTCGACTTTATTTGGACCATGACTTTACACCACAGCTGCTTTCCCAAAGGAAAAAAGTACTTACAGTGGTTAAACAGTTACAGCAGCAGAATATCTGGGCTTTCGTTGAATATCCAGCACACTTAAAGGTTCAGATGGCTGAAGGTATGAGACGTTTTCAAGATTTGCAAGCAGCAGGGGACTTTTTGATTTCGGTGGGCATTCAACCCCAGGGAGAGGAGGCCAATCTACCACAACGCAGACAGTTGGAGACCAGAGACTGGGCCTACAGTGGAACTAAAAGACAGGGCGCAAAGGCCAAGATGAGGGTGCGGCTCAGTTAAGCGCATTGCATTTGAGTGCCGTCCTGTTCAGCGCTTTTCATTACATCGCCGATAATTCTAGTGCTGCAACAATTGACAGGTGCTGCAGTTTGGCGCTGCTTATTTCAGCGCTTTCAATTATAAGTAATTGTCTTGTATTTTTAGACTCTTGTATCAGCTGAGAGACTTGAGGTCTCTAATTTCAGACATAAATTTTTCCTCTGAAAGTGGGATTTTTTGGCCCGGTATCAGGAGTGATTTTACCTGCTTGCTGTTTAGGCTTTTTGGAGCTTGGCCTTTTGTCTGGAGTCGGTGGTGGAGTGTATCTTATCGGCATTTTCATGTCCACGTCCATTATGGTCGAGTTTACACTAGAATAGGTAATGCTCAATACTACGGAGGGCTTTAAATAATAGTCAAGGTTGAAATCAACTGCTTTAGTTAATAGAATGGCAATATTTGTTGGGTTAGACAGTGGAGCTTTCTGACTAGTGTCCTACTCGTGCAGTGTGTCTCTTTAACAATGTGATGCTGCACAGTAAACTGTTGTCATAGCCAAGCAGAGGTGTAATCAATTGGTATCCAGACTTTTTTTTTTCCAATGCCACAAAACTGGCATTTTTATTGCATTTCACTGAACTGCTGGCGCTGAAATCAGATGTCGCTGTACTAAGACAGCGCTCAATCGGGTGGCGCTAGAGTGACGGCGCTATAGTACCCAGCACTAAAGTATGAAGTGCTGAAGTGGGCTACACTCCAACATGACTGCTTCCTCCTTGTGGGACTCCCTATGCAGTAAGAAACGCTCGAGAGGGCTGAATAAAGAGCCAACACAGACTGCGCCAGAAATGGACAATGCCATATTAAGAAGCAAACTCCCAAATTACCTGAGTGCTTTCAGGCATAGTATCTTTCATTCATTTGCTTCTTGTGATCTCCTCAGGCTTAACTTTACGGGGACATATTTTGAAAATATCTCTGACTTTACAAGGGGTTTTTGAGATTGACCTAATTTAAAATGGAGTACAAAATACTCAATTGAACAAATTCTATAATGTCAGGATGTACTAGTTTTTAAAATATACCACTCGGTATCTACACAGCCTGTGGTCTGATGGTTGGGGGGGGGGAACGTGGCTCCCTCATCGGGGACATTGAGTGGGCCTGGGAGCTTCTTGGGTCTGTCAGGTGCGGGTGGAGAAGCCATGTCCAGAATTCATGTCTCCCTCACACAATTTGGAAGCATTAACTGGGTGGTCAATGACTCACAAAGATCAAAGGTTTCAGCTGGATTGCAGGGGGCTTATAGGGCCTTTATTGGTAACCTCTGCGAGGAAGTCTTAGGGGCTGGGCCTTGCTGCTGGTGACTAACTTCCCTCCGTTTGTGGGGTTTGGCTTCGGGGCAATTTGGAAATGTGTTGCTGAGGTTCAGTCCCTTAAGCTGCTAAATGTGCCTATGACTGGGCTTGTTAGGTCTCCCATAATTACTTTATTATTTTACTAACTCCTCAAAAATGGGAGCTATCAGGTGATTGGTATATTGCACCCTAATTTCTATGGCTTTCCTGCTCGGACCTGTGCGCGAACAGGGGCTCCTTATGAAGCCTGCTTGGTGGCCCTTCTGATGGGGGGGGGGCGGCGGCTATGTTACCCATTACTCCCTTACCAGGGACCAGGATTTAGTAAACTACATTCATATTGTTTTACAAAGCGTAAGTTGACTGGCCTACAGTTTTATATGTTGCTGATAGAAACAACCTGACTAAGTAACACTCGCACTGAATAGGCAGGGTGTCCTTTCACTAGGCGTGTCAAGGGCGGTTTGGCCCACGATTTTTAGTTGGTTCAGCTGCTGACACACAGTGTAAGGAGCTAAATAATAATTACCATCATTGAAGCTCTAGGGGGAGCCCTCCACTTGGAGAGCGTAAACATATCCCCCCTCTTAATTCCCTTTCCACAGAGGGGAAGGGAGTTCAGACCAAGATGCTATAAACCTGGATCTTCCACCTAGGAAGTCATATAATGATAAATCACAAAAGTTTTTGCCCAGTTGGCAATGATGATTGTTGCATAGTTAAGAAGTTGTTCAAGGATGGAGATACACTGCAATGTTTTTGGGGGAGGGGGATCCTGAGAGGGAGATCTGGGGAGCCTGTCTTGACTACTGTGTTATTTTTTTTCTTTCTTGTTTTAAAACATAATGGCTAATGGTGGATCGGTGATATGCACTTATAATGTAAATGGTCTCACAAGTCCACTTAAACGAAGTAAGATTTTAGTACAGCTTAGAAAGTTGACAGCAGAATTTGTGCTTCTACAGGAGACACATCTATCTGAGAGGGAGCACAGTAAATTCCTGAAGCTGGGGTTTAAGGAGATGGTGGCCTTCTCATATAAAAAGGGTAGATGTAGCGTTACTATGGTACTTATTCCACACAAGTCCCATTTTGAAAAACTGGCAGTAAAGGTGGATGGGGAGGGTAGATATGCTCTCATGAAGGGCAAACTAGAGGGGCAATTAATAACACTTGCTTCTGTGTATTTCCCTCCAGATACCCCTTATGGGGACTATAGATCGTTCTTTCTCCTTCTCCAGGAGTGGGAGGAGGGAGTCTTGGTATGTGGAGGAGACCTGAATTTGACCTTGACTCCTGCCCTGGACACCACTTTCCAGATCCCGAGAAAGTCCCATCAGGTGGCAAGAAAGGTCCATAAATTAATTGGAGAATTGGGCATTTTAGATGTTTGGCATTACCAGCGTCCAAAACAAAGGGACTATACTTATTTTTCTGCCACATACAATATGTATTCCCGATTGAACTACTTCTTGATACCTAGAGATGTGATTTTTAGGGTACAGGATACCTGGATAGGGGACTTTCTCCTCTCTGATCATGCTCCGCTCTATATGAGTTTGGATCTGGGAGGATTTAGAAGAAACACTTTTTGGAGACTTAATGCCTCCTTGCTTAAAGATCCGGCAGTTAAGGAACACATCATAGACACATACCAGTGTTTTCTAACAGAAAATGAAGGACAGGAAATGTCATGTGCCACCTTATGGGATGCGGCCAAGGCTGTTCTCTGAGGGAAGTTTATACAACTTGCTGTAAGGAAGAGGAGAGAGAGAGGGGGGAGAGGGAAGACCCTCAGTGATCAAATCCAAACATTAGAGGGAATGCAAAAACAGAAATACTCCAGAACTGTAGCACAGCAACTTAAGACTCTTAGAGCGGAATTGGGCCAAATATTAGATTATCAGGTAGAACAGAAATTGTTATTTTTAAAGCAGAAATACTACGAGGGGGGCCCAAGGTCACTTAGATTATTAGCCAGTAGGTTGAGAGCACAAAGAGTGAGGGCCACAATCATGAGTGTGTGGCACCCCAGACATCAGAAAGTGGTATACAAAACAAATGAGAAGGCTGAGATTTTTTGGGAGTTCTATAAACAGTTATATCAAAAAGGAACCCCCCAACCTGACGGGAAGACTGAATCTTTCCTACATAACCTGAAATTACCAACCCTGTCACCAGACCAGGCAAAAGTGCTGATGCACCCGATATCGGCGGAGGAACTTAAAGCGCAAGTGGGAGCCCTGAAGACAGGGAAATGCCCTGGAACTGACGGGCTCCCAGGGGAATTTTTTAAATGTTTTAGAGACTTGCTCCAGCCTCTTGTTTTGAGAGTATTCTCTGGGGTCTTGGGGGATAGGGGCATGGCTCCACCTTCCTGGGCCACAGCATTGATTTCGGTGATACCCAAACCGGGAAAGGACCCCTCCAGATGTGCTTCCTATCGCCCAATTTCCCTTTTAAATACTGATTATAAGATCTTGTCTTCCATTATGGCTAAAAGAATACAACAGTATCTTCCCCATCTCATACAGTTAGATTAGAATGGATTTGTCCCGGGTAGACAAGCTCAGGATAATCTGAGGTGAACCACCCACCTTATTGACCATGTCAACAACTCTGCTACTTCGGCACTATTAATGAGTCTTGACGCTGAAAAAGCATTTGATAGAGTTGATTGGAGCTTTTTGGGGGCAACACTTTACCGGTTTGGATTCCCAGGAGAATTTATACAATTAATAAGCAAATTATACCACTCCCCAACTGCATTATGTTCACACAAATGGCCACATTTCTAGGCCTCTGAAACTCTGCAGAGGTACAAGACAGGGGTGCCCTTTATCATCAATGCTTTTTGCATTATATATAGAACCTCTTGCTCAGTCTATCAGGGAGAATGGGAATATAAAGGGAATAACATTGAATGGCTTTGAGCATAAACTGGCTTTATATGCCAATGACGTACTTATGTACCTTACAGAACCTGACTCCTCTATCCCTGCTTTGTTTTGGCAGTTGGAAAAATTTTCCTCCCTCTCTGGATACAAACTGAACTGCTCTAAAACAGAGATACTTAGTTGCAATTTTACTCCTTCCCCGGAATTAAAGAACAGATATCCCATGAGGTGGGACCTAGATCAGATGAGTTACCTAGGGATTAAGATTGGGATTGGCAACCGCTGCCTCTTGGAACTTAATTATCCCCCTTTGATTAACCAATTAAGGATGGATATCCAGAGATGGACTCTCCTACCCTTATCTATATATTCTAAGACACAGGCATTAAAGATGAATGTCCTACCAAGGTTACTTTACTTATTTCAATGTGTACTGTGTTGGGTCTCTCAGAGAGAGTTAAACATATGGTAGGGCATGTTTTTCAAATTTCTTTGGGCCAAAGACCATCCTAGGATTTGTAGAGGCCTTATGTATGCCCCACGGGGCCCATGGTGGGCTAGTCTTCCCTAACTTACAGGGTTACTGGGCCCAAATGTGGGTGGCTCTCCTGTGGGGGCAGTCCTGGTTTTCATTCTCACTGGAAGAGAATGGATTTGGCAGTTGAGGCCGTCCCTCCCCCTTCTTCTAGCCTATTTCATGATGATGTTGGGGTACTTGAGTCTTGTTATGCAGGGACTAGGACTGTCCTGGAAGGATGGAGGAGAGGCATAACCTGTGGTCCCATAAGAAATCAATTGTGGAAATTACGATGGTGGGCTTATGACCCCCTCTTCCCAGCTGCCACCTTGGATTCATGGTTTAAACAGTGGGGCCAGGAAAGGATTTCACTCTACTTGTCAGATTTTATCAGCAGATAACCCTATTTCCTTTGAGGCAGCCAGGGAGACATTTGGACTTCTCCCACAAGATAATCTAAGATTCTACCAGATCAGAGACTACGTCCCTGCCCTTCAGAAGACGTATGCACAGTTGCAGGTGGAGGTGGAGGATGACCCTCCTTTCCGGAGTATTTGGTTTTCAGGGGGTGGGAAAGGAGCCATATCCCTATTGTATGAAAGATATCTAACAGATCAGACCCTTCCTATTGAAAAACTTAAACTTAAGTGGGAAACGGACCTGGGGATCACTCTTTCAGAGAAACAGTGGACTGCTGTGTGGCAAGCTACATGGCAGACAACAGGGGCCCCCCTCTGGAAGGAATATGGATGGAAGCTGAGAGCTAGGTACTTCCGAGTTCCTGCACAGGTGGTACACTATGCACCAACAGTTGGTTCGAACTGCTGGAGGGGATGTGGGATCTCCCCAGCTTCACAGGCCCACATTTTCTGGACATGTCAGATACTTGAGGAGTATTGGTCCAATATAGAACACCATCTCCAGGAAATTTTCCAATTTCAGTTCCCCCTGGGCCCTGAACATTTGGTTTTAGGTTTTAGACCAAAAGAGATACGGGGAAGAGAGGCAATATATTTATGGTCAGTTCTTATGATAGCTGTTTTGAAGGCCATTACTAAGAAATGGGCACAGAGAGCTCCCCTCCTGGTAGCAGATTGGACAGACATAGTGGAAAATATTCACTTAATGGAGAGGATTACATTCAGCCTTTGCCAACAAACCTGCTTGTACTAAAACAGGTGGACCAGATGGCTCTTGTATGAGCCTCATTTACATTCAGATGCCTAATTAGGCATAGACGGGCCCCCTCTTCCTTCTTTCTCTCTCTCTCTCATTAAGAATTTATAAAAATAAGAAAGGAAATATATTTTTTATTTTATGCAGTGCATTGTACAGTTTAATATCTCCATCGAGTAGTAATAGATAAGAACATCTGCAGTATTATTTGATAGATCTTTGAGAACATGTAGTTTACTTTAACTAGATCATCAAATGCTTTTATTCAGTAAAAAGCTAATGTGTAGGTACGTACTGTGATGTCATCAAGATATGTTTTATGTACCTATGTAATAGATGTATGATCTATCTGTATGGACACGATCTCTCAAGCCCTTTCGGGCCTACCATAATAAAGGAAGTATAAAAACAAAAAGAAACAGGCAAAATACAGAGCATACAGAAAGAACAGATATGTATAGTAAATACAGTAATAATATAATACAAGACTAGCAATATATAATAGCAAAAAAAGCAATATACACTAAATATTCAGGCATAAGAAAAAAGCAGAAATAACAATCAACCTAGTGTACAGAAAGATGCACAGGCAACTACATTTGTGGTCCCAGGATACAGCCCTGGAGCAGAGTGAATTAATAATGGGCATATGGAAGTAAGCAAGTGGCAAAGTAATAAGAGGAGCAGGGAGAACGCTTAAAGGAAGGAGGAGTTAGAGAGAGGACGGGAGGGTAGAAGGAGGAGTGAGAAGAGGGAGAGGGTTCTAGGGTAGAATGCAAGAGGAGAAAGGCGAAGGGCAGGGAGAGACTGGGTAATGCATTAGCAGTGGCAAGAGCAAGAAAAGCATGTAAGTTCAACTAGAACTTGGGGAGAGAGGAGCAGGACAGGATGGAGGGAGGCAGGGATTTCCAATCAGATACTGCTGCAAAGGAGAAGGACTTATGGGCAATGACTAGACATAAGTTTGGCTTTATGAGGAAGGGGAAGGAAGCAGATCTGAGGGCATGAGGAGTGTGTCTTAGATGTATGATCTCACTAAGGCAGGGAAGGGTGAATTTGTGGACAAGTTTATGCATGAAGATCATGGAAGAATACTTGAGTTTGGCATCATCAGCCAACCAGCCTAGGGAGGGCAGTACATTACAGTGGTGATGACAGGCATTAACCCCCAAAGCAAACCTGCCAATTCTTTGGTAAGCCTGGGAGAGTTGAGACAGGGTAGAGGAGTTAATAGAGAGCAGAAGGGGAGCCCCATAGGTTAGGAGAGGAAGAAAGGAAGAAGTGGCAATTTTGTGGCAGGAGGCCGCAGAGAGAAAAGGGCAGATACAATAGAGGACACCAAGTTTTTGGTTCAAGGTTCTAGTGACATTGGAGATATGTATGTTGAGGGAGAGTGAGGAGTCCAAAGTAATGCCTAGATATTTAAAAGACTAGACAGTCTCAAGGGTGTCACCACTAAGAGATGTAATGCTAAGTTGGGAATGGGTACGCAAGGAAGGGGGGTAGGTGAGTAAATAGCATACTTTTAGTCTTTTTAGTATTGAGAACAAGATGTTTGCTCCTGAACCAGCCCTCCAGGGAGGCAAAGTCTGAGGCAAGTTCATGATTAATCTGAGCAATGTCAGGAGAGGAGCGATAGATTATGGCATCGTCAGCATAGAGGTGCACAGAAGCCCCACCACAGAAGCTAGGTAGGTAGTTAATAAATAGAGAGAACAAGATAGGTCCCAGAATGGTGCCGTGAGGAACACCATGAGCAATGGATCTAAGATCAGAGACAGAGCCAGCCCATTTGACCCTTTGGGAGTGGAAGGATAAGTTTTATCCCAGCCTCACCATAACTTCCCTCTCCTTTCCAAATCTCTTAACTCTGTTCTTTCCCTGGACACCTCTGCAGACCCGACTCTGAAATGACCATCCACAGAGTCCATAGCTGCCATTACTGACAAGTGTAGGGGGTCCCCAGCTGTTCTAAATGGACCATGCCAGTCATCACCATCCATACCTTCCCACCCTTATCCCACCCAGCATGTCCTTTTATCATAAAAACAAAGCTTTGGATCATGTATGGTACAAAAATAAACTTCAATAAAATACATAGTTTGAAAGCTTAAAATAGGCATTCCTGGAGTACATAGATCATTCTATGTAGGAACAGCAATAGTATAGCATTATGCCTGTGTACTGTTTCCCCTGGGCTGATGAAAGGACAATAAAGAAAATTCTGTTATTGTTGGGGCAAAGCATATTAAAATCAATGCTTTTAAAAATAAAAATATCATAGTTTTCTATTTCCCAAGCCCCTTAGGTTTGTGTAGCCCCCACCCCCAAAGAAATCTTAGATGTGCTCCTGGCTTACTTGAGACTGTACAAAAACTTCCAGAAGTGCAGATCTCCAGTTGAGTATAGAGTGGGGACTGAGAGTGTCTTTCTCTGTCTGACTGTTCATTGCCCTGTGGGTGGTGGTGAGATTGTGATGAGGTACATGATGATGTCAGTTATTGTGTGTACAGAGCTAGAACTGCTAGATTGAACATTTGCTGTTGTGATGTCCTCTGGTTTGGTGGTGGTGGTGGTGGGAGGGCAGAAAGAGGAAGAGAGGAGGTCATTGTGCAAAACAATGGGGGGGGGTGTTACTGTGTGTGTGATGACATTGCAGTCATCTTTTCTGCTGGGGAGCTGGAAACAATGCGTGAGCAGGACAAATGTGCAATAATCAGAGTATTTCTTGGCTTGCATATAAATATAAGTGATCAAAATGTACCACTATAATTGAGGGCTAGTGCAACCACCTGCGGGTTAGTGCAATTTTGAATCAACTTGCCCTGCTGGCTAGTGCAAAAAAAGGTTAAGGTTGACCCCTGTATTGAAGGGATATTTAAATTAAGGAAGGGGAGGGACACAAGAGGGCATGGTCTTACATTGGAAGGGGAAGACATAGGAGGGAAATGAGGAGACACTTTTTCACAGAGAGGGTTGTGACAGAATGGAACACTCTGCCAGAGGAGGTGGTATCCTGTACAACAGTGGGTAGTTTCAAAGGGGGATGGGACAGGGTGGGAGGGGGGTTATTGTGAAGGGGTTGGGCAGCTGCAAGGTAAGGGTGCTAGCTACATACTTGAGCAGACCTGATAGACCATGTGGCCTGTTTCTCCTGGCAAATTCATATGTTTGCATGTATTTTAAAAATTTCTTTTGCATGTACTGGTCCTGTCATTATTTGTTAAACCACCTTCAAACTCCAGGGCTACATATGTGCCTATGAGGCCTCCTGTGTTTTTATTCTGCATACAAACCTTCCATTTGAGCATTTGCCCCCTGTCAGTAATATGTAAGTCAACATTTTCTAGACATTTTCTTTGCTTGAAAATCTGATTTGCAAAAGATTAATCTTTAACTTATGTATTAGTCTGGGAACTCCCATCCCTTCCCCTCTGTCTTTGAGTTTTGATCATGTCATCTATTCCCACATCAATTTCTAAGAATTTCATAAATTAATAAAGTTACTCTTTGATATAATGAGAAATTATTCTCTGTCTGTGATGGATCAAGGCCGAATAGTCCCAATATATAACCATTTGTATTCGAGTTCATTTTGTACACATCAGGAGGCCTCAGTGGCTCCCAGTCAAATAGGCAAATAGAATTAACAATATTGTTTCTGTCATACATTTTCCATGTTGACCATTCTCCTTTCATGATATGATTTGCAACTGACTGCCAAAAAATTGGTGATCCAATAGTGTAGGCCTTCGTTATTGATTGGAGATTCCCCTAGGACACATATCTTGCTTACATTTCCCTGTCCAGGCTGGTTGAACTTCTCCATATGCATCTGTATTTTGGTTTGCAACAACAATTCTTTAACCATTACTTACTATTCTTGTTTCACTTCGGTGTATTCTGGAATCTTTAGCTTTCTGTTCAATATGTTCCTGTGAACCTACACAAATTGTTTCTTAAGAGGTTTTTTGTTTATAACTAAAGATGTTTTTCTACTGTTCTCACATCCTTGTTTGCTTGTTTTGCATAATTTTCTTTTCTTTTTTTTTGTACACCTTCTATTAACTTTTTCTGTTTAGTTGGAGTATCTGGGATTATTATCACAGAAAAAGAGCCAGTCCACAGCGTGGTTGCTCTAATTTTTGTAATACCAAATTCAATCATGTCTGTTGTGCTGCACGAAATTTAACTTCCTTTATGTCAATTTTTACATCATTAATGATTTCAAACAAGAAGGGATATTGAGTTGAGCAAGGCTGTTTAGTCATAATCACACTTTGATTAGGCTGGTTTAAATGAATTGCCTAAGCTCTCTGATAAGATAGGGTCATTAATGTTCTTGTCAGGCATCTCTTCCTGGCACAGACTGAATAATCATAAAGTCTGGTCTTGAGTTGCTAAGTTAGTCTTTAGAATGCATTTGTGAATTAACCAGTTCCACACTTTTATTTTCTTTACTTGCTTCAGCATAGTATCCAAGTCCGAGTCTATGCTGAGAGGGATAAATAAGTCTAACCCACTCTTCATCATATTTACAAGTTGTGTGTGCGGCTGTGACTGGACAGGATATAGGGGAATGGAGTTCAATCAAGTTTAATGATGTACCCCTGTTCTCAACACAGAAACATAGAATGTGTCGTCAGATGGGGTCTGTGTGCCCATATATACAACCCCCCCACTATCAGGCTACTGTGTTGCGTTTTCCACATTGTCTGTCCCATGCCAGCTTAAATCCGCTGATCATCTTTGACCCTACCACCTACGGGGGGAGGCCATTCCAAGGCTCCACCACCCTTTCCATAAAGAAAAACTTCCTTGTGTTGCTACTGAACCTGCCCCTCCTTAGGTGCATCTCATGACCTCTGGTCTGGGTGCAGTTGTTTACCTGAAGGAAATCCTGCATCTGTACCTTGTTGATCCCCTTCAGGTATTTAAACGTCTCTATCTTGTCCCCCCTATCCCTTCTTTGTTCCAGGGAATACATGTTGAGCAGTTTTAGCCTTACATCATATGGCTCATGATGCAGACCTTGCACCATTTGTGTTGCCATTCTTTGTATAGTCTCTAATTTATTTATATCCTTCTTAAGGTGAGGCCTCCAGAACTGGCCACAGTACTCCAGGTGAGGCCTCACCAGGGACCTGTACAGCGGCATAATTACTTCCCTTTTTGTACTGATAATGCCCCTTCCTATGCAACCCAAGATGCCGTCTGCTTTTTATGCCACTTTTTTACATTGCTTGCCAACCTTCAGGTCACCCACAATGATCAGCACAAGATCATGCTTGTGTTTTGTTACTGCCAGCTGTACCCCATTTAGGAAGTAATTCCTCCCTGTGTTGCATCTTCCTAGGTGCATAACCTTGCCTTTTTTGGTGTTGAACTTCAACTGCCAATTTCCTGAGGTCTGACTCCATCCTTTGAGTCCCTTCCACTGAGTCCACTCTATTGCAGAGCTTTGTGTCATCCGCAAATAGGCACACCTTCCCATTTAGACCTTCAACTACATTGCTGCTGAATACATTGAAAAGTATTGGTCCCAGCACTGAACCCTATGGAACACCACTTGTAACTCTACCCTCCTCTGATAGTGTGCCATTTACCAGTACCCTCTGGGTCCTCCCATTGAGCTAGTTTTGGATCCAGTTTACAGTCTTTGGCCCAGTGCTTGTGTGTTCCAGCTTATTTACTAGCCTCCTGTGTGGAACCGATCAAATGCCTTGCTGAAGTCTAGGTACACCGCATGTACTGCACCCTCCATTGTCCAACGTTTTTGTGTCCCAATCAAAGTATTCAATTAGGTTAGTCTGGCAGGACCTTCCTGCTGTGAATCCATGTTGCTTTGGGTCCAGCTGTCCATTGTCTTCAAGGAATGTCACTATCCTCTCCTTTCATAGGGATTCCATCAGCTTCCCTACTACCGAGGTGAGGCTGACTGGGCGATAGTGTCCTGCTTCTTCCCTACTGCTATTCTTGTGTAGGGGCACTACTGTAGCCCTTTTCCAATCATCAGGACCTCCCTGCTTTCCAGTGATTTGTTAGAGCTCCGCCAGTGGGGTTGCTAGTTCCTCCCCAAGCTCCTGTATTATCCTTGGATGTATTTCGTCTGGCCCCATTGCTTTGTCGGCCTTCAGTTTCTTGAGTTCCTCCAGGACTCTTGCCTTTGTGAACGGACTTGTGTTGGCTCCCTTGAAATGGTGTGCCCTCCTGCAAAAAGCTGGTCTTTTGCCTGCCTCCTCCTTTGTAAAAACTGAGCAGAAGTACTTGTTCAGAACCTCTGCTTTCTCCCTGTTGTCCTCTGTTTGCTGGTCCTTGTTTTTAGTCAATCTAACTATCTCCTCTTTTGCTCTTTCTTTTCTCTCTCTTCTATATCAGTAGAATGTTTTGTCACTACATTGGACTCCCATCGCTGTACTTTCCTCTGTTTGAGCTTTTGCAGTCCAAATTGCCTTCCCAGCCTCCTTAAGTAATTCCCTATATACCTCCGTGTCACTGTACTTTTTTGTGTCCTTATATCTCTTGAATGCTTTCTTCTTCTCCTTGATTTTAGATGCTATATCCTTTGTGAACCAGAATGGTTTCCTTCTCCTTTTGGATTTGCTCACTAGCCTGGCACACTGTGATGTGGCAAGTGTAATTGCTTCCTTTATTCTCCTCCAGAGTTCTTCCACTCCCCCTTCCTGTCTGTATCTAGACTGTAGTCTGTGTCTAGACTCTGTTTTAGACAGCTTTTCATTTTGAGGAAGACTGCCTTTTTGAAGTCCAGGACCTTCTGTTCAGAGTGACTGATACCTTTGGTCCTGTTTACTGTGAACCATGCAGTCCTATGGTCACTTGGTCCCAGATGGGCTCCCACTGTGTATTTGGGACTCTGTTATTGTTTGTTAGCACAAGGTCCAGGGCTGCTTCCTCTCTGGTAGGGGTTTCCTCTAGTTGGCTTATGCCTGCTCCTTGGAGTGCCACTAGGAATTCCTTACTCCTTGGATACAACCTGTATTTTCTTGGGATTCTTCCCCTTACTATTTTTTTGGATTATTTATGTTCCTGTCGAGAAAGGTTGTAATAGGCTGTTGTAAAGGGTCAATTAGATTAAAATCTTTTTTCCTTCTCTCCCACTTTTTTGACTATTACCTGCTTATCTGGGGCTAGTGAAGTTAAAGTCGCCTGTATTTTATCAATATTATTGTCCAGCCTTGTAGCAGTCTCTCTGCAGATTATTTCTACTGCCTGGTGGCAAGTATTTTCTGTTCAATTGATTTGTCCGCTTTAGTGCTCTCAGATCCTTCAGCACCATTTTTTCGGTGATGGGACTGTCATTACTCCCTCCCCCTTACCTGTCCTAATTGTATTGCTTAGCAGTGGGCCTCCCTCCTCTTCCCTTGTAAACGCTTATCAGAAATTTTAACATGTCACCCTTATCCCTTTTATCCCACCTCTTACTGCCTCAGCCTCAGAATTCCCTCCGTTTTGTGCTTCTCTGGTATATTTTGGAAGAATGCCTTATTTTTGCTGCTTCACCCTTTCAGCTATTGTTAATTCTGCCCTAGACTTTGCTTTTTTTTTTTTTAACAACCCTACTGATTTCCCTTGTTATCTAGAGGCAGGTTTCACTGTCCTTCTTTTGGCTTTCCTTGTATCTTCTGAATGCCTTTCTTTTCTCTCTCACAGCCTCTGCTACCTCCCCCAAACCCAAATGTTTGCTTTTCTGTACTTATACCTCCCCAGTACAAAGTCTTGCATGTTCTGTCATCCTGTCATAAAAAGCTTGCCATTTACTGTTCACTCCCTTTTTTTGTATTTTTAAACAGTGTTATACCTTGTTCAGAATGTGATTGCAAGAGACATTTTTTTTTTAAACGAAAGTCACCTCCGAGGCAACGCTGCCTCCGAGGCGACTACCTAACTCCGCCACCTACTATACCTTGTTGGTTGCCTAACTGGCCCTCCTAGCTCCACCTTTCTCCTCTATTCTGTCCATCCATTGGTTGCTTGTAGCTTGCTACTGATTGGTGCCTGCTTGTTGCCTCTTTGTTTAAAAAAAGTGTTTTTTGGCTCTGTTCATTTGCACACTTCGAACATCTCACTGCCCATTTTCTCACCATCAGTAAGTCTGCTTTCCTGTATTAAATATCATATTCATTTACTGCCAGGTGTTTCTGTGTTTTTCACTTATTTACTGCCAGTTGTTTCTGTGTTTTTTTTTATGTTGTCTTACACACGCAGCGCAGACAGCATATTGTGGTTGCTTCAGTGGAGAAGCGGATTTCGGAGGTGCGGTCCTTCTGCAGCCAATGGTGCCACTGCTTTTTGTGGCCAGGCTCTGTGGCACCAATGGCATAGCATGCTGTCTATGACAGCAGTTTGAGAAACGTGCCACCACCTTGAGAGAAATTAGCTGCTGCAATCAGGGAGCACCATGGGGTGGTCCCTGATTGCAGCAGCCAATTACTGCTTGCCTTGTCTGGTGTCCGCTGTCAAGCAACATGGCGGCAGCTTCCCTGTCATCTTCTCACAGTCCTGACAGAAGCCAAGGGACAGCCACCACCTCTCACAGTCCCTCAGAAAGCTGACAGGGGTGCCCAGTCCTCCAGTTGGCATGCCACCTCCTAAGTTAATTTGCTGATGGGGGTGCCTATTTCGCATCGGCATACTGTCCCCCCCATTTCTTGTGTGCCCAGGGGGTGGCCAATCCCCCTTGGCTCATGCGACCCCCCCACCACTCTGTATGTGCCAATCAGGGTGCCCAGTCCCCATCGGCTCCAGTCCCCCACCCCCAAAACACACAGGTGGCATGCTGGGAGCCCACCCCAGCATGCCAAAAGTACCTGTTGAAAGAAAAAAACCTTACCGCAATGTCTATTTTTTTTTTCCTATTTCTTTATCCCCCCAGGGGCCACCGGTCTGCCTTACCTTCCACGTCTGGCATCTCCCCAAGTCCATCCGGCTGCCATCTCCTCGGGCTACCTCCGGCGTCCACATTCGGGCCTCGCGGCGACCCCCACGGCTTGTCCCCCGCGGCGGGGTGGTGGGGAGCACTCCCTCCGGAGCTCAACCCACCCCAGTCAGGATCCGGTACTGCCGCGCACCCTCAGGCACCGAGAGAGTCCGCTACGGGAGATGGCCATCATGCCGCTGTGACTAGTGCCCCAGTTTTTCTGCTTTTCTTCCCCTGAGCTGGTAGGTGTGCACTGACGCCAATGGCCATGAGCGTGCATGTGTCCGCCCACGTTCCGGCCAAGCATCAGCCTCCGACTCTGTACTTGTGCTCCCAGCAGCAGTAGTACCTCTGGTCTCCACCGGGGGTCTCCCCTGCACTGGGATGCCCCTGGATCCCCCCCCAGGGAGAGGAGAGCTGTCCTTCGGATGCTCGATCCTACTCCCTCCCTGCCGACCCCCAGCACCCGGGCTCGTTCCCGAACCCGGGTCGCTGGCATGGCGCGAGGTGTGGCATCCAGTGCCTCAAACCTCAGTGCCACCAGGCCGGCATCGCAATGTCTATTACTTTTTTTTTTAACCCTGTAAAGTAGAAAATGGTCCCTCACTGTCTGCAGTCCCCTCCCAACCCACGCCCACCCACTGCATACCCCAACCCCACAGCCCCCCTCACCCCATACTTGCCTCCGGAGCCTGGCACGACAATCTTCGGTGGACCGGGAACATGTCTGCACTCTTCAAAGCCGACCGCGAACTGAAGAAATGCCGGTAAGCTGTATAATGGCATAAATAGGGTTTTTCCAACTTTGGTGCATATCGCGGGCATTTTTCAGAATTTTGGCACCAAATTTTCAACATGGGGTTATTGGGACCCCTCCTCATGAATTCAGTCACTGTCATGTGCATGAAATCACCTTTCAGGACCGATTAACAAAATGACAGTGCCACTGTTCATGAGGTGGGCTCTCAAAAAGCCTATGTTGTAAATTTGATGAAAAAAATGACTGTTTTACAAGCGTACGTTGCGCAGTTTCCACCCACACTCGTAACTTTGCAAATCTGTAATATTTTCACTCCAGATTTTCAACTTTGGCATTTTTCCACACCTCCTTATGAACAGTACAGCTGTCATTTTTCACATCCTGTCCAAAATGTGTTTTCACGCTACCAGTGCAGAATAGTGCGGTCGCTGTGGGAAATCAGTGTTCAGGACAGATTAAGAAAATCACAGTGATAGTGTTCATGAATAGAAGTCCTCAAATGCCTATGTTGAAAATTTGGTGACCAAAGTCCACAAAATGAGTATGTTACAAGCGTGCGTTGCGCAGTTTGCACTTGCACTCGTTATTTCGAGATTTTGTAATATTTTCACTCAACATTTTCAACATTGTCAGTTTTGCACACCTCCTTATGAACAGTACAGCTGTCATTTTTCACATCCTGTTCAAAATGTGTTTTCGCACAACTGATGCACAGTGGCGCGGTTGCTGTGGGAAATCAACGATCAGGACAGATGAAGAAAATCATAGTGATAGTGTTCATGAGTAGAGGTCCCAAAATGCCTATGTTGAAAATCTGGTGAAATAATTCCATGACTGCATTTTTAATATTTTCACTCAAGATTTTCAACACTGCCATCTCTTCACACCTACCTATGAATGGTACAGCTGTCATTTTTCACATCCTGCCTGAATGGTGTTTTCTCCCATCTGGCACAAAATGGCATGGTCGCTGTGAGAAACGTTTGGGACAGATTAACAAAATCACAGTACCATTATTCATGAGCAGAGGTCCCAAACACTTTCATGAGGTGGGGGTTACAAAAATGCTGTGTTGCAAATTTGTAGCGCAAATACCAACAAACAGCCAGGGCATCAGGGTTTCTAACCATAATGTTTCACCCTGTACAGACTGACAGGCATTGGGGTGTGCCTTTGCATTGCTGGCTGTCATACTTACACCATACCATCCACCCCCCCAAGCCACTGACAGGCATCGAGATGTGCCTTGGACTCTTCGGCCCCACAGTTCACCTCATTCTCCTATGCTGCACCCATTTCAGCATATGTCCTTATGAAATGGGGTGACTGTAAAGCTGAACACCCCAAGGCACACCTCAGCAGTTGTCTGTGTAGCGTTGCGAAAAAATTACAGTTAGTAAATTATCAATTACAGATACTTAGAAAGGAGACGAACGGAGATGAGGCTGATGGAAGAATTTAATGATTATAACAATAATCACAGCGAGAGATTACAAGTGGTACATTCTTCATTCTTCAAAATAACAGTGTGTGCTGGCTTGCTTATATAGTGGAAGACAGCACCATCATTTCCTATGGTTGTTCTTGATTGGTTCATAACAAGTACAAACATCAACTTAAAAGGCAATTCTCCTTTTAGTATATGTATGAGCTCATCTTTTGGTCAGCACAAATGTATAGATAGTGTACATTCTATTATTATATATGGCTAGTAACAACTGTCACTATCAGTTACCAAGGTCTAGGAGGAAGAAATAGGTTTGGACTTAAGAATGTGCATTCAAGCATTTTGGTCTGTCCTGATAATGACAAACACTAAAGATAGTCAGAAGGGTAATTTAGACTCTGTCCTGTATTTCTGCCTTGCAGACACTTAAGACACCTGTTTGTTATTACTCACATGGTCAGTACAAATATCAAAAGGCACTTTAATATTGCAACTTGTGACTTCGTTCGTCTTGTAGCTTTTACAAGTTTTATATGATCCAGCTTCATAGATCAATATTTGTTACACAGATACATTATGTTTTAGACCAAAATGAGGTTAGCCTGAAATATTGGGACACACTTCTTTATCCCTTGTTACAAGCCCCCCTTGGCCCAATATTTTCCAATTATTATTTGTGCAACAATGCAGCTCCTCGGAGCATGTACATCTCATTACGTACTTTACGAATAGTAAGTCTTAAGCGACACAGGCCTATAATTACCAAGAACACTAAGATCACTTGCAACACAAGTAAAGCTTTAAAAGACAGGACTCCTAAGGGTCCCCCCTGCATAGCTATAAATCAAGTGCTCATTATCACTCTCACTGAGCAATTCATTTACAACGGTTTGTGCCTTATGTGTAGGATGTTGGATTTGTATCAAATGAGTATCTTTTTCAATTTAAAAGTGACTGCACATTAAGAAACAGGAGAGGTATCACAGCTCCAAATGATGGCACTTAACATGTCAATCAACATAGTGGCATAAAACTTTGACACACCAGTGTATGCACAACTACTGTTAACATTTATATTCCAACCAGAGAAAATCTAAATTTATATGCACCCTACTGTACTTTACATTATTCACAAGCATTTGATCAATAGGTGTTGATGTAAGTCCACTCTCTTGCCCTGTTGTCACATTTGGGCATTCGGTTGGTGTTACAGTTAAGTATATGGCATCTGAGACTGCAAAACATAATGAGTTGTTTAAACCAGCATAGTTACAAACACTATTATCACCCCAAAGACAGTAGGACAGAGTTAACACATAAACACCATTGTCCTTTGGTGTGGCTCTGTTTATAACAAGAGACTCATTTTTCTGTTTTTAGTCCATGTAGCTTTGCTGTGATCCAGCCTTGAGCTTTGATGCACAGCTAGACCAGCTGTTAAGTATGTCCACACACCAATTTGTAGAAAAGTCAGTGTTTATATTGCTGGATGGCTGATTAGCAGACACACTGGCCAGGGGTGCATTAGATTGTGCATTGAGTCCTTTTAATGGAGCAGCCACACACAGTGGCATGGCATTTGTGTTATGGTAGTTGATTACACCCTGGCACACAGATTAACAGTCCATAAAAAGTAATAGTTTACAATAAACCATTAAAAACACAGTCCATAGTAAAGCAATAGGTTTGCATAAAGTATCAGCCATGTTTGGAACAAACAGCAGTGAAGAAGATGGACGTCTTGCTTGAAGATCAATTGAAAAAGAATCTTTTTGCTGAAGTTAGGGGATTGCCCCTACCCCAGGCTTAACTTTATAGTAAGTAGAAACCATAAGCTTGAAACTGACTGGACCTTTTTCAGTTGATTCAAAGTTTCACAAATAGATGTAATTTTGCTAAAAACATTACACTTGCAGAGGTAATAATGACTTGATTTATGCAATAGTCCTTATGTGGAACCAATTAGACACAAAGATAGTGATGACATCAAAACTGTGGCAGTTGTTTTTAAATAAGAAACAATTATTAGCAAATACACATTTTTTGGTATTTACCCCTATGGGGAGATAGCAATGTACCTTGCAACCTTTGTGGACATTACACTGGAAGGAAGGAAGGGTAGCTTACCCCCTCCCCCCGAGCTTCTACTGGTGGAAGAGACGGCTCAACTACTGTAAAACAAGATTATTTCCATAGGATAAAAGAAGCCAAGCGTCCATTGGTTCCTTTATCCTAAGCATGACAAAATGTCAGCTGAGTTTATAAAAGATCCGGATTGAAGGTAATACCGTATGTACGTATTTTTCAGAATGCATTTAAAAAAATGATTACACCATGGTCACACATAAAAACAAAAGCCATTGTTTTTTAATTGTAGATGGTAAACTCTCAAAAACAGCTGTAATAGTCTTTTTTTTTTTTTTTTTTAAAGTGTACTGTATACATATATAAAAAAGTATGGGGAGGTGATGAATAATTCTCCCCGTCCAGCTGGACTGCCTTACATAGTATAGGAATCACGTGATATTATTCAGAAACAAAGAAGTTTTGCTTACAGTTAAATGTTGATTGACTGTGTTTGCTGCAAGCCCATAAGAAAGGAGAAAAGAGAGGAAAAAAAAAAAGTTTGTTTCTTTTTACTTAGAATGCTAGTTATGTAATAAAAGTAATTGCATGGTTCACTCTTGGTGTGTTTTCATAAAAACACACATTTTGTGAAAAATTGTGCTTTAGGTATGGAATACACATCAAGTCTGAACTGGTAGTTGAAACACAAGATGGTAAAATAAAATGCAAAAGGTCACATAGTGTGCATGCAAGGGTCGCTCAAACCCAGTTATTTTTGTAGTGTCTTTGAACACTACTGATATTAAAATATCTTTAAATAATAATAGAGCATGAAATGAAACCTCTGGCCAAGACAGTACCCACACATATACATACACCACAAGAAATACTTAACATAAAATAAGACTGACGTTATTTGACACCAATTTGCTGAGGTAATGCCCATAGTGTTATTAGAAAACTGTACGTGTTTTAGATATATGATGCTGAAAATATTACAGCCACGGGCATTTAGAATCAGGGTTGTCCCCTTCCCCATCAAATGTAAAGTGGGTTTTTCTACCGGAATGTTGCTGTATGGTAGCAACATTGTTTTTAATATTGCAGCTTAAGGTATTAATGCACTGCATAGGAAAGGCAGTATGTTTAGACTTCTTGGTTGATGTTACATTGCACAGGAAATGAAAACAACTTTTCATGTAATTAACTTAAAACATTTTTTATCCAAGGACACTTGAATACCATATTTAAAAGTATGCCAACATCATTTTTAATAAGAATCTTTTGTCCTTCAGAAACACTAGTGTTACTGATAACATTATTAATCATGCCAAACAACTCCGGGTGGTTTGTTTGGTTATGGTAGCAATCACAGAAGAACAAGTGGCTAGCCTTTGCTCTAGTCCACCCCACAGCATACTGAGAGTATTTAGAATCAAACTCTTTAACATTAGAAGAGGCAAGGTTTTGGGGCATTAAGTTAGTATGCCTTGCCAATACCTCTGGCTGACGGTGCAAGTTTGCCATATCTGACTTTTTACTGCTACATTTTAACTGCTCAGATACAGGAGTTAGTACTCTGTAAAGTGCTTGTTTTTAGATTTTAAGACATTTACATCTTACAAACGTGCTATTTATTAACAGAAGCTGTGTTATAGTTTATATTGCAATCAATAAAAGAGAATTATCCCTATCTAAAAGACAAAGGTCTCCCTGTACCTTTACTAACTGTAACTTTAGTTGTTGGTTTTTCTCTTGCAGGGATTCTGGCTCTTGACTTACTTGCATTTCTAAACTATCTATTTTTGACTGTAGCTGGATTATTACATCTTGCTGCTCATGCAGCTTTCTTTTTTTTTTAAAGTCTCGTGTTAATGAATTACCACCTGGCTATATTATCATAGACTTTGTACAGTATTTGCTAGTTTCTCGGTTTTTTATTTTGTTAATTAAAATACTGCTGTGCCTGTTGATCATGGTTTGTATGCTGCCCCTTTAGGTGTTTCCCTAAGAAACAACCTATTAATATTTTCATACTCATTTTTTTTATCTTTGTGGCTGCCTAGCCCTCACTGCCGGGTCCACCTGTGCACTGGTGCCCCAGTCCATCTGGCTATGTCTTACGGCTCCCCTGTGAGGTCCGGCTTGCAAGTCCCAGCACCTTCACTTACTTACTCTGCCCCATGAGTTCCTACAGAGTTAAGCATTACTTTTATTTAAAGAAATTGGAAAGCATACATCACCTGATTAGCAAGTTAAAACTGTCTGTGTGCACCTTTGTCTCTCGCTTTAAGCCATCAGCACCACGTCTCCGAGCTTCATCACCTTCTTATTGGGGTCCACAGACTAACCAACCAGTAGTTAGGCAGCCTTCTCAGCATGCAGCACCAGCGATCCGAGTCACGGCACCAAATGTAGGTTTTGAGTTATTGTACTTAAATGATCAATTACAAATGAGACGAACGGAGACGAGACTGATGGTGGAATAATTTAATGATTATAACAATAATCACAGCGAGAGATTACAAGTGGTACAGTCTTCATTCTTCAAAATAACAGTGTGTGCTGGCTTGCTTATATAGTGGAAGACAGCACCATCATTTCCTATGGTTGTCTATGATTGGTTCATAACAAGTACAAACATCAACTTAAAAGGCAATTCTCCTTTTAGTATATGTATGAGCTCATCTTTTGGTCAGCACAAATGTATAGATAGTGTACATTCTATTATTATATATGGCTAGTAACAACTGTCACTATCAGTTACGAAGGTCTAGGAGGAAGAAATAGGTTTGGACTTAAGAATGTGCATACAAGCATTTTGGTCTGTCCTGATAATGACAAACACTAAAGATAGTCAGAAGGGTAATTTAGACTCTATCCTGTATTTCTGCCTTGCAGACACTTAAGACACCTGTTTGTTATTACTCACGTGGTCAGTACAAATATCAAAAGGCACTTTAATATTGCAACTTGTGACTTCGTTCGTCTTGTAGCTTTACAAGTTTTATATGATCCAGCTTCATAGATCAATATTTGTTACACAGATACATTATATTTTAGACCAAAATAAGGTTAGCTTGAAATATTGGGACAC
The DNA here is from genome assembly GCA_016271365.2 of Neoceratodus forsteri. Lineage (NCBI taxonomy): Eukaryota > Metazoa > Chordata > Ceratodontiformes > Ceratodontidae > Neoceratodus > Neoceratodus forsteri. The sequence goes on along the minus strand of CM057449.1, from coordinate 727,864,408 downwards.
ACTTCTTTATCCCTTGTTACAGTCAGTGTCTGCAGGATAGGGTGAGGTAAAATACCATGAGCGTTATGGCCAATTGGGATGAGCGTGTGGCCCGAGGACCCCAAGGCACAATATTTGTCGCACTGCAAGGTAGGGTGAGCTGAAATGCCATGAACATTATGGCTGATGCCCAAAGGCACACCTCAGTGCCTGTCAGTCTCTGTAGGGTGATGTGGGGTTGACGTCACTTTCATACTTCACTGCCATTACTATTATGCATCTGTTCAACTCCTGCGCTACCAGTGCCAATGTCAGCAAGACAACATTCGGCATTGACAAATGCTTGTTTTTAATGTTATGCAATTTGTTTATTGCCAGGTGATTGTGTGATTAAAATTTTATGAAAGCCTCTGTTGTGTCACCCCACTCCCATTCCTGCACTCCCTCTCCTGCTCAGTGAACCAGTCTGGTGTGTTTTTTACATATCTTCTGCTCTTTATATATGTGGTATAAATCTGCTATTTTTCTTGCATCACTCTCCTGATACAAGAAAAACGGCAGATACATACCGCATATGTAAAGAGCAGAAGACATGTAAAAAATACACTAGACTGGTTCACTTGGGGGGAGAGGCAGCGCAGGGGTGGTGGAGCGAAAGAACAGAAGGGGCTAAGATTGTGACAGATGAGGGAGTAAGCTGGCAGTTATCCAGCCTGACTTCTTGTGTCATGCTGCATGTTTGGGATGAAGAGACAGATCTGCTGCCGAACCGGACCCATTCCCGTCAAACAACTCTGCAATTGTAGCAGTGTCCCATCACCCGACCAGCTTCATGAACCAGACCCATCCATGTCAGCTGGTAAGCTGGCAGTTATCCAGCCAGGCTTCTTGTGTCATGTTGCATGTTAGGGACTAAGAGGCAGATGTGTGTTTATAAAGAACTAGCCTGGATTTGTATGCTGGCGGTTCTAAACATTTCTGAAGACGTACTGTATGCCTGTATCTGCCGCCAAACCTGACCCATCCCTGTCAAACAACTCTGCAATTGTAGCAGAGTCCCATCACCTGACTGACTTCACGAACTGGACTCATCCCTATCAAACAACTGTACAATTATAGCAGAGTTGCATCAACCGACCGGCTTCACGGTTCCTGTCAGGAGCTCGGTCAGGACAGATGTGGGACTCCACCACGCCCAAACAGCTCCCTCTCCTGCTCAAGCACTAAAACAGAAAAAGTAAAACAAATTATTTGTAAACACCCATGCCCCCCAGCAAACAGCCTCTGCCACTGAACCAGACCTGTACAGACCACTGTTGTGATTTTTTTTTGGGAGGTGGGGTGCTAACATAGGTACTATATCTGCCTCGGAGGCAGGGGTCTACCATAGGTACTGTGCTTGCCTCTAAGGCAGTGCCTACCACCGTAGGCATTGTACCTGCCTCGGAGGCTGGGTCTATAACCATTTGTATAGTACCTGCCTCTGAGGCGGGGGCTACTCCTATTGGTATAGCCCCTGTCTCTGAGGCAGTGGGTACAACCATTAGTACTGTACCTGCTTCAGAGGCAGAGGTATTATCATTGGTATACAGTGTGACATAGACAGCTAGCTCTGAGTGCTGTATCATTTCTTTTTAATATAAAATGTGAGACTGACTGTCTCTGCTAAAAAAAAAAATCTGATGCTCTTAGAATGACCTCACTCATCAACCCCCCCCCCCAGGTTTCAGCTGAAAGATGCAAGCCATAAGGAAAATGCTGACAGCATGTGAGTTCACACTCACTCAATTTTTAGAGATAGTGTGTTACATGGAAGACTTTAATCAAGGATCCTGTTTCTCTGAGTTAATTACAGACTTGTTTAAGTTAATTTTGTTAAGAGAGAAATCATAAAGAAGGTTTGACATTGGAGAGGAACCTAGGTTGTTACACAGGGGTGCAAGGTTATAAATGTCCCTGTGAAGCCTGTGTGTGGGAGGATACAGCATGGGATCAAATGAAGTGTCATTGAAGGACATGAATTATGCTGAAGTTGCAGAATGTAACACTTTTGTATAAGATATATATTTTCATATATCCTGACAGGGATGAGCTAGGTGACCTCCTGAAAAGAGGTGGGGTAAAAGCCAGCTTTTAATTTAGTCTGATTTACTTCACAGAGACATATTTTTACCTAGACTCTGACCACGAAACATCTTGGGAGCACTTTTAAGCAAGTATTTAGAGACTAAGTACTGTAGTAGGGATTGCACTGTTTAAAACCCTGTTCTTTTAATAGGTTTGTATGTCTTGTGATATGAGTTCTGTATTTTGTGTTTTAAATATTTTAGTAAAATTCTTTTTAGAACTTACTTGGTCTGTCTTTGACTTCTTTTCAGTTGTAAGAAAAGTGTTTGGTTATTGCAGATACTAAACATAAGCTTCTATGGTGGTACCAAACTGGAAAGAGAAGCGTTTTAAATCTGAGGTCTTTATTAAAGTTTTAAAGGGTTCATCTCTGTATACCTGGTTGGGTGCCCGTAGGCAAAGATATCTGGCCCCCCAAAGACAGATATATCTCTGAGCCTGTGCATTCAGTATGCTAACAAGAGGTTAACAGTTTGAATCCCTCCAGAACTTGAGACCAAAGGTTGATCCGAACTCACAAAAACAGACAAGAGGGTTACCTTGTCTGTTACACTGTTCACAAGACTGTGTTCAGAGGTTGGCACTTTGGGAGTAGAGGGCCTGACCTGCTGAGTGGGTTTGTGACATACAGTACCTGCCTCAGAGGTAGTGGCTACCATCATGGGTGCTGTATTTGCCTCAGAGGCAGGGGCTACTCCCATTGATATAGTACCTGCCTCAAAGGCAGGGATATTACCATTGGTATAATGCCTGCCTCAGAGGCAGTGTGTACTCTCATGGGCACTGTACCTGCCTTGGAGGCAGGGTTATTCCCAAATTATGGTACCTGCCTCAGAGCAGGGTCTACTGTCATAGGTATAGTGCCTGCCTGGGAAGCTGTGGCTTCTACCATATAGATACTGTTTCTGCCTTGGAGGCAATGGCTACCATCATAGGGGCTATGTCTGTTTTGGAGGCAGGGTCTGCTACTATAGGTAGGGCCTACTAGCATAGATACTGTTCCTACTTTGGAGGTAGGGGCTACCACCATAGGTAGGAGCTACCTCCATAGGGGCTGTGTCTGTCTTGAAGGCAGTAGGAATTAACAGCATGCCATGGAGGCACAGACTACCACCATTGGTACTATGCCTGCTTTGGAGGTAGGGTGTACCATAGGTATAGTGGCTGTTTCAGGGAGGGAGTGGCTACTACCATTGGTATATTACCTGCTTCAGAGGCAAGGGGTACTACCATTGGTGTATTGCCTGCCTCAGGAAGGAGTGGCTACTATCATTGGTATATTACCTGCCTCAGAGGCAAGGGGTACTACCATTGGTATATTGCCTGCCTTGGAGGCAGGGTCATATTTTCATTTTCTGACTTTATGAGTGCAACATGCAGCTTTCACACAAATGACATGTTAATGTTAGGCAGTACACTTGCTTTTTAAGGTGCCCCTGTTCCCCATCAGTCCTGACTGATGGTGTTAAGGTATAAATGGAGCTAGTGGTGTTTTCTGGTGTATAGCAGCTTCCTGTCTGATGAGAAGTTTCACCATATACTCCTAAACATGGAGATGGGGTGGGTGCTCGGTCATTACAATTATAAAAATGTTTCATTGCTAACTGGTGTTCATCATGTTATTAGTAACTGACGGTGTTGCTTAGTGCACACTGGCAGTCAACTGTGAGATGGACATTAAGTGAGCTTTTATTGTTTCACATACAATACTTCTATCACACAGAGACGTCAGGGAAACAAAGACAACCAAGAATCATTAAACAAATCAAGAAGTCAAAAATATTGTCCGAGGTATCAACTTCTTTTTCCTGTCCTTATGTATACAATTTGGATAATTCATACCTGACTGAACTGAGTTAATCTTTATGTTAGCACATGATACTGTTCTCACTTGATATCAAAAATGTTTTACTTTCATAGGATCATTTACCAGCCACCACTGAAAGTGAAGTGATTGATGAGCCAACTGTTGCTAAACTTAGTCATGCAGATTGTACCAATGCAGCTGGAGACGCAGTCCTGGGATTAAATGTTGACCAAGGCAATAAAGACAACATTAGGGAACTTCCAATGTAACAAGGTCCCCGTTGGGTCTAATGGGCAGGTTGTGACTCTTTTTTTCAACCATCTCATGGGCTATGTGTCATTGATGTTTGGGTACAGAAAAGACAATTGTTGTTTGCTTTATACTGTTGAGGTACTTGAAAGTTCAATAAGCTATTGCCAGCATTCCTAACTGTGCATATAAGCAATAAGACATGACAAGGTGTGCATTAGGCAGTTCTAATGCACAGCTAGAGGGCATAGTGATGCAGAAGGCCACAGGCCGTGTGCATCCAGCACCCTAGCTGTGCATTAGAACTGTCTAACACACACCCTGGAGTGTCTTTTTGCACTTATAAAATGGGGCAGTGTATTTTTCATTCATGTGAAAGTTAAAATGTTATGTTTACATCGAAAAAGAGTTAAATCTTTAATGCCTTTTGCTGTAAAATAGTTCCTCCGCCTGCACAACGTTGCTGTATGTACAATCCCCTTTATATACTGAAAACTATTTAAGTCATTGAATAGTTTTTTTGTAAACCCCCCTTGTTACCCGGGATTACTAGAATCCCAGTAAGACCTAGTGGTAGGCAGGGAAGGCAGCTTGTGAAACTCCAGTTAAATGGGTTTCACACTCTCACTCTGTTCTCAGTCTCAGCTGAGACTGAGGGATGACATCATCAGTAGAACTATCGCAGCTGCTTGAGCCACATTAGAATCTGCAGCAAGGAAGTTGGTATAGAATGTTGGGAGGTTTTGAAGTCATTCAGTTTCAGTCAGTTCAGTGTGGAGTTGGTGTTGGGAGCTTGCTGAGAAAGCAGCTCAGCAGCTCAGTAAGGCTCTAGGAGCCTCAGCCCTGACAGAGGACTACTTTCAGTTTAAAAGGGTGTGTGTCTCCACCTTAGAGACACAGAAGATAATTGAAGTGGTGGAGACCGCTGTTTTCGGGTCTCAGTGCCCCTTCCCTTCGGGGGGCAGGAAAGGGATCCCTGCAGATTCCTGAGGCAACCCCCTAGTTCTGCTCATAAAGGAGAAGCTGTGTTCCAGAGTTTATTTGGGAGAACAAGAAGATTTGTGAGTCACCTGTGGGGCACCTGCAACGTGAGGGTGAGTGTCTACTCTTGCTAAAAGGGCCTATGTTTTTCACCCTGGGACTTGTGTGACAATGTGGGGATTGAACTACTAAAATAGTGGAAGCCTAGAGTAATGGGCTAAGCAAATTAAAAGTAGGTTCAAGTCCAGAGCTTGTTGGGATGCAAATGATATGTAAAGGAGATGCGACAGATGTCTACCCAGAATCTACATTTGAAAGTTTTCAGTAAAGGAATTGTTCAGTTTCCAGAGAAATGGCCGGGTATGGGCTGTGGGAGCTGAAGGTGGGTGCCCCCCCCCATCTTTAGTGACCAAGTCCACCTCTACGGATTTCTACTTTACCTCAGGAACTTGGCCAGTGATGAGGGAAGTACCCAGACGGGATTGTAAGGAAAATTCTCTCTAGGAGTCGAAGACTCTAGTGTGGTTTGGGGAGCCACAACAGGATAATTGGTTCATTCCTCAAATGTACCACGGATCAGGTGACTGGCAGGGGAGCCGAGCCAGTGGGGAAAACCCAAGTAGTGTACAAGTCGGGCTGTGTACCCAAAGCTGCGTGCAAGTCTGGGCTGTGTGCCTGGTGGGTTTAGAGCCTGAGGGCTGGAAACAGTGGTAAAGTGTTCTGTAGTGTCTAATCTGCATTACCAGGAAATGTAGCCCCGTGGGGGTCCATCTATGCTTTGTTTGTTCAGCTTGGATGTGAATAAAAGCCACACTGGAGAATCCCATTCCTGGTTCTGGACATTACAGTTATTGCTTCCTGTGTTCGGATTTACTTGGGTGCCCCTGTTCAGAGTAGCCAAACCTAGGTCCCCTGTGCCGAGTAACTTCATCGTCCCCGAACCCAGTCCCCACCAGGTACTGCTGTCAGCTTCAACAGCATGCCACCTGTCATTTTGCTAGAAAGGCAGGGGTGAGGGGTTACATTTTATTTATGTTTCCTGTTTTTGGTAACAGTAGGTGTGACTGGAGCAGCAGTCGGGAGGAAAAGCAAGTAGGCAGGTGGCAAGAAGGAGTGAGCAATGCTGTGTTGTGACAGCGTCTGTTACAAACAGAAAGTAAAGAAGATGTGGGTATTTTCTTTCTTTTATTTTTTTAGTTTACCCTGTCTGAATTCCTACAAGTGAGTGGCAGTTAGTGACAGGCACTAGGAGCGAGGGAGTGAGCATGGCATCCGTTGCAATCAGGAAGTAGAGGCGATGCAGAGCATAGAGCTGTTTTCATATGGCAGTCAGAAAGGGAGCAAGTGTAGTGAAAGGGAGACATGATATGAAAGCACTAACTAGGGAAGTGCATGGCGCCCGCACAGTAAGCAAATAAAAAAAAAAAAAAAAAAAGAAACTATTGAATGAACGGGCTGCTAATGTAGAGTGTATGCTCCTCAGTCTCGGCAGTAGATTTGTGTGAAGGGGTACTTGGTTCGCAGGAGCAGAGACACGAGCTGTCTCATGGTTACCACCCCCCCCCCATATACACCCACATAGAGGAACCGAGTTGAGTAACGTTTCTTCTTTCTTTTGTTTAATCTTTGTTTCTTTAGTTTTTAAAATAATTATTTAACTGAGTCTGGTTCTGGGAGGTGTAAGTGGAGAGTAAGATGAGTTGAGCAGCAGCAGCCTAATCAGACGGCTGTGTAGGGGGTTATTGAGGAAACTGGTTTCCAGTTATTTAATGGGCGGCCAAGCAAGGATGAAATGAATCTGAAACATAGGGGAATTATAGTTGAAATAAAAAAACAAGGCACTATGTGTGTATGAAAAAATAAAAAGATCTATATGTAGAAGCTTTTTTTTTTTTTTTAAAGAGGAATTGTTGAGATTACTTTCTCACTGTAGGTGGCTATTGGGGGAAAAGGGCATTGGTTTCATTTCTAAAAGTTCTAATGGCACAAAGATTTTGAACATGTACTGCGTCCTTGTTGGCAGGACTAGTTTTTAGCTGTGCCTTAGACACTTCTAATGCATGGCTAACAACCAATCAAGTTGCTCAGAATCCTTTGCCCATTTTATAAATGTCTTACTGCTGCCACTTGCTGACCTTTGCAACTGTTGCTCTAACTTGTGTGGACATGTTCTATGGATGTTGTTTGTGATACACATACAGTGTAGCCCACTAGGATGAAACACAGTGTCTCAGTTTCTGGCAAGAGAAAAAGGGATTCAGTCATTGAAATTGCCTTATTTCCTGCAAGAACTCTGCTGAATTGGGTTTCATTGTGACAGGCGTCACTGTATTTTACGTTTGTCTGAAAGTAAACAATTTTTATTTTCCTGTTATTACAGGAGGTTGCACAATTGAAAAAGTGACTGATGTGCATTGCCCAACCAATGAATATGAAGGTTGGTCTACTGTAACTGCTGAATCTAGTACTTCATAAACTACACATTTTCAAAGAATGATGTAATTGGTGTTTAACATTTTCAGGGAGAATGTGAGATTTGGCCAGTGAAGAAGTGCTAGAAACATGTTGCTCAATCAGTGATGCTAATGGTTGGTGTAGTGCAACTGTTGATAATAATATTTACTGTACAGTATTACTTCATAACTGATGTCATTAGTAAGCAATAAGACACAACAGAGTGTGGGATGTTGCCTGATGTACATCACTACCCACCTGGGGTGGGGCATGCTGTTAAGGTGCTTGCGCCAAGATCCTTTCAGCACATGGAAAGTGCTCTTATCAGGCAACAACCCACATCCCCGGAGTGTCTCATTGCACTTATAAAATGGGTTGAAAAATAAAGTTAAAAAAATTCAAAAATGTAACAAATAGCTGTAATCTCCCCTTCCCTCAGGTAAACAGAATTGGTACAGTATTAAGCAGCACAGATAGCCTCGCAGTAGCAGGCATTTGTAGCAACAGCAGTCCATTCACTCCACTGGCATATTTACCTGGCTCTGTCTTTGGAGAGGAAGGGGGCACACAAGAAACATTTATATTTTTACAGAGTTCTGGTGTGGGCCATGGCACTGGAGGGGCTGCAGAAATTCACTCAGTCACTCACAAAATGAATGTCCACAATCAGGATAGAGTCAAGTGGTAGGTTTAACTCTGACAAGCTGGAACTGACAGAACAACAAAGGTTGCCCACAGGGGCTGCAGGTGCAGTGACAACAGGTACACAGTCCACACTTTTCCAGGTAGTAATTTGCACAGCTACAGGTATGAACCCATCCCCTTTTCTCAGGGGCTCAAATTACTTTTTTAAGTCCATCCCTCTTCTGGGCTATAGACACAAATTGTTTTTGACTGGCCTTTTCCAGGGGCAGACAATGTCCAGAATTCCCCTAATACCACTGCATCCAAACTATGAATTCTTTCACTGGACAGAGTATATCTTTCAAACTGAGGCAACAGTTTCAATGAAAACATTTCAAAAATCCTAACTTCTCTCACTGGGCAATACTGTTCATGTCTTACAAACAGTATGGGCGCAGTTTCAGTGAAACATTTCCAGACTACATGATCTCTTGCTCCTCCTGTACCAGATTGGGCACTTGGGGTACGTCCCTGGACAGAGGAGCATCTCTTTTTTACCAAAACAATTCTGATCCATACTAGAGGGCACTACCTGCAACTGAGCCAGTACTTCCTCAGTGTCTGAAAAATGCCAGGAGTTCCCCGAGCTCAAGGGCAACTCCAAGTTTCCCCACACTGGGCAACGCTTTACACTGAGTCACTTACAGGTAGGGATAGACCCCACATTTACTCATGGTTGTAGAAACATCCACTCCGTAAAGGAGTCTTCACCCTCACAAGGGCACAGAAACACATTCAGCCATCGAAACTGCTCAACGCTGCTCAAATTTACCGACTTCGGGGCTGGCGGGGGGGAGGGTGACCTCCCCCCAGCCCACCCTACACTCCTCCTCTGCGAGCAGGCAGACGGCAACTCCCTACTCTGCACTCAGTGAGAAAACTCTACTCAGCTGCATTCCGTGCCAGGATTCCAGTGTGGCTTATGCTGCTGCGAGAGTTCCATTCCAGTGGAGCCTCTACCAGGCTGACTGACAGACATTGCTATGGGAACCAAAGCAGGTCTTATGGACCTGGGCTGCGCAGTAGACCTACCTAGCCACCTACTCTAACCTATACTAATAGGGTTCTGGGAACCCTGGGGAACCCTGAGGTTACATAGAAATAAAAACATTAAAATGTGTTTTATTTACATACGAACATATGAATGTGCCAGCAGAAACAGACCACCCGGTCTATCTAAGTCTGCTCGAGTGTACAGTTAGCACCCTAGCTTGCAGCTGCCTCACCCCCTCCATTTATCATCCCACTGCCACCCCACCTCACTCTCCCTGTTCCCTGTCCCATGCCCTTTTGAAACTGTTTGCAGATTTCATGATACCACCCATTCTGGTAGGGCATTCCATTTTACTGCAGCCCTCTCTGTGAAATAGTGTCTCCTCATTTCCTTCCTAAATCTTCCCCCCTCTATTCTTAGCGCATGCCCCCTGGTGACCCTCCCACTCCTTAACTTAAAGACCCCATCTGCCCCATCCTTATTGATTCCCCTCAGATATTTGAATGTCTCTGTCTTGTCTCCCTGTCCCTTCTATCCTCCAGGGTGTACATGTTCAGGTCTCTCAGCCTGTTGTCATAGTCTGTCCCTTCCATTCCACATCATATCTTTGTTGACCTCCTCTGCACCCCCACCAGTAGCCTGATATCATGCTTTAGGTATGGCCTCCAAAACTGCACACAATATTCTAAGTGCGGCCTTACCAGCGACCTGTAGGAGGCAAGCTCACTGCTCTGCGCCTGGACGAAAAAACCCTCGCTATGCACCCCAGCATTTTGTTCTCTTTTGCAGCCGCTCTTCTGCACTGGGCAGTGTTGTCCATGGTCCCTCTTATCATTACCCCTAGGTTCTTTTCCTCCTCAGTGATCCCCATCCTAACCCCTCCCAGGCAGTATTCTCTCCTTGGGTTCTTCACCCCAAAGTGCATAACCTTACACTTCTTTGCATTGAACCCCAGCTATCACCTCTCTGACTGCTCCTCTGGCTTGCTTAGGTCCCCCTGCAGCTGCCTCCATCCCTCCTCTCCATTCACCACTGCTCCGATTTTGGTGTCATCAGCGAACAGACTTATCTTGCTCACTATCCCATGTGCAATGTCTGATATGAAGAGCCCAAACAATACTGGCCCAAACACAGAGCCCTGTGGCACCCCACTTGTCATCGGCCTTGGAGTTGAGAGCTCCCCTCTCACCACAACCCGTTGCAGCCTCCCACTAAGCCAGCTTGTAATCCAGTTCATCATTTTTGGCCCTACCCCTACACCAGTTAGTTTCCCCCCAAGCTGCCCATGAGGCACAGAATAGAAGGCCTTGCTGAAGTCCAAGTAAAGAACATCCACCGCATGACCCTTTTCCAGCTCACCTGTCACCCAGTCATAATATTGTATCAGGTTGGTTTGACAAGACTTTCCTGAAACAAACCCATGCTGCCTCACATCCTGGAAGCCATTGTCCTCCAGGTACGACACCAGTCTTTCCTTTAGTATTGTCTCCATGAGTTTGCACACTATGGAGGTGAGACTTACCGGGCGATAATTACCTGGTTCATCCCTTGGTCCACTCTTGTGTAACGGTACTACATGTGCCATCCTCCAGTCCAGTGGCATGCATCCTGACTCCAGTGAGGTGCCGCACAGATCCGCCAGTGGCTCCGCCAACACTTCCACCATCTCCCTCAGCACCCTGGGGTGGATGCCATCTAGCCCTGGTGCCTTGTCTAACTTCAGTGCCCTCAGTCCCTCTAGGACTCTACTTGCCTCAATTCTTCCATCTGTTGCCTCCTCTCCCCCTGTCCCCACCCTCCCAGCCCATGGTGGTAGCAGTCCCCCTTTTCTTCCATGAACACTGAGCAAAAGTATTCATTCAGTGCTTCTGCCTCTCCTCACCCTTTTCTGTCCACTCCCCAACCCTTTTTATCCTCACTATTGTCTCCTTGCACTTCCTTTTCTCCCTGATGTATCTGAAAAAGTCTTTCTTCCCCCATTAATTCCCTGCACTAATCTCAGCTCCCTCTGGGCCTTGGCTTCTCTCACTTTTCTGGTCACCTCCCTGGACCGTCTTGCATACTCCTCCCTGTCCACTTCCTTCCCTGTCCTTCTATACCTCTGGTGCACCTCTCATTTTGCTGTCACCACCTCCAGTACCTCGCTGTTCAACCAGCATGGTTTTATTGCTCTGCTCCTCTTACTCGGTGTCTTGGTGCAGGCTTCTGTTGCCTCTGTAATACCCCATTTAATAATATCCCATTTCTGCTCTGCATCCATCTCCTGCCATATGCCTTCTCGTTTCCCTTTCAGTACTTCCTGCATCCTCCCAAAGTCTGCCCCCCTGAAGTTTAGTACCTGAGTAACTGATTTCTCTGCCTCCCCGCACATTGTGATATTAAACCACACCATTTGGTGATCGCTGTTGGCTAGTGGGTCCTCCACCTTTATTTCCCTTACTGCCTCCCCATTCAAAAACACCAGATCTAAAGTGTTCTTCAGCCTAGTAGGTACACTAACCAACTGTGTCAGGAGACCTTCCTGGATTGTGTCCAGGAGCACTTGCTTCCTAGCACTGGAGGTGACTGGAATGCTCCAGTCAACCCCCAGCCAGTTTAAATCCCCCACATTTTAATGGTAAATAGTTCCTAAATGTGGTCAGATATATGTGGTAAACTAATAGTGTTTGTAGTGGTTGTTCTACAAGTATTGTGTGCTTGTTATTTTAGTACTGCTTCTGGTAGTATTTGTTTCCTTCTTTTTTTTCCCTTTGCCCACCCCCACCACCATCCCCTGTGGCCTTTTCTTTCCTCCTGTTTTTGCCCCCCCGCCCCAATTTGATGTTTTGAAGGGAGTGCAATTGGAGTACAGTGAAAGCTGCTGGTGACACTGATTTACGTTGGAGAACAGTGAAAACTGGTGGTAGCATGGGTTTGCTTAGTGTGTGTAGCTCTATTTGACTGTTTTGTTTAAAAAAAAAAAAAACATTTGTGGCTGTTAAAAGTGGATCTTTGTTTGCACTATGTACAGTGCTTTTGTGGGGAAGGGACCAGTTTTGTATGTGGTGGCGGAGTGGGCGGGTGAGTGGAAATAGGACATGCAGCCAGGCCTGTAGGTGTGAGGGGGTGCATTGTGAAGCTGGGTGTGTGGTGATCAGTATGCCAGTAGATTTCATTTATAACTGTGGATTAGAGGCCTCCAACAAAGTAGTAGAAAAAGGAAAGAAACTGAAGGTAATATAATGTTTTTTTTTCCTTAATGCACAATTTGTTAGGTGTGGTGTTGGAGAGGTCTTTAAAAGTGTAACAAATATTTTCATTGTGTGTTACAGCACGTAGTGGGTGTTAATGTTTTGTACTGTATTAACATGGCTGCCAGAAACTTTTCTTCAAAAGCTTCTGGCAGGCAAGGATATGTGGGCTGCGCTGTGTCATTCATTAAAAGTGCCAGCTGCAGGGTGGTTGTCCTACAAGGACATGGGTCCTTACCAATCAGTGTCATCGAGGCACAGGTCAGAAAGCATAGGGAAAACCAAAACCAGTTGTAGAATTTACCAAGAATTATTTATTTACACTAGCAGTATCATAAAATAAACTTGTTCAGTATAACTATTTACAAAGGCAAAATCAAGTTTTCTTTCGGTCTCTGTGTCCCTTGTTCTCCTGATCTTTCTTGCAGTTGCAGCTTAGCTCTTTTATGTCTTTTCAACCCCCACTCTTAGCAAGCATCCTGTTCTTGTAAGTTTCAGGAGCTGCAAGAATACATTGTGCTTCTTGAACTGAGGCCCCTTCTGTAGTGTTTGTAAAAGGTTGGAAGATTTGCATTCAAGTAACCTCTAGAGTTTACAGTAGCTTTATGCAATCATCTCAAAATATAATTATATACATTTCAACAGTAATGCTATATATTTTCCTAAACAAAAGGATCCCAATACCAGTTATGTTTCCATACAATGAATTACATATATTTTTATATTAGCAGATATATAAGGGAGGAAAAACAAATAGCAAGAGAGGACTGAGATACAGTGAGTGCCAAAGAATTGTGAGATTGTCGGGGTGATCAAATCTGAAGTTTCACAGGACAATTGTGTTGCGCAACCAGACAAAGAGACAGAAAAGGAAAGATCCTTGCATTTTAAACACTTCCTCTAACAACTGGGACAGGGTCCTATTCTACCCGGTCACATACACCCCCCTCCTTAAGAGGGAACCTGTTTTATTAAACATGTTTTCAAACCCTTTTATTCTCTAACATTTGCTGCTAACTTTCATAAATTAAGCACATGTGCATTAATCTTTTTTTTTTTTTCCTAACAGTACAGCAAGCAGTAAAGTCGGATCTCGCACATTTGTTTTTCAACCTTCTGGACCCTCAATTCCTGATCCATATCTTAACAGAAAATCAGCATTGTTATTCTCTTTACCAGATTTGTGTATCAGAGTGAATTTAAATGGCTGTAGTGCCAGGTACCACCTTGTGATTCTGGAATTTTTATCTTTCATCTGATTAAGCCAACAGAGAGGATTGTGGTCTGTTTCAAGAACAAAGTCAGTTCCTAGCAAATAAAACTTAAGGGACTCCACGGCCCACTTTGCTGCTAGACTTTCCTTTTCGACAGTGGAGCACCTTTTCTCATTTGTCATGCAACTTCCTGCGTATGTACAGAATAGGATGTTCTGTCCCATCTACATTTTGACTCAGTACTGCACCTAGGCCTACCTGTGATGCATCTGTTTGTCACAAAAATGTTTTTTCAAAGTCTGGGCTTCTTAAAATGGGCTGAACACAATGCAGCCTTAATGGCTTGAAAAGTTTCCTCACACTCCGGGGTCCATTTCACATTATTTGGGCACCATTGTTTCATGAGTTCAGTTGCTAACTCTGCAAAGTTGGGAGCAAATCTCTGATAACCAACCAGCCCTAGAAAAATGACCTGCCATGTTTCTCTGTTTTAGGTAAAGGGCTGTTAGCTACAGCTTCTATTTTAGAAACCTCTTGCCATTCTCCATTTCCCAACACATAGCCCAAATATCTGGTTTCTTGCATGCCCAATGCACATTTAGTAGGATTAATAGTCAGACCTGCATTTTTGATAGCTTGGATAACTGCTTGTAGGTGTTCCAGGTGGCTTTTCCAATCTGGACTGTACACTACAACATCATCCAGGTATGCAGCACAATAACCAGTGTGAGGTAATAAAATGACATCCATGTACTGTTGAAATGTAGCTGGCATACCATGGAAACATAGAATTTGATGGCAGATAAGGACCGCTTGGCCCACCTAGTCTGCCCATTTTCCTACCTAACGGATAAGCTGAAGATCCTAGTTAACCAACAGCCTATTTCTTCCTACCCCCCCCACTAGAATTGTATTATGTCTGTCTCATGCCTTTTTGAATTCCCCCACTGTTTTTGACTCTAAGACCTCCTCAGGAAGGCCGTTCCATGCATCTACAATCCTCTCTGTGAAGAAATACTTCCTCACATTACCTCTGTGCCGTCCTCCCTCTATCTTCAAATTGTGCCCCCACATCTCTTTTTCTGAAAGATGCTACCTTCTTGGACTTTGTTGATTCCCTTGAGGTATTTGAAAGTTTCTATCATGTACCCCCTCTCCCTTCTTCCCTCGAGGCTATACATCTTGAGCTCCTTTAATCTTTCTTCATATGTCTTCTGGTGCAGACCCTGCACCATTTGATTGCCCTCTCAGACAGCGTCCACCCTGTCTATGTCTTTGCAAAGATGGGGTCTCCAGAACTGTACACAGTACTCCAGATGTGGTCTTACCATCTGTCTGTACAGAGGGCCAACAACTTCCTGTTTTCTACTGGTGATGCCTCTCCCTATGCATCCCAGTATCCCCACAGCCCTCCTTACTGCCTTCTCACATTTCTGGCCCACATTTAGGTCGTCTGATATGACTACCCCCAGGTCCCTTTCCATTTTTGTTGTTGTCAGTATCTCACTACTCATTGTGTACTCTTCCCCTGGGTTTTTGTTTCCCAGGTGCATTACTTTGCACTTCTTTGCATTGAATCTAAGCTGCCATACATTTGACCATTCCTCCAACCTTGCCAAGTCCCTTTTCATCCTTTCCACCCCACCTTGTGTATCAACCCTATTGCAGATCTTTGCATCATCTGCAAAGAAACATACTTTCCCTTCCAGTCCCTCTGCAATGTTACTTATAAAGACATTAAAAGGACTCGACCCAGTACTGAACCCTGCGGTACCCCACTAGTAACCCCCCTTTCTTCACTGTGGACTCCATTTACTATTACCCATTGTGTCCTGTTGTCCAGCCAGTGTTTTACCCAGTCTACCACCCTGGGACCCACTCCCAGGCTGGCTAATTTGTTTATTAATCTTTTGTGCAGGACTGGGTCAAATGTCTTGCTAAAGTCTAGGTAGACCATGTCCACAGCCCCTCCCTGGTCTACTACTTTGGTTACCCAGTCAAAGAAATCAATTAGATTTGTCTGACATGACCTTCCTGCTATGAATCCATGCTGCCTTGGGTCCTGTGCCCCATTGGCTTCTAGGTACTCAACAATTTTTCCTTCAGAAGTGATTCCATCATTTTCCCTACCACAGAGGTCAAACTGACAGGTCTGTAGTTTCCAGCCTCTGTCTTGCTCCCACTTTTGTGAAGGGGAATCACATCCGCCCTCCTCTAGTCCTCAGGTACCACACCATCCTCCCATTGTTTATTAAAAAGGGTAGTCAGTAGTGTTACTAGTTCTTCCCTTAGTTCTTTTAGAATTCTGGGGTAAATCCCATCAGGCCCCATTGCTTTATCCACCTTCAGTTTTAACAGTTCTTTCAGAACCCTTTCTTCCATGAAAGGACTAATATCAACCTCCCTATCCAGAGTGCTTCTTTTGACTGGATTAGGTATCTCCCCCTGCTTTTCCATTGTGAATACTGAGCAGAAGTATTTGTTCAGTATCCCTGCTTTTTCACTGTCGCTCTCTGCCCAACCACCTTCCTCTTTGTTCAGCCTCAGTATCCCTGCCTTAGGCTTTCTTTGCTCCCTAATGTACCCATAAAAGGTTTTATTCCCCTTCTTAACTGAGTTGGCTATCTTTTCCTTGGTTTATGCATTTGCTATTCTGACTGCCCTCTCTGCTTCCTTCTGCTTTAACTGGTACAGTTCTCTGTCCTGCTCCTTCTGTGTTTCTTTATACTTCCTGAATGCTATCCTTTTCTCTCTAACCTTCCCCGCACCTTCTTTTGAGAACCTTAGTGTTTTTTTCTTTTGTTTTGATTTATTTATTTGCTTCACACAAAGGCTTGTTGCCTCTGTGATGGCAGTTTTGATGTTTTCCCATTGTTGCTCCACCCGACATTCTTGCCCGTTTGCTAGTGCTTTTCTGAGGCACTCTCCCATTTTGGCAAAATCAGCCCTCCTGAAGTCCAGTACCTTCACTTTTGTATGGCTTGACTCTACAGCTAAGTTTATCATGAACTACACTGTTTGGTGGTCACTTGTTCCCAGATGGCTACCCACTTCAAGATCAGAGATCCTGTCTCCATCCCCATTTGAGAGTCCCAGGTCTAAGATTGCTCCCTCCCGAGTGGGTTCCAAAACTAGCTGTCTGAGGCATGCCCCATGTAGGGCATCGAGAATGGCCCTGCTCTTGGATGTGGCTGCAGCAAAGGTGTTCCAGTTAACTGCTGGCATATTCAGGTCCCACATCAGCAATATCTTCCCTTTTTCTGCATTCAGAGGATGCCTTCTATCATTTCCTTGTCAATTTCCTTCCCTTGAGATGGAGGTCTGTATACAACCCCTGTGCGGATTGTGGTGTCATTTCCAGTCTCCAGGGTGACCCACAGTGCCTCCTCTCCTCCCTGTTTACCCTTTAGTTCTATTGCTTTGATCCTTTCCCTTACAAAGAGAGCTGCTCCTCCTCCTCTCCTTCCCTCCCTGTGCCTCCTGTAGATTGTGTACCCTGGTATGTTGACATCCCAGTCATGGTTCTCTGTGTACCATGTTTCTGTGACTGCCACAATATCCAGGCATCCCTCTTCCATCAAAACCAAATGGCATGGTGGTGAACTGATAGAATCATATGGGGTGGTAAATGCAGTTTTGTCTCTGGATTCATTAGCTAAAGTTATTTGCCAATAACCCTTGATGAGATCTTGGGTACTGATATACTTTGCACTCCCCAGTCTGTCCACCAGATCATCTATTCTAGGCATAGGATAACTGTTAAATTCTGACAATTAAGTTTCCTAAAATTAAGGCAGATTCTAACACCCCCTTCTTTTTTGTTTACAATTACCCTGGGAGATGACCAAGCACTCCTTGTCTCCTCTATGATACCCAATTATTTCATTTTTTGTATTTCCTTAACCACGTCAGCTCTTAACCACTCTGGCAACCTGTATGTTTTTTGTCTAACAGGATGAGCATTCCTTGTCACTATTATGTGCTCAACCCCTTTTGCTCAACCTGTTACTGTGGTAAAAGTACTGTTAAATGTCTTTAGCACATTACAAATGTCTGCAGTTTGTTCTGAGGTTGAGGAAACATTCACCTTTACAGCACGAGCATTTACAATTTGTTCCAGTCTATCACAGGCTACATCAATATGTTTTTTATCAGTTTCTGGTAAAACTAGCAAAGCAGCTTTTGGCATTTTTTCAACCCATTTCTTGAGGAAGTTAGCGTGGTATATCTTAGTATGATTTTTCCTGTCAGGGGTCTCAGTCTCGTAGTTAACAGCGCCAGCACATCTGAAAACCTTATATGGCCCTTGCCACTTCATTAACAATTTATTTTCTGTTGTGGACAACAGTAGCAAAACCTTTTCACCTGGTTCGAAAACTTTTTCTTCTACCCCATGATCATAATATACCTTCTGCTGATTTTGGGCCTCTTCCTGATTGCCTTGGGCAATTTCAACATATTTTGCTAGCTTCTTTCTTAGGGCACACATATTAGATGTTATAGATTGTTTCTGAGTGGGATTATCTTCCCACGTTTTTTTTTTATCACATCCAGTGGCTCTCTTGGCTG
Source organism: Neoceratodus forsteri (assembly GCA_016271365.2). Classification (NCBI taxonomy): domain Eukaryota; kingdom Metazoa; phylum Chordata; order Ceratodontiformes; family Ceratodontidae; genus Neoceratodus; species Neoceratodus forsteri. The sequence continues at coordinate 727,846,120 of CM057449.1, read as the reverse complement.
CCTACCATACAGCATTTCAAACGGTGAAAACCCTGTTGATGCCTGTGGCACTTCTCTGTAGGCAAAACATAGGTAAGGCAAGTATTGGTCTCAGTCTGTCCCTTCCTCTTTTACAAACCTTTTTAACTTGTGTTTTAGGGTTTGGTTAAAACACTCAACAAGACCATCTGTCTGAGGGTGATGGGGAAGGTTCTTATGGCAGTGATACCTAGTAGTCTGTACAGCTCCTTAAGGTATGCAGCACCAAAATTACTACCCTGATCAGTAATAATTTCTTTAGGTATGCCCACTCTGCTGAAAATTTTGGCAAGCTCTACTGCAACTTTTGGGGCTGTAACAGTATGCATTGGAACTGCTTCTGGGTATCGAGTAGAATAGTCGCATACTACCAGGATAAATCTGTTACCCTTTTTATGTTTGCTTGCACGCATGTGTAAGAAACTTAGTGCCATCATCGGAGTCTTTGGAGGTGTGTCAGCCCTCTTCCAATTCAGTCAGTGTGTTTGCAGGTGCGGCTGCAGTTCTCCAATGCCTGCTGGAGCTGTCTATGACAGCTCCAAAATGCAGTGGCATACAATTTAAAGGGGGAGCTACGCTCCGGTGAGCAGTGATCAGAATATCACCTGCTCATGCGCGCTCCCACTCACACACACATGCTGCTGCTGCTGCTCCCCAAGCACACACTGTATAGCCGGCGGGGTGCCAATCCCGTTAGCTTGCTCGCCCCTCAAAACACAGTTTCATATGCCATGCTGGTGCCCACCCCAGCGTGGTTACTTTTTTTTTATAGCCAACGGGGTGCCTAATCCCCGCCGGCTCCACTGTGTCTCCCCAGTACAGGGTGCCACGCTGGGAGCCCTCCCAGCGTGGCAACAGATGCTGGTGCCCAATCCCGTCGGCTTCACGCCTCCAGCCATTCTTCGCCATGCTGGGAGCCCATCCCAGCATGGCAACGTCCCACGCATCTTTAAAACAAAAAAGTGTAAAGAAAAAACGTCCCTCACAGTCTCCTGCCCCCACAACCCGCGACCCACCCACTGTGCACCTTGCCTCCACTGACACACCCTCACCCCATACTTACTCCGAGTCTGGCGCGATGATCTTGGTGGACCGGGAACACGTCTGCACTCTTCAAAGCCGACCGTGAACTGAGGAAATGCTGTAAGCTGTATAATGGGATAGATAGGGTTTTTCAACTTTGTTGCATATCTCAGACATTTTTGGAATTTTTGCACCAAATTTTCAACATGGGGTTTTGGGACCCCTCCTCATAGATGTTGCACTGTCATGCGTGCCGAGGCCCAAGGGTGATTTGCCAGCCTGCAGAAATCATCTTTCGGAATGATTAATGAAATGACACTGCCAGTGTTCATAAGGTGGGCTCTCAAAAAGCCTATTTTTAAAACGAAAAAATTCTAAAAGCTATTTGTTTCTGGCGATGGTTAGCGGTTCTCACCTGCGCTCGTAAGTTCTTGAATTTCAATATTTTCACTCCAGATTTTCAACATTGCCATTTTACCACACCTCCTTGCGAGCAGTGCAGCTGTCATTTTTCACATCTCACCTAAAACGTGTTTCCGCCCATGTAGTGCACAATGGCGCAGTTGGTGTGCGAAATCAATGTACGGGACACATTAAGAAAATCACAGTGACACGGTTCATGAGCAGAGATCTTAAAATGGCAGTGTTGAAAATTTGGTGAAAAAAATTCCCATTTTAGCTAACAAACTGATATTGCCACTGTTCATGAGGTGGGGGTCACAAAAAAAAATGTTGAAAATTTGGAGTGAAAATACCAACAAATGCCTGAGGCGTTAGGGTTTCCGACCATAACGACCCACCCTGTACAGAATGACAGGCATCAGGGGTGTGACTTGGGATCCTTGCCTGTCATGCTCATACCATTCCACCCCCACCCACACCCTGCAGCCAGTGAGAGGCATCAAGGTGTGCCTCGGACTCTTCGGGCCCAAACTTCACCCCATTCTTCTATACCACACCCATCTCACCATATTTCCTGATGGAATGGGGTGCGCCAAGAACCAGAACCTCAAACACACATTGACACTTGTCGTGTCCGCGGGGTAGGTGTGGTGAAATGGCGTGGTTGTTATGCCTGATGACCCAAAGGCACACCCCAATGCCTGTCGCTCTCCGCAGGATGGTGGTGGGGTTGGCTTCAGTTCAATACTTCGCTGCCATTCCTATTATGCAGCTCTGTAACTTCTACACTACCAATGCCAATGCCAATGCCAGCAAGCAAACATTCGGCATTGACAAATGCTTGTTACTTTCGTCTAAAGGACCAACCACATCCATTGCAATTCTCTCAAAAGGCACGTCTGTCAAGGGTAGGGGCACCTTGTCCTTTCTTGTGACTGGGGCTACTTTCTGACACTCAGCACAGGAATTACAATAGGTAGCAACATCTTCATGAATTCCAGGCCAGTAAAATCTGTACAGCAATCTGGCAAGGGTGTGATCCCTCTCTGAGCGATCAGCCATAGGACTATCATGTGCTATCTGTAACAGCTCTGTTCTGTACTTCTGTGGTATAACCAGTTGTTCTGTCTGTTCCTGTGTCTGAGGTTTAACCCAAACTCCATACAGTAATCCATTGCATTTTTAAAATATTGGTCCACCCTGTTTTGGTTTCACCCCCAGCGGTTTGAAATAACCGTGGAAAGAAATGTCAGCTTGCTCTGAAAGAAAATCAAAATCAGTTAACAATTTAGTTTCAGTATTTTCATATTTTAACCCTATATGTCCATCAGTCATTTCTTGCCACAGTTTCTTTAGGCATTGTCTTTCCTTCCTGGATGTCTGGATCTTGGAGCTGTGCTCAAACAAGTCTGAATCAAAATCACTGAAAGGAAAAGTGTCCCCACCATCTGAAATTTCCTTTGCCTGAGCTCTTGTCACCACAGCTACTGAAACATCAGGATTTACTCCCTCCTTGATTAGCTCAGCAAATCCTGGAAAGTCATTACCAATAGCCACAGGTACAGGTAGCTTAGGTACTACCTCCACTTTCATTTGGTGCGACAAACCCTTAACGGTCAGAGTCACTTGGGTGGTGGGATAGAATCGAGTGTCCCCATGGATGCAGATGACACCAGTATCTGGTCCTTTTTGGACAATATTTTCCCACACTTTAACATGCACTAGGGTCTGTCTGCTTCCTGAATCAATGAGTCCCTCCACTGTCTTATCCCCCACCTTCACATCTGTTTAAGTACTTGCCCCAACTTGCCAAGGACAAATCTGCTCCAGTGCCACTCTCCTTACTACAGCAATTTCTTGCAAAATACCCTGGCTTATTACAGTTATAGCAGATAATGTCTTTGGGCCTATATTTGTTACCCCCACCAGAGTTCTTATCAGGCTTGGAGTTTAAATGGGAAAAAGAATGTCATACCGGTGCTTGGCTGTTACCTTGCTGCTGTGGCATCTGTCTGGCCATTTGGTAGTCCTTGGCCAAAGAAATAGCCTTTTTCCCACTCTCTGGTGAGTGTTTATTTACCAGAGTTGCACATCTGTAGGCAAGATGCTGACAAATTGCTCCATGGCAAATGTGTCCATGATCTATGGGACTGTTTTGCTCTCTGGTTGGATCCATTTTATCAGGAGTTCTCTGAATCGGGTGAAGGCTTCTCAAGGATTGTCGACTGAGTTGTACCTCAGAGATCAGACTCACTGCCTGTATGTCTCTCTGGAGATGTCATACCTTTTCAGGATTTCACTTTTCACCAGGTCATAGTTTTCTGACTGTGCAGTGTCCATACTGCTGTAGGTAAGTTGGGCTTTCCCTGTCAGGTAGGGTACCAGTCTGATTGTCCATTGTTGCTTTGGCCATTGGCAGGCTGTGGCAACTCTTTCAAAAGTTGTCAAGTATGCCTTGGTATTATCTGAGGGACACAACTTTGTAAGTTTAATGGCTTTTAAGTTGCTTGCATTTTGTTGCTCATCTGGGTCTGTGTCAGAGCCTCTCTGCCTTTGATAGCTTGCAAGGCATCCAGCCATTGCTGCTCCTGTTGCTGACTCTCTTCTTTCATCTGCTGCTCCTGTCACTGCATCTTTTCTCTCCTCTGTGATTCTAAATGTTGAAGCTCTTTTTTCTCTCTGCTTCTTCATCTTTTTGTTATATAGACCACCATTTGAAAATGTCCATCAGGCTTTCAGGTTCTGTCCCTGCCCATTCTTTTTCCATAACTTATGCTGGTTGTACAATCTCTGACTGGACTTCTGTCTCTGCTAGTTTGGCTGCCATTCTCCTGGTAACCACTCCTGGACTTGCTCCTGCAGAATTCATACCTTCCTCTGTGCTTCCCTGGTACTAGGTCCAGTACCCATGCACAAAAACTCCTGTCTTAAGGTATGCACGGTGTAAATCCCACTTATGCTGACACCATCTGTCAACAAGGCACAGGTCAGTAAGCATAGGGAAAACCAGGAGCAGTTGTAGAATTCACCCAAAAGTATTTCTTTACACTAGGAGTATCATAAAATAAACTTGTTCAGTATAACTATCTACAAAGGCAAAATAAAATAGTTTTCTTTCAGTCTCTGTGTCCCTTGATCTCCTAATCTTTCTTGCAGTTCCAGCTTAGCTCTTTTATGTCTTTTCAGCCCCCACTCTTAGCAAGCATCCTGCTCTTGTAAGTTTCAGGAGCTGCTAGAACACATTGTGCTTCTTGAGCTGAGGTCCCTTCTGTAGCTTTTGCAAAAGGCTGGAAGATTTGCACTCAAGTAACCTCTAGAGTTTACAATAGCTTTCTGCAATCATCTTAAAATATTATTATATACATTTCAATAGTAATGATGTATATTTTCTTAAACAAAAGGACCCCAATACCAGTTACATTTCCATACAATGAATTGCATATATTTTTATATTAGCAGATATGCAAGGGAGGAAAAACAGACAACAAGAGAGGACTGAGATACAGTGACAGCCAAAGAATTGTGAGATTGTCAGGGTGATCAAATCCGAAGTCTCACAGGACAATTGTGTTGCGCCAACCAGACAAAGAAGAGACAGAAAAGGAAACATCCTTGCATTTTAAACACTTCCTCTAACAACTGGGACAGGGTCCTATTCTACCCTGTCATAATCAGGACATAGGATTGGTCTTCCCCATTTTATAGTAAAGAGTATTGTCCATTTATAGGTGCAATGGGAGATTCCAACGCTGAAGAAGTGCTGGAAACATATTGTCCAAACAATGAATGTGAAGGTTGGTTTACTATAAGTGTTGAACTTGGTTCCCATCCCCCTCCTTCTCACCTAGTACCTGTTCTACTTTTCCTCCCCCTCCTGCATCCTCTCCACCCGTCTTCACCATAGTCCTTCTGGTATTCCCCCTCCCACCCTAAAATAGCTGTGTTTCCCTGATCTGGATCAGGCATTGTAGGTGTTCTGTATCCTTGCCATCCACTAATCAAGTAGTTAACCTTGTACCCTTGCCAGTTCCTCCCAGATAGTGTTGTGTACAAACTGCCTATATAATATGTTTGCCTCGATCTGTTGTAAGCCTTCTGTATCACTGTTCTAGTTATCTGATATGGTATTTTTTCTATATTTTTGTTGATTGTACATAAATGTATTTTACTTTGACATTGTTGATTGTAAATGTATGTACTATTCTATGACCCGGCTCTAACCAGATCCACCTTGCAAATGAGCTTTGCTCAATGGTGTTCACCTGGATAAATAAAGATTTTGATTGATTGATTGAACTGAATAGTTCCTATACAGCATTACTTTATAACTGATGTTGTAATAACTAGTATTGTCCATTTGCACATATCATATGCAATTTCAACCATGACAAAGTGTTAAAAATAGAATGCATTGATAATGAATAAGAATTTTGTTTGTCAGTTGCACATTCTAAGTCTGATCTTAAGTTATTACTTAAGCATGCTGTCATTGTAGTGGTTCCACCAAGCCGCATCATCAGGAATTCTGTTGACTGGCATTACAGCAATGGCACAATGCCAACAGTTGGCATTGCGCTGTCAGTGGAAACAAGTGTTTTTTCAGGGGGGCTTCTCTCCCTGCACGCCCCGCACTATAGATTATCATCAGCTCCAAGTCGGAGTTGTTTCGGGGAGATGGTGAACTCCCCGGAGACAGCTGTGTTGGAAAACCCGTGGACCATCACAGTGACAGCCAGTTCTGTCACTGTGATGGTCTTTGCTGTTTTTCCATCGCTGCGGTAATGGTATACGCATCGTAGCAATGTATTGTTGCATATTCTGTTACGATGGCGGATGCTACCAACACAGATGAACTGTTGGAAACCAACTGGTCATATCAAGAAGCTGTAGGCTTATCAAACAAATATGGGATGTATGTGTAATGTTGTCTCTATGTTCATCTAATAATGGTTTGTTCTCTTTTGCAGATGTAATGGCAGAGTGCAACAGTCACAAGGTGCAGGAAAACAATTCAGATAACGATCAAGGTTTGTCATTTTTTCTTGCTATAGTGGAGACACCTCTTAATGTTGCACTTTGTACAAAGGGACCCATTCTCAGAGCCAACCAGCAGCATGGCCTAAACAGGTGCACTGCACTACGGATATCTCCAGCTGGATCTGTGCCAACATTTAGACAGCACCACTCTACTGGCTGAAGCTACCTGTCTGAATGTAGGGGCTTGGTAATGGGGTGCATAGTCATGGCAGATAGAGACTATGTGCCATGGTAGCACAGCGTAGGGTGGAAGACAGTTCTTAGCAGCATAGCGCAACTGAAACAGCATGGCGCCATGTCTCCCATGGTCCATATTGAGCCCTGTCATGCAAATGAGCCCATTGGGCATGAACAGTGCTAACAGGCCTGGTGTGTGCCCATTATGGGCTTATTTTCATGCTGTGCTATGCTGAATGTGCCCATGTTGGGTATGGGTGCTGCAACAGAAGGTCGTCCCTTATGGCTAGGGTCCCCCCTCCCCAAACACTCTTCTATACATATGTTCATGTTCCCTGGTGGCCAGTGGTCCCCACTACCCCAGCAAGTATGGTCCCACCACCCCATATCCTTTCCCGGTCAAGTAACCCCCACCCCTTCACCATAGATGGCGACTGGCACAGCCTTCCTGTCCACTATGGCCAGCTGCTGTCTGAGTTGTCAGCAAGCACGTACTTTAGAAACAGCTGTCGCAGTATGCACTCGCTGACAGATCAGATGGCGGCTGGCTGTGGTAGTGAGAGGAGGGCTGTGACAGTCACCATCTTTGTTGAAGGAGTTGTTGGTTACTGGGCCATGAAAAGGGAGGCAGGGTGATGGGTCAACACCTGCTGAAGTGAGGGGGGACCATTGGACATCAGGGAACATGAACATATGTATGAAGGAGTGTTTGGGGGTGGGGTTGGGACTGTAGACACCAGGGATGTATGTCATTCCCAGGAGTGGATGTGGTGTGAGTCACCAGCCCTGTTTGCACACAGTTTAGAGCACTGTCTGTGGTGTGAAACTGTGCCATGTAGCTGGCCATTTAGCACAGCTGAAACCACTGAATACATTGCAGCACCCTGTATGTAGGAGTAATTTCTCATTTGTATGTGTGCTGCGATAAATTCTGCATGCCTGTGCAGTCAGGGTTACATTGCACAATGGGGGCCTCTGAATATGGCCCACCTCAGACAGCTGGCACTATTCCCAGTTAGCATGGCACAAACCTGGTTTGTGCTGCAGTAACTGTTTGAATACATCTCCCAAATACTTATAATCCTTAATATATTGCAGACAGAAGATAAGGTGACAAAGATCCTGTTTTATTGCCAATATTCTCAGTAAGTGATAATACCCTCCAGGGTGGGCAGTGTTGGGCTATACCAGACCACGCAGGGGCATAATGAGGTCTGACTCTGCAGGTGGAGGGCGTTATAGCCCCTGGAAGGTCCAGTATAGCTTAATACCGACCATTCTGCAGGGTATTGTTGTGCTTAAAAATTGGTGAGATAGTACAAATTTGAATAAAAATTTGATAAAATAAAATATGTTAAATAGTTGCAAAAAACCATTTGTGGTAAAATAGTCCTTTTACTGGTACGTTACCAGTAGAGTGCACTGCAACACTAAGCATATCAGCATGATACTGTGAGATGTGAGCTTTTGTTTCTTTCTTGTCCTCTACCCTTCCTTCCTTTGGATAGTAGTGAGTGCGGTTAGGACTGTCATAGTAAGTGGGAGTTGTGACCATTTGCTGGCCCTTAAAATATGCATGTCTTGGATCTTGGTCTGAAGGGATGGCAGAGTGAGTGGCTGTGGAGAATGTCATAAGACACGCAGTCGGTAACTGTGACCCCACGCTCAGACCTGATAGCTGAGCGGATAAGGTGAGACAGTAATTTATAGTACTATGGTGCTAATGTTTACTTTTGCACACAAACTGTGGTGCTAATGTTTACTTTTCTAGAAAACTAAATAGCAGGTGAACTGATCCGTGTATGATCAGCAAGGTGGGGGGGGGTTGCTCAATCTTTCACTAAGCCCCCCAAAAAATGTCTACTACCTCTGTTTTTAAAATTCTGTCAGGTGTCACAGGGATATCAGTGTGTGGTGTGCCTGGGTGTGGTGGAACCTTTTCTAGCTGGGCACTGTTGCCACATAAATGCATGGGTATGAGCTTGGTAAAGCCATTTAGCTTGCAGGACTTGATCTTGCCATTTTCTAAGCAATGCTAAATGACTGGATATAATGAAATCACAATTAATTATTATCAGAAGCATTTAGGATGACCTTGATTCACACAGTTTATGATTACTGAAAATCATAGTCATACTGTCCCTGTGAGTGGTCAGTTCTTTTTTTCCCCCTTGAAAAGTAGTGCACCAGTATTTTGTATTCACTGCAGTCCTGCTTCAACCAGACCCATTCCATTCCCACAACAACCAATGACTCATTGTGTTATCCAGGCCATTCCCGTAACCTGTCCAAACTTCGGTCTTTATCTGCGATCTGAATGACTTTAGGTGCAACCATAACATTGTTCACCTTCAAGGCTGCTATTGGTTTCTATCTGTGTCTATGATTCATCAGTTACTATAACGTATTCATAATTATTGTCCGTTTCATTGAATACACTTTAATTTGAATCCCAGTCTATTACTGCAGTTTTTATGAAGTTTCATTTCTGTATTTCTCATATGTTAAAATAATAATGGTATGTATATAACATCATGTTCCTTTGAGTTTATAATAATTTCCTTTGTAAATATGTACTTTTAAGCAACAGCACCACTGCAGGAATACGATTTCTTGTCAAGTCCTTGCTAAAACCACCACATTTCAAGCTGCAGAAGTGGTATGTTAAACAACCTATAAGTGTTCTGCATCATGCCTGCCAACATGGGTACACTCAGAACTGGTGTAATCATTTTCTGATATTTAGTGTCAGTAGAATTGTATGTAGTATATTAAAGAAGATATCACTCAAGAAAGTCATACCAGCCCAAAATATGTACAATTTATGGTATTCAGATCACTGCACAGCAGGGCCAGATTAAGGCACAAGCAACATATTTATTTATTAAAGTGTCTCACCAGGAAAAATCATACTGAGCACAAATAGCTCATTACCAGATGTGTCCTGGGGGGACGGGGCCGGATAAACCTTAAGAACATACTAAAGATATATACATTTGCACAAATGTAAGGTACAGAAAATAAACGAGTACAGCAATGGATACAATATACAGAATGCATCAGAGATAGGTAGGTATATACAATGAGTGCAATATACATTGGCAGCAGGAGGAACCTGGGTACATACACTGCACAAGGAGGGTATAAACAACAAGTGCAGTATACAATGGCAAATATACAATGGAAGCAGTTAGGCACCTGGAAGGGGAGAGAGGGGCAGAATCCGCCTGTTGTAGGACAAAGGGAGGTTAAAGGCAATACAGGGTGCTTCAAGGGAAAGGGAGCAGAAATAAAAGAGAATTTTACAGGTGATCAGAAGAAGGAGCAGGAAGATAGGAGACATGTCAGTTGCATAGAGGTAAAGGTGGAGGGGAGGTGAAAGATAACAAGGCCATGCATGTTATGGCAGTGGCAGGACGGAGAAGTACAGGAGCAGAGAAGAGAGACTAGGGAGGGTTTTGAGGAGGCAGAGCAGATGTTTAAAGGAAGAGAGTTCCAGAGTTTAGGAAAGTGGAAGAAGAAGGCTGATTGACCAGCAAGAGTTTTACGGGAAGGGAGCTTGAGGGCGCGAAACCCAGAGTTTCAGAGGGAGTAGGTGGAGGGAAAGAGTAGGGAGTCAAGAAAGGGGGTAGGGAGGATAGCCAGAGTTTGGAGGTGAAAGAGGCACAGTGGGACACATGCCAGTCTTCCAGGGAAGGGAGGGAGAGGGCGGAGTATAGAGTGCCGTGGTGGGTGCAGTTAGGGCAGTTAAGAGCAAAGCAGCAGAAGAAGTGGAAGAGAATATCCAGTCTAGCCAGGGTAGATTTAGGGGCAGCACCATAGACTATATTGCCGTAATCAAAGATGGGGAGAATCATCTTGGTACGGTTGTCTTGGCAGGCAGGGAGGGGGATGCAGCTTTTATGTCTATAGAGGGTACAAAGTTTAGGGTGAAGCTGTTTATAAATGATGTCTATGTGCTGGGAGAAATGGAGGTGACGGTCAAGCCAGATGCCTAGGTACTTGAAGGCAGGCACATCGTCAACTGGGGTGCCATTCAGGATGTTGAAGAAAGGGCGGGATGGGAATTTAGAGAGCTTAGGTCTAGTGCCATAGTGAACATATGCCTGTGTCTAGAGCCACTGCCTGCTAGGGAGTCCCCAGCAAGCCCCAAAATATATTTACTGTATACCTTTTTCATTCTGTCGGAGATGCATTTTTTTTGTAAAGGACTCAACCGCTGAGTAATTTGAGCAAGGCAGGGCTGAACTGTGATGTGATTCTCACCTCCCTAGGTGTTAAATATGGTTGATAGCTTCAGGGGTCCCTGGCCAGGCTGACCTTTAAGGTGTAAACAGGCCAATTTCCTTCGCTTTATCTCCCACCCACCCAGTATCCCACATGGGGAGAAGTGGTTAGAAAGATCCCTGCCCCCTGACTGGTGTTCCTAATAGGTAGAGTGACTGGTGTGAACCTTAAATGGGGCCCCCTGTGGTAGTTTGTCCACTACTTGCCTTATCTTGTGCATTTGAGGGGGTCCCTATCATTCGTATCTGACGGATTGGAGACCCAGCAGAGTCTGCCTGTTGGGGAGCCTGTTCCAAGTTACAGATGCCTCTTCTTAGCACAGGGATATTATTTGGCTTGCCCTGTCCCTGGGACACATTGTATGCAGGTAGAGGTTGTGGTTCAGAAATCCAAATGTTCTGAGTCTACATGTTTTCCATGTTCTTGGCTTGGGGCTCTAGCCATTAGGCTATATTGCCTAATGCATTAATTAATTTTAACACTCTTGGCTGTAAGTGGATTATGATTGTTAAGCTCATTGTTATCTCAGGGAAAATAAATAGAGGGTTCCTGGTTGAGTTTGGGTTGGAGTGATGAGTGTCATGAAAATGATCATCAAAGTTATGAATAAAAGAAAAAAAAGGGTGAATTTTTTTTTCCTTCTTAAAGCTTTTTCTCCTGCTGATTGCTGTGGGCAGGCTCTCTGCTCTGTCCCCACCTCCTTTCACCAGCACCTATCTCTTTGAAACGCCAAGCCCAAGATCCCCCATGGATTGCCTCCCCATGGTGGGGCCAGGAAGAGGATGGTAGTCTGCCAACCATCCAGTGACACTCATCCAGACTGGGCTGGTGACCAGGCAATGGTGCAGAATGGAGGCAGGCAGATCTTCATACAGCCCATGCCAACCATCTTCTATTTTCTCCCCTCAGTCTCCTGCCACAGCATCAGGTAAGCATGCAAGTGGAAGTGTACATGCTACAGAGCCACAGGCCCTCCCTTCGTGTCACTAGAGCTGCCAGCACTACCCCCAGAACTCCACCAAGGGGCAGCCAAGTTGGCAATTACCTCTCCCCGAGGGAGGAGAGCAGTGCTCTGGTCGCTCAATCCTCTCCCTCCAAGCCAACACCTCTACTGACTCAAGCTTATTCCCGAGCTCGGTTTGCTAGCACGGGAAGAGGTAAGGTGCATAGCGCCTCAGCCCTCTATGCCACTGGGCCGACAAGGGCCTCAACAATACTGTATTGCAATTTGCAAACAGTATGGCTAAGCCCAATCATTACCACCACCCACAAAACCACATTTTAATGACGCAAAGTAGCAAAGAGGCTACAGTGGCATAGATTGGCTCACAATGCTGTCAAAGGTAGCGGTGCTGTTACATCATATTTGTCTACTTTGCAGGCAGTTGTACATGTTATGGAGCTATATACATATAATGCTACCCCCCATTACATACACTTGCATGCAAAGTAATCAAATAGTATTTGAAGGCCACCACTAACCCCAAACATTATAGACCTGTCTATAGCACTGCAGCACCTTTTGCTACATGGTTTTCTGGTAGGGCTGTATCAGGAAGTTAGATTGCACTTGTAGTAAGTTAAGTAACATAAGAAAGGTGGCAATCATGTATGCTGAGAATAGCCTTGCACATATGATCCCTCATTTATCTGCCCAAAAAGGTCTGTACAAAATGTTACACCTATTCTATTGCTCCTTATTGTCCCACACCCTTGATTAGCTGCCCGATTTTGCTTGAACGGAAATGGGGAGATAATCGAGGGTGCACTGTAGATTATCAGACTGAAATCAAATGGTATGTGACTCTTTGGGTGGGGAAGAGAGAGGAGAGAATGGTGTTGAACTATTGCTAATATAATTTTGAGAGAGGGGAACAGAAGAATAGGAATTTCTATTTTTTTTTTTTTACTTGTCCCTAGGCCTCAGCCACTAGGGGGTACCTTCACCTTCCCCCAGTGTTCTTCAGCTGGTTCCCAGTGCACAGGATCCTGGTGTTATATTGAGTGACACCAGGGAGTTTATTCTTGTTTCTCCCATTTTTTCTAGTACGGTTCCTACCCCCTGAGGACACTGGTGCGAAGGACATACGTCCAGACTGACAACATGCTAACGCGTGTCGTAGTCAAGCACCCAACAGCACCCTCCCGTGACCCACTTTGTGAGCTGTGTTTGCCCTCCCACCCGCACTTCCACCGGTGGAAGGACTAAGGGCATGAATGCTGCCTGAAGTGTCCCTCCCCCCACCACCGGAGGAGGAGAGCATCCGTTAGGTAGCTCAATCCTCCTCCCCCCAGCCGACCCCCGACAGCCCGCACCCATTCCTGAACCAGATCACTGGCATGACATGAGATGTAACATCTAGCACCTCAACCCTCAGTGCCACCAGGCTGGCGGAATTTCAGTTTTTGTACTGTTGCCTTTAGCTGTTTACATACAAACTGTATCCTACTTTGGGATACAGTTTGTATGTAAATGGATTCCCAAGGTGCCTCAGAGTCTGTGAGAGGGTCACTTTGCAGTGAAGGGGCACAGTTGCAGTGAGGGGGGCCTCAGATATCTGTTGGGCTTCGGGCCCCAGGTTGCCTTAATGAGGCCCTGCTTTACAGTCACAAGATAGAACCCCTGTATTCCACCAAAAAATGTTTTCTATGCTCATAATTTTCTATGTATTTATAGATATGAAGTTGGACTTGAAGAAATTAAATGCTGCTGTGGGGAGCCCAAGAAAAAGTCTGTGCATGGCTTGGTATCTTACTTGTGTCGAATTGTGGACTAATAACACCATTGTGGATTTATTTCAGAGGACCTATTATGCAACCTGTCCATACGTGATGAGGCTCCAATAGAGCTGAGAATATATCTGTTTGTCTCCTCCTTTTATTTTTTTATTTATTTATTTATTTATTTATTTATGTCTTTGATAACCGGCTAAGTGTACTGATCCAAAGGACCATTTTAAGGCACAACCCAAGCCACAGCATGGCACATTAAGCAATACAGGTGTGGAGAACAACAGTAAACACAGGCTTCAATGTAAGGTGCAGGAAATTACAGAACAAAGGATCATTACATAAAGAACAATTTCATAAGAATACGAGGTGTCAAAGAAGGCCAGCATACAGGTCAAAAATACATAGTCACAGGCCAGGCAACAGGCTGAAATATAAATCACAAAACACAGAGACCAAACATAAAGTCTCAGATATGATACATAAAGTGCAAAATGCATTCAGGTACACTAATACTCTACAGGTAAACGAGAAGACTGGAACTCTGAAATCGAGTACAACACTTCCCCTTAGCAAATGGTGATTGGACTTAGAATAGGGAGGCAACATCAGAAGCCCCGAAAAGTGGGGGAAGTAGACAGGAGTGATAGTGGTGAGTGTAGCAAGGATGGGGCACTGCTAATAGGTGGTGGTGGTGGGGGGGTATGGAGGGAGGTGATGCCAGAGATCACTCAGAAGAGCAGTGGCATTTGGGTTCAGACAGTAGCCACTCTTTGAAATTGTTTTTGAAGGAGAGATGGGAGATGGAAAAGCAGACGTGTAGGGAGTCTGTTCCATAGGGAGGGGGCAGAGTTGGAAAAGGCTTTACTACTAATGGTAGAGGAGATTCGTGAAACTACCAGGGGGGAAGGGATGGATGATTCGCAGAAGCTCCTAGCTTCCACTCTGCCTGTGAGGAAGGATGAGTATGGGGACAGGTGTCCACCTCTCAGAGTATTGTCAGCTAAGCAACCAAGGGCAAAGTCGAACCGTCCTTGCAGTGGGAGCCAACCAAGTGACTGGTACAATGCACAATGATGGGTAGAAAAGGTGGCATGGAGGACAAAGCAACAGACACTGTTGTAGACTGAGTTCAGTCTACAGTGCAGAACTGAGGATACGAGGGGAATAGACAGGAGAGCAGTATTCAAGGAGCGGTAGAAGGTTTCCTTGTGCAATTGCTAGGCATGCCTCATAAGAAAGGAATTGATTTAGGCAGTAGGCGGCACCTAGCTTCTGATTAACTCTGCACACAGAATTATTGACATGGTCGTTAAACGTAAGGGAGGGGTCCAGAGTGACACCTAAGTATTTGAAACTAGGGGCGTTTTCAAGGGGGGGGGGGGGGGGCAGCAGGTGTGGGTACAAGGAGGGAGGAGTTTGTCTTGGAGATCTTTGTGAGTGAATGATTTGGATCCAGATAGCATTACCTGTGTTTTCTTTTCATTTATCAAGAGCCTGTTGGAAAGAAACCAGTTGTGGGCAGCACCATAGTTAAGTGGAGTGGAGGAGATGTTTGCAAGAGCCTTGTCACTATGGTAAAGGACAAGGTCAGCCACATAGAGGAAAGCCTCACAGGTGATGCTTTCAGCAAGGAGTGCGTTAACAAAAATGAAAAAAAGTAGGGGGCCAAGGATGGAGCCTTGGGGAACTCCTGTGGATACTGGTAGGATAGGGGAGGAGACTGTACCAATTGTAACAGGCTGGGACCTGCCTTTGAGGTAGCTTCTAAACCATGCTGTTGTCTCAGCAGAGCAGCCAAGGTATAGGAGAGTGGGGTGGAGGAGGGAGTGGTCAACGAGGTCAGAGGCCTTAGTCAGATCCACGAATGCAGCACCAGTGGCCTTACCCACGTCTGTGTTTCTGAGTATATGGTTAGAGAAATGGACTAAGGCTGATGTGGTGCTGTGGTGCTTTTGGAAGCTGTGCTGCTGAGGGCACAGCAGATTATACTTTCCAAGATGCTCTAAGAGTTGGAAGTGCACAATTTTTTCCAGTAGCTTGCTCAGGTGGGGGAGGAAGGAGATAGGTCTATAATTAACAGGAGAAAGGGGCTTTCCTGATTTGAAAATAGGCACAACATTAGCATCTTTCCAAGAGTCTGGCATTGTGGATGAGGAAAAGGCAAGGTTAAATATGAAGGTGAGGGGTTCAATGATTGCTGGAGAGATGAGCCTAAGGAATGAGGGAAAAAGCCCACCACTGCCGGGGCTACCCCTGGCGGGGAGCGACTTCTGGAGTTTGGTGGTAACACCTGGGCCAATGGCTCTAAAGTAGAAGGGTGGGGTGTCAGAGGGGTTGGTGATGGAGGGGGAGTAGTTATTCTGACTACCAGGGCTGGGGGGTGGCTGGGAGAGTAGTTTGGTAAGACAGGCGGAGAGGTCAGAAAATACTTTGTTAAAAATCTGTGCAATCTCAGAGGGATCAATCAAGGGGCTTGAGGGGGAGGTGAGCTGAGTAACTTGGCTATGGGTCTTGGGGTGGAGCAAGGACCTGAATGAGCCCCAGAAGCGACGGGGATCGCCAAGGTTGTTTCTTTGAAGGTTTAGGTAGAAACTGCATTTTAGCGATTTGGCAGTTTGCTTACATGTGTTGCGGAAGCATCTATAGGTGTTCCAGAGTTGGGGGGAAGGGGATGCTTTATAAGCTTTCCATTTACTGTCCCTCTCTTTCATTAGGGACAGTAACTCTTTGGATATCCATCGGGTGCAGCCCCTCTCACCCCCTCTCAAAATGCCTGTTTTCAGGCATGAGTTCAGGTGGTGATGCAATTATTTCTAATTGTTATTTGCATACATATAATGGGCTTGATTCACAAAAGCACATTAGGTATGTGCAGCTCTGCACCCACAGACAGGTGCGTGGTGGTCTGTATACATGATCGCTGGCCACTGCGCAGCTCCTGTCCATGGCCCCGCCCCCGATACTGCACATGGGTGGATTGGTGGACACAGGTGGGCATCCAACTGGATGCTCGTTCCGGTTCACAGTTGGATACCCTGCTCAGCATTGTGCAGGGGATTCTGGGAAGGGGTGGATGGGTTTACTTTAAAGTAAATGGGCAATTTTCTGAGCAGCCACCACCAGCCCTCACAGTTTTTCCAGAGGGCTGGTGCGACATGGTATGGAGGGGTGCCAATTGTTCACCACACCTGGAGGAAGCTACCTAAGCTGGTGAATATCAGATATGGCAGAGTCCCTGACTGCATGTCCTGCTTCCCCCTTGTCCAGTGCAGAGTGCGGGCACACACCCCCAGTGCCACCAGTCCAGTCCCACACTGAACTGCCTGACTGGCTGGGTGATCAACTGCCAAAGGGACACACAACCCATCTGTGAATGCTGTTGGGGGGGCCCAATGGAAGACCAGGCTTTGCTGACAGAGTGTAGTGAAAGCACCTAGCTTTACCTTAAAGATATGTTAATATCTATTAATACTTCTCTTCCTTTTGAAAGTAGCAGAATAAGTGGGGAGAAAAGAAGAGATCTGTAAGCAGTGTTTGGGGCACTTTGAAACTTGGCAGGAAGCTTTTGGGGTACTTTATAATTGGGTTTTAAATTGTAACGTAGCTGACCTGGTGGTGCTGAGGGTTGAGGTGCTGGATGCCACACTTTGCGCCATGCCGGTGACCTGGGTTCAGTGACGGATTTGAGTTGCCAGGTGTCGGCCAGGGGGAGAAGTACTGAGCGCCCGATGGCTTGCTGTCCTTCTCCAGGGAGATGCGGGTTGCTTGCCCTGCCACTTCATGCCTTCTAACAAGAGCATTATAAAAGTACAGTACTTCCACTCTAATGTGACCAGTGAGTAGAACAGCGAAGGAGTGAAACAGGTGATCAGGGAGGAAGAGGGGGCTCTCAGTAGTGGAGATGCCAAAGAGAGTGGCAGAGGACCCCAGAGGAGGAGGAGGATGCAATCTCTGGTGGTGGACTCGATTGTGAGGGGAATAGATTTGGAGATAGGAAAGGGGGAGAGGCAGGTTAAGTGCCTACCATGTGCCACATCCTGGAGGGATGGGAAGTGGATCCTGAGGATTGCTAAGGCAGTAGGACAGGAGAGCGAGAACTGGATGTCATTGTCCACCTGGGGACAAATGATCTGGCTGGGAACAGGGCTGGGATAGTGCAGGAGTAGTTTAGGGACTTGGAGAGGGGTCTTAGACAGGTAGCTCACTCACTATCTTTCGTTGAGGTGCTGCCTGTCTGCCATAGGGGTGAAAAGAGGTGATCTCCACACCAGGAGCTTCAACTCATGGCTAAAGGAATGTTGCAGAGGGGAGGGTTTCAGCTACACTGGGGAGTGGGGACCCATCTGGGAGGATAAAGGCCTAACCAGGGGTGATGGCCTGCATCTATCCAGGAGGGGAACTGCAGTTTAAATGTTACTTCAATGAACATTTAAACTACCCAAGAGGGGTAGCAGAAGGAATCAGGGAGGCAGAAAATCCCCCCCCCCAAAACAGGCTGAAGTAGAGAGTAAGGAGGACCTGATGGGAGTGGAATCCCCCAGGGTGCAAATTAATAAAGGAAGCAGGGTGGCAGAGGTAATGTGGGAAGGGAATGGGAGCATTAAAAAGAGAAGGTGGAAGGAGGGATGGCAAAAAGGAAAGAAGGGGGGCAACAAGCAGAGTGGATACAATATCTGGAAGGCCATGTGTGCAAATGCTGGAAGTCTAGGAAATAAAATTCCAGACCTAGATGCCATCATAGCAGAGGCTGACCTGGATATTGTGGCCATTACCAAGTCATGGTGCACTGAAAATCATGACTGGGAGATGGCCATACCAGGCCATGCTCTGTTCAGGAAGGACCAGGTGGGAAGAAAAGGAGGGGAGTGGTGCTTTATGTGAGGGAAAGCATAAAAGCAACAGAGATACAGGGAATACAGGGGGAGGCAGAATTACTGTGGGTTTCTCTGGAGATGGGGAATGAAGCCACTATGCACTGAAGTGATCTACAGACCTCCAGCACAGCGGGAGGAATTAGATAAGTTACTGGTGGAAGCCATTGGCAAGATGGCAGAAAAGAGGGAGGTGCTGCTGGTGAGGGACTTCAACCTGCTGGATGTAGATTGGAGAGTCCCAGCAGTGACTTCAGCTAGAACCAGGGACATCTTGGACTCTCTGCAGGGGGTGTTCCTCAGGCAACTAATCTGTGAACCCACTCGTTAAGGGGGCAATAATATACCTGGTACTCA
The DNA here is from genome assembly GCA_016271365.2 of Neoceratodus forsteri. Lineage (NCBI taxonomy): Eukaryota > Metazoa > Chordata > Ceratodontiformes > Ceratodontidae > Neoceratodus > Neoceratodus forsteri. Next base: position 727,827,215 of record CM057449.1, on the reverse strand, counting down.
CTAACAGGGACAGTATTGTGGACATCAAGGTGGGAAGCCACCGGGAACCAGTGATCACCATACAGTGTGGTCCAGTATAAGGACAGCTGTGGAGCTGAGTCACAGATGGGTGAGGGTCCTAGACTTCAGGAGGGCAGATTTTATAAAGATGGGTGAATGCCTCGGGGCTGACCTGGCAGGGGGGAATGGCCTGGTAGGGGTTGAGGAACTATGGCCAAAGCTAAAAAGGAGCGTAGTAAAGGCAACAAACCTCTGCGTCAAACAAGTGAGCAAAAGCAAGAAGAAAAAGAGACCACTAAGGTTCTCGAAAGAGGTAGCTGAAAAGGTAAAGGCAAAAAAGCTAGCATTCAGAAGGTATAAGGAGATGCAGAAGGAGGAGGATAGAGAGGTGTATCGGGGAAGTAGGGAAAGTAGTAAGGAGCACAAAGGTGCAAACTGAAGAGAGAACAGCTCAGGAGGTAAAAAAAGGGGACACGACATTTTTAGGTATATAAGTGAAAAGAGGAAGACCAAGGGTGAGATTGTAAGGTTAAAAAGGGAAGGAGGGGGACTGTGTAGAGAGGGACCAGGAAAAGGCAGACATCCTGAAGAAATACTTTTGTTCAGTGTTCACAGAGGAAGGAAAAGGGGAAGGGCCACAAGAAAAGTAACAAGCTTTGGAGGGAGGGATGTGGACACCAGTCCTTTTTCCGAGGAGAGAGTCCTGAAGGGACTCACTAATTTGAAGGCAGACAAAACAATGGGACCAGTTGGGATGCATCCAAGCATATTGAGAGAGCTCAGGGAAATGCTAGCTGCACCTCTGACAGTCCAGTTTAACAGCCTATTGGAAACAAGACTGGTTTTGGAGGACTAGAAAAGGGCAAATGTTATACCACTACACTATAGTGGCAGCAGGGAAGGGGCTGGCAGTTATAGGCCAGTCAGCTTGACATTGACATTGGTGGTGGGAACATTAATGGGATCACTGCTGAAGGAAAGAATTGTGTAATATCTTGAATCCAGTGGGTTACAAGACCCGAGGAAGCATGGTATCACAGGGGGGAGGTCATGTCAAATGAATCTGATAGATTTCTTTGACTGGGTGACAAAGGAGTTAGATCAGGGTGGAGCAGTGGATGCGACCTTCTTAGATTTCAGTAAGGCTTTTGACACCGTTCTACATATGAGACTAGTAATCAAGCTGGGTAGCTTAGGAGTGGGTCCAAAAGTGGTAAACTGGGTAAGAAATTGGTTAGGGGATAGGTGACAGAGGGTGGTGATAAATGAAGTTCCCTCTGAAGATGAGAGGGTGACCAGTGGGATGCCTCAGGGATCAGTGCTGGAACTGATCCTCTTTAATGTCTTTATAAGTGACATTGCAGAGGAGCTGGAAGAGAAGGTCTGCCTCTTTGCAGATGACTCCAAAATCTGCAATAGGGTGTACACTCCAGGGAGAGTGAAAAGTATGAGCAGAGACCTGAGAAAACTAGAACAGTGGTCAAGGGTATGGCAGCTGGGTTTCAATGTGAAAAAGTGCAAAGTAATACACTTAGGGCACAGAAACTCAGGGGCAGCGTACAAAATGGGCAGAGTGGTATTAACAACCACCAAGCAGGAAAGAGACTTGGGGTAATCATATTGGATGACCTAAAGGTGGCCAGGCAGTGCAACAAGGCAGTTGGGAGAGCTAGTGGGATGCTGGGGTGCAAGGGGCAGGCTTTGTTCAGTTCAAAAAGCCACGCTGCCCACAAGTACCTTCAGAGTCATCTTTACCTGTCTGCTCCTGCTGAAGCTGCTGCTGAGAACACTTAACTGCAGCACCATAGCAGTGCACCTGAAAACAGAGTTGTTTCAGCAGTTTAGCTGTCATTGGACATTAGTCATCTAGCCTGGTGTGTAGGGGGCTCGGGGAAGCCAGCAGCCAGGAGCGTCAGCAAGGGGGTGGGCTTTGATCAGTTCAAAAAGCCGCACCGCCCACAAGTACCTTCAGACACATCTTTACCTGTCTGCACCTGCTGAAGCAGCTATTGAGAACACCGAACTGCAGCGCCATACCAGCGCACCTGAAAACATAGTTGTATCAGCTATTTAGCTGTTATTGGAAATATTCATCTAGCCCGATGTGTAGGGGGCTCGGAGGAGCCGGCAGCTGGGAGCATCAGCAAGGTGCAGGCTTTGTTCAGTTAAAAAAGCCATGCTGCCCACAAGCTGGCTGGGAAGAAAAAACTGAAAATAGAGGTCAGCATTTTTAAAGGTTGTTTTTTTATAATATTGATTATAGATAGTTTAATGCAGGGAGCATGTTGACCTACACAGATTATCCTGCAAATGCAGAGGAATTTAATGTATTGTTCCTTAATTTGAAGTCTTTAATAAATAGCACTGTTGGGTGTAGCATAGTAACCCTGCATTCAAGCTAACTGGTAGTATCTGACAAAGAATTTTAAATGAGGGGATTAATCAGATTATTAGGGGAATAGGATTTTAACTCTATCTTATTTTGATACAATATACACATCCAGTTGAGACTAGTAGTAATAACATACACAGATTTGTTTTTATTGTTTACTGCATAATGTAAAGATTATTAAGAGTGTTTTAGATATGCATTGTTTGTGACTGGGAATTGTCTTTCTATGTTGGGGGCATTTAATAACCATTACTACACACTTAAAAAAGGAAAGCATTGAATATAAGTTTGAGTCCATCGGGTATGAAGCTGCAGGCTCGGGAACTTCAGTTCCGGGTAACTCTCAGCTTGTATCATGGAAGGAGTCGGTTGCCTCTGATCTATTGGGTTACAAACTGGAGTATGCCATGATTAAATCTGCATCCGTTATGAATTGTATAACACAGATCAGAGGTCTTAAATATAGAAATGGTTATGCATGGGACAGATTAAATAGGAAGTCTTGCCATTATGTGCACTTCCTTAAATTGTATAAGATACTGTTTTTAGTTAGTCTGCTTATTAGTTACTTATTACTTATTAGTGGAGATGTTTATCCTAATCCAGGGCCAGACCCTAGCATGAATAGTGACCTCACCAGATACATTTTAATAAAAGAAGGGCTTACTTTAATTAACATCAGCACACAGAGTTTATTGGGGAAGAGCAACCATCTGAGGAAGTGGGTAATACATTACAAACCTGATATAGTAATTTGTTACTGAATCATGGTTACACAAGAAAATTGTAGAAATGTAGTCACCACTATACAAGGATTTGGGACATGGAAAAAAGACAGCAATAAAAGGGGGGGGTTATAATGTATACGGCTAACCAACTGAAGGTAAGAGAAGTTGAGAATCAATTGGAGTGGCAAGGTTCAGAAGTCTTAATTTTGGAAACTAAATCACCATTCGCTAAACCCATTTTATTAATAGGTATGTACCATCCCCTTAAAACTAATCTTGAAGTATTTGAGTCTTTGCAAGAATTGTTGGCTAATTATATGACTACTTGTGAGATACTATTGGCCAGAGACTTTAATGTAGATTGGTTTAAGGTTAATGAGAAACATAAGCTTATGGAACTGGCCACATCTTTGGGCTTGATGCAATTAATAAAAGATGTTACTGGATCTAATATGAGACATACTGAGTCTTCTTCAATATTAGACTTAATTTTTATGTTCCACCCAGAAAGAATTACTTCTAGTGACATATTAATTGGCTCCCTATCTTATCAAATGAAATTTTGCGTATGAAATAAGTTCATAGATAGAATTCCAGGGAAAGTAACTACTTTTAGATCATACTGTAATTTTGATTACATTACATTTATGTTAAATCTAGAAAAGCAAAAATGGGATAGATTGGATTTAATACCTACAGTAGATGATTCTTGGGCATACTTTTATAACACTTATCTGGAAGTATGTGATAAACATGAGAAATAGGAAAGGAAAAATGAACGCACCCTGGTATAACACATATCTACTAAATGAAAAAAAAAGAACAATAGAGCATGGAGAAGAGCAACATGCACTGGGAACCCTCAGGATTGGATACATTTAAAAAAAAGCAAGAAATAACTATACACTGGTAGTAAGGAAAAGCGAAATGAGCTACTATACAAACAAGTTGACTGCTAATCTAAAATATGATTCTAGACAGTTTTGGAAATTGGTAAAGAAATTACAGGGTACACAGAATTTGAAAGTGCCTGACTCTTTTGTTATAGATGGGCAGGAGATTCCTATGAGTAACATCGTTGCAAGTAAATTTAATGAGTATTTTTGTGAACATGGGTAAAAAAATGCTTTAGACCAATATTTTGGTCATACAACTTTTAAAATATAAAATGAACCAAATTGGAATGCTAATTTTGTATTTGAACCAATTACTCCCAGTGAAGTTTAAGACAAATTATTAAAAATTGACACCAGTAAATCTGAGGGTCTAAATGACCCTCCAGGCATACTTTTAAAATATGCTGCTCTTGTGATATCATGCCTACTGGCAGAATTGTTCAATTTGTCACTTGTTACTGCAGAATACCCACAGGCCTGGAAGAATGCAAAGGTGGCATCAATCCTGAAATCTGGTCAGAATTGACCTTTGTAATTTCAGGTGTTCTGCAGGGATCTGTATTAGGTCCAATTGTATTTAACATCTTTTTGAATAACGTTACTTTGATTAATATATCTTGTAACTACCTCTTATACGCAGATGATACCATAATTTATGTAGGGGGTACCTCAATAGTGCACATAGAACATATGCTACAGGAAGCATCTGTCGAGTTACAAACTTATTTTTTTCAGTCACAGCTTGTAATTAATGCTAAAAATTGAAAGTAATGTTATTTACAAGAGATAAACATAGTTCTGTTAAATCATTCATTACATAGTGAAACTAGTGAACATGTAGCATTGGAACAGGTCCATAGTTACAAATATCTTAGCCTTTGGACTGATGATAGAATTAAGTGGGACATACATATTAATTATTTGGTTAAAGAAGTAGGAAAGCGATTAGGTGCTTTATATCGAGTAAGGCACTGTATGACTATGGAGGTTAGGAATAATATTGTCAACCCACTTATTTTACCGCTACTAGACTATGGAGACTTATTATTTACAGGGCCTCAGCAATGGAACTTTCAAAGTTGGATATTATATATAATCGACTAGCAAGGTTTGTAACTGATGCACCCAGAAGAACGCACTGATGCATATTATACAAAACTCTTAATTGGCAACATCTTAATGATAGAAGGGCCCTCCATATATTCACTTATATGTTCAAGTGCTATAAGGCTATGGTTCTTAAATATATATATATATATATATATATATATATATATATATAGGATAAAATCAAGTTAGAGACATAAAAAGAGTCTTAGATCGGGAGTGGAATATATTTTACCAGTGTGCAAATTGGAAATAGGAAGATCACACTTTTTACATGGGTCCAAAGATATGGAATTCCGTGCCCCTAGAACACAGACCTTTACATACTAAATTCCATTTTGGGGATATAAAGAAATGGTGTATACAATGGGCCCAACAGAAACTACATTGTTCTGAACTGTGCTGTATATGATGGGTATACAATTGGCTGAAGGACAGAACACAGGGAGTGTCTATAAGAGGCTACTTACCTGAAAAAGAAAAATGACTAGCGGTGTACCCCAGGGCTCTGTTCTGGGCCCTGTAATTTTTCCAATATTTATAGCTGACTTGGATGAAACAATTAACAATGAGATTGTTAAATATGCAGATGATACTAAGCTTGGATGCCCATGTGACAATTCTGAAGAGATCCAATCAATACAGAGAGACATACTGTAGATACCATAGTTGCTTGGTCATTTAAGTGGGGAATGTCTTTGAATACTGATAAGTGTGGTGTTATACATTTAGAAAAAAAAATCAGCAACACACATACACATTATACAATAAAATAATTAATCAAAAAAGGTATGAAAATGATTTGGGTATTGTGGTTGATGACAAGCTAGAATTTAAACAACAATGTTCCAGCATTATTGCTAAAGCAAATAGGACAGTACTACCTATTGAAAGAAATATTAAAAGCAGATCTCCAACAGTATTATTACCTTTGTATCTGTCATATGTTAGACCCCAAATGGACTACGGTAGCCAATTGTGGAACCTGTATACAAGGAATGAAATAAATAGATTAGAGAAGATACAGCGGGCATTTACAAAATCATTTAAAACATTGAAGGACTATACCTATGAAGAAAGATTGATACATTTGGGCTTACACAGTCTTAAATTAAGAAGATGAAGGGGTGACATGATGTTTTACTATGACATTATGAATGACCCCACTTTAATGACTATACCTGATCACTTTGATAGATGAGGTCATCCTTTACAGGTTAAATTGCAAAAGTATACATCCAAGAAAATAAAAATGTTTTACACAGTAAGATCTGCAAATTTATGGAATCGACTACCCAAAGAAATTGTAATAAATAAAAAACAAAGTATCATTTAAAAGAAATCTTGACAGATATATAAGTAAAGGGGGCAACATGGATTACTACATTCTGTCTTAATTGGAGCTACATGGGGGCTTCGGCCTTTTCTGCTCCACAACTTTCTAGTGAAATGCTAGTGACAGTTCCCTGGTTTAAACCAGTTTTATTGTGTAGTGATATAATATTGTTGAATGCTAGGATATTTTGGGTGGTGTATGAGACCTTAATTATTTATATTTAGTATCTGTGGTTGTCTTGTCACGTCAGTAATTAATGTTATGAAACCTTTGTAATTTTGTAAATTTGATATGTAACAAGAACATTACTGGAAATGAACTTGTCTAAGTTGAGTATCCTATTCATTAATTGAAAATGAATAACATTTTTACTACTACATAAGGAGTGGTATCACCAGCAGAAAGAGGGAGGTGGTGTTGCCTCTGTATAGATCTCTGGTAAGACCCCACTGAGACTACTGAATGCAGTTGGGTAGAACAATTCTCCAGAAGGGCATAGACAGAGTGGAGATGGTCCAGAGGACAGCAACTAAAATGATGCAGGGTTTGCATCAAACCCATGGGGAAAGCTTAAATAACCTCAATGTGTACACCCTGAAAGAGAGAAGAGAGAGGCTAAATATGACAGAGACCTTTAAATACCTCACAGGGGTAAATAAGGTACAGGAGGGAAGTATGTTTCAGAAGGAAATGTGATAAGAAGGGGACATGCTATGAAGCTGGGGGGGGGGGATTCAGGAGAGATGTTAGGAAGTACTTCTTCACAGAATGAATGGGGGATTCCTGGAACAATCTTCTAGCAGAGGTAGTGGGGGTGAAGACAGTGGTGGGGTTCAAGAATGCATGGGATAGGCACAAGAGAATGATAGTGCAAAGGAAAGGGGGAGGGAGAAAGAGTGGTAGATCAAGTACGGTCTGTAGTAACAATGTAGGCAGGGGAAAAAAGTGCAGACTGGGTGGGCAAAGCGGCCCTTATCTGCCATCAAATTCTATGTTTCTATATGTCTATTCAGGCATTTCTATGCCTATGCGCCATGCCTTCAGCCGGGTGCATAGTGCATAGACCCCACTATATGTTGACTTACCCAGTCAACAAAAGCTAAATAAATAAATAAATATTTCTTCTTGGTTCTGGTATTTTTTTCTGTTTCTTACACTGCTCTTGGCATTATACAGTTTTCCAGGAGGCAATAGCATGAAACTGTAAATCTTCTGTGTTTTTAGGTAGGGCTGCGGATTTAGGTTGGGACATTGGCCAGTTGGCCAATCACTTCATTAATTTTAAAGAATGTGCCAACATTAATACAAAACTACGTGCACATCCAGAGGATGAACTGTTGAAGTCAAGAAATTTGAGGTAATGTCCCATGTTGCACTTCAAGATCACTAAATTTCAAATTAGAACAGAACATGTAATGTATGCTTTTGATGAATACTGTGGTTTTATACATTGGAGAAGAAATGTACCGATCACTGGCACATTTCTTGCAAGTCTCATGCAAGTTAACAGTTGCGCAACACATGCATTTCTTAAATGAAGGCTTCCTCCAAGGCAGTCCTGCCTCTGATGGAGCACATCACTTTTTGCACTTATTCTTTCTCACTCTTCCTATATATTTACTATTCCATATATTTACAGTTATCTATGTACCCCACCATGGATTACCACTCAAGTGAAATTCTGAGAAATGAAAACTGAGATGATCTTGCCTGGAGTCAAACTCAGTCTCTGTTATCAGGCTGTAGACCTTTCCACCATGACACCAAGCTGGCAAAGCAGTGAGACTCAGCAGCTTGGCTATAGGAGTGAAAGATGTTCCTTTTAGGCATCCCAATCCATATGGTCTGGCTTAGAGGCAGATCTGCCTTGATGGCAGCATTCGTTTTTGTAATGTGTCATTTGCTAACAATTGCCATTCAGCAAAATAATACACTCATGTGCTATAAAGTATTTCGCAACAGCAGCATGAATGCAGTGTTCTCCTCTGAAGGCACATTTGACCTTGTTAGCCCAATAATCATGTTAATTAGTTTATTTTTTATGTATTTGAATTTTGGTAACCGGGTAAGCCCACTGAGACAGAAAGTCCCTTTTTCAGGGGCGACCCAGGGGAAGGTACAAGGGGAGGTACAGACAGTGTTGGTTAAGTTACTTTTTCTATTACTTTGGAAAACTTGTTTCAGGAAGCTCTGTACAGTCACTAGCAAGGATGGCGAAGTACTAGAAAAAGTAATACACCTTACAGTTACTTCTTTCTTTTTATACAAAAACAATACAAAAGTAATAAGTAACTATAACAGATTATGTTTATTTAAAAGTAATAGATTAGTTACTAGTTGCTTTCAAATAAATGTAATCAGTTACAGTTACATATTACTTTTTTTATAAAAAGAAAGAAGTAACTGTAACTGTAAGGTGTATTACATTTTCTAGTACTTCTCCATCCTTGCTAGTAACTGCACAGAGCTTCCTGGAACAAGTTTCCAAAAGTAATAGAAAAGGTACCTTACCCAACACTGGGTACATATAATACAAAATAAAGCAAGATATGTGTGCAAAGACACTTGTACAATAGAATGTGGAGCACAATATACAGTATGTGCAAAAAGGCATACATAAATAATACAAGACATATACATTGTATACACATAATACAGTGAGTACAGACGCTGCAAAACAAGTGATGTAGGTAAATACAAGTTGCTTAGGCAAGGTATACAAATGTACATAACTACATAAATGCATAAAGTAGCTCAAACAGTGCAACATTGTCAGCAAGTGATTCAAGCAGAACAGGGGACTAGGGTGAGGAAGTAAACAGTTAACAAAGCAGGACACAATGCAACCAGAGTAACCCCATGAACAACTCACAGGAGGGGTTGCAAGGCTGAGTGAGGAAGGAAGCAGGAAATTTATTTTGTTCTACAGAAGTAACAGCCACCACAAATAAAAAATATGGTGGTTACATTACAAGACTGTAACACTTTCAGTAGCTGCTCATAACACGAGATTACTACAAAAATCATTTTTTTTCCAGAATTGCCTCTGAATAATGCTGTGCATGTTTTCAATTTTTTTGTCCTAGATTCCATTTGACTGAAATGTCTTCATCTCTGGTACCATATATGAGCACGTTTGACCACGCCACTCATAGTTTAGGATCCAAACTTTTTTTGCAGTACACTGACATTCTACAAAAATACCTTGCTGAGAGGGAGAAAGTGTTGATGAGCAATTTAAATGGGTGAATCGAGTGCTGTTTCTGAAAATACTTACTGCTAGTGACATGATCCATAGAAGTGAATTTTGGTGGTTGTTTTCACTATGTAATGCTTTAAATAGTAACTTCAAGAAATTCATGTCCCTTCACTGAGTTTGAACAATAAAAAAAATATAAATCTGTTTAGTAGGCCTCACTTAATCTATGTTTACTGTTACTCTTGACAGATGGAACTCCTTACTGTAACTACCTGTGCACATATGCAGGATTGATGTATCAGTGAGTGGCAAATAATGACTATGAAAAAAACTTTTCCTTTTGCTTTCCTGAAGTATGGTTTCACATGGCCAAAGCCACGTTACCCTGTCAGCTGGTACCACTCCCCTCACCTGGCATGAGTTACGAGAACCTCCGTCTTATCTGTGTTTTGCATCTTCCAAATGTATGCCATCCATTCCTGAATCTTGGCCAGACACTGATTCAGCACATCCACGGTATTCTGTGTCCCGGGTGCAAAAGACATGTACAGCTGAGTATCATAAGCATCACGGTGAAAACAGTATACCATCTAATGATCCCACCCCTGGGGTAGCATATGCAGTGCAAACATGGTCAAGAGCACAAATAAGGGAGGAAAGGATGGGGAGCAGAGGTTCACCATATCCACACCTGTGACCTGTCCTGTATAACTCAAACCAGTGGATTACAGAGCCTGTGAGCCTGACGTGCCCTCACACTGAGTATGTCATGGTGCACCATCACCTATGCAGTTCCTGTACTATGCCTGGACCTAAACATTGGGGGGGGGCTAGTAAATATTAAAGGCAGTGAGGAGTGTCTCAAGCAGCAGCACAAGCAGCAGCACATCTACCGTATCAGCTTACCCAAAACTGGAAAGTTAGATATAGTGGTGTGGGTGTGGCACATTGTCTGCACAGTGGATGGACAGCAGTCCTGAGTTCTTTCTGGGATGAGGAAGAGAGGTACCTATGTATAGACCTTGTGTACTGTGAGGATGAAATTGTTAATTTGCTACTGCTATATTGTTTAGAAGGCGTTGTAACAATCCAGACATGTAGTTGTGTATTTACTACCACACAACTTGTGTGACCACTCCATAATTAAGCACAACTGTATAATGTGGTCAGCTGACTAAGACTGGCACATTGGATTGAAATGTAATCCTGCTGATGTGATGCACACTAGGTGGTGCAAAGGCAATTGCCTAAAGCCATGTCCATAGTTGAAAACATGAGTGTGCACTCATTCCATGCATTGTGCAGTATACTGTACACCTGCACTACTGACTGAGATCTGTAACTGCCAACCACCATATGTTCCTGCAGACTGCTTTATTTATATCTTACCTTTGTAAGTCTCCCTCAGCACCCATCAGGGTGCATCTGTTAACAATATTCCTGCTGTATATGTTTAAGATGACCTGATTAAAAAGTCACAATTAATAAATATGAGTGACTGTTAAAATTTGAACTGTATTAAATATACAAATGAAATGCAGCATGGTTTAAGCATGAAATGTGCACATTAGTTTACAAACTCAAGCACTGCATGTTCACAAGAGAAAGTAATTTTATTAAAATGGACAAGGTGCATACATTTGAATACACTGGACTGTTGAAAAATATGACATCTAATTGTTCAACACAAACGGGTGTACAGTGTAGATACATAGATGTAATGCAATCTCTTGTCTTCTACCACTCACTCCACAGTAGCCATACTTGCTGTTCTCTGCATGCACCATGCAAACTTAGTTCCCTGACCTACCAAGAAATATGACATTAATGACTAGGCTGGGTTTTCATACTTGGCATAAATATTAAGTAAGCAGTAATATCCTCCAGGGTGGTCGGTATTGTGCTATATCGGACCACCCAGGGATGTAATGAGGCCCAATGCCATAGGCATACGGTGACATAAAATAGTCCCATTTTGGTAGGGGTGTGGATAAAAGAATAAAACACAGTTATTCCAGATTAAACCATTTTGGGGGGGAGCAGAATAAACTAGTAGCCCATCAGTTAAACTAGTATCCGATCACTTTTTATAGTCAATAAAGATCACAGAAGAGTGCTATAGCCAAGTGATGCTGGCAGCGTATCAGATGAGTGGTACTTGCTACCGCTTGCATGAGAGAAACAGGAGATTTATCATTGTATCACCCACAGATGAATACATGGTGCCAGCACGTGGCACTTCTGATACTGGGAGGTTAGCCGAATGTGGAAAACACGAGAAATAATTATTTTTTTCTGTTGATGCACTTATGTGAGAATTGTAGGTATTTTAATGTGGAGACAGTCAAACATGAGTCATGTCACTCACCCTCCAGTTTCAATAAACGGGGGTTCATTCACTTTTGAATACAAAACTTTCCCTTTAATTCATTTCAGAAACATGAAAAACCGCAGGAGAGAGAGAACACTGCACAAAGACATCTTCACCGTAGTTCCTTTGTGTGAATGCTGTGGGACCTACATTAGGTCCCGATTATGAAAATCTGCTGAACAAATCATGTTTTATTCCGTTTCATTTTATATAGTTTATATTTTATCCATTTGATCTTGCATCCTCTACCCAGCATACCACCAAACTAAATGTCCCAGTGTCCCCCGCGGCCAGCCATCTGATGACATCAACAATGGGCTAAGCTACAGGGGATCTCTACGTGCCAGCATGTAGTCATCAAGTTAAACACTCTGAAACAGCGCTTTCTTGCGCTTAGTCTACCGGTTATGATCGTGTTGAGTCTGCATGATCATAACCGGTAGATTAATCATGAGAAAGCACTGTTTCAGAGTGTTTACCTTGATAACTACATGCCAGCACATAGATGTCCACCGCAGCTTAGCCCATCACTGATGTCTTCAGATGGATGGTCACCTGGGACACTGGGATATTTAGTTTAGTGGCATGCTAGGTGAAAGATGCAGGTCCAAACAAATAAAATATAAACTTTCCAAACTCAAAGAGAATAAAACATGATTTGTTTAGCAGATTTCTGTAATTGGGACCTCTAGGTCCCACAGCATTTACACAGGGGAACTGCATGGTTTGGCACCTCTGAACTCCCAAATCAGCAGGACTTTGTCACACAGCTCACACTATTATTAGAAATGAGGACCAGTAATTATAAAAATGAAACATGAGTGGGTGGATGTAAAATTCTGGTTACTTACAACCACCCATGTATTATTGTATATGGTGGGTGTTAGACTATGCAGAACAAAACAATGTAGTATCACTGAAGGAAAGCCAAAATGTTAAGGTGACACCACTGAAGGTATTCTTTTGTTTGGGCTGCCTTTTGCTTTTTAGGGCTGCAGTGGGCATAGCCCTGCAGTCCTTTTGCAATCACTGAGAAAAAGGATGCTGCATTCCTTCAGAATGAACGACATGTTGAATTTCATCACAGTCACCTCCACATCTGTGAAGCAGTCCATCCATGTTTTCCCTACTGACCACAGCACTGCACTGTTTCACAGTGCCGGCAGTCATGGTGGAACATGGCACACTCTGTCATGTCCAAGATGGCCACTGCACTGTACTACACATGCACTAGAAGTCGTGCATGCGCAGTAGCATGCGGCGGCTATCTTGGTCACAACGGAGTGAGCCGTGTTCTTCCATGACCGCCAGCACTTATTTCTTTATATATTTTTTGTTATAGTATTGAAATTCCCCCCACCTAACCCTCTCTCTCAGCACCCACCACCCTACACCCCCCCAGAAACATAGAAATGACACTGGGGGTGCCCAATCTCCCAGTGTCGCAATCGGCCCCTCATCTGTCTTTTTTTCTGATACTGGGGGTGCCAATCCCCCAGAGTCATGACCGGGGATCGTTGGCCTTTTTTTTTGTTTTCCTGTTAAAAAAAAAAAAATGGTCCATCAATGTCTTCCCCCACATAACTGTGACACTGGGGGTGCCCAGTCCCCCAGTTTCATGATCAGGGATCGTGGGTCTCTTTTTTTTCCACCTGTAAAAAAAAAAAAAAAACCAGTCCATCAATGTCTTTTATGGCCATTCCTTACCCCCACCGACCCTCCCAGTGAGCATCCACCACTCCATCCCCTAGCCCTTACCTTACCCATTTGAGTCCAACACCATAATCCTCTCTGAACTGCAGACATGTCTTCACTCTTCAAAGCCGGACCATGAACTGAATACATAGTTATGCAGTTCAGTGTATTTCAATGGGGTTTTGAACTTTATTTATTTTATTTATTTATTGAGTCTAGGATTAATAAATAACCTTTGAGCATTACTACTCCTTTACAAAGGTTCCACATCATTTGGTTACAGGTAATTATAATTCTAACAGTGTTTCAGGCTATCGTACAACAGAAAACATGTGCATTCAAACAAAAGAGGAGACTTGAATGGCATAATTACAAAAAATAAAAGGAGTAGGCAAATATGTTGAGCAATGGAATTTACAGTGGTACAGTAAACTTTAATGTTGCAACACTTAAAACATGATGTATTGGTATCAACAATTTGTGGAGATAGCCCAGTGTAGTAGATATTGAGCAATAAGAAAGGGGGGGAAGGAAAACTGGGGAAGGTGAGGATATGTAGGGGAAGAAGAGACAGGCAGGGTCAAGGGACTGTGGGAGGGGGAGGCCGAGCAAGGGAGGGTGGAAAGGGAGGGAGGGAGGAGTTTGTGGGAAATGGGGGGGCAGGGCAGGTGCCAGGGCTTCAAGATGTTGCTGGGGGAGCTACCCAGAGAGTGTTGCCCGTACAGTAATGGAGAGAAAGAGAACACTGCAGGAGGAGAGGGTGGCTCGGGGGTGTGACATGTTTGCAGTGCTGGGTGCAGTGGAGAGAGACTGGAATGAGAAGATATCCACATTGGCTTTGGGAGAAGACACAAGGAACTTTCAGTTGCTCAAGAGATAGATTTAGGAGGTGGGATCACAATCACACTCACTAATCGAGGTTAGATATGTGTGCAGTTGTTGCTTGAAGGGGCCAAGCTTGCGTTTGGAAATGAGTGAGGCAGGCAGGGTATTTAGCCAGAGGGGGGCCCTGTACCTAAAGGACCACTGCCTTTGCATTGTGTGGTGACAAGGGACTTGGAAGTCTACTTTACTGGACCCTGTGGTGAGTCTTGTGCTACTAGAAGGGTTAATGAGAGCCTGAACCCCTGGGAGTGCAACTTAGTGCCATAACTTGGGCATTTTTACATAATTTTGGCCCATATTTTCAACATGCCTTCTTTAGGACCCCACCTCATGAACAATGTCACTGTCATTAGGCAGATCTGTCCCGAAAGGTGATTCCATGGTCCCTGCACAAAATCACCTTTCAGGCAGGAGTTGAAAATTTTCTCCAGCCTTGTTCATGAAGTGGGGTCATAAGAAGGCTATGTTGAAAATTTGGTGTAAAAATATTGAAAAACAACAAAATTATGAGCCTGCGTTGAATTTTGTAAATGCAGGCTCATAACCCTTTGTACTTTTCATATTTATACCCAAAATTTACAGCATAGCCACATCTTTACAGCACCTCATGACTGTGATAGCTGTCATTTTTTACATCCTGCCCAAAATGTTTTTTTTTTTTTTTTTTGCATCCTGCCCAAAATGTTTTTTTGACATCCCGAAAGGTGATTTAACGGTCCCTCCGTGAAATCACCTTTCAGCCAGGAGTTGAAAATTTTCTCTGCCCTTGTTAATCACATGGGGATTATTAGAAAGCTATGTTGGTAATTTGGTGTAAAAACATTACAAAACAATAAAGTTATGAGCCTATGTTGATTTTTACAAACACAGGCTTGTAAGTTTGGTAATATTCAATATTTTTTATCCAAAATTTTCCACATAGCCATTTATTTAAAGCACCTCATGAATGTGACAGCTGTCATGTTTTAACTCCTGCCCAAAATGTGGTTTTGTATCCTAAAAATTGATTTCACAGTCCCTGCGCAAAAATACCTTTAAGCCAGGAGTTGAACATTTTGTCTGCCCGTCTTCATGAGGCAGGGTCATAACAAGGCTATGTTGAAAATGTAGTGTAAAAATATAACAAACCAACACATTTATGAGTCTATGTTATATTTTGCAAATGCACACTTGTAACTTTGGTAATTTACAGTATTTTTTACCCCAAATTCCTCAGCTGTAGTCCTATCGGCTCTGGACAGAATTTGTTGTATTAATCGCCAGTGCTGTAATATCTCTGCTTCATGGAATGTGCTCTGGCTCTGCTGGAATAACAATAATTTTTGTTTGTTATCGTCACATATCTTGTGTTTTGTGATGCCCTCTTAACAATATTTTTCCTTTGATATCGTGACCCACACATATGCTCTGTGTTGCCACTTACCTGGCTTTTTTGCATGAGTGAATGGTATGGTTGTAATGGAAGAATCTTACATTTCCTAGTAGTTGACACAAATAATGAGAAAATTGCAGTGTGTACCCTTTCTGCCAATTTGTGTAGTTTAACATTGTCTGCAAATTCCTCACTGATGGCCTATTCTTGCATTTCACTTATCATTTGTTGTATTGATGCTCCCCTGTCAGTTGTCAATGAGTTATAACTGGTCTCATTACTGACAGCGTAATCAACATTTGTTTGTGCTTAATGGTGATCAGTGTCAGAGTGGACGTTCTCATTGTCAAGTAAAGAGCAAACAATGAGGCAAACACATGTCTCACCAAAACTGTTTATACGGCAAGTACATTGACCATTG
The DNA here is from genome assembly GCA_016271365.2 of Neoceratodus forsteri. Taxonomy (NCBI): domain Eukaryota; kingdom Metazoa; phylum Chordata; order Ceratodontiformes; family Ceratodontidae; genus Neoceratodus; species Neoceratodus forsteri. Next base: position 727,810,813 of record CM057449.1, on the reverse strand, counting down.
GCAACCAATTGGCTACCTGGTCGCCATCATAAATGATCAGATTCAAGTCCTCAAAAGTAGACAACTTGTTCTGTATGATTAATTTACTTCACTGTCTTCTGATCTGTATGAGGTTAATACCTTTGGAGTGAATCATTTCCTATGCAAACAGAATATGCTTGCAAAGATTACCACGTTTAGCAAATACACATTTACAATCTGAGAATGTGAGGTTGACTTTATACTTTTGGCTGTCAATGTGTTCTGATAGCACCTGACAGTCACCTTGTTTTCCCATTCAAATTTGTCAGCTAGCTCGCTTTGCAGCCTTCTCTGGATAGAATCCTCAACAACCTTGCTGTCCGCATTGGATGGTAGTCTTCCAACTTGGTGACGTTGATTGCAGTATCTGAAATGCAAGAAAGTATTACCAGTGAAACAGCACTTAAATTGATTGCATTGATATATTGCACTGTATTTTGGGGATAAAAGTCAACATGCTGCTTAAACGTGACATAATTAGTCAAGTCAATACAGTAATCTGTTGGCACAGTGTATCTGTAGCAAATCATGACATACCTGTAGTAATCATGAACTTTGCTGCACAAAAGCAATAACAGCTCATCAATGCTTCTGCTACTAACTGCACCAAGAAACAGGTAGCTTAAACTGTAGAAGAACCTGCACAAATAAAAACACTATCAAGATTTGGGTTTGTGTGTTGCATAAAAAAAAATAAATCCAGAGTAACTGACAGTAATTACAGTACGGTAACGGTACAATTTTTCGTACATTGATCTGTGATGATCACTGGTGGAGTGCTTCTCTACAGTCCTATTCAACTGATGACAACATGAAACATATACAAGACACAGTAGACAATGACTGGCATGTGCCAACTGAAGTCCTGTTTGTAAATCCCCTAAGTTCCTGGATTTATCACAGACCTGCGCCACCCACTGTGTAATATAACCAATCACCATGGAGTGATGTAACATTCTTTTAATTATCAAGCGCATAGTGCACATTGACCAGGGTTACTGCAGCTAACCTTCTACTTCTATGTCTTGGCTATTGTACATTTTCAACAGTTGTTGTACATATCTTAGACAGTGTACGATGTTCGTAAGAGCATTCAGGGAAGCATGAGGTTCACCCAGATAGGTAAGGCAAGATTTCTCTGCAGTCATGTAATAACACTGTGCAGGGGATAATGGAGGGTCAAAGATAGGCCAAAACTGGACATAGCTGTAACACCCTATCTAGGCTAGTAGTATAACAGGGATTTAAAGAGGGTATATGGAGACAGTAGTCAGGAAACTACTTAGGTCAGGACACAAAAGGTTGGGGAGGGAGTCCTGCTCCTCAGTAGGAGAAGCAGAGTGAGGTAAGGGGATAAAGGAAGGAGGGAACCACTAATAGTAGTGGGAACTATTAGTTGACTGTGATTGACTGTGAAAATAAGAAAATGTGAAGGCATGGAGTGGTGCAGTGCAGTGGCAGTGGAGGGCCACAGTCTTCAGAGAGACATTCTGGAGACTGGAGTTCTGCACCATCTGCACACATCTCTCTGTGTTGAGGAAGGAGGTTGCCACACTTCATGTCAAATTGACTAGCACTAGGGGGACCTCCTCCCCCACCCAGGGGCCAACAAGTCTACCACTGTTACCTCAGAGGATGCCAAGAAGGAGGAGCGGCTGGACTATAGTGGGCACTAGAAGGGGAGGGGTGGGGTGGGGGATCAGAGGCACATTCCTCAACCAGTACCAAATCAAAATTCCTACAGCGCACTTGCTGGGTAGGTGCTGCCACATGGAAGCACCTGTTGTAGTGAACAGGGAGAATGTTGTGGTCTGCCATAGTGGAGACCACAAAGAGTGTGGTAGGAGACCCCAGAGGAGGGGGGAAGCAACTACTGGTGGGGGACTCAATTGTGATGGGGATACATTTTGGAATAGGAAGAGAGGGGGGAAAGGGAGGCTAGGTGCCTGTGCAACATCACGGCCAGCAGGAATGTAAAGCAGATACAGACAAATAATGGGCAGCAGGATGGGAGGGAGAGATGGAAGTCTTTGTCCTCCAGGAGACTAATGACATGGCTAGGGATGGGTTTGGATGGTGCATGATGAGTTCAGGTTGTGGTAATCTCAACAGTTACAGCTTGAAGATCCACAGGGATTATAATGACACCTTCCCCTAATAACCAGCAGCCAGCTGGGTGGTGTCATGATTAGACTTCACCTTGTTGATCCCTTCCTCGTGTGCCAGTTTTTCATGGACTTTAAAATGTACCTTGGGACCACCAGTAACCATGCATGTCACAGGAAGCAAGTGAACATGTTTGGTATTGACAAATGCTTGTTTGCCCAGTTTTGCCACAGACTATGCAGTGATGAAAGTTGGAAAATAATATGCATTGTCAGGATGCACTGTCAGGAAGCATTCACTAAAATACCACCAACAGCTTAATCTGGTTCAAAGTCAGTTGGCATTCATCTTTATCTCCCTCCCCTGGGTTGTGCCTGAAAATAGGCAGAATTTGTCTAGTGCACTTACCCGGTCAACAAAAAATAAATAAATACATTTTGCACAGTTCATACCTGTTAATATCTTGACAAATACTGCCAAAAATACAAAACAGTTCAAAAAGTCAATTCTAGCAAATAATCACACATCAACCTTTTTTATTTTGCTCCCACTCTCTCTGACTGCCCCCTTCAGCGCCCCCTGGTCCCAACCCTGGCATACCCCAGGGCTTTCGTGAATCCCTCCTTGTTCCCCCAGAACTTCCCCCTCTGGTGGTGGCAATGGAGGCCCCCCTTACCTTCCGCTATGGACCAGATCCAGTTAGGGGGGGACCTGCCTGAGTAGCCAAGTGCAGGGTCTGTGAACTGGGTGGGCCCTCATCCTACCATCAGGGAGTGTTTTCTTCTTTTGTTCCTGAAGCCCCTGGGATGTTGGCATAAAGGGCATACCAAGCACATCCCCATGCGAGTGTGTGGCATGCGGCACTTACCTGGTCCACTTACCTCCCACTAGCTGCTCCAACTGCACTGCCACCTGTGGTAACACAGGTGGCAGTAGAGCAGCAGAACAGGCTGTCCTCCTGCCGCAGAGAAGGAAAGCATCCATTGGGATGCTCGATCCTTTCTTCCCCCTAGCCAACCACTTGCAGTCAGACCTTGTTACCAAATCCGGGCTACCAGCGTGGGCAAGGTAAGACATTGCCTCATCCCTTTGTGCCACTGGGATGGCTCATTGTCATGTTATTTAAAGCTGAGGTAATACATACCTTTCTGCTACAGTGTTGGTGTCGCTATTCTCATGTAAGATTTGATGACCAAACTGAGCCCACAGTTTTTCTACCACAAACCAGTTATCTTCAAGGTACGTAACTACTGTTGAATCGCCAAACTCAGTAAAAAAGCAACTTCTTGGCTTCCTGTGCCTTTACAGTGAATATTTCTTTCCGTGAATAAATGGATTCAAAATACAAAATGTGAATTTTATGATCCTCTCACTGATGGATCAGGAGCACGTAATGGCTGTTATCTTCATTGAGGTGCCCTAAGCCTTCAACTCTTTTTTTTCTCAATAAAAGTTTTTATTGGAATAAATAATACTCAGTACATTCATAACATATTCATCATAACATAAACAATACCATTTCCTAAAACATAACTTACATATCAGAAGCTTATCAAATAAGAATGTAATCTTAATAAATAACCATAACTTTGTAATAACTATCACTTTTAAATTATTCTTCTCACACGTCATCAAAATTACTTAATATGTTTGCTTTTTTTTGTCAGTAGATGATAACAGAAATTATTACACCATTAAAAGGAAGAAAGACAGAAAGCAAGAAAAGAAGAGAAAGAGCTGACAAAGAAATAAGAGCATCAAACCTATCTACCCACTAGCTAGTTGAAGCATCCCTGGTTTTCTTTACAAGTTGAGCCACTGAACTAAATCTGCTTGTAAATTTATGAGACAGGCCATTCAAAATCAAAGCTAGCTTCTCTGTTCTAAGATTCTCTATAAATTGCAACAAACATTCTCTAAACGATGGCGTGTTCTCTTCGACCTAATATAGAAATTCTAATTGAACCACCTATTAATAAAATAGAATGTTTATGTTCCTGAGTCCAAGTTTCTTCTATGTCAAAATGTCCTAGAATACATGTTTCCAGGTTTATTTTGTGTTTTAAACTAGAGATCTCACTAAAAAATCCTAATACTTCTTTCCATAAGGCCTGCACTTTAGGACAAGACCAGAACATATGAACCAAAATTCCTTTCCCATTTTTACATTTATGACAAATAAAATCCTCTCTCATTTTGTACATATATAATAACAGCAAGCAGTATTGAGTGCACTCCACACCAAAGCAAACTCAGAAAAATTAAGAATTATAATCCAAATTATTTATTTCAGCTCTTAAGCTTAAACACCAAAGTGCACACCAGGGTTTAATCTTAAATTCATGTTATCCCATAGGGGTTGTAGTTTCGAGAGTGACAGATTAATTTTAAATGTGTGTGAAATGTACCTTAGTATTTTGAGGGAATCTACCAGAGATTTTTTTTGTGAAAAACACTGAATGTAAGTTAAATCCTCTTTCTGCACAGACATTATGTTCTATTTGCACCCATTCCGGTATATATACTGCCCCTCCCATGCTGGAGAGCCATTTGGACAACTGGGATAATCTAGCTGCCAAATAATATAAAAAGATGTCGGGTAACTTTAAACCGCCTTTTTTTTTTGTCGAGTAAGTTTGTTATATGCTAATCTTATTTTTTTATATCCTCAAATAAATCTAGAAAACTCTGAATTAATGCCTTCTAGCCATTTTTTGTTTATGGCACATGAGAGTATAATAAGAACATATAGAATTTTAGGTAAAAGGTAAAAGCATCATTTTTACTGTCTGAATCCTTCCCCAGGTACCCAATGAAAGCTTGTTCCATCTTGACAATGAAGATGTGAAAGCCTCTCTGATAATAGCCAGGTTTTTAACCATAGTTTGAAATAGTTTTTTGTACAGTCTTATTCCCATGTAGTCAATATATTCCACCGCTCAAGACAAACCTAGGCTAACAACCAGTTTTTAGTACAGTTATTATTGAGAGGCAAAAAGTTTGTTTTAGTAAAGTTTAATTTATATCCTGAAATTTCCCCAAAATCCTGCATTACTTTTAAGACTCTAGGTACAGAGTTTTCTATATCCATCAGAACAATCAAAAGATCTTCCCCATAAACAGAAGTACATATGTTCACTCCAACTATATTTACTCCAGTTATCTTTTTATCCAAATTAATTTTCTTTATTAAGGGATCTATTGTCAAATTAAATAAATAGCGGAGATAATGGGCAGCCTTGTCTGGTACCTTTAGTAACCTCAAAATAAGGAGACACCATACCATTAGTGACAACTGCTAATGTTGGATTATATAATATTTTAATTGACTTAATATATTTATCTGGGAAACCATATTTAGGAAGGACATAGAAATATATGGCCACAAGATCCTATCAAATGTTTTTTCTTCATCTAACGCTAAAAGCCCACATGATTTATCTAATTTACTAGCAATGCCAAAAATACGAAAAATCTTCCTTATATTATCCACTGATGTTCTTCCTTTCTTAAACCCTGTTTGCTGTGTTGATATTAAAAAAAGGAGTAACTGCACTTAATCTGTTTGCAAGTATATTTGCCAAAATGTTCATATCTGTGTTAATCAGAGAAATGGGCCTATAACTATTGCAATCAACCAGGTCTTTTCCTTGCTTTAAAATCAGAGTAATCAAACATCTAGTTTGATCACTTAACAGTGTACCTATTTCTAATGCCTTCGTAAATACCTTTTGGAGTATAGACACTAACTCCTTGGCAAAGGTGTGGTAAAAATTAGCTGAAAACCCATCCGGACTGGTGGTCTTATTCTTTTTAAGAAATTTAATGGCATTCAGAATTTCTTCCACAGATATGTCTGTTTCTAGTTCCTTAGCCTGAGATTCAGATAAATTAATGTCTGGAATTTCCCTAAAGAAATTAGAGTAATTAGAACTATCATTTGGATTTTCAGATTTATATATATTCTTGTAAAATTCATAACATTCTGTGTTGATTTTTTTATAGTCTGTACATGTATCCCTGTTAACTTTCAAAGGCCTAATAGCTGTAATGGCCATGTAACTAGCATTTTGTTTTAACCTAATAGCCAACAACTTTCAGACATGAGACCCTGTATCCAAATAAGTAAGTTTAGCCTTCCTAACTGCAAATTCAGCTTCTAAACTGATTAAATCATTGTATTAAATTTTTAGTTTTGTCCATTGTTCTCAGAGTTCTTTCATGTCTGTCTGCTCTAGTTTACTTTCTGAAGTCTTTAATTGTTCAAGGATTTCAAATTGCAATTTTTCTCTTTGTTTTTTTCTGGTATGAACACAAACTTGTCAATGTACCCCTCAAATAACACTTGAGTGCATCCCATACTGTCCCCTTTTTGGTCTCTTCTAAGTCATTCAACAATAAAAAGTCAGTTATATTATGTTTAATATCTGCTACCATTTCAGTATTATTCAGCACCCCATTATTAACCCTCCACCTCTTAGATTTATACGAATTCTGTAAAATTGAGATATTTAACAGTACTGGGGTATGGTCAAAAATAACCATTGATTCAATAACTGAGTAATTAACCTTTCCTACTAATGCTTTTTTGATTAAAAAATAGTCTATTCTTGAACCCAAACCATGACATGCCGACCAGAATGTAAATTCTTTAGTATTTTAATGTAGTATTCTCCAGATGTCAATTAAGTCATATTCGAGATTAAATCAATCAGGTCACGATCTGCTTTAGATCTACCAGATCTGAATCTAGTTCTGTCAAGAACCGGGTCCAAAATAACATTCATGTCTGCTGCCATAACAATATTCATGGGCTGAAAGCTTGTCATTCTATCTTGAATTATATTAAAAACATCATAATTGACTGCTGTCGGGCCATAAACAATCACTAGAGTAAAACATTCTCCTTTAATGAGACCCTGAAGGATCAAAAAATGTCCTTTGCTATCAGATATCTGTGTTAATAATTTAAAGGCTACCCTCCTATTGACCAAAATTAGCACATCTGCTTTTTTAGAGCTATTTCTTGCCCCAAACACTTGCCCTACCCACTCCCTTCTCATTAAATTATAGTATTCTGCCTTTAAGTGTGTTTCTTGCAAAAATGCAAAGGAGATTCCCAGTTTTTTAAGATGTCTAATAACTGAATACCTTTTAAGCTTATGATTCAACCCCTTAACTTTCCATGTAGCCAATGTGTACGAGTTATTCATAGCATCACATAAAATACACATCCTGTGATGTATATTAATTGAGTTAAGGACCCCACCATTCATTCCAATCATATACTGTAAATATTAACTTTGTGTAGGTTCAGCTCGATGCACAAGTTATCATATGAGATAAGAAAAAAGGAAAAATAACAAAAGAAGAAAGATAGCAATAGAGTTTAAAATAAGAACACATAAGGGGAAGTGCAAGGTTCTGCACCTGGGAGTCAGAAATCCAGCTCAGGGGTATACCCTGGGAGAAGACATGATTCAAGTCACAGAGGGTGAGAGGGACATGGGGGTAATGGTAGATGTCAAAATGAACAACTCGGAGACCTGTAGGAGGACAGCGGCAAGGGTAAATAGGATGCTGGGATGCATCGCCAAGGGGATTACCTCCAGAAAGGTGGAAGTGATCCTTTCACTGTACAACTGCTTGGTTAGGCCACACCTCAAGTATTGTGTACAGTTTTGGAGACCACATTTAAAGAGGGACATTACATTCCTAGAGAGGGTCCAAAGGAGGGCAACCAAAATGATCTGGGGCCTGGGGCAGAGGACCTGTGAGGAGAAGCTCAAGAAGCTTGACATGTACATCCTGGAGGAGAGGAGGGATGGTGAGGACATGATAGATGTCTTTAAGTACATGAAAGGGATCAATAAAGGAGGCCCAGTCAGGGTGCTCCAAAGGAAGGAGGGTGGGGCAACAAGAAGTCATGGGTGTAAGCTGGAAGGGGGCAGGCTCACAGGGGAGAGGAGGAGATGTTATTTCACTGAAAGGGTGGTGGAGCCATGGACTACACTGCCCAGGGAGCTGGTAGAGATATAGACTGTGGATGGGTTTAAGAAGAGATGGGACAGGTACAGGGGGAGGGTAAATTTGGCCAGGCTCAATACAGGTGGAACATCTAGGACAGGGGACAGTATAACCCAAGGGGGAGGGGGGAACACTAAAATCGGCCCTCAGTGCGGGTGCTGAAAATTGAGCAGACTCAAGAGACCATTAGGCCTATTCTGCTGGCATTTTAGTATGTTAGTATAAGCTGCTGTCATGTCACAAATAGTATCTTGAATAACTGTAGTTAAAATCCTATAAGAAAGTCATTCCCCATTTAAAACTGTTTGATGAACCATCTCTAATACATCCCCTTCCCATGACATTCCCAAATGCTGTAGAACGGAATTTTATCTGAAGCTCCCTACCTCTCCATAGCCAATACACGGCCTGAGTTTTAATACTCTGTAGAATTACAATTTCCTATATCCGTAAAGAAACATTTCAATGCAAATAAATAAAACTTTTTTGCTTTGTTTTGTCCCACTCAATCTCCAAACTCCCTTACTGTTCCCATATATACTAAGGTAACAAAGGAATACAAAGATCAGGAGTATCCCCTGATCCTTACAAAGTACTTATATTAACTCCTTCTTTTCTTTACTTAGAAAATCTTTTATACCTCTAACATACAGTAGCAAGCCTAATGTACTTCACTGCAGGATCTAATATACAAACAATAGTGAATACATAAGAGGGCTGTTCTTGAAGTATGAGGCTTCTTTGCTGATTCTTAATCTATACATTTAGTTTGTGTGATCCACAAAGCTAACATCTTCCTCCCAAGACACTGCCACTGTTGTTACTATCCCCTCGCTTTCAACCTGTACAAGATAATATTCCAACTACCTTCCCCCAGTAAATTATATTCTATTTTATTAGAAGAATAACATCTTAAAATGTAGCCTATTTAAATAATAAAATTCCATTGAAAGAAAAAGCATTTGTACAATATTTTAGACCGTATGACATGTTGTACAAACAAATAAATACAAACTCAATCAAAAGTCCAGTTGCTGTGCTCAATTTTCTTAAACAGCTCAGGCTTTCCACGTGCAGATTTGATTTCCCTTTTCTGCAGTAGTTCGCGCCTGCCTTTTAAAAAAAACATCTCCAACTGGGTTAGGCACTACCTCATATTCTTTGTTGGCTCAAATGATCTCTTGTAAGCAGAGAAGTCAAATTGTTAAATCCTACCGTTTCCTTTCTGGAGTTGATGAGAATCTTTCCTGGCACAGCGTGACTTCTCCTCCATATTCCTGCAATCTACCCAGAATTCACCTGAGCATAATGCATAACCTCACAGTCGCATGTGAGAAGCAACAACTTGCTCGAGGTCAGATCTGGCCATGTCTGCTTGCGCACCAGATTCTGAAGAAGACTGTTAAATTCAAACAGGAGTGAGTAACAACTATCTTTTTCAAAATGGCTGAAACTGAAAAATTATGAACACTTTGGCTCTAGACAGGGGATCAGGACCAAGAGATGCCCATAGACAAAAAGGGAACAGGATTCAAACTCAGAGTCAGAGTAATAACAAACTAATCACTTCATTCATTCCTTATGTCTACATGCACCCCGTGCGTCCACCACTATCTAAAACAAAGTTTTTTTTTTTTAAAACATTTTTCATACTTTAGTGGAGAAGTTGAATTATTTCATATTACTGAATGCACACTATTCATATATGATTTTTTTTCTGAATTGAGGGCCATCTAGTTATCCCTTCTAACACAGGTAACTAACACAGGCTACCCTGGCATAGCATAACCGGCGGACCTGCAGCCCTTAACTGTTTATTTAAAAAATTAGAAGCTATGACCAAAGCGCTGTCTTCTAATATAACTTTGCTTTCTTAAGAGCCCCTTATTCCTAGAGGGCGACTCCCATGTCACAAAGTGCTTATAAACCAAAATAATGTGCACTCAATATATTCTTCTTCTTTCCACTGGTCTGAAAACCATGTTTTTTTATTCACAAATAGCAAATCTGTGAAGCTCGGGTGTACACAGACCTCCAGGCAGGATCATGTAAGAGATGTTTCATTTATTTTCAAACATTTCCAATCCTGTTATCCTTGCCCACTTTACCCCTTCCCAGCCCCTCTCCCATCTCAGAGCCAAAAATCAGTACTTATGCACAGTAACAATCACCCCATAAAATAGAAACTTTTAATGTTGAAAGTCAAAGTTTCCAAAGACTGCAGGAAAATCTTTCTTAAGACCTTGCTTAGCTGCTTCCATTTCGTTATATACCTATCAAGCTATATTTATGCCAATGTATGTAAACTATGCCTGTATTTCTGCTTGTTCCCCAGATCCATATGTCCTTATATCTGGACCCATTGTGTAGTGATTACCCTTCATGAATATCAATTGTACTGTTTGTTATTCACCTGTGTATTTGTTCCCCCTCTTCCCCCAGGACGCATCTGGAATCGAGCAGTAGCCTGCTCAGCATGCCTTCCTGGTTAAATGCTTAAATAAATAAATAAATATTCTCTGACCCCAAATTTTAAGTTTGGTTGGGTATAATAAACCATAACTAAGACCAACCTCTCTTAAGCGTCTCTTGATAGGGTAGAATGCATCCCTCCTGCGGATCACTTCTGGAGGACGATCATTAAAAATGTTTATATTGTTTCTTTCAAATGAGATAGCAACTGAATTTCTTGGAGCTCTCTGTATGAAAAGTTTTTGCTGAAAATCGAGCAGTAGAAACACAAATGATCTGGGTCTTTCATTTTTATTTGGTTTGGGTTTTAATGATCTATGAGCTCTTTCAGTGAAAAATCTTGAAGCACTTGGGGGGGGCAGCTATAGAAATCAATGTTCTGTTAGTAAATTCGATGGGATCAGATTCCTCTACTCCTTCCTTGAGCCCAAAAACTCTTAAATTATTTCTCCTGCTTCTGCTCTCCAAGTCCTCCACTTTAGCTATTAAGTCAGCTATCTGTCTATTGTTTGACACTTTAGTTGTTTGGTCTTTATTTGCTCTATCTTCTAGACTGCTAATACGAGCCTCTGCATCTGATATTCTGATTTTTTGTACTGCCAGATCACCTTTAACAGATTTTATATCATCTGCCATCGTGTTTAAGGATAAGTTAATATTGCTCATTTCCTGCATCAATAAATCAAAGTATAGGACAGTCAAGGGCTGATCTGTGTTAAGTTTTTTTGGCTTCAGGTGCTTGTGAATTTCCTAAGGCACTGTCAACCTTTTCTAGTGATCTTTTTTATTACTTTTACTGTCTGTGTCAGCTTCTGCCCCCTCTGACACAACCAGATTCTCTTCCATCTTATAAGTGTATATAATTGTTTGGCAAGCAGTAGCGTGACACAATTTTAAAGCAGCTGTTTGTTCTGTCAGCCAACCAATTCTATGAGAAATATGGCACAGGATACTGTTTTAATATTTTCCCTGTATCAGTTGAGCCCTCTAGTGACCACACATGTTTATTTCAACAGTTCTCCTTAAGCAACTAAGATTTAATTGAAAGTTCAAAACAAAACAATCTTGATGCTGCCCTTGAAGTACCAGACGTCACCAGTCAGCTTGGAGGCAGTGTTGGGACACTAACTTTATTCTCCCACTGCTTGACAAATAAAATAAATTAATTTTTTATTTTAAATTGTAAAGCTGTATTTTAAGCTGTGTGTCATTTGTATTGGTTATTTAAAACTGCATTCCAGCCGCGCTTTCAGCTCTCAGGAGGTAGGCCTTCATGGAGCTCAAGCTCACACATCCGCTCTGTACCACAGCATTCAGTTGAATCCCTAAGCCTTCAACTCAGAGTCTCCATCTCCCTCCTAGACAAGCTGATCTATGCTAGCCTATCTGCTTCTGCCATTGCTTGGTTTCATTCTCACCTCACTGGCCATCCCCAGTGTGTTCTGTTTGCAGGTGTTCTATCACCTCCAGTACCCAACCACACCGGAGTCCACCAAGGCTCCATCCTTGGCCCCATCCTATTCTCTCATTTCCTAAATGACATCCTCTCTGACCGTGTCACCTCCCATGTACAAATATATAGTGACGATATAGTCAGTTTCACCTCTGGGCCCACCACATGAACAGCTGAAGATGGGCTCCAGAATAATTTGTTTATGGTCCTGCACTGGTTCCAAGTAAACCAACTCAAAGTTAACCATTAAAAAAAAAAAAAAGCATCCATGACATTTGGAACCATTGAAAAACTGGACAGGCTTGCAGCCCCTCCCCCCCGACTTTCTACAGCCTGGATGGTTCTCTCCTTGAAATGGTCCAAGCCTTCAAGTACCTCAGAGTGTGCTTCAACAGTAAATTGACTTCTCTACCCACATTGATGCCAGACATTCCAAAGTCTGACCCAAGCTAGGTGCCCTGTACAGTAATAAAGTTGCCTGTCACTGCAGGTCTGCAGAGAGCTGGTCACCAAAATGGTGCTCCCTATTTTTGAATATACTTATGTTGTTTATGGCATTACCCCCTCTACTTCCCTTCCCAGACTGAACACTCTGTTCAACTCCTGCTGTTTTGCTACCAACTCCCCTCCCTTAACCATCCCTGCTCCCTCTCCACCCCCCCCCCTATACTTACATTGCCAGTCCCAGTGCACTTCCTTCATATTCAAATTCTGGTTTGGTTCTCTACTCTCCAACCTCTCCTCGCTTCTCTACGACCTCCCACCTGCCTCCTGCTCCATCCATTCTGGAGTCCATTTAGCCTCCTCCATTACTCACCTTTGATGCTCTGCTGGTCAGTTTGCCTTCTCCTGTAGATTCTCCTCACTCTGGAATTAACTCCCCTCATCCATCTGTGTCTCCCAATCCCTTGGCTCAACTTGGGCAACAGTGGAGGAATCTATTTCTCCCCTTCTGCTTTTGCTATCCTTACCCATAACCTCTTGCTACATGCTTTAATGCTCAACTAAACTTTCACCTAGTGATGTGCTCCTAGTCATTGTTTTTTTTTAAGTCTACTTGCACGTTTATATTTCAATATTATACCTGCAATGTTATCCACTGTAACATCCTCCTGTTTATGCTTTTTACATTAACTTGCTATCACTCCATTTGCCTTCTATATACACTGTCATTAGATACTTCTGCATATTATTTGTTAATCTAATTGTCACACATCAGTAATGCTATTACTTCCCCTGTTCCCCTCTCCCACAGGTCACGCATGGAAATGACCCTCTGCCTAGAGTGCCTTTCCCAATCACCAATTTTCCAGTAAATACAGAAAGATGGAAGTGACGCATATTACCTTATTGCATTTCTCAACAAGTCACTAAAGTAGTCAGGGGTGAGGATCTACATCTGTCTGATGGGGGGGACCGCAGTCTTCACTGCATGATTTAAATGTTATCTTCATGAGGATTTAACGTAGGTGAAGAGGGTAGTAGAACAAAACGGGGATGCATAAATGGGCAACCCACAGACTGAACCTAAGAGAAGGGATGAGACGGGGAGGAAAATTGTCCCAGGTACAAAATAATGAAAAAAAAAGCAGTGTGTTACAAAACCAAGGGGGATATCAGAACTGGACAGGGGTAAGCCTGTGGATGTATTATTCTTGGACTTCAGCAAGGCGTTTGACTCTGTCCCCCACAATGGTCTGGTGGAGAAACTGATGGGGTTAGGAGTAGGCCCTTTGATGGTCAGATGGATTGAAAACTGGATAGCTGGATGCACTCAGAGAGTAGTGGTCTGTGGGGAGCTCTACAACCCTACAGAGGTTGGTAGTGGGGTACCGCAGGGCTCAGTCCTGGGTCCAATCCTGTTTAATGCATACATATCAGACATCAGGGATGGTATAGGGTGTGAAATGAGTCTCTTCGCGGATGACTCCAAGATGGGAGCAGTAGTTGAGGGAGAAGAGGGAGGTTGGCCTAAGGACCTGGACACCCTGGAAAGCTGGGCTCACACATGGAATTAAATTTCAATATCACCAAGTGCAAGGTGTTGCATCTTGGTGGGGAAACCCTAAACACAGGTACACCCTGGGAGGGAGGTGCTGGAAGCCTCAACAGGGAAAAAGACCTAGGGTCATGGTGGATACATGTATGAATAACTCTGAGCAGTGCAGGAGAGCAGCTAGCAAGGCAAACAGGATGTTGGGATGCGTCATGAGGGATCACCTCTAGGAGCAAGGAAGTGATTCTGCCGCTGTACAATGGACTGGTTAGACCACACCTTGAGTACTGTGTACAGTACTGGAGACCACACTTGAAGAGGGACATACAGCTCCTGGAGAGGGACAGGAGGGCAACAAAGATGATACGAGGCTAGGATTTGACTTACGAGGACAGACTTGAGGAGCTCTGCCTGTTTTCATTGGAGGAGAGGAGAGACAGGGGACATGATTGAGGTCTTCAAGTACCTCAAGGGAATAAATAGGAGCAACATGGAGGGATCTTTAGACTAAAGCAGGAGGCATCACCAGAGGCATGGTTTGAAGTTGGAAGGTGGAAGGGTGAGGGGAAAAGAGGAGGAGGTTTTCACTGAGAGGGTGGTGGACCCTTGGAATGCTCTGCCTGGTGAGCTGGTTCAGAGATCCACAGTGGAGGGCTTTAAGAGAGGGTGGGACAGACACAGAAAGTGGATGTATCAGATGATGGCCTGTCCCGGGGGGGTGGGAATGGATGATAGGGGTTTCTGGAGCACAAGGGATGGGAGGGTCTCTGCACCCAACTAAGGATCTAGGTTCGAGCAGACTTGATAGACCATAAGGCCTAATCTGCTGGCAAATAGTATGTTAGTATATGAACAAGATTGGTAAAAGAGGAGAAAAGGAGGCAAAGCAAGAGGGAACTAGGGAGTGGCATGCCGAGAGGGGAACACAGTGTGGAAGGCCATATGTGCAAATTACAGAACTCAATGTAATAGTATTGTGGGCCTAGAAGTCATCATGGCAGATGCAGACCTGCACTTTGATGCCATCATTGAGTCTTGTCGCACCGGAGACTATGAATGGGACATAATCACAGCAGGTTTCACTCTTTTCGGGAGAGATCGGGTGGGAAAGAAAAGAGGCAGGGTGGTGCTGTATGTCAAGGAGGGTATCAAAGTTACTGGAACACTGGGAATCCAGGAGGAAATAGGAGGATTGGAGGTAATGTAGGTTACCCTGAAGACGTGAACCGGGGCCACTATTTGCACCGGCATGATCCACAGCACTCAAACACTGTGGGAGAAACTGGTCAAGGCACTGCTGGAAGCCATTAGCACAATGGCAGAAAAAGTAAATAGACCTCAGCCTCCCAGCCGCAGCTTCAGCTGGAACCAAGAAACATGCTAGACTCAATGCAGGGGGTGTTTCTTAGGCACCTGTTCAGGGAGACCACCTGAGATGGATCAACACTGGACACAATGTTCAGAAACAGTATAGACAGGGACATATGTGCAGAGTGGGTGGGACAAGCAGTCCATATCTGCAGGAAAAATGCTATATTTCTATTAAGCATTGAATAAACTTTTGTATACTTATAGTGCTACGCTGTTTAAGATCAACCAAGACCTGGATCACTTGATTGATTGGTGTCCCTGATGTTGAGTTTCCTTCCATTTGAAGACACAAGCCATCTATGCACAGCATATTTGAGTGGCAACAAGAACTCTCATGTAACTTATGCCCCAGTTAAGTAAGGATTAAGCCATGAGAAAAGATGGGTCTAATGTGGAATTAATCCATAGTTGGGGAGGCAACGACTCAGCCATGGATTAATTCCACAGTAGACTCATCCTTTCCAGTGGCTTAATCCTCTTGAAAAATGGCAATCATTGTACGCATAATATTCTATCAATAAATGACAACAGAGTGATTTTGTTTTGCAATGCTTAATGCTGAGATCATAATTATTTATTTATTTAGTTTTTGTTGACCAGGAAGGAGGACTAGACAATTTTTTTTGCCTATTTGCAGTCTCATCCCAGGAGGGGAAGGGGATACAGATGGATGCCAACTGAAACTGAACCAGATTTTAAGCTGTTGGTGGTATTTTTAGTGAATAAACACAGTGTAAACACAGTACAAAAGCAATTGGAACACACCAATTGAAAATATTGTGGCTGTTATTTAGCTTCTGCAAAAATATCTTTGATTACAAATTTGAAGCTTTGTAATATGGAAACATTTACTAATATGGTACTTTTTCTCCTAACTTACTGTTAGGATTGATGCTAAGTACCTTGATTTTCGTCTGTGTGTATTACAAGATATGGATGCACTGCATGATGGGACCATGCTAGGCTAGATCGTCATGTTTTGTTCCTGCAGTTCCCTTGTCAGGCCAACAGATGGCTGTGAAACAATGCTAGCAGCACATAATTGTTTTACAGCCATTTTTAGATGATTTTCCAAATGTACTGAATTGAGCCAATCTGAAAAAAACTTTCATAGACCAAGTACAATTTTTGTGAGTATTAACTTCACTTTTTTCCTCTCTAAATTTTCTGGCGCAGCAGGAGATAGAACAACATGATGTTTACTGCTCTCATCTTTCAAATACTTGTTTCAGCTAGTATTGTTAGTCTCTTTCTTTGATTTCCTTGTGTGTTTCTCAGTTTCCTTCTTATCTTTTTTTTCACCCATAGAAGCAGACTCTTTTTTGATCTTGCTTTGTTTATTTCACTGTCTTTGTTATTTCTACTTTCTGTCATGGAAGGTGCAGGCTCATCTTTACCATAGTGTGTATTTGCCAAGGTAGTGATGCCCACTACCCCCCCAACACACACAGGTTGACATTAAAATTATCCATTGCTCTCCTTCTGTGATTCACTTGTGAATGGTGATCCACTGGGTGGGTGGGTGGGAAAATCAGGAATTCTGCTGTTTTACGACATCTGTGAAACAATGCTAGCAGCACAGCACTGTTTTACAGCCATCTGTTGGGCTGCCATGGGACCTTCACTTGAGCAAAGAATTGTTGGAGCAAGCATGGATTAGAGAACTGTGCTATGTATTTTATTGTGGTTCATGCTGTTATTACACAAGCAACCATGGTTCTACTGTAGAATTAATCCATGGTTGCTTAATGGTCACCTGTTTCTGTTTATCCAATTCATGTTAGTTATTTTAGTCTGTTTAGAGTCATGTTACAACATAATTTAGCGTGTGGTTACAGCAAGCTGTAAGGCCTACAGAAGTAAAGATACAGTAAACTTGAGGCCATTGGTGGACTTCACAACCCAATTACACTCTACTCTGTATATGTCAAATTTGCACAGCAGGGAGAGTAAGCAAACACTGGGAATGTTGTGTAAACATTGTTAGTATCCTGTGCCTCTGGTGGAAGCAGACAGTGCCACTCACAGACATTTGTGAGAAAGCTGCACGGTGTAGTCATAAACATAGAAACTGGAAGCATGACCCTGTCTGTGAGCCAGGCACTGTATCTATGGTAGTAGCCTCTGTCTCTGAGGAAGGCACTATACCAGTGGTAGTAACAGCTGCCTCAGAGGCTGGCACATACTTACAGTGGTATCCCCTGCCTGTGAAGGAATGACTGTATCTATAGTAGTAGTGTATGGTGGAAGCATTTGTATTCTCTTATGTCTGTGGTGGAAGCACACAGTGACAGTCACAGTCATTGTTGAATAAACTATACCATATGTGGCATTGATAACAGTAGAAATTGGACGCATGCCCTTTTCGTTTCACTGATTGGTACAGTAAAGGTATGCCTTTGCAGTAGTACTATGTTGAAAAATTACACATCAAAGTAGGATGTTGTATTATCACAGTGCTAGTCAGAGAACTACCTGATTGCAGCAAGTGTTATTTCATATGAAATTAATAATAAGCACGTTTGGCATGTCACTTGGTTACCTAGGTACACAACAT
Organism: Neoceratodus forsteri; assembly: GCA_016271365.2. NCBI lineage: Eukaryota > Metazoa > Chordata > Ceratodontiformes > Ceratodontidae > Neoceratodus > Neoceratodus forsteri. The sequence continues at coordinate 727,792,810 of CM057449.1, read as the reverse complement.
GTAAGTAAGGACTGAATTGCAACATCTGCTTTACGTCTCACAGGTGTGCAAACATTCAGGATTGTAGTGAACGTGTAATGCAACAATAATACCTGTAGAACATGAAACCAGCACAGAAGAATTTTTGCACATGGAAATACATCTTTAATTGCCTTCATTTCTTTCCTGTTTTTTGTCAACCATAACACATATATAATTACTGGCCACAATTTTTTTTCATACAAAAATCGAGTTATAATTTGCCGTTATAACGGCAAACACGCGCCACTGTGCTCTAGAGCACAGCGCGAGACACAAAGAACCGCAGAGCGAACAAAACAACTGACTGACTTACGCTCTTCGCAGCTGTGGGTGTCCTGTCAGATCTAGCGTTGTTCTCTCAGGCACAAGAACTCTTAGTTTAAAAGTTTCAAGAGTTTTTACATGGTTAACTGTTTACTACCTTTCACAGTTCCACCACATGAATGAAGCCATCTAAAACTAACGTAATTTCATTCAGGAACTGGAAGTTGTAACATTCGAAGATGCAGACAAATGTTCTAACATTACTGTAATGTTTCTTTTCCAAACATAAAAAAGATGTTTTAAAATCATTAAAAACTGCAATGTTATACGACCACCACAAATAAATTCTTCATTATACCACAACTGCCTTACTCATTTCTTTGCAAATTGAACAGATTATTGCTAAAAAAATTGTGACCAGCAATTATAAAAAATAAAGTAATAGACAGGTGGTTATTTATGAGAATTTTACACAAACCCTCGGGGTTTATGGGGCATCCCATACCTCGGGTGTGTGTAAAATTCTCATAATAACCACCTCCCTATACATTATTCTCTGTGTAGTCAAAACAAACCAATGAATGGAGGACCATATTTAAAATAAAGGAACTGTAACATAGCTGGGCAAACCCATGAATGGGGTAGCATTATATGTCATGTACTCTGATCACAAACATGGCTGTTTTTTGGTCATCATTAAATAGTCAATAAAACAAAAACATTTGTTGACAAAGCACAACCATTGGTATATTCCAACCATTTCTAATTATAGGGCCCCATACTGAAATGGTTAACATGGAGCAAACTGGATTTGCAATGTGCTAACAGGGAAATGTGCCAGTTGTCAGGATGGGGTACATATTCAGAGGCAACCCTGATAGCGCCAGCACACAGAATATATAGATGCGCCCATGCAAATGAGGGATCCCTCCTGCAGATGGTGCACATTGGTACATTCATTCTTTTTGGCAACAATAAACCGCCAGCTGCGTGGCAAAGTTTAATGCCATTGAATTCTAGCTCAAAACTGTGCACATACATGGCCACTGTCACACACCCTGTCTACCAGTACATTATGTATACACATCCCCGATGTCTAATGTCCACCCACCCCATGCCCGAACACCCTCCTTCTCATGTATAAATGCCTGGTGTCTAGCAGTCCACCCTCCCCATCACCGTATAACCTCCTTATTCTGTATGTATTCCCTGGTGTCCAGCAGGCCCCCCTCCCCATCCCCAAACACCCTCCTTATTATGTACAGTATATATTATGTGGTATCTAGCATTCCTTCCTCCCCTTCCCCATACCCCCATCCTGTAGGACAAATCAACCCTGGTGTCCAGTAGTCCTCCCACAATGGCATGTATTGTCCCACCACTCCACCCCCTTTCATGGTCCAGTAACCCCTAACCCTTTGCCACAGATGGCGACCGGCATAGCCCTCCTCTCACCACCACAGCTGCCGTCTGAGCTGTCAGCAAGCACTAGCCATAGAAACGGGTACCTCAACTACAACATTTCACTTCCCCCAAAAACATTACATGTGTTTAACATTGAAAAGTTCATCAGTGGGAGGAGGCACTGTACAGCCCCAGCAAAATGGACACTTAAGCACAGAGTACAGAGCTTTACATGCTTTTAAATTGTACATTTGGCACTTTTTCCTTTGGAAAACATCTCAAACTTATTGCAGCCTATATCAAAACTTTTGGGGATTGCAATGAGAAATCCCTGGAAAGATAAACCACCACCAGATAGAGCAAAAAGTAAAAGTATAGTGGGAGCTCCCACCACGAGGCCAGCCCACGGCAAAGCACCAGAGCAGCCAGCTGAGGAGACATTTCAATCGCCTGGGGGGGAAGATCACCCATTTAATTCAAGCAGTTGCAGGATTGTCTGACAAGTCTGATGGACACATAAACAGAGTGGTCTGTCTTGGAACTACTATAGACTGTTAAACCTGCCAATGCTGAGGCTAGAAAGCACTTTGATGCTGCGCTGGGGACTGCAGTGACTCTAAAGAAAACACGCACCTCTGTGTGTGTTTAGAGTCACTCAAAAATCAAGCACGGGTGGCCAGTCTTTGAATTGCTGGCATGCCAGAGGGTAGTAAGGGGGGATCACTTAACCTTATTTTTTACTTTGACTGGTTTTAGCAACAACTGGGTGACAAAGTTGTTACTGATATACAGAAGGCCAGACAATATGAATGCACCATATACCATCATAATAGTTTTGCATGGTATAGGACTAAAAGAGTATCTTTTGGCACTGGCGAGGACCAAAGGGACCTTATTGCATGATGGGCAGGCTATCCAGCTTTACCCAGATTTAAGCTATGCCCCCCACCAACAGAAGAAACAATTTGATGGGGTGAGAGCTTTGCTTTAGGAAGCTGAAATACCTCATGAAGTAGTTTTTCCCACCAGACTCCAGATCATTCATCGAGGAAAATCTATACCTTCATTGACCTGGCAGATGCACTTAAATGCAGGAGCATGCACAATCCTGGAGGAATAGGGCAGAGCAGGAAGATTCCCAATCGGTCAATGGCAGCACTTGAAGGGACTTCTTTGGTATTGTTGTTCCCGTGACCTTAAGTCTTTTTTCTTGCATGGGTCTGGACTGTATGGTGGGTAACTGGTCACCCCTCAGGTAAGCAAGAAATAAATATTGTCGTTGGCTTTCGTCAGCAAAAATCATTGGGTTTGACCAACCGCTATGCATAATATAACACTGCTTTAGGCATTACTGTTTCAAGTTTTCGATTTCCCCTGTTTGTTCAAAATGGTAATTAGTTTTATTTTTACTCTACAGGGGATTAGTTTTCATTCTGCCTGTCCTAAACTACAGTAAAACCCCATTTAACCAAATGCCACCTAACTGAAAACCTCAGTTATCCAAAATGGAGTTATGTCCCCTGCAGAGAGCTGCTAAACAGAGTCATTAGCACCTTTCATTTACCAGCAGCTGCTAAGGACTGAACAGAATTGCTGAAAGGCATAAACAAAAGGTGCTAATGGCTCAGTTTAGCAGCTCTCTGTGGGAGGACTTTCACAAGAAATTAGTTGCAGTAGCTGACTGAACCCTCCCCCCATGCTTACTGCAGCACTGAAGCCAAAATTGTCTTGGTAGCTGAATGTCCTGCATAATCGTCCCAGCAACAAGCCAGCCACCCACCCATCCACTGATGCACTGACCCACCAAAAATTCGCACCCTAGAACTGAACCCTGTGCCAGTGTGCAAGGCTGGTTTCACAAGGACACACATCACCGTCACCATGGTCAGTAAATTTTGGTGTGTTTGTGGTGCATTTGGGCCAAATGATCCTTTGGGCGTCTGGTGGAGGTGGTGGATAATAAATTGCTCTGTAGATACAAGGGGTAATATTCATTCCAGAACTGTACCGGCCACCAGGGACTGAGTGATGGGGGACCGAGGAGTGCAGCCTACATTTCTGCATGACAACCACTGTATGCAGGGTAAGAGGCCCTATGGTGCACTGATTGGCCAAACCACACAAGTGGTTTATAATTTTTCTTGTGATACCAGTTACAGTACTCCTACTGATATGAGGGGGACTGAGGAATTGAGGACAGGGTGCAGCCTATGGCTGAGGGAAATAGTGAGGGGGGGGGTTGGTCGGAGCATGGAAATGTCAAGATTACTGTATTTTTTCTGGCCCCATTGACCTGTGGTGCAGTGCATTATTGATCTTTTTTTTTGTAAGCGAGTTTATGCTGCACCTTAAATCAGTTTAGAGTTCTTGGAACCCTGCATGGACCTGCAGGCATGTGTGTTGTGTTCTTTCGTGGCTGCTGTCTGCTGTCAGGCACACAAAAAATAGGGACCTTGTTTCTCCGAACCCCCATTTATTTGAATGTTTTTCATGTCCCCCAAAGACATTCAGATAAATGGATTTTTACGGCATAGCATGCCTCTTCAGGGTTAAAGTTGTTAATTGCCAGTTTTTATAGTACATGCACCACAATATTTAGCACTGTCTCTGTCTTCCGCCTTATTGGTCTAGTTACTATGTAAGTAATAATACTCGACAGGGTGGACATTATTGGGGTATAATGGACCACTTAGGAGCATAATGAGGCTCAATGCCACAGGCAGAGGGCCGTATAGTCCCTCATTATACCCCAGTAATGCCCACCCTAGAGGGTATTATTGGATTTAGAAAAATGGGCTATAGTGTATTTTTTTAAAAATATATACGATAATAAACATTTACATATTTAAATAAATAAAAAAACAAAAACAGTAATTTTTATAGCAAAAGTAATCCTGGTACTGCTGGAATCACCACTAAAGGGCGTTGCTGTTTTCATGCATCTCTGATGGGCTTGTCCTCTTGTTTTGTGTCTTCCCCCACTCACTCACAGACACGAAAGTGCTTTATTTTTGGTCTTCGGATCAGCACTGTATGAGAACGAGGGAATGTTACTTGCTGAAAGGTAAAAAAAAAAAAAAACTGACTCGGCCGAAAATGACCGCATGCTTTGTGTTATTAGGGAGGGAGTGATCAGCCATGAGAGGTAGTCACTGTCAGGCTAGCGGGCAGACAAGCAGCCAGTGTGCAGTCAAACAAGGGATTGATGAATCAGAAGTATTCAGGTAAATGAATAACAGACAGACATTTCAAGTCACTGCTTTAAAAAAAAAAAAGAGAAAGTGTTAATTGGGGCAGTGACAGCTGCTTTTGCTCCCTGGTTTCACTTTCTCCTGAGTAAAGGTGGCAAGCACGGGAAAAATGTAGGCTGGCAGGTTTTGAAATTCGAGGAGTCCAAGGATACTCTTAGTAATAGGGCACCACGAATTGGAACTTGTTTTAGACCGGGCGTTGTTAAGAAATAACAACACCAATCCAATCGTCTTTCAGCCAATCAGGAAGCATCTTTTGTGATACCCATTTTCTAAAGTAACATAACTATGGGATGGCATGGTGAGAAACTCATTTTCTTCCATTAGGGAGGGGGACCGTTGCAAGACTCATATTGGACTGTCTTTTAAACTGTTGCCATGCTGCTCTTGGACTCTTAGTATGTGGCATACTCAATGATATTAACTTCATTTTGTAGTATTATTTTCTCCCCAAAGGCATATCTTTATAGTGTAGACAGACTGTTTGATATATTTAGAGGAGTGGTGCCCTCACTGAATAGACATCCATGTATGTTCTATGCTCGACATTTGAACTGTATGTTTATTGAAAAAATAAATATAAAGTTAAAAAAAGAGAAAAAAATACATCGACAAACTGTATTTTCAAGGGAAAGCTCTGCTATCATGGTTTAAAATGTCCTTGCTCTCCTGTTTGAGTGATACACAGTAATTCACCATTGGAGATAATGAAATGTCTTGTGATAGTTTTTAATTAGTATTTTATGGGTTTTTCCTGGTTTTCTTCCGTCCCACTCCTGCTTGTCCCCGATGTGACAAATGTGTGTTGAGGCATGCTCACGCACATCTTTACAGGATGCCCCACCCTATCGGTCACCTGGTACTGGCTACGCTTGTCACTGAACCTCGGTAATGGTGGGACTACGGCGGTTGACCCCCCCACCCGGGAGAGGAGAGCAATTGTGCAATCCTGCTCCTCCCCTTCCCCCCCACTGTGCTAGCACCCCAATGACCCGAGGTCATTCCTGAGTTCGGGTTGCTGGCACAGCACAAGGTAAGGTGTCCAGTGCCTCAGCCCTCAGCGACAAAGGGCTGGTCTATCTTGTGATAATTTTGAAGGAAAAATTTAGATTGGATGCTGTAAGAACAGGAGTATTCCGTATTGATTTCTGGTAACATCATTTGCACTCTCTTGTGGAACAGCGAAGGATCACAGAACTTGCCATTGGCATTTGGAGTTCAATAATGTGAAACAAATGGAGGAAAAAAAACTAGTACAACAATTACATCTGTAAGTAATATAATTTATTTACCATGGTGTGAAGACTCCATCTGTCTCCTTCAGTTTCTGTAAGCATATGGTCAATGTTGATGTACTTTCTTCATTCACAATAAAGTATGCTACTGGAATGCTATGGACAGTGCCATTTTTAATTAAGACAGCATAAAAAGCAATTCCATATGCAATTAACCCTTTATAAGCGGCATTCATGAATATCATCTTGCTTCCATGTGATGAGAGCATCTCACATTTCCATTGTGAGGTTATCACGGTGGTTGAACTTCTCTTTGGATTAAAGGCTGATAAACTACATATTCATTTAGATCTTTCTTTATCAGTTGTGCAAAACTGGGACTGTCATCAAGATTTATGTAGCGATGTAACCTAAAATTTTGCCTAATGATTTATTGTCACAAAGTGTAATGAAGTATCTGTGGTCATGTAAATCATTAAAACCTCTTTCACAGGACCATTTATAGGACTGCATAATTATGTCAGTTGCCAGCAGATCCTGTGATAACCAGCAGTGTATTTTTGATAGCAGCCCTGGATGGATCTGATTTACTTTCTGATGCTCAGGAATGTCAATGTATCGTTGAGGCACAGGTCAGGCAGCATAGACAAAACTGTTTATTTCTAGTTGCAGTAACATAAAATAAATATAAACTTGTTCAGAATCACTATATACAGTACAGAAGCAAAATAAAATCTCTTGTAAAAAATATCCCTTGCAGCTCAGCTTAGCTGTTTTTATAACTCTTTTCCAACCCCCATCCTTTGTAAGCATCCTGTCCTTTGTAAATTTCAGGAGCTGCTAGAACATTGAGAACTTCCTGAGGTCCCCACAGCAACTGCAAAAGGCTCAGGCATTAGCATCCAAGTAATCTCTAGCTTTTTACAGTTATCTCAAATTATAAATATATACATTTCAACAGTAACACAATTTTCTAAACAAATGTGATCCCAATATCAGCTACATTTGCATACATTGATTCTCATATATTTTATTTTAGCAGATATAGATATGCAAGTAAGAAAGTCAGCAAGAGAAAACTGAGAGATAGTGAGAGGCAAAGGATTGCGAGACTGGTTGGGTTGATCAAGTCTGAGGTCTCTCGGGAAAATTTGGTTGCACAACCAGACAGAAGAAACAGAAAAGGAAAGAATACAGATCCTTGCATTTAAACACTTTCTCCAAAACAAATGGGACAGGGTCCTATTCTACCCTGTCACACAATGTTGTGACCATTATGTGTTGCTTGTAGTCAGACAACACAACTGGAAAAATTAACATAATCAATAAAGGTAAAACTGACATAAGAATGACAAGACTTGGCCCTGCATGTGCATAGATTTCCAGAAGAACATCCTTGTGCTTTGCAGGATCACTCATAACGATAAAACAAAGTGTTTCTGCATTTTGTTTTGGATGTGAAAAAGCACACGTGAATCACTCAGGTGTGATAAGTGTTCTTCAATGAACTGCTTTTTCCCTTTACTTCCCAATATAAAAATATTTCGAGTGACATTCCTTTCTCAGTCAAGCCTCAATTGAATTTATTCAGTATTGTTCCATATTTATACCTATAAGAAGACAGAACTGTTATTATAACTTCAGGAACATCCTGACAGTGTAACAAAGTAATTATCCAGTGCCTCAGAGGAAGGCAGAGACAATACATGGGTTATTATCCACAGCCTCTCAGGCAAGGCAAGGCACATTTTATTTATATAGCGCCCTATCCAGGGGCTCAGAGCACTGAACAAACACGATAATAAAGGCAGACTGGCACAGTACATATTGTAATAGCATGTGCATTGGAAGCAGGCAGTCTACCCATGGTAGTAGCCCCTGACTCCAAAGCAGACCCTGTATCTATGGTGGTGGCCCTGGCCTCATAGGCAATAGCAGTACCTTTGGTATTAATAACTGCCTCTGAAGGTAACACTAAACATAGACTTTGATGGCAGATAAGGACCGCTTGGCCCACCTAGTCTGCTCATTTTCCTACCTAACAGATAAGCTGCAGATCCTAGTTAACCAACAGCCTACTTCCTCCTACCCCCCAACTAGAATTGCCTTATGTCTGCCCCATGCATTCTTGAATTCCCTCACTGTTTTTGACTCTATGACCTCCTCAGGAAGGCTGTTCCATGCATCTGCAACCCTCTCTGTGAAGAAATACTTCCTCACATTACCTCTGAGCCATCCCCCCTCTATCTTCAAATTGTGCCCCCTTGTTCTTGCACATCTCTTTTTCTGAAAGATGCTACCCTCTTGGACTTTGCTGATTCCCTTGAGGTATTTGAAAGTTTCTATCATATCCCCCTCTCCCTCCTTTCCTCGAGGCTATACATCTTAAGCTCCTTTAGTCTTTCTTCATATGTCTTCTGGTATATACCCCGCACCATTTTGGTTGCCCTCCTCTGGACAACCTTCACCCTGTCTATGTCTTTGCGGAGATGGGTTCTCCAGAACTGTACACAGTACTCCAGATGTGGTCTGTACAGATGGCCAACAACTTCCTGTTTTCTACTGGTGATGCCTCTCCCTATGCATCCCAGTATCCCCCCAGCCCTCCTTACTGCCTTCTCACATTGCTGGCCCACCTTTAGGTCATCTGATATGACTACCCCCAGGTCCCTTTCCATTTTTGTTGTTGTCAATATCTCACCCTCCATTGTGTACTCTTCCCCTGGGTTTTTGTTTCCCAGGTGCATTACTTTGCACTTCTTTGCATTGAATCTAAGCTGCCATACATTTGACCATTCCTCCAACCTTGCCAAGTCCCTTTTCATCCTTTCCACCCCACCTTGCGTATCAACCCTGTTGCAGATCTTTGTGTCATCTGCAGAGAGACATATTTTTCCGTCCAGTCCCTCTGCAATGTCACTTATAAAGACATTAAAAAGGACTGGCCCCAGTACTGAACCCTGCGGTACCCCACTAGTAACCCCCCTTTCTTCACTATGGACTCCATTTACTAGTACCTGCTGTGTCCTGGTGTCCGGACAGTGTTTTACCCAGGCTACCACCCTGGGACTCACTCCCAGGCTGGCTAATTTGTTTATTAATCTTTTGTGCGGGACTGTGTCAAATTCCTTGCTAAAGTCTAGGTAGGCCATGTCCATAGCCCCTCCCTGGTCTACTACTTTGGTCACCCAATTAAAGAAATCAATTAGATTTGTCTGACATGACCTTCCCACTGTGAATCCATGCTACCTTGGGTCCTGTGCCACACTGGCCTCTAGGTACTAAACAATTCTTTCCTTCAGAAGTGATTCCATCATTTTCCCTGCCACTGAGGTCAAACTGACAGGTCTGTAGTTTCCTGCCTCTGTCTTGCTCCCACTTTTGTGAAGGGGAATCACATCCTCCTCCAGTCCTCAGGTACCATACCATCCTCCCATGATTTATTAAAAAGAGTTGTCAGTGGTGTTACTAGTTCTTCCCTTAGTTCTTTTAGAATTCTGGGGTGAATCCCATCAAGCCCCATTGCTATGTCCACCTTCAGTTTTAAGAGTTCTTTCGGAACCCTTTCTTCTGTGAATGGACTAATATCAACCCCCCATCCAGAGTGCTTCTATTAACTGGATTAGGTATCTCCCCTTGTTTTTCTATTGTGAATACTGAGCAGAAGTATTTATTCAGTATCCTTGCTTTTTCACTGTCGCTCTCTGCCCAACCACCTTCCTTTTTATTCAGCCTCAGTATCCCTGCCTTAGTCTTTCTTTACTCCCTAATGTACCAATCAAAGGTTTTCCTCCCCTTCTTAACAGAGTTGGCTATCTTTTCCTCGGTTTGTGCCTTTGCTATTTTGGCTGCCTTTCCCGCTTCCTTCTGCTTTAACTGGTGCAGTTCTCTGTCCTGCTCCTTCTGTGTTTCCTTATACTTCCTGAATGCTATCTTTTTCTCCCTTACCTTCCCCGCCACTTCTTTTGAAAACCATAGTGGTTTTTTCTTTCATTTTGATTTATTTGCTTCACACAAAGACTTGTTGCCTCAATGATGGCGGTTTTGATGTTTCCCCATTGTTGCTCCACCCCACCTTCTTACCTGTTTGCTAGTGCTTTTCTGAGGCACTCTCCCATTTTGACAAAATCAGCCCTCCTGAAGTCCAGTACCTTCACTTTTGTGTGGCTTGACTCTACAGCTAAGTTTATCGTGAACCACACTGTTTGGTGGTCACTTGTTCCCAGATGGCTACCCACTTCAAGATCGGAGATCCTGTCTCCGTCCCCATTTGAGAGTCCCAGGTCTAAGATTCTCCCTCCCGAGTGGGTTCCAAAACTAACTGCCTGAGGCATGCCCCCTGTAGGGCATCGAGGAAGGCCCTGCTCTTGGATGTGGTTGCAGCAAAGGTGCTCCAATTTACATCTGGCATATTCAGGTCCCCCATCAGCAATATCTCCCCTTTCTCTGCCATCCCAAGGATACCTTCTATGATTTCCTTGTCCATTTCCTCCCCCTGAGATGGGGGTCTGTATACAACTCCTGTGCAGATTGTGGAGCCATTTCCAGTCTCCAGGGTGACCCACAGCACCTCCTCTCCTCCCTGTTTGCTCTTTAGTTCGGTTGCCTTGATCCTTTCCCTTATATAGGGAGCTACTCTTACTCCTCTTCTTCTTCCCTCCCTGTCCCTCCTGTAGATTATGTACCCTGGTATGTTGACAACCCAGTCATGGTTCTCTGTGTATCATGTTTCTGTGACTGCCATGATATCCAGGCATCCCTCTTCCATCAGGGCCACCATTTCGGGGAGCTTTTTACCTAGACTACAGGCATTGATACTCATTACCCTTCATTGTTTTATGGCTTTATTTCTTTTTGCCCCATCCCTGTCCTTACTGCCTTTGTCTTTTTCTCCATTTACCCCTGCCCTTCTCCCTATCGACTGCTCTATCTTGGTGTTTACCTCACTAACTACCCTGATTTTTTTTGGGGGGGGAGCTAGGATTTCCTTTCTCCTTTTCAGTGCCTCCCCCTTGGCTAGTTTAAATGCTTGCCAATGAAGCATTTAAACCTGTCACCTAGGATCCTGGTTACCCTCCTGGATAGATGACCATTGCACCTGTATAGGCCTGCATCCCTCCAGGTGGAGCCCCCTGTCCCCAATGAAGCCAAATCCCTGAGCTCTGCACCAGTTTTTCAACCAGTCATTGAATCCCATGGTGCAGAGTACCCTAGCCTCATCCATGCCATAGACAGGTAGCACTTCCGAGAAAGTTACTGTGTGTGCTATTTGTGTAAGGCCCCTTCCCAACTCCTCAAACTCCTGTTGCACTGCTCTGCTCCCATTCTCAGCCAGGTCATTTGTCCCTAGGTGGATAAAGACATCCAGCTCACCCCCCCTTGCAGCTGCTCCCACGATCCTGAGGATTTGTTTCCTGTTCCTCCAAGCCATGGCGCCAGGCAGCCACCTTACCTCCCTTTCCCCTCCCTCCCCCAGTTCTACCCCCTAACAATTGAGTCCCCCACCAGGAGTTGTTTCCTTCCCCTGTGGGGTCCTGTGCCACCCTCTTGTGGGTTTCCATTGTGGAGGTTCCTAGCATCCTCCTCGGTCTCCACTGTGGGTGCCTCCATAGAGGAACAATGATCCACCAGAGGGGTGAATGAATTGTGTAGAGGCACAACTGGAGGGATGCACCTCTGTTCCACCACCCTCACCCCTCCCTGAGCCCACCGCGGTCCAACCACTCCTCTTTCTTGGCAACCTCTGAGGTAGTGGTGGTGGCCTGGGTGGTCCTTGGGTGGAGGAGCAGGTTTCCAGAATCCTTGCCAGGTCAGCATGGGGATGAACAACCTCATCCCTCAGACTAGAGAGGTGCCTGCAAATAGGACAGCAACGCAGTCTCCAGAATGTCTCCAGGAAGACTGCTGCTCCACAGCCAATGCATTGCACCACTCCCCACATGTCTCTGTCCCTTCCTGTTACAGATGCTTTTTTGGTTTTTGTTCTTGTTTTAGTGTGTGCAAGCTTGTGAGTGTCTCTATCCTCTATTCAGTGTATACCTATTGCAGTAGCTCCTGCCTTCAAGGCAAGCACAATACCAGTGGTAGCAGCCCCTGCCTCAGAGGCAGGCACTATACCTGTGGTAGTAATTCCTGTCTCCAGGGTAGGCACAGTACCTATGGTACTAGCCCTGTATCCAAAGTAGGCACAGTACCTATAGTGGTAGCCCCTGCCTCTGAGATAGGTACTATACCTTTGAGAATAGATCTTGCCTCCAACTCAGGTGCTGTACCTCTTGTAGGCTCTACTTCTAAGGAAGGCACTATACCCATGGTAGTAGACCCTGCCTCCAGGTCTCTCGCCCTGTACCTAGGATGGTGGCCCCTGACTTGCAGGCAAACAGCTGTACCTATGGTGTGAATGACTTCCTCTGAGGCAGGCACTATACTTGTGGTAGTAGCCTGTTCCTTGGAAGCAGGCACTACACTTGTGGAAGTGACCTATGCTTTGGAGGCAGACACTATACCTATACCAGTAGCCCCAACTTTCTGGGCAGGCACAATACAAGTGGTAATAGCTCCTGCCTCCAAGGCATACCCTGTACCTAGTGTGGTGGCCCCTCCCTCACAGGCAAGAGCTGTACCTATGGTATTAATGCCTACCTTTGAGGTAGCCACTATACCTGTGGTAGAAGCCCCTGCCTCCAAGACAGGCCCTGTACCTACAGTGGTAGACCCTGCCTCACAGACAAGAGCTGTACCTATGGTATGAATGGCAGCCTCTGAGGCAGGCACTCTACCTATAGTGGCAGCCTGTGCCTTGGAGGCAGGCACTGTACCCCCTGCCTCTGAGGCAGGTACAGTGCCTATGGTGGTAGCCCCTGCCTTAAAGGCAGGCACAGTACCTATGGTAGTAGTCCCTGCTGCCAGGGCAGATACTATGCCAATGGTAATACCTCTGCCTCAAAGATAGGTATAGTACCCATGGTTGTTCCTGCTGCCTCTGAGGCAGGAGCTATACCAATGGGATTAGCCCCTACCTCTGAGGCATGTGCAGTACCTAAGTTGGTACCAACTGATTCCAAGGTAGGTACTATACCAGTGGTATACTAACCCTGCCTCTGAAGCAGATACATCACCTATAATGGTAACCAGTGCCTTCAAGGCAGGAAAAGTATCTATGGTACAAGCCCAAGGCAGGCATTATAACTATGATAGTAGACCCTGCCAGTGAGGCAGGTACTATACCAGTGGCAATCCCCCTGCTTCCAAGGCAGGTACAGCACCCATGGTAGTACACACTGCCTCTGAGGCAGGCACTATGCCAATGTTAATACCCTTGCATCTAAGGCAGGTACTATACCTATGGGAGTAGCCCCTGACTCTAAGGCAGGCACAGTACCTATGGTGGTAGCCCCTGCCTCCAAGGCAACCAGAGTTCCTATAGTAGCAGCCCCTGCCTCTGAAGTAGGTACTATATCAAAGGTAATATCTCTGCCTCCAAGGAAGGTACAGTACCCATGGTTGTGCCCACTGCCTCTGAGGCAGGGGCTAGTCCAACTGGAGTAGCCCACCTCTAAGGAAGGTACAGTACCTAAGTTGGTACCTACTGCCTCTGAAGCAGATACATCACTTATAATGGTAACCAGTGCCTTCAAGGTAGGAAAAGTATCTATGGTACAAGCCCAAGGCAGGCATTATAACTATGATAGTAGACCCTGCCAGTGAGGCAGGTACTATACCAGTGGCAATACCCCTGCTTCCAAGGCAGGTACAGCACCCATGGTAGTACACACTGCCTCTGAGGCAGGCACTATGCCAATGTTAATACCCTTGCATCTAAGGCAGGTACTATACCTATGGGAGTAGCCCCTGACTCTAAGGCAGGCACAGTACCTATGGTGGTAGCCCCTGCCTCCAAGGTAACCAGAGTTCCTATAGTAGCAGCCCCTGCCTCTGAAGTAGGTATTATATCAAAGGTAATATCTCTGCCTCCAAGGAAGGTACAGTACCCATGGTTGTACCCACTGCCTCTGAGGCAGGGGCTAGTCCAACTGGAGTAGCCCACCTCTAAGGAAGGTACAGTACCTAAGTTGGTACCTACTGCCTCCGAGGCAGGTACTATACCAATGATATATACCCCTGCCTCGGAGGCAGGTACTGTCATAAACACGCTCTGCAGGTCAGGCCCTCTGCTCCCACAGTGCCAGCCTCTAAGTGCAATAGTGTGTACAAGAGACACACAGGGTAACCCTCCTGTCTGTTTGGATCTGAATCACCTACACGCCTCAAGTCCTAGGGGTCAAAATGTGAAAATTATGCTAGCACACCCAGTTAACAGACTCAGACATATACTCTCTTTGGGGAAATGCAATATAATCTTTCACCCAGTGGCAACCAGCCAGGTTCCCAAAATGTACCCTTATGACTCAATATGAGACCTAGGTATATTCTTACCTTTTAGCAAGCTTAGTAACACATTCAAGCCTTTAACAGCTGTCAGACTAAAACACAGGTTCAGCATTCACATGTAAAAAAACTGAGAAAAAGCACAGGCAGTATTTCAAAGAAAATATTGTTTACTAAAAATTGTAAAACAGCTCAAATCAAACACAGAGCAGTTATATCAACAACTTACAGTCACATAAAATAAATAGGAAGTTACAGAACACAAATGCCTACCAAAAGAAAATGCTTAAGTTCCAGTTTAATTATTTATTTTTCTAAAGTGCTTAGTTACCAGTCCACAGACTGTGTCTTTGTTTTTCAGGAAGTCCTTCTGCACAAACTTGCCAGAGTGCAGCCCAATTCAAAAATCAGTTTTCTCCACCTCCTGGTGATGCCACCCATGTGGTCACTGTTAGAACTGTGATAAATATGTAATCTGAGTATGGGTATCCACAGGGATGTATGCTATTACTGAAAATCAACAACTAGTAATTTCCCAAAATATGAGTCTCTTTGATCAAAATATTTCCTTTGACATTTCCTAACCCCACAATCTGTCACTGGTTCTCTTTTAAGTGAGAAAACCACAAAGGATCAACCAAGTGACTTCCCTTCCTGCTATGTCATAAAATGCATATTTAGTTTCCAACTTCAAAAGCAGGAGCAGGTTATAAGGGGTAATAAACTGTCCCTCTGGAAGGATGTCTTAATTAGTGGTTTCTCTGATCTTTTCCTCACATCCTGCTGTTTCAGCACCACTGAAACCTTGGAGGTCAAAGGTCAAGTCTCTCACACACTACTGACTTGTGTGAGACAATCACAAACCATTTATTTATATTACAAATATCATACATATAACCATAAGCAGATGGCAGAGTGTCACAGGTACTACATCACTGGAAGTAGCCCCTGCCTCTGAGGCAGGTACTGTAACTATGGTGGTAGCCACTGCATCCGAGGCAGGTACAGTACCCATGGTTGTACTCACTGCCACTGAGGCAGGGGCTATACCAATAGCAGTAGCTTCTGCCTTGGAGGCAGGTACAGTACCTAAGTTGACACCCACTGTCTCTGAGGCAGGCAGTATACCAATGGTAATACTCCTGCCTCTGAGGCAGGTACTGTTCCAATGGTTATTATTATTATTATATTAGCCCCTGCCTCTGAGGCAAGTACAGAGCCTATGGTGGTAGGCACTGCCTCCAAGGCAGGTACAATACCTATGGTAGCAACCCCCACTCCCCCAAAAAAGCACAATGCTGGTCTGTACAGGTCCAGTTCAGCAGCAGAGGCTACTTGTTAGGGGCAAAGGTATTTACAAATAATTTGGGGGTTCTTTTTCCCTTATGGTGCTTGAGTGTGAGAGCTGTTTGGGGTGGCACAGTCCTGCATCTGTCCCAACTGAGCTCCTGACAGGAACAGTAAAGCTGGTTGGGCGATGCAACTCTGCTACAATTCCAAAGTTGTTTAATAGGGATGGGTCCAGTTCGTGAAGCCAGTCAGGTGATGGAACTCTGCTACAATTGTAGAGTTGTTTGACATGGATGGGTCAGGTTTGATGGTAGATACGGGCATACGTTTTCAGAAATATTTAGAACTACTAGCTTACAAATCCAGGCTGATTCCCTATAAACATGCATCTGTCACTAAGTTCCCAACATGCAGCATGACACAAGAAGTCTGGCTGGATACTTGCCAGCTTACCAGCTGACAGGGATGGGTCTGGTTCATGAACCTGATCCGGTGATGGGACTCTGCTACAATTGCTGAGTTGTTTGACAGAGATGGGTCTGGTTCAGCAGCAGATCCATCTCTTAGTCCCCAACATGCACCCAGCCAGCCACCGACCAAGACCAGGACACCCGCCTGCAGCTCCTTGCCCCTGAACAGGGCTGCTTCAGCTCACCCACGGTTGGCCGGCACCCAGCCAGCCACTGACCAAGACCAGGACACCCGCCTGCAGCTCCTTGGAAGCTGCTTGCCCCTGAACAGGGCTGCTTCAGCTCACCCACGGTCAGCCAGCACCAGCCAGCCACCGACCCAAGACCAGGACACCCACCTGCAGCTCCTTGGAAGGTGCGGGACAAGCACGCCAATCGGAACAGAGTGCTTCCAGCAAACCCACTCTGATTGGCCAGGAGTTTTCCCCTGCTATAGACACCTGGCACTTTGTTAGATTTTCGATAGAACTAAGCACATTTCAACTGTGTTATTAGGAGTTTTTCAACTGTATTAGCTGGATTGTAATTTCTACTACTGTTTTAAAGTGCTTACACCTCTTCTGTCTGACTGCTCTTCCTGCAGTGCCCCCATCCAAGCACTCTGCCTTAGTGCCGATAAGTCTAACTACCTTTTGTCTTACTAAACTGCTCAAATCCAACCCCTTTACCTCTATGCTATTTAAGACCTGCTCTGTCTTCTTCTCTCTAGCTGCTTGTCCCTGAACAGGGCTGCTTCCAGCTCACCCACGGTTGGCCAGCACCCAGCCAGCCACCGACCAAGACCAGGACACCCGCCTGCAGCTCCTTGGAAGGTACGGGACAGCGCAGCCAATCGGAACGGGTGCTTCCAGCAAACCCACTCTGATTGGCCAGGAGTTTTCCCCTGCTATAGACATCTGGCACTTTGTTAGATTTTCGATAGAACTAAACACATTTCAACTGTGTTATTAGGAGTTTTTCAACTGTATTAGCTGGATTGTAATTTCTACTACTGTTTTAAAGTGCTTACACCTCTTCTGTCTGACTGCTCTTCCTGCAGCGCCCCATCCAAGCACTCTGCCTTGGTGCTGATAAGTCTAACTACCTTTTTTTTTTTTTTTGGCTAGTTTTCCATTAGCAGGTTATACAGACCTGCCACTAGAGAGGATTCTTGGTCTTCTACATAAATCCACTGTATTCATTAAGTGGGCAATATGTGCCATTATCATTCTACTTCTTTCGGTGCTGCTACAAGGGGACTTGAGTCTGAAGGGTGGATGGCCACTAACTAAGCTGCTCCTGCTCTCCTTGTTCCCCTTTCTGCTGTATTTTCTCATCTAGGTTTTAAGTGAGTACCTAGGCGGGCAAATTTCTTGCCTGAAAATATTGCACTAATACAAATCACGAGACCACTCAATCTGGGACCTTGGCTCTCCTTATTGTGTTTTATTGCTCTAAGGTGCAGAGTTTTCAACAATACAGTGCAATTCAAGTACCTCAATGCAATTCAGTTCTCCAATGTACCTTATCAATACCTAATGTTATAACAGTCTACCGTGCAGACACTATGTCATTCTCCTCTCCCCTTTTAGCCTATTCCCCCCGGTTAGCCTACACCCCCTTGCTACTGTTCTCACCTATGTCTACCCAAGCACTTACATTGACCACGATCAACTGTCATTACAGTGGTGCCGCCTCTTGCGCAGCACGATATGGGTTGCCGCGAAGAAATAAAAAAGCAGTCTCCATTCTTATAAGCTCCTTAAAGAAAGTTATACTTCTGCTGCTTCTCTGCTCAGGAAATGTAGAGCTCAACCCTGGCCCCCCCCAACAACTTACCTCGCCTATCGATTTTGCTGAGGCCACAAGTCTCAAAATGATGATGGTCAACATTTTAAGCCTGCCTAAAAAACTTGTACAGCTGCAAGCCTGGGCTGCACACGTTAACCCAGACCTTATCATAATTACTGAGTCGTGGTTAAAAAAGATGAACACTGATCAACAGATATCGCTGCAGGGCTACAATTTATTTAGAGCAGATAGAGAGTCTAGAGGCGGGGGTGTGGTTATCTACGCCAAATCTAAGTACTTGGTCACCAATATTAGTTGCAAATCTCTAGCCAAGGAATTTGAGTTAGTTTCGCTGAGCCTTCATCTCCCCTCCTCGGAATGTATCACTATCCTAGGTGGCTATAGACCCCCGTCTGGTGGTGATGAAGTCCTTAATCTTTTGAAATCCATGTTCATAGATGCAAAAACTGAAACAATATTTCTAGGAGATCTAAATATGGACTGGCTGTCACCTAAATCACCGGCCTCAAATCCCTTGTGACGAGCTAGGTCTTGGGCAATTAGTCAGTGAACCTACTAGGAACAACACTTTAAATACTGCCAACAGTTCCATTCTAGATGTGGTACTAACCACCCATCCACACAAAATATCTCATTTGGCAGTGTTTCACAACGCACATGAGCGATCATGGAATTGTTGCTTGCATAAGATCTCAAATTAAGGCCGGCCGCAACCCATCTTTATAACAAAAGATCCTTTCGCAAATTCAGTGCAATAAACTTCCTATCTGACCTGAGCATGATCAGATGGCAAGATCTTTACCTAGCCAAAGATGTCAACAAGGCAGCTTGCATCCTTAATGACAAACTCACTACAATAATAAATAAGCATGCCCTTTCATCAAAGTAAGTGCGGAACAATTCCAACCCCTGGTTCACCTCGGATCTCAAGGCAGCCCTTATAGCTCGAGATAAGCTCTGGGCTAAAGCTAGACATTCCAAAGAATCTTCAGATTGGCAGGCCTTTACAACAGCCAGGAATAACTGTGTGAAAAACTTAGCTCTGCTAAAGCTAACTATTATATTTCTACTCGAACAAGCTAAAGGTAACCCTCATAAAATATGGAAGACTATCAAAGCTATAGAAGGATGACCCATGGCCCCTCTGTCCCAACAAAGATAGTTGCAAGTGGCAAGATTGTGGAAAACAAGTCCCTAATCCTGGAGGAATTTAACTCCCACTTTGCCACAGCTGGATTAGCTTTTGACTCGTCACCTTATGCTGGTGCTGTGGTGAGCCAGCATACCCCTCCCGCCACATCTAGTCCTGCACCCAGCCCCTTCCAACTGCGTGAGATAACTTATAAAGAAGTAGAAGAATCTCTTCTTAACTTAGACACCAAAAAAAGCGCAGGGGACGATGGCTTGGAACCCTTTTTCCTAAGGTCAGGCTACGCCCATCTCACTGCCCCAATTCTCCACATCTTCAATCTTTCCATTACATCTGCTACTGTGCCATCCTGCTGGAAATCAGCACATATCCTCCCTCTATTTAAATCTGGTGACCCATGCGATGTAAACAACTATAGGCCTATCTCCATATTGCCTATCCTTTATAAAGTTTTCGAAAACTGATCCATATTCAGTTAAAATCTCACTTGGAAACCTTCTCTCTCATTAACCAAGCTCAATCTGGCTTCCGGGCCAATCATAGCACAATCACTGCACTAGCAAAAGTAACCAATGATTGGATCTCTGCTATAGATGCTAAGAAGGTAACAGGTGCAGTCCTTTTGGACCTCAGCAAAGCTTTTGATACTGTTGATCACAAACTATTAGTCAATTGCCTTGCAAAGTTGGGTGCCACATACCATACCACCCAGTGGTTCTCTAGCTACCTAACTGGAAGATTCCAAAATTAAAGGCGGAAGGCTTTTTTTTTTCTGCTGCCTTGCCAGTTGCAAGAGGAGTCCCCAAGGATCCATCTTAGGCCCTATCTTGTTTTCTCTGTACATTAATGACTTAGATGCTAACATATCTCGTCCAATCTGCACTTTTGCAGATGATACTGTGTTGTATACTTCTGGCTCATCGTTATCTGAAGTCAAGGGTGCTAAGCGGACTTTGCACAACTTGAGCATAATCTAATAAAGGCAAAGCTTCTGCTCAATGCTAAGAAGACTAAGCGATGATATTCTCCGCAGTGCTGTCTCAGGCCCCCAATACCCTTGCCCAAGACTTCATTGTCACCACGCTAAACGAGCCTCTGGAAGTTGTAACCAAATTTAAATATCTAGGTATCTGGATCGACAATAAATTATCTTTCAGTGACCACGTTGAAGATGTCTCTAGAAGGTTAAAAGCAAGGTTAGGTTTCTTCTACAGAAATAGGCCCCTTTTCCCCCTTGAAACTCGAAACAAGCTTGTACAGGCCACTTTTCTCCCCCTACTCGACTATGGCGATGTAATCTATTCCTCCACCACTCTTGCAAATCTAAGTAAACTGGACATCCTTTATCATCGTGCGTTACGGTTCATTACCAACTCCCCTTACCGTTCGCACCACTGTGACTTATATGCAGCTGTTGGTTGGACATCCCTTACTACTAGACGCCTGCTCCATGCTGGGCTATGGACTCTTAAACTGCTCCTGCAGAAATTGCCAAGTCTCTCTCTTCCCTTATTAGTATCTCACATAGTGCATACTGTTAAGAAAATCTGACTTTATTATGCTTGACATACCAAGGACGTGGACTTCCTTGGTAAACGTATATTGCATATGCCCTTCCCTCCATTTGGAACCAATTACAAACCTTACTGAAACTAACTAGCACAGTTTCAATAAACTTCTACAAATTGCTAAGTTCAGCCAAAATAAAAGACACCTGTAACTGTCTAAGTCTCTTCCTTCCCCATGTGTGCCATATTTATCCACTGGTAAGGTATAATTGATTTGTCATATTAACTGCTTTCCCTTCCCCTTCTACTCCTGGCTTTATCTTTGCTTACACTCCACTGCTACTCTATCAAATCAGTCCCCCCATATCAGTTGTAGACTGTTGTTTGTTCTAGCTGCCAAAACACTGTATATGTATTGCACACACCAGTCATCATGTTTCATTTATCAGTATGCAACCTGTAAGTTGCTTCCCTGTCTCATATCAATGTTTACCACCTGCGGTCACCCTATGTGGTACCCTTGTATGTATATCCAGCCTGTGTCATGTAGCGTGCATTTCATGTATATACTGTTATTACCTATCTGTGTTTGTACTTTAAGTGTTTATGTCACAGGACCTCCTTGTGAATGAGCTTGCTCAATGGAGTTTTCCTGCAATAAACTTGAACTTGAACTTGAACATGCAGCATGACACAAGAAGCCTGGCTGGATAACTGCCAGCTTACCAGCTGACAGGGATGGGTCTGGTTTGTGAACCCAATCAGGTGATGGAACTCTGCTACAACTGCTGAGTTGTTTGACAGGGATGGGTCCGGTTCATGAACCTGATTGGGTGATGGGAGTCTGCTACAATTGTTGAGTTGTTTGACAGGGATGGGTCCAGTTCAGCAGCAGATCTGTCTTAGTCCCCAACATGCAGCATGACACAAGAAGCCAGGCTGGATAACCACCAGCTTACCACTCCCCTCATCTGTCACAACCTTAGTTCCCTCTGTTCTTTTGTCCCACTCACCCCACCCCGTGGTGTCTCTCCTGCCCAGTGAACCAGTCTGGTGCATTTTTTACATGTCTTCTGCTTTTTACATACTGTATGTGATATACATCTTCTATTTTTCTTGTATCAGGAGAGTGATACAAGAAAAATGGAAGATTTATTCTGCATATGTAAAGAGCAGAAGACATAAAAAGTGCAGCATATTGGTTCACTGGGCAGGAGAGGGAGTGAAGGGGTAGGGAGGGGGCGAAAGAACAGAAGATTTCATAAAATTTTAATCACACAATCACCTGGCATTAAACAAATTGCATAATATAAAAAAAACACAAACACCTGGCAGTAAATGAATATACAGGAAAGCAAACTTATGGATGGTGAGAAAATGGGCAGTGAGATGTTAGAAGTGTGCAAATGAAAAGAGCCAAGCGGCACTGTTTTAAACAAAGAAGCACCAAGCAGGCACCAATCAATAGCAGGCTACAAGCAACCAATGGATGAGCACAACAGGGGAGAAAGGTGGAGCTACGAGGATCGGTTAGGCAACCAGTTAGGTGTAGCAGGGGGGCAGAGTTAGGTAGTCTGCCTCGGAGGCAGCACTAAGCACAGAAGAGTGGAGAAAGGTGGAGCTAGGAGGGCCGGTTAGCAAACCAGTAAGGTAAAGTAAGGTAAAATTTAATTTTTAAGTGCCTTTCAGATTATCAAGGTGCTTTACAATAAAATACAATATAAAACAAATAATATAAATTCAAATCATACAGAAAAAGCTTGATAAAACAAGCAAGTCTTAAAATCAGATTTAAAACTCGTGACGGTTGGACATTTTCTTAATCGACGAGGTAGAGAATTCCACAGGGTGAGTGCAGCATAAGAAAAAGCACGAGCCCCAGATGTTTTTAAATGAACCCTGGGAATCTCTAGCAATCCCTCATTGGCGGATTGGAGTGAGCGGTGGGGGCCGTAGGGAGTAAGGAGCTCTTGCAGATATCGGGGTCCCTGTTCGTGTAGAGCTTTATAATATAAAAGGTGTAGCAGGGGGCGGAGTTAGGTAGTATGCCTCAAAGGCAGCGCTGCCTTGGAGGTGACTTTCTTTTAAAAAAAGTGTCTCTGGCAAATGCGATTAGACTTGAGATGTACAGTATCTTAATGAAAGGTTAACAAGGCTGATAATACAAGATCTTTCTCGGAATCCTTTATGATTAGAAAAAGTGTGTCCACCTGTAGTGTACCATTTTACTGAAATATAACTTTTACTTAAGTGTAGCCTATAATAATATCTAAGCAAATGCTTTTCTACTTAAATATAACCTTTTACAATATTTGGTTAGCTGTCTTGTGATAAAGCTTCTCACAAGATCTAGTTACTTGCTTAATGATGCTTTAGTCTCGTGATAGTCTTATGCTTTCACAATAATTTACCTTATGATGTCAACATTTAGTCTCCTGCAGTACACTTTATCAGGATGGTGTGACCTCATTAGGATAGTGTTTACCTATTAAAGAGAGGTGTGCACACAAGGAACTTTCTATCAGTGCAGTCAGCAGTTATGAGATTGTGGAAGAAATGTGGTAAACACCTTATGATTATGAGAAAAATACAGTTATCTCTATGTTTTAACACAAATGCACCACATCCTCAGATTGTGTTATTTTGTTATATGATTGGCCTATAAAGGGGTGGTAATATTATCTGAGATAAGAAATCTTTATATAAGCACTGTATAAACTTGAATAGTTTGGCACGAAACCTGAAGCAAGAATACATGTGTTGAAGTTGATGTGAAACTCGCAAAAAAGAAAATAAACCAAAGAAAAACATTCATTTGGTGTGGCTTGAATTATTTAAAGATAGAAAACACAACGCAGCCATGTTTTTATCCTTACACCACCCATCTGTCCATCTGACCTCCTTGGAGCCATTTGTAGTAATATGAAGACTGGTTTTGCACATTGACAGAAGAGCAATGTATGAGAAACTGCCCATACTACAATGACTGGCAATAAATGCCATTTTAATTGAGGAGTAAGGTATGATAGTTGCGCACTGTGGGATAATTGTCCGCCTCAAGAAGTAAAGCAGAAGATGAAGCAATGAGCCTTAGCAGTCAAAGTGACATTATCCAATAGTTAAACACATCATGGAATGCCTTATGTGATAACATTATTCCACTTGTAATTTTCAAATCAAAATAATGAAGTTTACAAAGTTAACCATTTGACCTGTATTGTGCAGCAATAATGCATTTGTTTGTGATCACATTCAGTTGCATTTGACCAATCAGCTCTTGATTTCTAACACCCATTTTATAAAGGAGTCTATTTTATTTATCAATATTTTTAAGCGTTAGGATATAACTAGCAATACAGTTACTGTCAGTCGAAACCTAGAGGGGTCATAAGGCATAGCAGAGTGCCTTACACAGGGTTAGACTAACAAAGGTAACCAAACCCCTGAAGTGCCTTCATTCTGTCATAGAAATGCACAGTCTGTGTATGCAAGGTGGCAGGGTTTCATAGTGCTGTTTGGGTTCTGCATAGAATGAGGTTTCAGTGATCGAGATACCAGTTGTAACATCCTTCCACAACACTATCGGGCAGCACTAACATGGTGAAACAGGCAATGGTAAAGTTGAAAAACAAATTTATTGTGAACTAAGTATGGCAACTGTGACTACCCTAGTGCTTTGCCTCTCACTAAGACTCTATCATAGGTACACCGATTCACTTACAAGTGTCTCGATTTTAAGTGATTTGCGGTGCTCAAAATTGTTAGTGAAACATTTACAAAAATAAACTTCAAAAAGAGAGAATTCATATCACCCAACCCTCATTATTTTGGAGGATTCCCAGCATCATGGCATGCTAACATGAGTGGATGGTGGATAGGGTCATTAATAACCCAGGGGCTAAGTAGCCAGTAGCACTGAGCAGAAGGGCAAAAAACTAAATCTCCCCTAGAATGTCAACAGGTTTTCTACCATGCTAACCCTACAGCTACAGAGGCTGGAGTGCATCTTATAGTAAACCAATACACTTTTCACATATGTTAGAAACTAATTAACAGTACACTGGTATATTCAAATCTAAGTAACAAGAGAATATAATATCCCAATAGATAATTTAAATTAAGTATTGGGTGTAACTACCCTACAAATGGGGGTTCCTGAAAAGTCTTCCTTGAGTTTGTTCAAATGCTCACTGCCAGGCTGGTGTCCTGTGTTTTAGCAGTTTAAATGTATTGCCAGAGAGTGCCTGTATAGCCTCTGCATACTGTCTCTTTAAGAGCTGCCTGGATTGCAGTCATAATTAATCTGAGAGGGAGCTCTGTTAGAAGATATACTTGTTTGCTGATCATTTGTTAGAGTAGTAATAATATTTCAGTTTGTTATAACCTGTCTTCTTTGCAGCATGGACAGTTCTGTTTGTTTCCATCATCTTGGTCCTGGACTGCAGAATGGGCCAATCAGTACATTTGGGATTCTAAAATGGAGCCTGCCTACAGGGGCTTGGTGGGGCCAAAGCTTGTAGGAATTGTAGTTTTAGGCTTTTGGTGCCTAAAATAACCTGGAGGGGGAGCCCTTGTTGTGACTGACAGACAGATCAGCCAACTGAACCTGTTGGATCTTGGAGAAAGTCGCACACTGCTTGCAGTTTCAGTTAGATCTGAGTTGGGAAGTGAAGAAGTAATAGCTCGAGATAGTTCGAGTAGCAATGCATAGTGGATTCGTGCGGGAGAACTGTGGAAAGGCCTGAGTTTGGCCTGCATGCCTGCCTGCCTGCTGTTCCTGAGAAGGAACTTATGCTTTTTTCGGACTGAATCCGAATTTGGAGGGCGAATTGAGCCACTGAATTGTGACCAGGCTTTAACCTGAAGAAGACCAAAGATTTGCTGAATGCGAACGGCCTGTCAGGACTTCCAGCTACCTCTGAACTCCCGGATTGTGCAGAGACTCTGTAATTGCAACCGGAGAGCCATTTGCCTGGCACAGCGGAATTTCCTTACATGTGAATGTGCTGTGTGTTTATAGTGGGTCATGATTTGGTTCCTCACTGTGTGTCTGAACTGTGTTTTGCTTGCTGGAGGCTGTATCCAGCTCCACAGACTGAATCTGTATCCATTTCCATTTGCCTGGGCCCTGCTACACTGGCCCAGCCAGAATACCTGCTACGCAGAGAAAGTCATTGCGAGAGACCGGCCTGGGGATCAGCCCCCTGCTCGACGCCTTGAACAGGAATGACGCCTCGGTGATTCGTGTGGGCCTTGCTTCTCCGGGCATTCCAGCTCAACAGCCTGCAGTCTCGATTTCATCCTGCCTGTGTCCAGTATTGGGTATTGTGAGTAAACATCAGGGTAGCTCCCTACAACAACAGCTAAATGTAAAAGTGTTGTCATCTGATTGTCTTGTTGCCTTTTCTTTCATGAACTGAGCCCTCTGGCACGGATTACAAATAGTGTGTGTTGTGCATGTTGCTTTCTTCCATCCCTGGGCCCCAGCCAGCTGCAACATTCCTGGGTAGCCCACTGTTTTTCTACCTGGGTACCCAGAGTGTGTGATGGTGTAGGGACTCTGAATTGCATGCATAACTGTCTGATTAATATAGCTTTTAAGCAAATCAACCTGATTACGCCCCTTCCTTGTTCAAGTCCCCTGAATAAATCAGATTTAACTTTGTTTGCATTTAACCTGACTGTGGTTCCAGTTTCTGCCAAAAGTATTGTACTGTTACTATTTGCTGTGCTTAACCTTGTTTTACAGGGGGCCCCCAGGGTCAAGCTAGAGGAACCAGCCCTGGTGGTAAGTGCAAACAGTGTGGATAATTGCCTGGTGAATAAGGGTCATTGTGAAAGTAATTATTGTATGTTGTTCAGGCCACTAGAAGGGAAAGGGGGTTACAGTGTCCCAGAGGGCTGTGCCCAGGTTAGCTTGACCACTAACATCCCTGACCTCCGGGTGGAGGCACCCATTTCATTACCCAGGCCCCTTAACCTGCTACTAGACAAGCAGGCAGGGGTAGTGGCCCTTGGGATAGCACCACCTAGGGGTTACATCTCGGAGGCACTGCTGGGATTTTGTACCTTCTAGTGGCCAAAAATTGTGAATTATTGTTAAAGATTAATGGCTACCCCAGTAGAAATGGCTGTACACCAGTTGGTAGGGTGGTGTACTGGGCAGGAGATCGACCTCCAAAATGCTCTGCTTATACTGGATATTCCCCTGGCAACAATAAGAACACTGTAGAGGGAGTACTCTCCAAGGTTGAATGTTTAAAAAACCCTGTGGTGGTGGGTCGACAGGCAGATTTGATCGCCCAAACTTTCATAGCCTTGGTAGAGTGTAGTGACCTTGTGGACAGCTCTAAAGTACCACACACTATTGCCCCAAAAGGGGCCCTAGCCGCCTGGCGAGTGATAACAAAAGACAGTAAAGACCCTGGGGAGGATG
Organism: Neoceratodus forsteri; assembly: GCA_016271365.2. Classification (NCBI taxonomy): domain Eukaryota; kingdom Metazoa; phylum Chordata; order Ceratodontiformes; family Ceratodontidae; genus Neoceratodus; species Neoceratodus forsteri. The sequence continues at coordinate 727,765,602 of CM057449.1, read as the reverse complement.
AGATCCCACTATTATCTGAGACTTTTGAGGAGAAATTTGCTAAGTTGTTGCTGGAGGAAGGGAAAACCATAGAGGACTTTAAGAAACTATTCCTACCACCTGGGGGTGTTCCTTCCCCAGCACCCCCTCCCACTCCAGTACATGTTACTGCCCCACCTTCTGTGCCCATGCCAATGCTGGCCCCTATATCTGTACCTGCCATTAGTCACGACTCCTACCGAAGGTTGAGAATCTTCTCGGGCATCCTCCCCACCCCCCAAGGGGAGGATGACTGGGAGACCTGGATCAACTGTGTTGCCCCCTTGGTACACAAGTGGCAGTGTGCAGAGGCTGAGAAGTGGAAAAGAATCATAGAAAGTTTGAAGGGCCCCGGCCTTGAAGCCATTAAATTTTTGAGGTCCACGAACCCTGATGCATCTGCTCAGAAGTACCTATCTGTACTTGAAGGCAATTTTGGGAGCATTGAGTCAGGGGAGATGTTGATGTGGAAATTCCAAGGTACCAAACAATGGAAGGGGGAAAGTTTGTCTGTGTATGTTACTCACCTAGAAAGAGCTCTGCAGAAAGCTTACCGGAAAGGTGGGGTAGCCACAGTGATTTGAACCGTGTGAGATTGGGGCACATACTGCAACATGCCAAGCATTCTAAACTACAGATCATCCAGTCAAGGCTCCAGGATAGGAGAGGTAACCCACCTGACTACTGTGACTTAATAAAAGAACTCCAGGAGGTAGAAGGTGAAGAGGGAGATTGTAATTATGGGGTGAGTGGAACTCAAGTGATCATGGCACTGGAAGGCCCTTCCAAAATGGTGACCACTATGAGTGTCCCACCATGGGCTAAACGGTGGGGGGAGGAGTTGCTGAAGGAAGTCATAAAAGTACAACCAGGTGCGTTCGCTGAGGTATCCCCTGCTGACAGAGACCCTGGCCCCTGTCATGACGTGACTGTTATGGGGGGGGGGTGCACCCCCAGGCATCCTCTACTGAGGGTGGCTTCTCAGCTGAGCTCAAGGAATTGACTGCCACCCTAAAGGAACTTTTGAAACATGGTACACTACCAGCAGAAGTCAGATCACAATCTCCCATCGATGCTCCATCATCCCCTGCTATGTTTTCCCCAAGGATACCCCGAGAGCCTGTCATTTGTCACAATTGTGTCAAGGATGGCCATATGAAGAGGGAATGCCGGTCTCAGAAGGACTTAGAGAAAGTGGTGAACAGGCTTCAAGGAGAGCTTCAGAAAATGAGTCAGTGGTCAAGGGGTACATGATATGACCACAGTGAAGGCTTTGGCCATCCTAACTCAAACCCCTCTGTGGCTAAATTCTGTCCAGGCCCCTGCTGTTGTCCCTCCAGACTGGTCCAAAATAGTGGGCCCTTCAATGGAGACTACTGTGGCTGTGAATGGTATTCCTACTTGGGCTGTGCTTGACAGTGGGTCGCAAGTGACCATTGTATATCAGGACTGGTATGACAAGCACTTATCTGATATGCCATTACAATCTCTGGAAGGCTTACATGTGTGGGGGCTGAGTGACAAGTCTTATCCCTACCTAGGATATGTCCACCTCTGGTTGTCTTTTCCTGCAACTGTAACTGGTGTAGAGGAGCAAGTAGAGACACTGGCTGTAGTGTGTCCCCCCAACGGACTGTATGATGGGGTTCCCCTGTTAACTGGAACAAACGCCCACATGTTTGGGAGACTAGCACAACTCTGCCATGAGAAAAAAGGGCAACTGACTGGACAGGCCCTAAGAATTTCAGCCTTAGTAAAAAGGGCATATGACTTACAACAGAAACCCAATGAAGAGGACCCAGATGAGCCAGTGGGGATAGCGTGGAAAAAGGAACCTGACTCCTTGGTATTGGCCCCCACCACCCAGTGCACAATCCATGGAGAAGTCCACCTAAAGAGGAACGTAACGAACAAAATATTAATGTTGGATGCACCAGGTGATGAAAAGTTGCCAGAAGGATTATTGGTTAAACCCAACATCTTGCCTGCCCATGCCCATGCCTATGATGCATGACAAGTGATGGTCCGGGTGAACAGAGGGTGCACTCTAGCTACAGTACACTGCACAGACACTGCAGTATTACCCAATAACAAGTACTCTGGCCAAAAGGAGAGAGTGACCCTGGACTTATTTGACTTTGGTGATTCCCCCCCCGTCAGCTGAATGGAAGGCTAGGTTTAGCAAGAAACTCACCCAGAAAGACCAAGTGTTTTCATTAAAAGAATGGGACATGGGGTGTGTCCAGGGTGCAGAGCATCATATACACCTGCATGATGACCGGCCATTTCGAGATACTGATGCCTCACTCCAGCAGACATAGATGATGTGAGGAGACACCTGCAGGAAATGCTCACTGCTGGCGTGATACAGGAATCAAGGAGCCCATATGCCTCTCCCATTGTGGTTGTGCGTAAGAAGAATGGGTCAGTGAGGATGTGTGTTGATTATCGAACCCTGAACCGGTGGACTGTCCCAGATCAATACACCATGCCCCGTATACAAGATGCCCTGGATTGCTTGAATGGGCGCAAATGGTTCTCAGTATTGGATCTTTACAGTGGATATTACCAGATTCCAATGGCTATGGAGGACTGTGAGAAAACTGCCTTCATCTGTCCTTTGGGGTTCTACGAATTCCTGAGAATGCCATAGGGGATTTCAGGTGCCCCGGCCACCTTCCAGCAACTGATGGAACGTGCGGTGGGAGATATGAACTTGCTGGAATGCCTAGTGTACCTAGATGATGTCATTTTGTTAGGATGCATATTAGAGGAGCATGAGACCCGACTGTTTAAAGTCCTAGACCGATTGGAAGACTTTGGCCTCAAGCTTTCCATTGACAAGTGCCAGTTTTTTCAAACCTCTGTGAAGTATGTGGGGCATGTAGTATCTGCAGAAGGGACAGAGACCGATCCCAGTAAGGTCGAGTCACTGATGACTTGGCCCTAGCCCCATAACTTGAAAGAACTGCAATGTTTCCTGGGGTTCTGTGGCTACTACCACAGGTTCATAAAAGTCTATTCCAAGGTAATTCGCCAGCTTCTGAATCTCACCTAGGGTTACTCCTCTAGACCAACTGTAAATACAAAAAAGGGGCTGTCAAAGAATCCAAGAAGGTATACTTCCAAACAGGTGAACCTTTTGGGCCCCGCTGGACACCCGAATGTGAAGCAGCCTTCCATGAAGTCATATACCAGCTCACCCATGCCCCCATCCTCGCCTATCCTGACCCTACCAAGCCCCATGTGCTGCATACGGACACCAGTCTGCAAGGCCTAGGAGCTGTGCTGTATCAAGACCATGAGGATGGTTTGAGACCAGTGGCTTTTGCCAGCAGGAGCTTGACTCCATCAGAATGAAACTATCCTGTGTACAAGCTGGAGTTCCTTGCCCTAAAATGGGCCATTGTTTACCAGTTTCATGAGTACCTCTATGGGGCAAAGATATTGGTGAAGACCGACAATAACCCGTAAACCTATGTGCAGACTTCAACTAAGTTGGATGCCACTGGGCACCAGTGGCTCTGCTTTTCAACCTATGATTATGCTGTCGAATATAGGCCAGGACTGAACCATATTGATGCTGATGCCCTGTCATGAAGGCCAGTCTCCAAGAGTGATTGGGTCAGGTTGTCTGAACCTGACATCCGAACATTGTGCCAAAAGTTTGATAGAGATGAACACATGTCTACGGACACAGTGGACTGTTTAGTAGATTGCTTGGGCCCTCCTGATACCTGTATACCGGCTGTATATTGCCATTTCTCAGCTCTAGACATTAGTGCACTACCTCAGTTTGACAATGACAGCATCCAGTGGGCTCAATCCTAAGATCCTATGATTCAGCCAGCACTTGATGCCCTGCGTGCAGAGAAAGATGTGTCCCAGTTGCATTCCCCTGACTTGCGAACTGCCCTATTGTTTAAAGAAGGCCCCAGGCTGAAATTACACAATCAGTTGTTATACAGAAAGACAGTGGATCGCAGTGGTCGAGTAGACAAGTAGCAATTGGTCCTGCCCACGGCCTTTAACGATTTAGTACTGAAGTCCCTCCACAATCACATGGGGCACCTTGGTATTGACAGAACTCTCGACCTGGTACAATCTCGATTCTACTGGCCCAAGATGGGGGCCGATGTTGAGCACCATGTAAAGACCTGCAGTTGTTGCCTGCAAAGGAAAGCCCTGCCTCAGAGGGCTGCCCCCATCAATATTACTACCAGCACCCTGATGGAACTGGTCTGCATAGACTTTTTGTGTTTAGAACCTGATCAGCAGAATATTGGCAATGTGTTAGTGGTTACAAATCATTTCACATGGTATGCACAAGCTTTTCCAATTAAAGATCAAAAGGCCTGTACTGTGGCCAAGGTGCTAGTGGAAAATTTCTTTGTCCACTATGGTGCCCCACAGCAGATCCACTTGGACCAAGGCAGAGACTTTGAAAGTCGGCTAATCAAAGAAATGCTTTCTCTGTAGGGGGTGCAGCAGTCAAGAACCACCCCCTATCACCTGCAGGGGGACCCTTAACCAGAATGTTTTAACCGCACCCTTCTAGACATGTTGGGCACCCTCCACCCAAAAGACAAGCATAAGTGGAGCCAGAAGATTAGCACCTTGGTACACACATACAATTGCACCAAAAATGACGCTACTGGGTTCTTCCTGTCTCGCCTCATGTTTGGGAGGGAGGCCCGCCAGGCCAGTTGATGTCTGTTTTGGGGTCTCTCCAGATGGGGTCTGAACTGAAAACTACCTGCAGTATGTACAGAAACTGAAAACTCAATTGAACCATGCATATCAACTGGCCCAGACAATGGCCGCTAAAAGAAATCTCGCCAGCAAAGAGAGGCACGACAAGAAAGTAAAGGCTCAAGAGCTACAGCCCAGGGACCGTGTGTTGTTATGCAATTTGGGACTACATGGCAAGCACAAAATTGCTGCTAGGTGGCACCATCTTCCTCATGTAGTAGTTGGAAAGTTGGATGATCTACCAGTATACAAGGTACGCCCAGAGAATAACTCCAAAGCTGTCAAGACCACGCACTGTAACCACTTGCTGCCTATCGGCCAAGTTATTATTGAAGCTGAGCCAGCAGACATTGCCTCCCCTGGGCTGGGGACTCATGCTGCTGCAAAAAAGAGACATAGTCAACCTACCCCAGTAGTTACAGAGTTAAGGTTTCCCTTGCAGCAGGCCCAGAATGATAGTGACTGCCAGTCCACCTCTGACGACAGTGAGTGTGTCAATGCCTATTACCCCTTCTATGAATTGAGTCAGCTGTTCGAGGTAACCCTATGACTAATTGTGGGGATGAAGCTGGGCCTTCTGGACTGCATAACCCCCCAGCTTCATCCTTGGAGCCAATGCTCCCTAAAAGTGAGGTGCAAAGCATCACATCTGAGGTTGCAGAATCTCTGTGTTTTGTGGAACTGTGTGAATTGCCCGAAGAAGAGGATGATGGTCTGAGTCTCCCTGGTGACACACCAGAACCTGAAGCACAGTGTGAGAGTGTTGACAGCCCCCCTTGAGTGCTGCAAAGCCTAATTGCCTATTCCAATTGTTTAATCAGGTGAGACACACTTTGTTTACAGGTGCAACCTGGGAGCACAGGGAAGTTAAGTGACTTGCTCAGGGTCACACAGTATGCAAGAGGGGGCTGTGGGATTCAAACCCACATCTCCAGATTTGCAACTCAGAACCTCAAACCATTGTGCTATACTGCCTTCCTAACTGTGCTAGAGCCTCCTAAAAATGTGCAACCTGGGCCTTTGTCAGAGGATAATAATGAGCAAAGTGTTGTAGAAACAGAGCCTACAGAGCAAGGAGCTGATGGTGCTCCCAGTTTGGACATTCCCATCCATGCAGAGGCATCCTTCACAAGTGATGAAAGATCCAAAGTTAGTGCTGAAAGTACAGAGACTGTGGCTGCCCCCCTCCCCCCCCAGAAAGACTGGCTGAGCTGTCAAACCAGTGCTACGCTTTAGGTATGATTCCCCTGGGAGGCCAGTGGATTTGCCTCTCAGTGTGGTTCATAAAGGGGTTTATGTCTCGCCCAGGTCACTGCCCAAATTGAGCTTGATGGCCAGTTCCAGGTTACTTGTTTTTCCCTCTCACCTTGGTGCCCCTGCCCCATCCGGCCCCAAGTTAGCTGATAGGGAAGGGCCCCCTCTTACATTGTTTAATGTGCAAGAAGTTATCACCTGAAGCAGTACTGTGATGTTACTAATGTGTTAATCATAGTGGAATCAGCATTACCTGTATGAAACATGCATAAGTATTGTCAATATGGATGTACTAATGCAAAATAGATTGAAAGGTATAGTGATGTAACAAGCTAATGAAATATATGTCTCATTTATATTGCATTTTTGATATTGTGATGGTACTTGACACAGACACCAAGTTTTCTCCAAGCAGGGAATGGTGTAACCCCCCCATACAAATGGGGATTCCCGAAAAGTCTTCCTTGAGCTTGCTTAAAAGCTCACTGCCAGGCTGGTGTCCTGCATTTTAGCAGTTTAAATGTATTGCCAGAGAGTGCCTGTATAGCCTCTGTGCACTGTGTCTTTAAGAGCTGCCTGGATTGCAGACATAATTAATCTGAGAGGGAGATCCGTTAGAAGATGTACTTGTTTGCTGATCATTTGTTAGTGTAGTAATAATATTGCAGTTTGTTCTAACCTGCCTTTTTTGCAGCATGGACAGTTCTGTTTGTTTCCATCATCTTGGTCCTGGACTGCAGAATGGGCCAATCAGTGCATTTGGGATTCTAAAATGGAGCCTGCCTACAGGGGCTTGGTGGGGCCAAAACTTGTAGAATTGTAGTTTTGGGCTTTTGGCACCTAAAATAACCTGGAGGGGGAGCCCTTGTTGTGACTGACAAACAGATCAGCCAACTGAACCTTTTGGATCTTGGGGAAAGTCCCAGACTGCTTGCTGTTTCAGTTATTTCTGAGTTGGAAAGTGAAAAAGTAACAGCTCAAGATAGTTCGAGCAGCAATCCATAGTGGATTCGAGTGGGAGAACTATGGAAAGGCCTGAGTTTGGCCTGCATGCCTGCCTGCTGTTCCTGAGAGGGAACTTGTGCTTTTTTCAGACTGAATCCGAATTTGGAGAGCGAATTATGCCACTGAATTGTGACCAGGCTTTAACCTGAAGAAGACCGAAGATTTGCTGAATGCAATTGGCCTGTCAAGACTTCCAGCTACCTCTGAACTCCTAGATTTTGCAGAGACTCTGTAATTGCGACTGGAGAGCCATCTGCCTGGTACAGTGGAATTTCCTTACATGTGAATGTGCTGTGTGCTTATAGTGGGTCGTGATTTGGTTCCCCACTGTATGTCTGAACTGTGTTTTGCTTGCTGGATGCTGTATCCAGCTTCATGGACTAAATCCATATCCATTTGCCTGGGCCCTGCTACACTGGCCTAGCCAGAATACCTGCTATGCAGAGAAAGTCATCGACAAGAGACCGGTCTGGAGATCAGCCCCCTGCTCAGTGCCTTGAACAGGAATGACGCCTCGGTGATTCGTGTGAGCTCTGCTTCTTCGGGCACTCCAGCTCAACAGCCTGCAGTCTTGATTTCATCCTGCCTATGTCCAGTATTGGGTATTGTGAGTAAACATCAGGGTAGCTCCCTGCAACAACAGCTAAATCTAAAAGTGTTGTCATCTGATTGTCTTGTTGCCTTTTCTTTCACGAACTAAGCACTCTGGCTCCAGATTACAAATAGTGTGTGTTGTGCATGTTGCTTTCTTCCATCATAGGGCCCCAATCAGTTGCAACGTTCCTGGTTAGCCCACTGTTTTCCTACCTGGGTACCCAGAGCGTGTGATGGTGTAGGGACTCTGAACTGCATGCATAACTGTCTGATTAATATAACTTTTAAGCAAATCAATCTGATTATGCCCATCCCTTGTTCAAGTCCCCTGAATAAATCAGATTTAACTTTGTTTACATTTAACCTGACTGTGGTTCTAGTTTGTGCTAAAAGTATTGTACTGTTGTTATTTGCTGTGCTTAACCTTGTTTTACAGGGGGTCCCCAGAGTCAAGCTAGAGGAACCAGCCCTGGTGGTAAGTGCAAACAGTGTGGGTAATTGTCTGGTGAATAAGGGTCATTGTGAAAGTAATTAGTGTATATTGTTCAGGCCACTAGAAGGGAAAGAGGGGGGGTTACAGTGTCCCGGAGGGCAGTGCCCAGGTTAGCTTGACCACTTACAACCCTGACCTCCGGGTGGAGGCACCCGTTTCATTATCTATTCTCCTTAACCTGCTACTAGCCAAGCAGGCAGGGGTAGTAGCCCTTGGGATAGTGCCACCTAGGGGTTACATGGGTATGAGACAAAACAATCATTTATTCTTCTGGTTGTCAAATTCAGTTGGAAAAAGGGGTGGAGAAGATACATACTGTAGGTATACAGAGGGTGGTCCAAGTTAGTCATGATGAAAAGAAAGTGAAGAAAATCACATGGGGTCTACCCAGTGATTCTTGTGGATCCAACCACCTGCTCCCAAGAGAGAAAATTGAGAGATAAAGACTGAAGTTCGGATACATTTTTAGATTCTTTTATCTTGCAGTGGTCACCCAGACAAGTCAGTTACCATATTTGCTCTTACTCTCTCCCTGTTAACTTCAGGTCTTGGTCAAACTTAACATTTACAGTGAGAGGGTGGGGAGGGGGATTTACAAAAAAGGGGGTGGTACATCCTCATTCAGTTCCTGAGGACTTAGAGTTTGAGTACATATCCATCTGGCTCTCGTTTGGAGAAGGATCTGTAGCCCATCACCTCCTTTGGATCCTGTAAAAAAGCATTCTGAGAGATTACGTATCTGTTGCTCAAGTTCTGTCTTGAGCTTCTGTGAGATCTTTAGTTGTAGACCTGCTGGCTTGAAGGTTTCTCTATTTTAGATGCCTGAACCTTAAAGGTATCCAGATTTGTGCACTGTCTGTTGAGTTTGAGAACTTGCCCGTATGGTATACTGTAAGTGAGTTTGGGATGGGCACTATCTGCCTTCAAAAGATGATTACCCACAGCGGGATTTCTTTACCCTTCAGTTATTGTTCCATTTTTCCCCAACTTTTTAACTGAGGTCCAGGAATGTGATCTTTGCATAACAAAACAGTGACTTAACCTCCAATTCTATGGGTTGTTATGAAAGTACTTCATTAAGGAGTCCGCATCTTCCTGGATCCCCCTCCAAATACATAATATATCATAAGATATACGGAAAACAGGTTCTTATTTGTTTTTATTGTTTGTTTTTGATTCAGCAATTGACTGGGAGAGGAATACAGAGCTGGGACTAATTTCCAGGTGCAGCCTGGGAGAGGACTTATAATGTTGGAAGAAAGAGACAAACATATTAAATACAATACACACATACAGTTGCGAGTGAAATGTACAGTGCAGTACAGTACATCAAGCAGTGCAGAGGTAAAAAAAAATCACAAGAATAGTGCAGTGGCAAAGTGTACAGAACTCTGCCACAAAAAATGTAACATCCTTCTACTGACTAACCCAGTCTCTGGTCAGTATCTCCCTCATGCTAATCCTCCTGCTCCATGAAGGTTTTCCAGGAGTACACTGCTCGTGTGTGCACTGAAATGCAGTTCCCAAATTCCTTTTCCATAGAGTCCACTGAAAATTAGCAGATGTCTGCCTTCTGGCTAAATATTTAAAAAAAGAGAATTTGTCACCCTACCGGTTCTTTCCCATCAACATCTGGCCTCCTGCCATCCTACTTTAGTCAGGCAGTCTTTTAACTCCACCTACTGATCATGATTGGCGTGGAGGTGGTAAAAGGTGATCTAGTGCCCTGTGGGCCCACTTTGATATACGCTGTCGAGTGTCCTGTTTGCCCATCTCTTCCTCAGTCTCCCCAACCTGACAACATCTGTAACCTCTCCCCCCATTCCATTTCATGTATTGGCCATGAAGACCCAGTAGCAGACGTACTCCACTAGGACCTGGTCCCTGGCTGGGGTTGGGAGAAGATATCAAATTCTGGAAGCTTGGTCTACTCCACCCCCCCATGACAGTTTCTGAGGTGGGTGTGGGAGTTGTCTAGCTATAGTAGTTAGATTGAGCTAAATGGTGTTCAGTGCTGTATTACGTGAATAGAGTTCCTGATTCCTATTAATCTACCTAGTGTCACCTCCATGACACAAAACAGACCACCCCTACTCATGAAAATAAGCTGTCTGGGGTACTGCAGGGAGAGGTTCTGTTGTGAGGGAGCATCATGGACTAGGGTAAAAACTAACTGGGCCTAGGTCCCATGAATGGAAATATTAATCTTTGAAGATAACCTTATTTAGGTTTTGTACCTGAAATTATAAGATCTACAAGTACAATGCTCACACTGTTTGGGCCTGTACCACAATTTTAGGGAGTGCAAGATCTGTCAGGGATTCAACCAGGCCATGAGGAGGCACCAAAAAAAGCTCTAGAAATCTTCATCACTCTTAAAGCTATGGAAGTTGGCATCACAGGGCCACAGAATCCCAAGTCTGCATCTCCTTCTTGCTCAACTGCTTTCAAAAAAGAATACTCTCCGTGTCTTGCAGACACAGTTGCGAACACAGTCATTGAGGATACAGACAGGAAAAGTCATCAAGTCCTCCTCTTCCAGCCATCACCACAAGCGTAAACACAAGGCTCATGCGTCAGTAGTGATGTAGAGGTCCCCTCTATAGGAGAGAGGTCATCAAAGACAAAAACAGGGAAAAGTAGTCAAGACCTCCTCTTCCAGCCATCACCACAAGCATAAACACAAGGCTGATGCTTCGCTGGTGACTTTGAGGTCCCCATTGTAGGAGGGTGTAAGTCCTTGTCCTCAGCTATGGCAGTAAAGACTGCATTCCCTAACTACCTGAGATGCCAAGGTCAGTGGATCTGGTGCTGCTGTGCATACTGTGGATGTTTTGTTGCCTATGTCCTCAGGTTCTAGCCCTTCACAAGTCTGGGGACATTCACAGGTTGCCATTGACTCCCAGTTTGTGCTAATGTCTTTCTCTGAACTGTTTCTCTGACTATTGCTCCCATCAACAGGGTCTCCCCCATTGGCATAATCATTGCTGAGATTCAAAAGCACGCCTATACTTTAGTGGCAGACACAGTCTGCAGCCCCAGCGTTTACTCCTCTCATCATTCCAGATGACAACAAAGAGTATAATCCTGACCTCCTTAATATGGAAGAGGTTTTGGAGGATGAAAAAAGGGAACTTGATCCTTACTAGGGGGTTACCTTCCAGTTCTATCTTCTCTTCCTGCAGTGATGACTCTGGTGTATGCCCCCAGGTTTCCTCCTGAAGATGCCTCTTTTCAGGCTTTGCTCAGTCAAATCCAGGATGTCATGGGATTTGATGCTGAGGAGGAAGGCTCCACTAAAAGAAATGTAATGGAGTTTTTGGAGGTTACTACTGCATCCTCCATTGTCATTCCTCTTGTACCTTCCACTTTAGAGGCAGCTACATTTTCTGCCTGGCATAGGCCCAATATGTTGCCTGCAGTGCCTAGTTAGACTGATAAGCAATACCCTGCTCCATCTGCTAAGCTGCCTTATGCTTCTCAGCCTGAAATGGATACTGTGGTTATCATGGCTGCTAATAATCACTCTAGGGCACCTAGACACCTGAGCACTTTGCCTCCTGTTAAATAATCCAGGAGGCTGGATGTTATCAACAAAAGACTTAATCCTCTGCATCCTTGGGCCTCAGAGTTGCTAACTACCAGGCCTATATGATTAAATACCAGAATAGCCTGTGGAAATCTACTGTTTACTGTTTAGACTCTGCTTGACAGTCCTGCCAAGTCTGACTTACTTCAAGCTGCTTCAGCTGATATAGATACTAGTAAGCATCTTTTATGCTCTACATATGATGCTTCCAGTGCTTCTGCTAGGGCTGCTGCCTCTGGCATATACCTTCAGAGATACTTCTGGCTTCATGTGGCTGGATTTGCCACTGATATACGACAGGCTGTGCTAAATGCCCTTTTTATAGGCTCCAGGCTTTTGGGAGTGATATTGAAAATGCTCCTTGTGAGCGTCAAACCTCCAGAATGACTTTAAGGTCACTCAGATCTCTGACCCCTTAGCCTGCCAGTGGGTGACATAGGGGCTTATTTCCTAAGCCAGCTGCCTGAGTTGGCTATGCCACCCATCAGCAGCCCTGAGCATGTGGAGGAGGTCCCCTTCCCTTGGTGCCCATGCAAAGGCACCAAAAGATTTCCATCAAGAGCACCCCTGGTACCTTCAGACCCTGCACATTCCCCCCCCCCCATTGCTGCCTCCAGGGGTACACATGGAAGTGGCCAACAGATCTCACTTCATCCTCAAAAGTGGAGGGAGATCACAACGAATGAGTGGGCCCTGGAAATAGTGGAAAATAAGCATTACCTGGAGTTGCTGTCTACCACTCCAGTACATCCTCTGCCTCCTTGTCATTATCCTCCAGGCCACTTGTCCTTTCTGTTAGAGGAGGTTCAGTCACTTATACACAAGTGGCCTAGCAAACCCATTTCTTCCAAGAAGGAAACAAGAAGTTCTCTTCTAGATACTTCCTGGTCCCCATGTGGACAGGAGATCTACATCTTGTACTAGACATGAGGCCTAACCTATTCTATCGAATGCAAAAAGTGCTGTATTTTTTTTATTCTTTATTTTTTGGTAACTGGGTGAGGCCCACTAGGCACAAGTGCCTGTTTTCAGGGGTGACCCGGGAGCACTGGGGTAGTTAAGTGATGTGCTCAGATTCACACAGTATGCAAGTGGAGGTTGTGGGAATCAAACCCGGGTCTGCTGGATGTATGAAGCTCATTCACAGCTCATTACTCTAACCTCTAGGCTATACTGCCAGCCCCAAATAGATCTCTTCAGGCTCTCATCTCCCTGCTGCAAAAGGGGATTGTCTCTGTCTTGGGCATGAAGGACACATACCTTATCAAAATTTGCAGTTGACACAGGCAGTACATCTGCATCATGCTGGAGGCAGCCATTATCTGTTCGGAGCCTTGCCCTTTGGCTTATCCTGAGCACCATAGGTCTTTACCAAATGCTGAGTGGTTGTGGCAGTGGCCCTCTGGAGAGAAGGACTTTCTGTCTTCCTTTATATGGATGACTGACTTTTGAGAGGCCTATCCTGTGAAGTGGTTATGTGCACATTGTTTAGAATGAGAAAACTGCTTGAGGAACTGGGTGCCACGGTGAACATACCAAAATCTGTGCTTGTTTATTGTCAGCACCTCCTGTATCTTTAGTGTGGTGCTGGATATGATGGTGATCAGTGCCTGCCTGTAGACATGGCAAAGGCTATAGTTGACTAAGCCCAGCTGATACACAGAAGTCATTATGTGTCATATCAGATACTGTTTATCTATTTGAGCTGATGGCTGTAGCCGTCACTTTTACAGTTCCCCTTGACTGACTCCATATGTGCATACCACATTGAACTCTTCAGGTACAATGGGATCAGCTGACACAATGAGTTGGAAAAAATGGCCCTCATCATGTTCTCCCTCTGCCATACATTAGTATGGTGGATGGACTGCCAGAACCCAATACAGTGCATTCTAGTCTTTTCCCTAACTCCTGTGCACAGCCTCAAATCGGATGCCTCAGGGTCTGGCTAGGGTGCCCATCTCGGGTCCTGTCAGATCCAAGAGTCCTGGAGTGATCTGAAGTCCAACCTTCATATTAATATTCTGGTGAAGAGGGCTGTTCTGCTAGATCTGCAGGCTTTTCAAGAGACCTCGGCACAGGTCCCCTGCTGATTCGGATGAACATCATCCATATATTGCACTGCATAAACAAGCAAAGGGGCACTCACACTAATCCTCTGTGCAGGGAAGCAATGGGAGTGTGGTACTGGGCCATGTCTCATGGCCTTTAGCGGTTGGCTGTGTTTCTCCCAGGTGTCCAAGACATCTTGGCAGACAGGTTAAACAGATCTCCATCCCTGGTGCATGAATGGGAACTACTGACCTTGGTGTTAAACTACCTTTTTGCAAAATGGGATCCTCTAGAGTTGGACCGTTTTGCTTCCCCACACAACACAAAACTGCCATGTTTCTGCTTACTCCAGGGCCTGGATTTTTTTTAGCAATACACATGATCTCCATCCTGGAAAGGGAGGTTTATTTATTTATGACTTTGATTATTCCTTTATGCCTTTCCTCAGATCCCTCTCATTCAGAGGCTCTGCCCAAGTTGTGGACAGAACATGCTGCTCTAGTAGTGGTGGCCTTCTTCTGGCCTTATCAGATTTGGTTTCCACTCCTGCAGCATCTGGCAGTGGAACCTCTTTTTTGGGTCTGCTGTTCCAGGTCCTGCAGTCTCTGCATCTGCATGACTGGCTCCAGAAGACATAGCCATTGCCAGTTTGGGTCCCCCCCCCCCCAACTGGTAGAAGTACTATTATTATTTTTTTTTTTTTGCTTGCGGCTAGACAAACTAGCAGTATAGCCTGGAGGTGGAGATCATGTGATGCTGGCGATGAGATAGCAGTGTTTCTTCTGAGCTCCTCAGCATCGCCTTTACAACTATTAAAATCCCTACTTTCTGGCGATATACGTCTAGATATTGTCTGTTGATTATTTGGAAACATCAGGAAGACTGCAGTGGCTGCAAAAGATTTTCAAGATAGCGACCCGACATCACACAGTTTGACTCTTTCTTTGGACAGGGAAGATGAACACACAGTTGCCCTGGAGGCCAAATGCCCCCGCTGGAGTACTTCACCACTCTACACTGCACCAGAGGCCCAAGAGGAACTAACACCAGCCCATATATATATTCAGAGCTGTCAGAAATTAGAAGGCAGTCTTTACATTGGTGGACCAAATGACCACAATTAAGCCAACCTTAAAAGAGCTGTCCACCAGGGTTTTGAATGCTGAAGCCCAAATATCTTCTTTGGAGGACCATCAATCTCATCTGGATCCTGAGGTTGTGCAACTCTGAAGGTCTTTATTGGCCCTAGAATCTAAGGTAGATGATTTGGAGGGGACGAACTGGTGTAACAATTTGATCATTTCAGGTCTGCCTGAAGGGGAGGAGGGTCTGAACATGCTGGACTTTATTCAAAGATTTTGTGTGAAAATAGTCGGACTCTCTCCCAATGGACCCAGTTATGTGGTGGAGAGAGCCCATAGAGCCCTTCAAGCTAAGCTGCCACCCGAAGATCCTCCCCAACCAATTATTTTAAAATTGTTAAATTTCCTAGACCGCGACAACATCCTGAAGCAAGCCAGAAGTCTGGCAAGTTTGCCAGGCTAGAGCCACTTATCGCCCCCTATTAAACAAACTCTGGGCAGCCCAAGTGAAATATAAACTCCTCTATCCATCCAGATTAGAAGTCACAACCGATTCTGGCAAGTGGCGATTTGACTCTGCGGACCAAGCCCTAGTGGAGTTGCAAAAAATTTTCCCCTGCTCTCTTTCGACCTAAACCCTGATGGGCGCAAGTATTAAGTAAGACCTGGATCGACTGCTATATGGTATAATAATTCTGTTGTGCAGATAATTAAAGAACGCAGATTCTCTACCCAAATTGGCTGTTTCAAATAATGTTTTACTTGATGTAATTCATCTCATAAAAGCCATTTGTTGTAAATACAATTGTGAAGAAGCACTTGTACAATTTCAGTGCTTGAATTGGGTGAACGTTTTCAGAACCAACGTGTTCCTTCCTCAGACAACAGAATCAAGTGCTATGTACAAATAAAACAAACAAAATTACTATAAGAAAAAATAAGGTTTACTCAAAATGAGTAATTCAGTAAATATCATGTAGCAGGGGGAGCGCACCTGATTAGTCTCTCTATTCTCAAAACCTTAGTATTATATTCATATAGTTCCAGAGTGGCTCAGACTAAAATGAAGAAATAAAAGGAATAATGATTCTTTAGTTGCTTGTTTCTGATATATAAACAAACAAATGTCACAAATATCATTGCCCATGGGAAATGAATTTTAAAATACCTGGGTCAGTAGAAATGCAGTTATTATTTCGACCTGAGTCAAAAATTAATTACTCTTTCAGCAACAATCTGAAAAATATATTTTTTAACTCGGTTTAAACCTTCAGTACATATATAAAAAATAAATCAATAAAGAGATGTGTCTCAAATTTAACAACCCAACTCCGGTATTACCGAACTAAAAAAGGTTTTTTCTCTTACCATCATTACAATGAGCATGTCTCAGAAAAAAAGGATTCAATTTGTAATTTATAGTAGACTCATGATAACAGACTGACCGTAAAATACTTGGTTAGCATATGCTATTACTTATTGAAACTGCCGCCATTGTCTGGAACGCCAAACCTCCTTGCTCAGAGGACATAGTAAAGAAGGGGCTGGGTTGCTTATAATCACGTTACCTGTAAGGTATGTGATGATGTCACATCAGTGACATGCTTAGCAACCCAGTCACTATGGAAATCAACAACGAGAATGGTGTTGATCCCCCTTCAATTTACAAAGGCTCTCAAGGCCAAAATATATAACTTATACATAACAAAATACCAAAAAGGACCATTACTCAATCGGAACTAGTATGAAATTAGAAATATGATCAAAACTGGGGATAAGGGGACGCCACATAATGTATGAAAATCAGTGGTTCTGGTGGGAATTGAAGCAAAAACCCTATTAAACATGCGAACAGATACATTTTCAGGGAAAACATGGTGCTTGTGACATGAATACATGTTCTAAATACATAATACTAAATAGATTAAATTTCTAATTTCATACTAGTTCCAATTTGAGTAATGGGCCTTTTTGGTATTTTGGTATGTATAAGTTATATATTTTGGCCTTGAGAGCCTTTGTAAATTGAAGGGGGATCAACACAATTGTCGTTGTTGATTTCCATAGTGACTGGGTTGCTAAGCATGTCACTGATGTGACATCAACACGTACCTTACAGGTAACGTGATTATAAGCAACCCAAACCCTTCTTTACTATGTACTCTGAGCAAGGAGGTTCGGCGTTCCAGACAATGACGGCAGTTTTAATATGTAATAGCGTATGCTAACCAAGTATTTTACAGTCAGTCTGTTATCACGAGTCTGCTATAAATTACAAATTGAATCCTTTTTTTCTGAGACATGCATCATCATAATGATGGTAAGAGAAAAAAACCTTTTTAGTTCGGTAATACCTGATTTGGGTTGTTAAATTTGAGACGCATCTCTTTATTGATTTATTTTTAATATATGTATTGAAGGTTTAAACTGAGTTAAAAAATATATTTTTCAGATTGTTGCTCACAGAGTAATTCATTTTTGACTCAGCCCAAAATAATAACAGGGCTTTCTACTGACCCAGGTATTTTAAAATCCATTTACCATGGGCAATGGTATTTGTGATGTTTGTTTATTTATATATCGGAAATGAGCAACTAAAGAATCATTATTCTTTTTATTTCTTCGTTTTAGCCTGAGTCACTCTGGAACTATATGAATATAATACTAAGGTTTTGAGAATAAAAGAGACTAATCAGGTGTGTTCCCCCTGCTACATGATATTTACTGAATTACTTATTTTGAGTAAACCTTATTTTTTCTTATAGTAATTTTGTTTGTTTTGTTTGTATATAGCACTTGATTCTGTGGTCTGAGGAAGGAACACATTGGTTCTGAAAACGTTCACCCAATTCAAGCATATGAAATTGTACAAGTGCTTCTTCAGAATTGTATTTACAACAAATGGCTTTTATGAAATGAATTACATCAAGTAAACATTATTTGAAACAGCTAATTTGGGTAGAGAGTCTACGTTCTTTAATTATCTGCACTACTTGGATTCCCCGATTGATAGACTCTCCCTTTACTATTCTACTGTTTAAAAGGGAACCGAGGGAAAACCTGTTCTACAAATTTTGATTAATTTTCCAAACGGAGAAGGGAATTTATTTGGTTCACCCTGAATTGTTTTTTTGGAACTCAGATTATATACATACCTTTATACATAATGGCTACTTTCTCAGAATTGGGCAGTATGACTGAAATATGTTCCACACCCTTAAGTATGAATGAAGAAGATGCTAATAGAATAATGCTTCTTGTCAAAAGTAAACGGACAATTGAGAATGTGAAAATACCTAAAGTATCAATTAATAGACTTGAGACATTAAAACAAAGGGAGATTAGATTAGATTGGCATGCAGTAACATTACTGGAGTATAAGAAACAGAAAAGGATCCCTATGGGACTTAGGGTCTTGGTAGAATCTCACTTGGGCTTTTCACCAGAGGGTTTTCAGGATAAATGGGATGGTATAAGAGCTAAATGCTCATTTGATTTTATGTTGTTATTAATTGAAACAATAACAACGGAGCAATCATCCCTATTAAAATAAATCAATTAATTAGTGAATGAAATACAAAATAGTACAGAAATAAATCAAATGAAAGCTCTGTTGGAACAAATTGAACACTCACTAAAGGAGTATGATAATCATATAAAGAATATTAAACTTAGTAAATTTAAAAGGGATATTACTGATTACAAAGAAGGCAGAATTTATTTGTGGAAAAAATCTGGTCATCAAACCTCCATATATGATCTAGAAGAATCTGAGATAACAGATAATACAACAGATTCAGATACACAGGAAAATAAACACTATGGGGTAGAACAAACTTTAGATATTACAACAGATATAATAAACGTCCATATAGATTTCAAAATTATTATAGAAAACCCTATAGAGACAATTATAATTTTCGAGGTTCGTATAGAGAAGATTATTATGATTCCTATAGACCCCAATGGACAAGGGGCGATAGATCGCAGGGACAGGATTTTCCTCCACCCACTACACCACCAGAGCCTTCAACATCAGGGATAACAAGGCAAAGAGACATAGGAGGAAGAGAAAAAAAGAGACGCAGGAAAGGTCCACTCCACCAGATCAAGGGACAACATGAATTAATTGTGTTTAATTTATCTGACAGAGTATTGTCTGAAACTGAAACCTGTTTGTTAAGTAAAGGGTTGAATTTTAGTTTGACAGAGGCATTATGACCATTTGAACTAAAATTAGATCTTGAACAATTTTGTCATAAACTTAGGCTAAAAAATTTTTTCTAGTCAGGACAATAATACCTCTGGAGAACAAACATTAACAAGTAAAGATTACAGTTTAAAATGGGCTCTGCATGTTAAATCTACCTTTGACCTTATAACATAACAGCCTTTATAGAAAAAGTAGACAGAGAAGTTGAAAATATTATTAAACAAAGTGAAAAACATAAACTTAAATTCAACACTAGTTTTCAAGAAAAACAAAGTCTTATAAGTCTTAAGGAGGACTCCAGCACTGTCATTAAGGAAGCGGATAAAGGAGGAGCCATAGTAATTATGAATTATACAGATTATCAGGCTGAATGTCTAAGCCAATTACAGGACAAAACAACATACACAGAAGTACCTACTATTTCATGGGAAATGTTACAACATAATATACAAGAAATAGTACAGACTGCATAAAAACAACGTTTTATACTAGAGTGGATGACTGCAGCACTTATTAATAAATCTCCACGAGTACCGCTTTTTTATTGCTTACCAAAAATCCATAAAAATCCTACACATCCCCCAGGTAGACACATAATCTCAGGAGTTAATTCTATCACTGAACCATTTCAATATATGTGGATCATCACTGTAAAGAACTTATAACTGCCGTTCCATCTTTTCTAAGAGTCTCTAAACATTGCATACAGTTACTGGAAGAACTAAATTCACAGAATCTGGAAATAAAGAATTGTTTATTAACTACACTGGGTGTGAAACGTCTATATACTAGCATTCCACATGACAATGGATTAGAAGCTATGAATTATTTCCTATCATTTAGAGATGAAAATAATCCTAATAAAGAGTTTATTTTACAACTCACTAAATTTGTTTTGGAAAACAACTATTTTCTGTTTGAGAATAAGAGCTATCATCAAATAACTGGAATGGCAATGGGAGCCTCGATGGCACCAACCTATGCAAACATGTATATGGCTTATTTTGAATCAAAATACATTTTTAACGAAACAACTGAATATAAAAAATCATTGCTACTATACAAACGCTTTATAGATGACATTTTTTTAGTTTGGTCAGACACGGAGGAATGATTGTTAGAATTCAGTGATTACATCAACTCCATTTTTCCCTATTTACAATTCACATTAAATTATGATGTGAAAGAAATACCATTTTTGGATTTCAACATCATCAAGCAAGATAATTATTTAATTACAGATCTGTACAGAAAACCGACTGACACAAATACAACCCTTCATGCCTCCAGTTTCCATCCTCCAGCATTAAAAAACAGCATTCCATACAGTCAAATGCTAAGAATTAAAAGAAATAGTGGAGACCAAACTAGATGCGAAAAAAACTTGGAGGAACTTAAAGAACGTTTTACACACAGGGGTTATACATCTGGGACTTTAACAAAAAGCTGAAGCAAGAATGAGACAAAAAGAACGTAGAACATTAATTCACAGCACCACAAAGGAGAAAACCTTGTCAGAAAAAACTTGCATTTTCAACACAATATTCAATATACTATGATAAAATCAAGAAAATTATTACTGGAAATTGGAATATTTTACAAAGTACTAATAATGGACATTTGATTTTCCAACAAAAACCATGGATTACAGCATGAAAAACAAGAACTTTAAAAGATGAACTTGTCCAAACTCAACATTGGAAACCCACTATACAACAGGGAACTTGGTTGAAAAGTGAAATTAACGTTTTTTTCCCTGTGGAAATTGTACACACTGCAATAGTGCAATTAAAAATTAACAGATTAGAAGTACATATCAAGACAGGAATTTTCAAATTAGAGATTTCATCACTTGTAATACAGATCATGTGATATATTGCATAATCTGCCCTTGTTCCTTATACTACATAGGTGAAACCACAAGATCACTGAAAGTAAGGATAACGGAACACAAGAGCACTATAAGAAGAGCTAATGAATGTTCCCCACTGGCAAGACATTTTTTACAACATAATCGCCAAATCTCTAGTCTTAAATTTCTTGGGATTGAAAAAGTAGAAAAACCTAAAGGAGGAGGAAATTGGGAAACCAAACTTTTACAGAGGGAAGCATGGTGGATTTATACCCTACCTACTTACCAGAAGAAATATGGACTTAATGAAAATCTCATATGGACTTCTTTTCGATAAAACTTTACGTTTTTATAAGCTGATTTTGAGTTTTTATTTGTTAAAAATTCCATGTTTGTTAATTTAATCTATTTAGTATTATATATTTAGAACATGTTTTCATGTTACAAGCACCATGTTTTCACCGAAAATGTAACTGTTCGCATGTTTAATAGGGGTTTTGCTTCAATTCCCACCAGAGCCACTGATTTTCATACATTATGTGGCTTCCCCTTATCCCCAGTTTTGATCATGTTTCTAATTTCATACTAGTTCCGATTTGAGTAATGGTCCTTTTTGGTATTTTGGTATGTATCAGTTATATATTTTGGCCTTGAGAGCCTTTGTAAATTGAAAGGGGATCAACACAATTCTCGTTGTTGATTTCCATAGTGACTGGGTTGCTAAGCATGTCACTGACGTGACATCATCACGTACCTTACAGGTAACGTGATTATAAGCAACCCAGCTCCTTCTTTATTATGTCCTTTGAGCAAGGAGGTTCGGCATTCCAGACAATGGCAGCAGTTTCAATAAGTAATAGCGTATGCTAACCAAGTATTTTACAGTCAGTCCATTATCATGAGTCCGCTATAAATTACAAATTGAATCCTTTTTTTCTGAGACATGCATCATCGAAATGATGGTAAGAGAAAAAAGCTTTTTTAGTTCGGTAATACCTGATTTGGGTTGTTAAATTTGAGACACATCTCTTTATTGATTTATTTTTAATATATGTATTGAAGGTTTAAACTGAGTTAAAAAATATATTTTTCAGATTGTTGCTGAAAGAGTAATTCATTTTTGACTCAGACCGAAATAATAACAGCATTTCTACTGACCCAGGTATTTTAAAATTCATTTACCATGTGCAATGGTATTTGTGATGTTTGTTTATTTACTGTATATATCAGAAACGAGCAACTAAAGAATCATTATTCCTTTTATTTCTTCGTTTTAGCCTGAGCCACTCTGGAACTATATGAATATAATACTAAGGTTTTGAGAATAAAATAGACAAATCAGGTGTGTTCCCCCTGCTACATGATATTTACTGAATTACTCATTTTGAGTAAACCTTATTTTTTCTTATAGTAATTTTGTTTTGTTTGTTTTGTTTGTATATAGCACTTGATTCTGTGGTCTGAGGAAGGAACACGTTGGTTCTGAAAACGTTCACTCAATTTAAGCATATGAAATTGTACAAGTGCTTCTTCTGAATTGTATTTACAACAAATGGCTTTTATGAGATGAATTACATCAAGTAAACATTATTTGAAACAGCTAATTTGGGTAGAGAGTCTGCGTTCTTTAATTATCTACACTACTTGGATTCCCTGATTGATAGACTCTTCCTTTACTATTCTACTGTTTAAAAGGGAACCGAGGGAGAACCTGTTCTACAAATAATAATTCTGTTGAGCAGGACTTATTGACATTGTATACTGCCAACAAGAGAGGGTGGCATCAGTGATTTTAATGTTGTATTAAGTGTTTCTTTAGCAGTTTTGGTCTGGTAATATGTTATTTTTCTTTTTAACACATTGTTTGTGGGTTACTATTGCAATTCCAAAACTGCTCTGTTTATGTGGACAACACATGGATCGAGATCTCACCCTTCTCAGATTTATGAGAGGAACTAGCCCTCTAGTTTTGGTTGAGTACTTCTAGTACATTCTGTGGAGCTTGCAAGGACTTTGTTGCACTGTAGGAGATTTACCAGTATTTGTGTTGGTTAAGCTCCATCTACTGGCTGAACTGATGTAATATTTTTACTTCTGATAGCTGATCTTGCACCAAAGGAGCTCTCTTCTCGACGATTGCACAGACATTTTCCGGAGGGAAGTGAGGAGTACACACATTTTTCCTTATCAAATTAGGACTTGACGAACACTTCCAAGTGTCTGTTATTTTTTTTTTTTTGGGAGGGGTGATTCTACCTGCTCATGGTACAAATTATAGGACTGCAGATAGGCTTATTGTTTTAACTCCTTGAAGACACAATACTTATGTTTTTTACTGGCCAGTATCCTTACCTCTTTTATTACCTGGCAAAGACTATCTTAGTTCAGTTATTTCCTGATAAGATATATTAATGCGCCTCATTTATTTTGTTGTCAGGGAATAAGGGGACTGCTGATTCTAGTTACCTCTATATTTATTTTTATTTATTTACAATCCCCAAGAACTGTCATATGTGCCAGAAGTACATTACTGGAAGAGACTGGGATCCTCCCCCATTGCTATTTATGGTGTTGTCTTTTATAGTTTAATTGTTTTCTAAATATGGTCGCTAAGTATTTGGTTAGGAGGGGTTGGATTTACAGGTCAACTTTTTGTTTTCGCCAACTTCTCCTCCTAATGATCTTATGGTTTACCGGGCTTGCTGTTAAGCTCGATCAGGTGTGGGGTTAACACTACTTCCTTTTTTCTTATTGTACTGGGGTGATGTTTTGGGGGCTATCTCTGCCACATCCCAGACCTATTCTAATTTAGGAGTAGGCAGTAGGCCTGGGTAGTTGGGTATTCTTGTGTATATAGTTAACTTTTAATATTTACCTTGAAATATTGTACAGTTTTTGTTACTGGTTGATGTATTCAGGTTTAGTAACTTTGTGGGGCTTTTGGGGAAGGTGATGGGGTACTGGTGCACTCCTTTCTGCACACTCCTTTATTGCAATCAGAAGTGTATTGTTAGAATATGACTAACTGTATTTCCTTTGTTACATGGAATGGAATGCCTTCACCATCTCAAAAGTGGACCATTGCCCCTGACCAGGCAGTTCCTTCCCTCCTCCACCTGTTGCAAGAACTGACTGCCCTCCACCATCTCGAAGGTGGACCATTGCTCCTGATTGGGCAGCTCCTCCCCTCCTCCACCTGCTGTAGGAACCGACTGCCCTTCACCATCTCGAAGGCAGACAGTCGCCCCTTACCAGGCAGTTCCTCCCCTCTTCCACCTGCCGCAAGAACTGACTGCACTTCACCATCTCAAAGGTATGCCGCATCAGAGCTAAATCCAGCTAGCTCTGCTTAAACTTTGGCGCCTTGCTACGGGCTAACTACATTGGCTCCCGTGGCTCTCTGTTTCTCCTGCCCACTCTCAGGACTTGAACTTCACTCCACTAGGGACACCTTGTAAATTAATACTAACTTTTTTAACTGCAGTTCCACTAGGGTCAACTTGTTAAATTAATTTTTAACTGTGGTGGGGCATTGCTACAGACAGTAACACCTCCTAAGGGCATCTGAAGAACTTAGTTTACTTTTCAAACTGTTGTGGGGCCCTTTTTACTGAATCAGAAGAAATTAGTTTACTTTTAAACTGTTGTGAGACCCTATTTGCTGAATGCTGATCTCTGTAAGGGTAATAGTTGTAAGGAAAGTATCCGAGAGCAGAAACTTGAAAAGGGTAGTATTAGTGCAGCCTAAGCTTGAAACTGATTCCATAAGAACTGTAGGAAACTGCTGTGCTCTGCTTAAATTGTGAAGTCTAAGCCAAGGTCCATTTAAATTGTGCAGTGTAAACTGAATCTGATTTTATTTGTGCTCTTCACTGTTCTGCTCTGGCAAATTTGCCCACAGTTATTTTTCTTTTTAAACTGGAACTTATTTCTATTGCCTACTAAAATTTTTTGCACTGCTCTGCTTTGTTTAAAACTGACTACTTTTTCTTTAAACTTAAACTCATTTATTTTGTCTGCTAAAGATATTTCTGCTTTGCTCTCTTTTTCCCTTACCAACCCCCATTCTGCTGCAACCCACCCCCTGATTACCACTGTTTGCCTCTTTTGTCTTCACTCACCTGCCCCCCGATTGCAACCAATTTAATTAATCCCTTGCCTTCTTTCTCCTCAGGCGGCCCATCGCGTCTGAGTGGGCAGTTCCTCCCCTCCTCCACCTGCTGCAAGAAATAACTGCCCTTCACCATCTTGAAGATACGCTGCATCAGAGCTAAATCCCACCAGCTCTGTTTAAACTTTGGTTCCTTTCTATGGGCTGACTACATTGGCTCCTGCAGCTCTCTGTTTCTCCTGCCCACTCTCAAGACTCGAACTTCGTTCCAATAGGGACTCCTTGTAAAATAATGCTAACTTTTCCAACTGTGGTTCCACTAAGGACAACTTGTTAAATTAATTTTTAACTGTGGTGGCACATTGCTACAGACAGTAACACCTCCTAAGGGCATCTGAAGTATCCTGCCCACCTGCCCTATCTGAACCTCTACTTATATAGAGGATTTTGGTCACCTGATTACTCAGTACCCTACTGGGCAAAAAAAAAACCAAAGTGTCCACTTTATCAAGTGTCAACTTTATCAATTGCTGCTTATATTGCTTAGCCTCTAGGGGCATGATTTCCTGCAGCACATAAAAGAAGTCTGAGCTGACTAAGTACACTATGTCACTAGAAACTACTCTAGTATTTCATTTCCATTAAGCGCCCCAGCTAAGCCTTTGTCTTAGGGCTATATTTGTAACCTTCCCCTTTCTTTTCTCAGGTGAAGCCCCACCGGCCCATCTCTGTCTTAGTGACCGGAGGGAGGAAGCCGCCGGCCGGACCCCCAGTTCAAGTCGCATCCCTGGGGATGCTCCCCGACTGCACAGTCCCAGGTACAGCATCTCGGCACTGGCTCTTAAGCTGGGGAAACTATTGGCTCACAGCCACTGGGGAAAGAAGCCCATTGGTTGATTCCAGCAGCTGCCAGACTCTGATTGGCTACCGTACTTGCTGGCTGTCTTGGGCTGCTTCTCTACGGCTTCTGTGCAGAAAGGTCCCCAGCAGCCTTTGGACTAATAATTTTTTTTTTGGCCCACTGCTCCACCCCCCTCCCTTGGCTACCTTAAATACACATGGGCCCCGTCCACCTTTTAGGATGAATTCTCCATTAGACAATATTTTTCTTGCTATCTATTGCAAGTACTCTTAAGGGGACACACTTCTATTTCTCAGACTGCGTGTCTGCTGAAACCATTAAGGTTACCCTCTTCTAACCTTACTGGGACTTAGATCTAGAGTTGCAGTATCTTTGCCTCCTCATCCTGCCGCCAGAATTAGGTAACAGTAAAATGCAACGACTAACATTGTGTCCAGGCTCCAGAATGAGGGTCATTTACTTATTCCCCTATTTGTCCATTATTCTGCTAGGCTCCCTTGAATTTCACATTGTTCAACATCAGTTCCCCAATAGCATGAATGAACTCAGCCCTACATTGGACCACCTGGGTACACCTGGCACCTCAGAATCCTGTACATAGGTATTTAAGTTACCCAAATTGGAACCTTCAGTACAGCTACACTGGCAGGTTGGAACCTTATCTGGGAGGGCCATAGAGTGTACAACTCCATTTTCATTCACTTAGGCACCTCAGTTCTCCCTGCTCTATATGGCTAGGGTGCTTGTTTATACAACGCTAGGCCCCCTAGGTATTCGTCTCAGTGACCCTCCCAACCTACATGAATATCCCTGCAAACAAGAATGGACTAGAGCACATAGACTGCTCCTAGGGGCTATTAAGAAACCCTTGCTGCTTTTATTGTTGTGTTCTGGCAATTTCAAGTTAAACCCTGGTCCCCCTGGCGGCTATCTGGTTAATCTTAATCTGGTTCAAGGTCAGTTGGCATTCATCTGTATCCCCCTCCTCCGGGTCATGCCTGAAAATAGGCAGAATTTGTCTAGTGCATTTACCCGGTCAACAAAAACTAAATAAATAAATAAATAAATCTCCTGCCAACTTAGCCTGTATTAAAGGTGTGAGTTTTATACATGTCTACGCATGTAGCCTATTAAAGAAGTCTGCCTGTATACAGGCCTGTATTTGCCATACTATGCCCGATGTCCTGGTGGTCTCTGAGTCCTGGCTCAGACCTGGTATTGCATAGTATGAGGTGAATATCCCATCTGATACCATTTTCAGAACTGACAAGCAGGCAAGCGAAGGAGGAGTTGCCATCTATGTTTAAGATAAATTTTCATCCTCTGTTATCAACTCAACCTCAATTCCTAAAGAATCTGAAAGCCTGACTCTCAAAATCAAGCTCTCCTCTTCCATCTCATTCTGTGTTGTAGGATGCTATAGGCCCCCTGTCTGTGGGATTACAGATGTTAGACCATCTAAACAGCATACTAAGATCCCTGTCCTCGGAGTTTATTATATTAGGAGACCTTAATCTGGACTGGTTTTCCAGCATCTCCAAACCCCTCAAAGTCATTTGTGACTCTTCCAGATTATCCCAATTTATTACCGAAGCAACGTGTCCAAATAAGAAGAATCTAAATAATAGCACACTGTTGGATCTTATTTTAGTAAGGAAACCACATCTGTTTTCTCATGCTAATGTGTTCTTCTCTGACATCAGTGACCACCGTTTCATTGCCTGTGTGAGATCCATCACAAAATCATCTTCTACATGCAAATTTACCATCAAGAGGAATCGTCGTAATCTCGACCCTTGTGCACTCCTCTCCGACCTGTGGGACTCATTGAGTTGGCAGGATTTCTATCTCGAAAAAACAGTGAACACAGCTTATGATATTTTTCAGGAATTGTACTAGGGACACTTGACAAGCATGCACCCCTGGTTAAAATCCGCACTAAGAAAAAAATCATGCCCATGGTTCATGGCAGATTTGAAGGCCGCCCTACTTAATAGAGACTTGCTATGGAAAAAAGCTCAGAGAACTAACTAAGCTTCCAGCTGACTGGACTTCATTCAGGAGGGCTAGGAATTATTGTACTAAGATGGTCAGAGAGGCTAAGGCAAACTATTTCTGTGCAGAACTTGACTCTTCCTCCAAGTGTTCCGCCAAATTCTGGAAAATCCTCAAGGATATCGAAGGTCATGTGTCTTCAAACTCCTTCCCTGCAAAAATCACTAATGGTGGCACCACAGTTACAGATAAACCAACAATCCTTGACCATCTCAATAATCACTTCGCTACTGCAGGGTTAGCTTTTGATACTTCCCCTACCAATAACCTCCATTCACAACTCGGTGTGCAGGACTCAGCAGCTTCGGTCACTGGTGCTGCATTTTCCTTTTAGCCCACATCTTTGAAAGAAGTTGAAGAATTACTGTTACACCTGGATACCACGAAGAGTGCTGGAGCAGACCTCATAGACCCATATTTCCTAAATCATAGTCACCACATCCTGGCTGTGCCAATTATGCATCTCTTCAACCTATCTCTCTTGCAGGGTGACCTTCCACCCAGAAGGAAAATCGCTTACGTGATCCCCCTATTCAAATCTGGAGACCCTAGTGATCTCAATAACTATAGACCAATCTCCTTACTCCATATCCTATCTAAAATGTTGAAGAAAATAGTGAGTACATAGCTCAGGAACTACCTAGAATCTGCAAATCTGCTAAACCCACTACAATCAGGATTTAGGCTGTGCCATACTACAATTTTGGCCCTTGAAAAGGTGACTAATGATTGGCAGGGTGCCATGGATATCAAGAATTTTGTGTGCGCAGTATTTCTGGACCTAAGCAAGGCGTTCAACACTGTTGACCATGATTTGCTCCTAGTATCCCTCCGTAATATTTGCTTGGACCTCCTATCCCTGAGATGGTTCTCAAACTACCTCACAGGTCACCAGCAGCAGGTAAAAGTGGAAGGGGAATTCTCACCGCTGAAACCCTTGTTGAGGGGCCTACCGCAGGGTTCCATACTGGGTCCACTGCTCTTCGCAATACACATTAATGGAATTGACGTAGGAATCAAATCTGCCAACATTCATCTCTTTGCTGATGATACAGTACTTTACATTGGTAGACCTGCTTCTGAAGCAGCATGCATGGATCTACAACAGGAATTTAATCAGCTGCAGTTACAACTACTGAACCAGAAACTTCTTTTGAACGCAAAAAAAACAAAGGCGATGCTTTTTTCTCCCTTTATTTATGTAAAAAACCCTGCTACTCAAGGAACCATACCCCAGATTACCACACTTCTAGGTGAACCAATAGACTTCGGAACCTAGTTCAAATACCTGGAGGTTTGGATCGACCACAAACTTTCCTTCCTCGATCACATAGCGGAACTGATAAAAAAGCTCAGGCACAGGCTTGGCCTCTTTTTCAGGATCAAACACTTATTTACCCAGGATGCCAAAAAGTGAGTGGTCCAAATCACATTCCTTTCATGACTGGACTATGCTGACTTTCTTTGCTGCCAAGGACCTGCCTCTGTGCTAGCCAAACTCAATACACTACCATAGAGCCATAAGGTTCATCTCTGGTGCTTGGTACTCCACACATCACTGCTCCCTACATGCTGCAGTAGGATGGTCATCCCTCAATTATAGAAAACAGAGAAACGCCATTCTCTGGACATTCAGAGCTATCACTAAGAAGCTGCCTCAATACATTTTGGACTATCTTCCACTAAGTACGGTAGGTAGGTATGTCCTAAGAAGCTCCTCCTATATCTCCCTTACTGTACCCAAGGTCAAATCGCGCTTTGGTAGGTCATCCATAAGCTACTCGCTACCCTTACTCTGGAACAAACTGCAAAAAACTTTGAAATTGGTTGGATCCACGATGGGTCATCGACAAAATATTTGTCGAAAGACCCGACAGCAAAACCGGCAGGTTGACTGCATTTTGCAGTCAGCTGCTGGTTTGCAGAAGCAACAAGTGTTTTCTTCGTGGGGCTTCACCTTCTGAACCCCCCACATGGAGGTCTGTGCCCCCCGCACTCCCCCACTTAGGATTCTCAACTCTGAGTCAGAGCTGAGTCAGAGGGAGGGTGCAGGACCCCTTACAGACAGTGCCGGGTGCCAGCAGGTTCCCTATAGTGACGTGGCACTGTTGTCGCTGTAGGGGACTCCACTGTTGACATGTCGACGAGGGGGATGTATACCAAATTAATCCACCCTATCAATTTATCAGCATTCAAAATGCTTTATGCATGTTCTGTCAAGGAATCTTGTAACTGTTTCCCCTGATTTTTGCCTTGTCTCCAGATAACAGAGACTCCCACACTGTATCCCCCCAGCACCTGATAGCATTCCATACCCTCGTACTTTCTCATCCTCTAGCCGCGCTCAAAACGATATACGTATGTTCAGTCTAGGAGCCCTGTAATTACTTCCTCTGATGGTTGCCACTTGTCCTCAGTCAACAGAGGGTCTTCTTACTGGTGTCCCCTGCTGCATCAAACACTTGTACTCTCTTCTATCCCCTCCTCCCCCACTGTGAATGCTATAAGCTTACCCTTTTCTATAACCTTCTCTAGTCGCACTTTCTTAAGTTCCTTTCACTTACGACTACCAGCAAGCTCCAATCATATTTTGTATATATTGAATTATAGGTATCTGCCATTTTTCTTCACTCTGTATTGTATATTGTTCATTGTCACAATTCCTAATTGGATCCTGGTTCTTTTGTATACTTTTGTGCATGTAACCCTACTCTATGTATTGAATATGTATATTGTCCAGGTTTATCTCGAAAATGAGTTTTTCTCAATGGTGTTTCATCTCGTTAAATAAAGATTTTGATTGATTGATTGATATATGTTATTGAGGCATCTGCATTGGTTAAACCCCCAAGTGGTATTTTTGCAAGAAACTCATTTGTTGGATTCTCAAATGTCTTATTTAACTAAATCATGGGTGGGGAAAGCATTCGGGGCTGGGAACAGTTCCTGGCGAAGAGGTGTGGCTATTCTCATTTCCAAGTCTACCCTTTTTTCTTTGTTGGTGGAGAAAAAAGACCTAGGTGGCAGGTTTATTATTTTGCATGGTCTCTTTGGGAATGGGGAGCTCCTGTTGGGGTCAGTCTATGGTGCCAATGTGGACAATCCTAGTTTTTTCCCAACTTTGGCTAGCAAGTTGGCTCCCTATAGTCATTTGCCATAATCCTAGGTGGAGATTGGAACCTAGTTCAGACAAATGACCTTGACCATACATACTGTACCAAGTCAGGTTTATCTCCTGGACAGAGGGCCCTGTGTGACTTTATAGATCAATTAGGGTTAATAGATCTTCTTTGAGTCAGTCTCTTGCAGCAGGCCATAACACATGGGATATCCAGCCATAGGCATCACTTCCTCCAGATGATTTCCCAGCAGTCTCTTTCAGAGGCCTCCCCTTCCTGTCACCTGATGTGCTTTTGCACATATATAAAGGGAGGCCCCTGATACTTCAGTTCTTTTCCAACCACTTCCGAGTCAACATCAAGTTCTCCTGACCAAAAGTACCAGCTTTCTTCAGTTCATCACAGAAGAAGTCACCTAGAGTTCTTATTCTACCTCCTCGGGGTCTTGAAGGGGTGAGCCCCCGTCGTTGATGGAGCCTGGGCCAGGTGGAAGCATGCATAGCACCAGGCATGTTTTCCCCACACTATTTTCTTCCTCTTCACAGTCCTTGAGATCTCAGGTAAGTAGTGGCAGGGACCCACTGTACACCCCATTTTCTCCACTGTCGATGGTCGTGGGTCCTTCCCTTCCATCGTCGACAGCTCCTCTGTCAGCAACCTCTGTTGTGTGGCTTCTTACACCGCTGCCTGCCAACAGTCTTTTGAGCCATCATCTGGTGCTGATGGGAGCTCGATAAAATGTCACAGGAGGGACCCACTGACACCCAGACTTTTCCACTGTTGACGGTTATGGGTCCCTCCCTTCACTGACTGCTCCTCTATCGATGAACACTGTTGTGCTGCAGCTTCCACCACTGCCTTTGCCAACATGTCTTTTGAGCCATCATCTGTTGACAGTGGCCTCTGCTGCTCTGATGCTTCCCCGTCGATGGTTCTCCCATCGACGGAGTATGTTTTGGGTCATTTGTGGGGTCGATGGTTCTCCTGTTGACGGAGCATGCTCGGGACATTCAGCTTTCCTGTTGATGGTTCTCCCGTCGATGGAGCATATTTTGGCCCATTTGGCTCTCCCATTGATGGTTCTCCTGTCGATGGAACATATGTTGGGCCATTCGGTTCTCCTGTCAATGGGACGCTTCTGCCGTTTGTTGGCTTTTCTGTTGACAGTTATCCCATCACCATAGTCAATGGTGGACCCTTTTCCACCATCTTACCAATGGGCTTGTCATTGATGGTTCTCAACGGTGGCTCCTAGTCTTACTACAAAACTCATTGACGGTGTTCCCATCACCATTCATAGGCTCCGCCATAGAATTCCTTGGAGAGGAACCCTATCATGGCTCCTCCATCTACCATGATGTTGGGGTCTTATGTGCACCCCTTCATGCCGACGGCCAGCTGGATCCCTTGCACCATACCATCAGTGGTAACCCTCCAGTCTCAGACCCCTTCTTCTTATGGGGGTCACTTGACTATGGCGGACATCCAGGTTTTTTTTTTTGTCCAACCCCCGGGGTGGCTGTGATCCAAGCCTCTGCCACCCTCCACACCGGGGTTCCATCCCTGGGAGGATGAAGTGGTGCTCCATTCTTACCAGATTGGGATATGACTGGGTCCCCTCTACAGATGCTCACCTGTTCTCCTCCAGGAATAGGATGCCTCCAGAAAACAGTTGGTCCAATACCTTAGTATTCCAAATGACATACCGTCCCTCCCCTTGTGGATGATTTTAGGGAGGCCATATTGGCCACCTGGCAACAACTGTTCCAGATTCCCTCCAATACCCTGCAGGGTGGACAGACTTTCCTAGGGCTCCCGTGGACCACCTCTGTCTTCTCTGCCTCCACAGGTGGATTCTGTGGTTGCTAACTGTGACTCATGATAGATCCGCTAGACCACTACATATGTGTGCTCCACCCATGGATGCTAACTCCAAGAAATTGGATATCATGGATGATACTACTATGTCCATTTGCATTCTGCATTATATAGGCCACCTCCTCAAATATCGGGAGGTGCTCCTTAAGGTTACTCCAGATTCAGTCCAGTCCCTTTCAACTGGCCAAGTCTCAGGAGACTCTCCATGACGGCCGTCTGCCACCACCTGCTCAGAGCTACCTCACATGCTATCGTTTCCTTGGCTAGAGCCTCCTCTGTGGGTGTTTGCCTTGGATGCCGTGCATGGCTGAGGTTTTCAGGATTCTTGCCGTATGTGCAGCACTCCATCCTTTATGCTCCCTTTCACAGGGATGAACTCTTCTGGCCACTGGCCCAAAATATTCTGAATACCTCAGAATCATCACAGTACATCCCTACTGTTCCTCAGCAGGGTCACCTTTCGGTCTGCGGGCATGTCTCTGGCCATGGAGGCATAGACCCCTCCTTGGCCATTGGGGGCAGGTTCTCTCTGCACCTCAGAGTTTAGTAAAGGATCGTGACAGGCCTCTGGTTCTTTCACTTGATCCAGTCCAGTTCTACACTGGTCTTCAACCAGTACCTTCTCCTCCCTTGCCCCCTCAGGTATCACAATGTCCTCCGGATTATGCTCTGATACTGTAGGCAATGCTAGATGCTCTGTTACAAGAACATGCTATAGAACCAGTTCCCACCCATAGCAGAGGTTCAGGATATTTCTCCTGTTTATTTCTAGTTCCTAAATGGACAAGAGACTTCCATCCCAGTCCAGCTCTGAGGACTCCACCTCTACATACAGTGCTAGAAGTTCAGCTGCTCCCCCTGCTAGATACAGGGGACTTGCTCTGTTCCCTGGACATACTGGATGCATGCCTTCATTTCCTGATGCACCCCGCTCACAGGTGGTCCTTACAATTCCAGTTTCAGGACCATCATTTTCACTTTTGGTCCCTCCCTTTTGGCCTTTATTCGGCCCACAGGGTATTTCCCATATGCCTGGTGGCAGTGTTAGGGGGCCCTTCATCAGATGAGTCTGTCAGTCTTTCCGTACCCAGCTGACCGGCTGCTAAAGGTGTCTACACGCCCCATGCTGGAATGCACCCTGACCTGCACCCTAGAGATGTTCTCCATGGTGGGTATCATGGTTAACTACCTGAAGTCTATGATGCACCCATCACAAACTCTCCAGCATGTAGGAGAGGTACTAGACACTTCTCAGGGCATGGCATTTCTCCCTGACACTCGGGCGCATGCCATTCTGACCTTCATTCTGAGGTTACAGTCTTGCCGGTAAGTCTCAGCCTGAGACTCCCTTCAGTTCCTGGGGCTACCCTCCCTGTTGTCCCTCATGCCTGACTTCATATGAGGATCCTAACAGAAAAAAACAAAATTGAGGAGCACCAGGACAAGTATGGTGCTGTAATGAGAAGCATGAGCAGGGAAATATACAATTTAGCACCCATACAGCAATAAACCGAACAACACTGACGAAATTGAAATTGAAAGTTTACTGGTAAATGCAGACATGCACAAGTACAAAAAATGACTTATAAAAGTACTAACATTTCACCTGGTACACTGCCAGGCTTCATCAGAGTGAAAAATCAATCCACAAGTGCTTCAATAAATACATTACATAATTAAACATGTGACCCAAACCAACCAATTCATTTTAAACACTCATTAAATGGGTCATTATTGATTCTTCAAAATCAAAGGACCATTAATTAGATACTTGGTTCAATGCATTAACTCTTTAATTCCATATTTTATTTTTTCCTTTTCCAGCACATATAAACCATATTTTGACTTGGTGACCTTAAAAACATGCCCTTAATCTTATTGTTATGTTTAGCTGTTGCTATTTTGGGACAAATAAATTCCCAATTCATATTTATTCCACAAATTTGTCCCAATAATTTTCCAAATATGTATAAAAAACATTTATAGGACAAGTTTCATTTTGTTATTATAAACAAAACGAAATATTGAGTGTGAGTTCACCAGGCACTACCTTAAATCGCAGAAACAGTGGGTGAAAATAAAACATCATGTTATTAATATGTAACCCCCCTGCAAATGGGGGTTCCCAAAAGACTTCCAGGAGCTTGCTTGAATGCTCCAAGCCTGAATGGTGTTTGGCATTTAAGCCATTTATCAGTGAGTGTTTTTAGAGCCTCTGGTACTGTCTCTTTAAGAGCTGTCTGCTTGCAGACATAATTAGTTTGTATGGGGGGACTGTGTGCTTCTCTGAGTACCACTCGAGCTGCTGCCAATTCACTTAATTTTTGCAGTCACTAGGGTGCAAAGGAACCTATCTGAAAGATGTAACTGTTTGCCAGAAATTATTTAGAGTAATAATGAAATTACAGTTTGTCTAACCTGCTTTCTTTGCAGTCAGAACTGTGTCTGCTAGTTCCCCATTCTAGTTTTGAACTGCTGAACTGGACCAATCAGTGTGGGGTAAGCTAGCTCTAAAATGGTGCCTTGGACGAATCAGAACTTGGACTCATAATCTGAGCCAGCCACAAGAGGATTGTATGGGCAGTGACTCTGGGAGATGTAGTTTAGACTTCAGTGCCTTTTGGACCAACAGCAGCAGTCTATTATGAGTGACAGCCAATCCAGTCAAGAACTGGGAGGAACTCAAAGGAAGTGCCCGTTTTGTCGGGTTGGAGTTTCAGTTGAGCTTTGGCAGTGAAGAAGGAAGGAGCCCTGTGCTTTTTCAGTGTGCAGTTTTAGTCAAAAAACGTGTGTAAGGCCCAGAGTTCCGGTCTGCAGCTTGTTAGGACTGAATCCGTCCTGTGAAAAGAATCAAAGGATCTCTGAAGAGTAGAAACCAGGCTCACCCTGTAGAAGACTGGAAGAATTGCTGAAAATTGCACTCGGTCTGTCAGGAACTGAATCTGCTGTGTGTTCTCCCGGTATTGTGCAGTAATTGCGATGGGATACAGATGCAGCCTGCCTGGTATAGTGCTTTCTTTTATATGGATGTGTGAAGAGGTTTGTGTACCTCAAGTGAGCCCTGCTGACATTGAAGGACCCTATCTTATTTGGAGGTCGTGAGTACTAATTCAGGGTCGCTCCTGTTGAATTATACATTAAATCCAAATGGAATTACTGTACTGCTGACTGTTTAATTCTCCTTTTCTCTGTGTGAAAGGGCCCTACCAGCTGCCACGGTTTGGACTAGCCACTAGGGCTTGGGTACCCAGGGACAATAACTGATAGGGATAGGCCTGTGCACAGAGCCATAGATAGATTATTAGAGTGATAAGCTAATTAACCTGATTTCCCCTGTCCTTGTTATATCCCCTAAATAAATCAGAGCTGCTTGTTTCAGCAAAGTTATACTGCCTGAGGTATTTGTCTATGTTAAAGTACTGTACTGTGATTGTTGCACTGTATCTCATTTCACAGGAGGTCCCAGTGCGGAACCAGTCCTGGGGGTAAGTGTATACTGTGAAGGTAATTCTGATATATTGTGTGGGCCACTAGTGGGAAGAAAGGGGGGTTGCAGTGTCCCAGAGGGCTGTGACCAAGTTAGTTTAACTATTGCAAACCCTGACCTCTGGGTGGAGGCACCCGCCATTGGATCCAGGCCCCTCAACCTGTTAGTGGCAAATCAGGCAGGGGTAGTAGCCCCTGGGATAGCGCCATCTAGGGGTTACAAATATGTCATCATTTATACTTTTTCAGAAAAGCTGAAAGCTCAATATTTTCATTAAGACCCCTATGGGAACAAGCTCCTAAGGCGTATATCCAATAGCTTTCTCTTTGTCTAATTCTTTTGTTCAAATCACCCCCTCTGGGTCCCAAAGTGACCAATTCCAGACCTAAAAATTTAAAAGTATGTTTTTGAAAACTATACTTCAAAATTAGTAATAGCATAGGTAGTATCACCCCTTTCTACTGCCCTCACATGTTCTCCTATCCTAACCTTAAATTTGCGTATGGTACATCCAACATAATATGCCCCACAGTCACGTGTTAATAAATACACTACACCAGAACTGTTACATGTGATAAAATCTTTTAGTTCTATTTCACTCCCTGTAACAGGGTGTTTAAAGTATTTGCAACAATAAACATATTTACAATATGTGCAATTACCACACCTGTGAGTGCCTTTAGGCCTAGATGGTAATAACATTTGTTTATCCAGTCCACTTGTGGTCACTATGTTGGATACTACATAGTCTTTAACACTTTTACATTTCCTAAAGATAGTTTTTGGTCCATTATTGGTCACTTCTTTTAGTTTAGGTTCAAGTCCCAGAATGGGCCAATTATTATCAATGATTTGTTTTACTTCATTAGCATGTTTTGAAAAACTGGTCACAAAGGGGCACTCTAGTTTTTGTTTGTTCATCTGTTGTTTATACAACAATGTTTCACCCCTATCCAATTCATCAACTTTTTTAATAGCTGATACAATACTCTTCTTACTGTAACCTCTTTCCAGAAATTGACGCACCTATTCACTTCTTTTTATATCATATTCCACTTGTTCAGTACAGTTCCTGAATGTTCTAATCAATTGTCCCTTGGGGATGTTGAATCTTGTGTGATATGGATGACAGCTATCAAATCTTAACAAAGTATTCCTATCAGTATTTTTCTGGAAAAGGGTAGTGCAAGCTCCCCCCTCTCCATCCTTATATATTTTTAAATCAAGGAATGTAATGTTAGTCTGATTGAGTTCATATTTGTATCTCAAGCTACTGCTGGTAGATTCCATCCACTGGATGAAACATGCAAAATCTTCTACCGTGCTTCCAAATGATAAAAATATCATCAATAAAGCACTGCCACAAATCCAAGTTGCCAATATATGGATTTGTGGTGGCGCTATACAAATAATCCAACTCCCACTTTCCTACAAACAGATTGGCATAGCTAGGGGCCATAGTGGTACCCATTGCTGTGCCTCGTAATTGATGATACAATTGACCATCGAATAAAAAAATAT
The DNA here is from genome assembly GCA_016271365.2 of Neoceratodus forsteri. Classification (NCBI taxonomy): domain Eukaryota; kingdom Metazoa; phylum Chordata; order Ceratodontiformes; family Ceratodontidae; genus Neoceratodus; species Neoceratodus forsteri. Next base: position 727,727,665 of record CM057449.1, on the reverse strand, counting down.
TCATTGTCAGAACCAATTCGGCTAGCTGTACCAAAAATTGTGTTGGGGACTTTACTCTCTCCTCTTCCGATCTCCTTTCCAAAAAGAAGGACAAGGCTCTCAGCCCCTCGTGATGCGGTATTACAGTATATAGGGAGTTGACATCAACTACAGCAAAATACCACTCCTGTTCAACAAAAAGCTCCTCAACTATTTGTACTACTTGAATCTTAAATTCTGTACTATAGGTTGTAAGAAAGTATCCAGGTACATTGAAAGAGGCTCAGTGAGCCAACCCCTACCTAACACAATTGGTCTTCCTGGTGGTTGTATTAAACTCTTATGAATTTTGGGTAGGGCATAAATGGTTGGAATGACTGGATGCACAACTGTAAGGGTTCTATATTCTACATCCAAAATGTATCCTTTTAAAAACCCTTCATTCAAAACTCTATTTCATTTTAAAATGATCCACAATATTATAAGTAACCTTTGCATAAAATGTCTCATCACTAACAAGTTTAGTTACTTCTTGAATGTAGTCCTTGGTGTTAAGTATCACAACTGCTCCCCCTTTATCAGCTGGATTAATAGTTATGTGCCAATTAGAAATTAAAGTTTTTAAAGCATCTTGCTCACCCTTAGTGCGATTATCATAGAATTGTGTTTCCCTTTTCTCCTGTAAATATTTCAGATCCATCTTGCATTTTTTTATGAAGACTGCAACTGTGGGGTTCATTGGGGCAATATTCTGATCTGGGCTGTAACCTAGAAGTGTCACCACTACATTCACAATCATTATCTGACTTGCTCACTATACACTTAAAGGTCAAATTTCTACCCAACTTGATCTAGAAATCTAGTAGATCTACAAATGTATTAAAATAATCTACACCCGTCGTGGGGCAGAAAGACAGGCCCTTACTTAAAATTGAAAGTTCATGTTATGTCAAAGTGTAATTGGATAAATTAATCACTGACACTAAAGGATTTAATTGTTTAACCACTGGTAAGGATTCAGATAAAACCTCATTTAGTGCCCCTTTACAAGTGTTTCAAACAAGGTTACTATTATTATGTTCATCTGAAACATTATGCAAGCCACAAGAAGTCTCACATACATACTCATTTGCATCAGTCAGTGGAATTAATTGGTTATCCAATGAAACATTATTTAAAGCTACATTGGTATCCCAATTAGCATCTTCATTTAAGTCTAATACATCACCTGATGCCCTAGAGAGTGTTATTACGTCAGCTGTAGGTGCGGATCCTTCAGTGGAATCTCAGGGTCCAGTGGGATCAGAAGTGGGACGACTTCGACTCCACGGTCCTTTTGTCTTCCCTACCACTTCACACACTGCAATGGTGAATGTCCATCTACAATCTCCTGCGGAGCATGTCATTCCATCCTCGGGTCCTGGACCTCATCCTAAATGATGGCTGCCTCCTTGGTGGGCTGGGGTGCCTATCTTCAAGGGGTTCAGTCCCAGAGCTCTTGGACGGTGCTGGAAGCCTGTCTTCACTTCACCATCCTGAACACGAGAACTGTTCTATATGCCTTACAAAATGTTCGAGACCTTGCTCCCTCAGAGGTGCCTTCGAGGGCAATCAGACAGTTCCACGGTAGTTCACTACCTGAACAAACAAGGCAGTACCGAATCATACCTTCTCTGTCTAGAGTCCATAAGGGTGTGGCACTGGGTGACATAGAGAGACATTTATCTTCTGGTGGTCCCCATTCCAGGGGTTTCAAATACCCTGGCGGATGCACTGGACAGAACTCATGCTCAGGCTCAAGACCGGGAGATCCACCCAGATGGGTGGGGTAGTCCAGAGGTAGACCCATTTGCTTCTCCACAAGATGCAAAACTACCTCTCTGTTGCTCTCTACAGCAAGGTCCTGGAACTTTCTGGCTGGATGCCTTATCTCTTTCCTGGACAGGACACTTTCTTTCTGCTTCCCCGGCCTTTCCTCTCTTACAGAGAGTACTCCTAAAACTGGTCAATGATGAGGCGTTGATGATGCTCATAGCCCCCTACTGACCATAGTAGATTTGGTTCTCCTTGCTGTTGCAAATCTTGGATCGGGACCCTCTTCCTCTGCCTCTTTGTCCTGCCCTCCTATCACAGGAGGACGACGACCTGCTATACCTGGACTTGCATTCCCTGCATCTGCTCGAAGGTCTCCTGAGGACGTAGTCCTCTCTCATTGTCAGATGTCCTCAGGGGTAGCAGGGAGTCTACAGGCAGTGCAGCAGCCCTCTACTAGGTCATCCTACTCTATGAAATGGAAGTGTTTTTCTCCATTTGGGCCTTTTCCCAAGAACTGGACCTCTATGACTGTTCCCCACAGAGCATAATGGACTACCTCCTCTCTCTGTCAGTGGGTGGCCTAAAATATTCAGCGATAAAAGTACACATATCGGCTATTTCTGCCTTTCATTTACCTGTGGACAACAAACCATTGTCCAGGTTGCCTCTCATTAAAACCTTCCTGGAAGGTATCCTACATTTACATCCCCCTGTTCGGGATGCTGTCCCAGTGTGGGATTCGAATTTTGTACTTGGAAAATTGACTGAAGGTCCTTTTGAGCCTGCATATACATGCGAGCTCTGGTTTTTATCATGGAAAATACTTTTTTTTTGGTGATGATTACTTCAGGTAGATGTATCTCAGAGTGACAGGCGGTTTATGTGCAAGCCACTTTATTTACAGTTTCATAAAGATTGGGTGTCCTTACGTACTAACCTCTCTTTTCTACCTCAAGTTGTTTCTGAATTTACTCTAAATCAGTCCATTCAGTTGCCAGAATATTTTGCGGAGCCTGAGAATCCCAGGAAAGCCCTGCTTCATACTCTCAATGTAAAAAGAACATTGAGACTGTATCTTCTCCGCACTGAACAGTTGCATAAAACTGAGCAACTTTTTGTTTCTTTTTGCCCAAGACAGCTGGGTGATTGGGTTTCTAAGCAGTACTTGTTCACATGGTTGGCCAACTGCATTACGTTCCTATATAACAAATATATATATATATATATTTTTTTTAATTTTATCTTCTTTTTCTCCCCTGAGCCGTCAGCTGCCCGGTACTTTCAGCCTGGTCATGGGCCATGGACTTCCACCCCTCACATCAGCCATGACCCTCCAATACCCCGTGGCTTTCCCCCCATGGTGGGGCTGCAGTGCTCCCCCTACATGCTGCAGATGTCAGATAGGTCGGAGGGCTGGCTTGAGGGGCTAATTGAAGCCGTGGTGGGCTTCATCGAGGGTGGTTGACAGCTGTCCTTTTCCGTTTTTTCTGGGGAGGCGGGGGCGATGCAATGACATCAGCATCTGCCCGCCTCCTGTGTGTACTAAGCGCGGTAGCTGCATGACTCGGCCTCCATGAGGTCTACCGCATGCTGGGCACTTTCACACTCCCCCTGGAGAAGGAGGCAGTCCACAGGATGCTCCATCCTTCTCCCCAGCCGGCCCTCCAGCGTCCTGGGTCCATTCAACAACCCAGGTCGCCGGCGTCACAAGCAGAAATCCAACAGTGCGCTGATGGGCCGGCCTATATAGCAAATATGATAAACCTCTCACACCACTCCACTAGAGACATGGCTACCTCCACAGCATGTTTTTGAGGCGTCTCAGCTTCAGAAATTTGTGAGTCTGCCACCTGGTCCACTGTACATACATTCATAGAAACATAGAATTTGATGGCAGATAAGGAATGCTTGGCCCACCTAGTCTGCCCATTTCCCTACCTAACGGATAAGCTGCAGATCCTAGTTAACCAACAGCCTACTTCCTCCTACCCCCCACTAGAATTGCCTTATGTCTGTCCCATGCATTCTTGAATTCCCTCACTGTTTTTGACTCTATGACCTCCTCAGGAAGGCCATTCCATGCATCTACAACCCTCTCTGTGAAGAAATACTTCTTCACATTACCTCTGAACCGTCCCCTCTATCTTCAAATTGTGCCCCCTTGTTCTTGCACATCTCTTTTCTGAAAATGCTTCCCTCTTGGACTTTGTTGATTCCCTTGAGGTATTTGAAAGTTTCTATCATGTCCTCCCTCTTCCTCCTTTCCTTGAGGCTATACATCTTAAGATCCTTTAGTCTTTCTTCATATGTCTTCTGGTGCAGACCCTGCACCATTTTGGTTGCCCTCCTCTGGACAGCCTCCACCCTGTCTATGTCTTTGCAGAGATGGGGTCTCCAGAACTGTACACAGTACTCCAGATGTGGTCTTACCAACTGTCTGTACAGAGGGCCAACAACTTCTTGTTTTCTGCTGGTGATGCCTCTCCCTATGCATCCCAGTATTCCCCAGCCCTCTTTACTGCCTTCTCACATTGCTGGCCCACCTTTAGGTCATCTGATATGACTACCCCAGGTCCTTTCCATTTTTGTTGTTGTCAGTATCTCACCCCATTGTGTACTCTTCCCCTGGATTTTTGTTTCCCAGGTGCATTACTTTGCACTTCTTTGCATTGAATCTAAGCTGCCATACATTTGACCATTCCTCCAACCTTGCCAAGTCCTTTTCATCCTTTCCACCCCACCTTGCGTATCAACCCTGTTGCAGATCTTTGTGTCATCTGCAAAGAGACATACTTTCCCTTCCAGTCCCTCTGCAATGTCACTTATAAAGACATTAAAAAGGACTGGCCCCAGTACTGAACTCTGTGGTACCCCACTAGTAACCCTCCTTTCTTCACTGTGGACTCCATTTACTATTGCCTGCTGTGTCCTGTTGTCCAGCCAGTGTTTTACCCAGGCTACCACCCTGGGACCCACTCCCAGGCTAGCTAATTTGTTTATGAATCTTTTGTGTGGGACTGTGTCAAATGTCTTGCTAAAGTCTAGGTAGACCATGTCTACAGCCCCTCCCTGGTCTGCTACTTCACAAAAACATTACAGTCTAGACATTGCTTCTAAGAAGCATGCCGCTTTTGGGCGGGCTGTCCTCACTGGCCTCCTGGCCTTATCTGTTGCTGTTCACTTCCTCCTCCCGTGGGCATCATAACTGCTTGGGGTTCTTCCAATGTGTTATGGCCTGCTGCAAGAGGTTGACTTGAAGAAGATAGTACAGTTGCGTAAGAACTTACCGTAACAGTAGCTCTTCAAGAGTGTCTCTTGCAGCAGGCCATGCTGCCCCACCCACTGTCCCCCTTGCTTCAGAAGGACACCTTGCTCCATTTTCATGTGGCAGCCTTGAGCTGCTGCCTTTTGTTCTTTTCCTTGGTTCTCATCGGAGACCTATGATTCACTTTTCATATCAGTCGCTAAGATGGAAAAAGAACTGAGGAGTATCGGGGCCTCCCCTTTTTATATGTGCAAGAGCACTTCAGCTGACAGGAAGGGGAGGCCCCTGGAAGAGACTGCTGGGAAATCATCCGGAGGAAGTGATACCTACGGCTGGATATCCCATGTGTTATGGCCTGCTGCAAGAGATACTCTCGAAGATCTACTGTTACAGTAAGTTCTTACGTAACTTTACTATCCCTGGAAACATCTTCATCCGGATACCTGGGACTTTACTTTTTTTCAATATCCCATAAGGTTTTTTCCAGAATAGATTTTTCTTAATAAGCAAATCTTTTAATACCTGGGATCCAACAGAGTTGTATCCAGGCAAGGGTTATTTTTGTCCATTCGCCTGTAACTTTAGCCATAGATGTTCCTTCTTTCCCGCTGCGTCCCCGTACAATAAACTGCTGAGAGACCGTGGGACTGTTGTCCACTTCAGGCGGTATATGGAGGCAATTATTCAATATAATTGAGATGCTTCTTTACCCTATGATATTATCTGGGGCAGCCTCAAAGCTGCTTGGAGAGGAGAACTCATTAGATTGGCGTCAAATAAAAGGAGAAAAATCAGGCTCACCTTACAGATCTGCTTCAACAAATACGTTCGATAGAACATACTCTCTCGATTTCTTCACTGGACCCTTCATGGGGAAAAACTGGCACAGCTCCGGGCTCAATATGCTGAATATCTCATGAACCAGATGGATGGATGGATGAATGAATGAATGAATGAATGGATGAATGAATGAATGGATGAATGAACTCTATATTTATAAAGCGCCTTTCTCAAAACCAAGGCACTGTACATAGTACAAATAGATAAATTAATGCACAAATACAAAATAAAATATCAGATCAAAACCACAATATTACAAATATCAGATCACATAAAAACAGTTAAGACAAGCTCAATCACTTTAAAACTGATCCGGGTACGCTAAGTTAAATAAATGTGTTTTTAAGGCTGTCTTAAAACTCAGAACGGTCAGGCAATCTCTGACATGACGAGGTAGAGAATTCCATAGGGTTGGGGCCACGAAAGCAAAAGATTGGGCCCCCGATGACTTTAAATGGACCCTGGAAATCTCTAGCAATCCCTCGTCAGTGGATCAAAGAGGACGGAGGTGGCGGTAAGGGTGAAGGAGATATTTCGGGTAACGGGGTCCCTGATCATGTAGGGTTTTGCAGGTCAGTAACCCGACCTTGAAGGTGATCCACCACTGTATCGGCAGCCAGTGCAGCTTGCGGAGCACAGGTGTCATATGACTGGCCCTTGAAGTACCAGTCAATAACCTTGCTGCGCATTCTGCACTAGCTGCAAGTGGCGGATATCAACCCCCAGTAGCTCTAGGTAGAGGGTATTGCAGTAGTTAAGACGGGAGGTGATGAAGGCGTGGACCAACCTTGCTAGATCATCAGGAGGAACCAGATGCTTCACCCGGGTGATATTCCTAAGATGGTAAAAGGAAGATTTTACCATGGCTGACACCTGGGGTTTTAGGGTCAGACCATCATCAAAAATAACGCCCAGGTTCCGCACCCATTCTGAGGTAACCAGCTGAACACCCCCAAGCCAAACCCCAGAAGGTTGTCCAGCTGATAGACCCACCGCCCGCTGATCTGGGTCCACCACCAACACCTCAGTTTTATCCGGGTTCAACCACAGCCAGCTAGCACTCATCCAGTCCTGGTTCTCGGATAGACAGTTGTTAAATACCGAGAGGGTCGCATCCTGTCCAGGCACAAAAGACATGTACAGCTGCGTATCATCAACACAGCAATGAAAACTCAGTCCGTACTGTCTAATTTCTGTTCCACCCATGTCGCATCATTGGAAGATGGCGACCACACTGGGTCAGCCATCACAATAGCTCACAGAGGAGTTTGTTTGAGCTTTTAGATTAATTGATTTTAGTTGTTGATTTTATTTTATTTTTTTGGTTCATTTGTGTTTGGTCCATTGCATTTGTTAATCTGCCTAATTTGTTTAAGTTCAAATTGGCTACAGCATTTGTTGAAGGCTGGCGATAGTTTAATCTTTGTCGACCACTGTGTTGGACATTCTTTTCTACGAACTTCTGTGACAAATGCGATTATTTTCACAGAGGTCCGTGGTTCACTTTTAGAAGTCTGTGTGGCTTGCTGGGGAGTTTGAACGGAGTAGTGCAGTCTGAGTGCTAGTGTGATTATCGGAGTTATTGGAGTACTCACTTTACGTGGATTATTGGAGTACTCACCTCACAGAGGCGGTTACCCTATTGGAGTGGTGGGACTGTTGCTGGGGGTATCGGCTCCCTGGACTTGATTGATTGTTGCTGCTGGACTGGATTCTTTTCTGCAGAAGCCGGGAGTTTGTTGGAGTCCTTGTTGTGACTGAGAGCAGTGACTGTAGGCTAGGCCGGCTCGGCTTCGGGGTAGGTGTCCGGCTCAGGGCTGCCCGTGGGGGTAGAGGACACTGACCAGAAGGGGGGTGTAAACTTCTCTCTCTATGGTCACTGTGGCCTTCTAGCTTGTCTGGGTTGCACCAGTGGGCTAAGTGGGGAGTTCCCCTAGTTCTGGGTGCCTGTCCTGGAGCTGTGGTCAGGCCTGGCTGTATTTACATCAATTACAGCTCTCTCACTGGTCTAACTTAAGAGGACTTTCTAACTGAGAATTCCTGAGGTTAAATTTTCTGTCTTTCTCCTGTTAAAACTCCGGCAAGGTACTGTAATTTAATTTTTATATTGGGAGACAGTGAGAGGGCCTCATTTTTAAATTCAAAATCTTTTGATGAAACTGTAACTGTGGAAGTGAGACGGCCACGTTTTGGACTCATTTTTGAAGACGTGTTATGGTGAGAGCTACCCCTCCTCATTTCAAAACTCTTTAAATGGACTTGATAAAGCTCTGCAACTAACATTATTCAAAGAAGATATTGAATGTTCAATATTATGTACTGGATAATAAGTTAAAGACTTACTACGCTGTAGCCATTTAGCAGATTGTTTGTGTTTTTGATTTTTTTCTTTGGGGGCAGGGTTATTGTTATTTAGCTGTGATTTAATAGTTTTAATTAATTGGCGGGATTTGCATTGGATTTTACTGTGAGCTTTGTGATTGTGTGTTGCTTGTCATTGTTTAGCATGTGTTGGGAAGGTCTAAAGACAGTCAGGCAGTATTCCCCCACCAGGCTCATGGAATTGCATCCGTTTGACTGCCCCTTTATATCAACGGAGATGTATAAACGCTGCCAATCCCTCGGGATTGGCAGAAGGAACAAGAAAAGGGGTAGAAGTAGGCCTGGTGGGGGATTGGAAAGAGGGAACGTATTGGGGTGGTAGGGACCATGTGACGCCCTGGGGCCAAATGGTGCCAGGACAGGGGTAATCCCTGTCTTGTTCCCATACCCAAGGGCCCAGCAATTGATGCTGGACAGGAGTCGAGGTCTTCTCCAGCATCTTATCCAACCCAGGCGGTGTTATGTAATGCTAGGTCCATCAAAAACAAGACAGTTATTATAGCTGATCTTGTTGAAATGGTGGATCTGGCATGTATCAGCGCGACCTGGCTGGACGAAAGTGCAGGCCCAGTATTGGCTTCTGCAGTTCCAGCTTAGTTCTCGGTGATTCACTGCCCGAGGTTGGATCGTAGGGGTGGGGGTGTAGCCATGTTTTTTAAGACCGAACTGGGCCTTCTGGAGGTTCCAGTGGGGACCACCAGATCCTTTGAGTGTATCATGGGTGAGGGTGTAGGTTGCAGGATACTCCTAATTTACCATCCACCAGGTGATGGGGGCTTATTCCTGCAGGAGATTGCAGACTTCGTCATCAACATAGATGGATAATTCTGGGGGACTTCAATGCCTGGGTCAACGAAGAACTCTCGCAGTTTGGTCAAAATCTTCTCCAACTAATGACAGTGCTGGGCCTTACACAGGTAGTTACCTCCTCTACCAATATAAGAAGTCACTCATTGGATCTGCTACTCCTCTTGGGGATGGAGATCACTGACTTGGGGGTGGAACCAGTCAGTTGGTCTGACCATCACACCATAGGGTTCAGTTTCAGGACCCCCCAAATAGACCTACCCCTTTGGAGATGGTCTGGTACCACCCTTTAAGGGGAGTTACCCCAGATGGTCTATCGGCGGTGCTGGACCTATCGGGACTGCTAGGTGAAAGCGCATGTCCAGGGGACCTTGTACTAGCCTATAGTAAGGCAGTGGGAGATGCACTGGACTTGATTGCTCCTGTTCGTGTTCGACCACTCACTCTTTGCCCAAGGTCCCCTTGGAATGATGGGTCCTTGAAGGAGCTGAGGCGGGTTGGTCGAAGGCTGAAGAAAGCATGGCGGAAGTCCAGCCTGGATGCTGACAGGCTTAGATTGATGGAACATTATAAGGGCTATCAATCAGAAATCACCCACAAGAAGGCAGAGTTCCTGTCCAGGGAGATCTCTGCTGCGCAGAACCGACCGGCTCAACTTTTTTGAACCGTTGACAGATTGTACAATCCAATCTGTCTCCAGTCCGGAAGAGTTTTTTCACAAATTGAGTGTGATGAACTAGCTCAGTTTTTCACAGATAAGGTTGCCAGCATCAGGTCCGGAATCGGCCCGGCTCTCTTCATGAGGGGTTGCAGAGGTTGATGGGAGGTAGTGAGCACCCAGTCTGTCTGAACAGATTTCAGCCGACTGGAATTCATGGACATTGTGAATATTGTCCAGACTTTGCGCCCAACCTGTTGTAGTTTGGATCCGGGCCCTACCCCCCTTTTAGTGGGATGTGTAGATGTTATCTGCCCGATCCTAGCTGAAATTGTACAGAGATCCTTGGAGAGGGGAATCTTTCCAGACCCCCTAAAGGAGCCAGTCATTCGACCATTCCTTAAAAAGCCCTCCTTGGATCCCGTTGATTCAGTTAACTACCGACCTGTCTCTAACCTGCCCTTTGTGGGGAAGGTTATTGAGAAGGTGGTTGCGTTGCAACTGTACGGTCACCTTGTAACTCACAATGTCTATGAAGCTCTCCACTCTGGTTTCAGAAAGAGGCATAGCATGGAGATTGCCCTTATTCGGGTACTAAATGATCTCCTAATGGTGAGAGATCGAAAGGCTCGTACCATCTTGGTTCTTCTTGATCTCTCAGCAGCTTTTCATACTGTGGACCATGAGGTGCTTTTGGAGACCCTGCGGTTCCTTTGTGGACTGTCGGGTCCTCGAATGGTTTAGATCGTTCCTCGCTGGCAGGTCTCAGAGGGTGGTCATTGGAATTTATTCCTCTGACGCCCTTCCCCTGTCCTGTGGGGTGCCGCAGGGCTTCATATTGGTACCGATGTTGTTCGCAGTGTGTATATGCTGCAATTGGGAGATATCATCAGGTGATACGGCTTGAGTTTTCACTGCTATGCAGATGATACTCAGCTGTATATGTCCTTTGTGCCCAGACAGGTTGATGCGATCTCTATGCTAAACAGCTGCCTCTCTGAGATCAAAGACTGGATGAGCTCGAGTTGGTTGAGACTGAATCCTGATAAGACTGAATTGTTGGTTGTGGATCTAGGTCATCCGGGGGCGGGTTTTGGGGCTGGGCATGTGTCGGGCCTATGGCTTGATGGTGTCCAGCTCATTACCTCAGATCGGGTGCGTAACCTGGGCATCATTTTTGATGACAGTTGGACCCTGAAGTCTCAGGTGTCAACTGTGGTTAAATCCTCATTTTACTACCTGAGGAATATCGCAGGGTGAAGCACCTGATTCCACCAGGTGACCTTCCAACATTGGTCCATGCCTTCATTACCACCCGTCTTGACTATTGCAATGCTCTCTTCCTAGGGCTGTCTGGGGTTGACATCCGCTGCTTGCAGCTAGTGCGGAACACAGCAGCCAGGCTGTTGATTGGTACTTCCAGGACCTGTCACATTACGCCTGTGCTGCGCGAACTGCACTGGCTGCCAGTTCAGTGGTGGATCACCTATAAGGTAGGCTTGCTTACCTTTAAAGCCCTACATGAACAGGGACCCAACTACCTGAAAGATCTCCTGACTCCCTACTCCCTCAATCGCCCTCTCCTATCCGCTGATGAGGGATTGCTAGAGATTCCCAGGGTTCGTCTTAAAACATCTGGAGCTCATGCTTTTTCATTTGTAGCACCAACCCTGTACCTGTAACCAATCCTGGTTAAATAACTAAATAAATAAATAAATAACCTGTGGCATTCTCTACCTCGTCGGTTAAGAGAATGCCTGACCGTCGGTAGTTTTAAATCTGTGTTGAAAACATATTTATTCTCTCTGGCCTTCCCTGATTGATTTTAACTAATTTATTATGTCAGCTGTTTTAATATTGTAATTTGTATTATGTACAGCACCTTAATTTTGAAAGGTGCTATATAAATAAAGTTTGCTTTGCTTTGCTTAATGATCTCTCCCAACGGCAGCATATACACTGTGAACAACATGGGTGACAAGATGGAGCCCTGCGGTACCCCACAGGGCAGGGAAATAGGGGCTGAAGAATAAATTCCAGACACCATTCTTTGAGTCCTACCCTCGAGGAAGGATCGAAACCATCTGAGGACCATCCCAGATAATCCACAAATGAACCGCAGGTGCTCCAGCAACACACCATGGTCCATAATGTCAAATGCCTTGGAGAGATCAAGGAGGACTAAGATGGAATGAGTCCTCCGATCTCTTGCTATTAGGAGGTCATTTAGTATCCGGACAAGGGCCGTCTCAGTATTATGCCTCTTCAAAATCCCAACTGGAGAGAATCATAGATGTCATGGCTGGACAAATGGTTGTCCAGCTGCAGCGCAACCACTTTCTCAATAACCTTCCCCAAAAAGGGGAGATTAGAAACTGGCCTGTAGTTAACCGGACAGTCCAGGTCAAGAGAGGACTTTTTCAGGAAGGGTCAAATAACTGCCTCCTTAAGGGGGATCCAGAAAAATCCCCCTCTCCAACGACCTAAAGACTATCTCAGTCAGGACTGGGCCAATTGCATTTATGCACCCCACAAGGAGGTGCGTAGGGCCCGGGTCCAGACTACAGCTGGTTGGCCGCAGAGTCTGGATGACCCTCATGACATCCATGATTTCCAGCTGGATGAAGTCATACCAGGTGAAATGGGCATCTGCCATCTCCTGCTGACCTCCGCAATGCCCCTTAGAGGGGGCCAAACAAATCCCGGACCTGATGGTGGCAACCTTATCTGTGACGAACCGAGCAAACTCATCGCACTTTTCTTGTGAGAAAGCTCTGTCAGACTGAAGACAGGCTGGATTGCACAACCTGTCCACAATCCGGAAGAGCTGAGCTGGTCAGTTCTGCACAGCAGCAATCTCCCTGGGCAGGAACGCTGCCTTCTTATGGGTGATTGCCAATTGATAGACCACATAGTGGTCCATCAATTTAAGTCTGTCACATTCCAGGCCCGATTTTCACCAGCCCCTCTCTAGCCTTTGTCCCACTTTCCCCATCTCCTTCAGGGTCCCATCAAACCGTGGAGACCCTGGGCGAAAAGTGAGTGGTCAAACACAAACAGGAGCTAAGGAATCCAGGGCCTCTGTCACCGCCTTATAATAGGCAAGTATTAGGTTCCCTGGAGCCTTGCATTCACTTGGTATACTCGATAGATCCAGTACCGCCTTCAGGCCATCAGGGGTCATGCCCCTGAAAGGGCGGTACCAGATCATCTCCATGGGAGAAGACCTATTGGGGGAGCCGCGAAGCTGAACCTCACAGTGTGATGGTCAGACCATCCAACTGGCTCCACCACCAAGTCAGATATCTCCATCCCCAGATGGAAGACCAAGTCCAATGAATGACCAAAAATGTGGGTTGCGGAGGTAACAACCTGTGTAAGGCCCAGTGAACTCATTAGCTAGAGGAAGTCCTGACCAAATTGTGAGAGTTCATCATTGACCCAGACATTGAAATCCCCCCAGAATCAATCATCTGGGGGATCTCAAAACCCCTTCGATGAGGAAATCCGCAACTTCCTGCAGAAAAGCTTTCCCATCCCCTGGTGGATGGTAGATGAGAAGTATTCTGCACCCCACACCCGCGCTCACGATACATTCAAAGGAGTTGGTAATCCCTATTGGAACCTCTGTGAACCCCAGTTCCAATCTGAAACAAATGGCTACACCCCTGCCCCTATGATCCATTCTCGGACGGTGCATCATCGCGTACCCTGCTGGAATCGCTGAAGCCAACACTGGGCCAGCATTTTCATCCAGCCAGGTCTCAGTGATGCAAGCAAGATCCACTGACCCAACAAGATCCGCTATTAAAGCAGTCTTGTTTTTAATGGACCTTGCATTGCAAAGCACCGTCCAAGTTGGATGAGTATCCAAGGAAAACCACGTTACCTGCCTGTATGGAGCAGAACCCTTGGGTATGGGAAACAGGCAGGGAGGACCCCTTTCCTGGACCCATTTCACCCCAGGGTGTCTCCTTGACCTCACCACTCCAATCCACCCTCTGCTTTCCAATTCCCCTCCAGACCCAGCCCCCCCAACCCCTCCTCTTCCCCTAGCAATCCCCAGAGCATAACACAACCTGTACATCTCTGGGGACAGTGGAGGAGACTCAAAGGGATGAAGGTCCCTGAGCCTGTTAGGGGAATAGTACCTGACCGTCCTTATACCATCCCAGCACATTCTAATAAGCAGACAGCAGATACCTCAACCAAACATACTCCTGAAATCGATCAAAATAACACTCAACACAAACTATCTACAACTACAAACACACAACTCCACAACGAACACACGGTATATTACACTTATACCCACATACGCTCCAGCAACATCCACACACCTAACTACACAAAGCTTTCACACCAAACCAACCACACCAACATTTCTATACACCAAATAAACAACAAATAAAGAGAGTTAATTTGGCAGGGTTATTGTAAAGTGTCCATTGTTTCAGAAAAGAGACAGTCACTTAAGTCTCTATAGGCAGGTTTCTTTTTATGTAAAAGCGTCCTTCTGAGCTCCCACCTCTGCAGGACAAAACCAAAAGAAGTCTTTCAAACTAAAGTCTGCTCTCACTAAACTTCAGGATGAAGAGACAGAGATTATTAAGAAATTATAAGGGTTACCGACAATTTAGGCATGCTCACTGCCTAAAGGTTAAGGTTTATGCAGGCCCAGGAGACTACCCAGTAGTAGTTTCATTTTGGAGTCCTTCCATAAGCTGTATCCGTAACATCCAGCCACTCAATCAAAATTTGACCATCCAGTACTTTCATACGGTGGTTCCTGTCTGACTACCCAGCAAGAACACCTGTGGGCAATAAACGGCAGTCAGGGGGGGAGTAAAAAGGGAGAAGGTCACCCTAATGCTCACCCCTTAAGGCAATTTCACTGCCCATATAGACCCACCAACTATGGGACCTGGAAGGGGTCTACTCCACAGCAGGACCCCCAGGAAACCCAGAAACTCCAGGATAGGATAGCGCAGCAACTAGATTAAAGGTGACTTATATTGGGCAGTGCAACAAGGCAGGTAGCTCTTAGCCCTTAGAATTAAACAGCATTCTAGCTCGAAGTGGATACCATTGTTAGTTGATCCGGAGTCTGGTCTACCGACAACTGACCCTAAAAAGATGGCTTCCATCTTTTCCACTTTTTACCAATCACTCTACATAGCTCCTTTGGTTGATAGTACCATTACAGCAGCCCAAGAACCTTTTCTATCTTTTCTATCTGCTGCCCAGCTACCATCTCTTAATGTGACCCACAATCTTTATTAGGTCCCATTATGGAAGTTGAGGTAGCCTCAGCTATTGGCTCCTTGCCTATGGACAATGTTCCAGGCCCTGACGGATTCACCTCCCTCTTCTATAAAACTTATTAAAGCATACTTACCTGCATCCTCACCATGCTTTATAATTATTGGAACGCCCATCTCCCTTCAGATAAATCCCTTTTTGAAGCCCAGATAGAGTTACTCCCAAAGCTGGGGAAGGATCCTTCTAAACCCGAAAGTTATCCTAGTTCATTGATTAATAATGACATTAAATTATATGCCAAAGTATTAACAACATGATTATCTTCCATCTGGGATTCCCTTCTTGGCCATGAACAAGCAGGTTTTGTTGCAGCAGGAACTCGAGTGAACACTTTCGAAAATGTTTCTACCTTGTTTCTGCATCTGGGGAGACTGCCAGAAAAGCTGTGCTGGTCTCCCTAGACGCAGAAAAAGCTTTTCATCATGCTTCCTGGTCCTATCTTTTTAAAGTCCTGAAATATTATCCCTTTCTGGAAGATTTTATCAGTAGGATAAAAGTTTAATACACATTCCCATCAGCTTGCATTTTATGCAATAATGAGATGTCTGATGCTTTCCAGTTATCCAGAGGTACCCGTCAAGGTTGTCCCTTATCCCCCTACCTTTTTAATTTATATACTGAACCATTGACTAGGATGGTGAATTTGTCCCCGTTGGTCAAGGGTATAGCGGTGGGAGAAGTTTCATACAGACTTTTGTCCTTCGCAGATGATATTTTGCTTCACCTTGAGGACTGGATGACGTTGCTGCCAGAGACCCTTGCTATTATTTTAAAGTTTAGCACTTTCTCTGGCTACAAACTGAACCCAGCTAAAACGATTGTTTATCAGCTATCTGATTTCTGCCCCAACTCTCTTTGTTCACAACTAGGTTTCCAATGGGAACCCTCAGCTCTGACCTATTTGAGCATTAAAATCTCTAGAGACGCCAGCCCGCCAGTGCAGCGATAGCGCTACCGCTTGTGATGCTGTCGACCTGGGTTCAGCAGCAAGTCCGGGTCATCGGAGGGCCGGCCGGGGGAGAAGGGGTGAGCACCTGATGGGCTGCTCTCTTTCTCCGAGTGGGGTGGGCAGCAGTCCTCACTGCAATACCGCCACCACCTGGGTGACCTCGGGTGGTGGTGGTGGTGCAGCAGAGGAGGCAGGAAGTTAGGGAGGGGCAGACGTCTGCCGAGGACCGGAGTGGAGGTGTGTCTCCACGCACCTCCAGCTCATTGGTCCTCCACACATGCGGATGTGGTGGGGGGCAGGGAGAACAAGAAAAAACTCCTCGGTTGTGCCTGTAGTCGGGTACCTGCGGTGGTCGGAGGGTTGTGGTGGCTTCAGCTCCTAGTGCACGCTCTCCCTTGAAGGATGGAGGGGGAAGGGGAGATTCCTCCACCCCGCCAGGGGGCAAACCAGAGGCTCGAGAAGAAACAGGAGAGCGGGGCACTCATTAGGAAGCTGGTGCCACCCAGACCCCTCTGGTGCTAGCTGTGGGGCACAATAGGGACCCGGAAGAAAGGGGTTACAGAGAAAGGTAGGAGAAAAAAGAATAAGTAAAAAAAAAAAATCTCTAGAGACATTACAAAACTAAAGATCCTTAATTTGGACCCAGTGGTTCACCACCTAGAGAAAGACCTTGCCAGATGGCGATCTCTCCCCCTACTCCTTAAGTATGTTAAATATACACTTACTAAAGCAGTGGTTTGTTAAACTTTCATTCATATGTTCCATGTTCTTGTGGTTAGATAAACCTCCCCGCTGGTCATATGAAAAATTGTGTCGGCCATATCAATATGGTGGGTTACAGGTACCTGATTTTTTTCAAATATTATCTGGCCCTACATGGTGCCAAATATTTTATTTGGGGAGTGGAAGTGGCCGCAACCTTTTTCACACCTAGCTGGTTAGATACAGAGCAGTCACTGGTCAAAAAACATAAGGTCTCCCTGACATCTTTGTTATATCTCCCTTACTCTAAGCTTCCGGAGAATTTACGTGCCTCTCTGGTTGGTTGGAGTGCACGAGTTCACCTGCAGTTTTGTAAACTATTGAAGATGGCCAACACCAAAGTATTGAATCAACCAGTATTTAGCAATCTCAATCTATGTATTGCTGGCAAACCAATTCTACCTTCCTTTTGGCCTCAGTTATCTCAGCTTAAGGTGGGGGATATAGTAGTGGATAATAAAGTGGTGTCCTACCAACAAATAATGACTCGTTTTAAAACCCCATCTTCTCTATCTTTTAAGTAAATGCAACTTAGTAATTGTATTAAACAATTTTGGGAGCCTTTGCCATGGCAAACTGTATCCAATTCCCTTCTTATTGAGTATATTGAGTATGTTGGTAAAAGGAAAGCAATCTTTTGTATATATAAGGCCCTGTTACTCCATGATTGTGCTCTGGTCTCTCCTGTTGCCTATTATTAGAAAAATCATTTGTTTGTTTGTTTGTTTAAAATTTATTTTTATACAGGTTAATCTGTTGGGGAATAAATCCCCATTTACAACAAATACCTGTGGAACATTATTAGAACAACAAGACAAAACTAAATTAATACACACAGTACAAAATCACATTAACCTAAAAACAACTACAACAAACATTTAAATAATTATACAATTCAAATTTAAAAATATGCAAATCAGAAATCTCAACCATTTGACAAAGTAATTTGTTCCATGTCCTTGCTAAACTGTTCTGTAAAACCATATCCCCCATACGATTTGTAATTCGAGTCATAGGCAATTTTCTAGTTGTCTTCCTAAGCCTATCTAAATATGTTGAATCTAAATTCAAGCATATCAAGTGTTTTAAGGAATGCATTTTTGAGTGAATCAGACCATGACATATCATTAACCATAAATACTTTCTTCGAGCTATCGGATGTAACCAACCAAGTTCCTGATAAACTAAACAATGGTGGACTCGACATTTGTTTTTCAAAATGTAATTCCCTAATCTATAATAGGTCTTGTCCAGTTTATGTAAACATTTTTGATAAGAGTGCATGTATAGTGGAAGTCCATAGTCTAATACAGGTAATAACAATTGTTTTACCAATTTAGTCTTACTATCCCTAGTCAAACACCCTGACATCCTTCTTAATGCTCCCAATCTTTGATTCATTTTTTTTATTTGTAACAAAATATGTTCAGAGAAAGGAAAATGATAATCAACAAGGACCCCCAAATATTTATAAGTATTAACCCTTTGAACCATTGTCCCATCCAAGAAACTAATCTGCAAATCAATAGAGTCTTTTTTTGTATGTGATCCCACAGAAAAAAATCATACTCTGAGTCTTCCCAGTACTCATTAAGAGTCCAGAATCTCTTATCCAGGTCTCAATATTGGAAAAATCTGTCTGGAGCCACTGTCTCAGGTCTCCTGAACCATTGGCAGATGCAATCAATACTATGTCATCTGCATAAAGTCTGACATCAGTATTGGCTACATAATCTGGAAGACTATTAATATAGATATTAAATAACATAGGGCCCAAAATTGAGCCCTGGGGTACACCTCGATATAAGTCCAGGAGACCTGAGACAGCGGAACCACAGACCACCCTTTGTTTACGATTCGTTAAATAAGATCTAAACCACTGCAGAGAATTATTATGTATCCCTATATTCTGTAATCTAAGCAAAAGCGTTTCATGGTGAACTAAATCAAAAGCTTTGTTGAGGTCCACAAACACTGCCCCAGTTTGATTGCCCTGGTTCAATGATGTTGCCACCAGGTTACCAAAATCAAGTAGGGCAGTATTTGTGGACCTACCCTCCCTGAATCCATGCTGGCAATTTGTTAATAGCCCCAAATGGTCAAGGTATTGTCTAAGCTGATTATTTATCAGATTTTCCAATACCTTTGACAAAATTGGGAGCAAGGTGATTGGTCTATAATTAGAAGGGACTGTGAGGTCACCACCTTTATAGATGGGAATAATTTCACCTATTTTCCAGTAGGCAGGGACAGTTGAAGATTGTATGCTCCAATTATAAAAATAAGTAATTATAGGAGCTATGATATCAGACCCCAACTTCAAGAATTTGGGATCGATACCATCTATTCCAGCATGTTTCGAGATTTTCAAGTTCTTCAGTTCTTTAACTACATCCTGTACCCTAACATTTTTCAAATTAAAACCCCTAATATTTGCAACAGGAGCAACAGAATGTATGTGTTCTTGGTCAGCGATCCCAAGTTTAGCTATCTCCAAATCTGGTAAATCTTTAAAATAATGGTTCAACAAATCAGCTACTTTTAAGGGATTATCTATCAAATTTTCTCCCACTACTAAATTAATAGAGGTTTGAATTTTCACTGGACCTTTTAAGTTGGAAATAACCTTCCAGAATTTATTTGGGTCATGTGTTTTACTAAAAGAATTCTGAAAGAATTTTTTTTTGCCAATTTTACCATCCGTTTACATTTATTTCGCCATCTTTTAAAAAGATGGGAGCAAGGTGATTGGTCTATAATTAGAAGGGACTGTGAGGCCTTAAGACTTGAATTCTGATCAAACCCCAGGTTGCAACAATTTTTCATATGGCCAGCAGGGAGGTTGATCTAACCACAAGAATGTGGAACAGGCCATGCACTGGAAGATGTGCCAGGACGTAACGGAACCGCGAGAAAGTTGTCATCTTTATAGAATCTATCTTTCTGGCCAAGGACAACTTCAATGCCCTCCATCTATCCATATCATTCCTGAGGGACTCCAGCAGGCTCTGGAAGTTCAGTGAAATCATCTTGGCTAGGTTGGGGTGAATTATAATGCCCAAATATTTAATACCATTCAGTGACCATTTAAGCCCATGCGCTGGGAAGGGATGTTCTACACTTGCCTGATTTAGTGGGAGAATCTCTGTCTTAGACTGGTTAACTCTGAGACCAGAGACCTTCAAGAAGTCTGTTAGGGTGTCCAGGACTGTCTGAACCACTTGGGAAGTGTAAGCCGTGGTTATTAACAAGTCATCCGCATACAGAAAAGTTTTAATTGTGTGCCCTCCACTTGAATTCCTGGGATATTCCAGGATTCTCTGATAGCTATGGCCAAAGGCTCTATAGCCAGGACAAAAAGTAGTGGGGATAGGGGACATCCCTGTTGAGTGTCCTTCTGTAGGCCGAACGTGGGGGACATTGTCTTATTGGTCAAAACAGAGGCAGAGGGGGAGGCATATAGGAGTTTCACCCATGAGATGAAGTCAGGACCTACGCCCATTTGGGACAGGGTTTGTATCAGAAAGGGCCACTCGATTGAATCAAGAGCCTTCTCAAAGTCATTTGCGAAGGCTTCTGAGAGGACTATGGAGGACCTGGTTTCATGTATAAGAGTGATGAGGGTTTTGTGATGGTCTAACCACAGTCGGCCTTTAACAAAGCCTGCCTGTGCAGGGTGAATCAGGACTGCAGGAACTATTCCAATCACCCACCAGCACTTTTGCCAGTATCTTGGCGTCCACATTTATAAGGGAAATAGGGCAGTAGTTCCCCGGTGACAGTGGGTTTTTATCTTTTTTTGGGGAGCACCATTATGGTCACTTCTCTCAATGAGGGCGGGAGTATGCCTTTACCCAGAGAGTCCATGATGAGTATGAGATATTTGGTGAGATGCACCCCTTTAACCTTATACAGGTCAATTGGTAGGCCATCCCTACCCAGAGCCTTGTGGGGGTTCATGGTACAGATGCCACTTTCCACCTCATCTATGGTAATTGGTGCCTCCAGCATTTGGGCTGCCTTTTCTGCTATCCTAGGTATAGGGAGCTTGGCCAGATAAGCTTCAGTTTCATCAGGGGCTGGAGGAGTGGGGGAGTAGTACAGTTTTTCATAGAACTGTGCCATGATCATGTTAATCTCTGCCTGGGAGTGACATTTGTTGCCCTTGGTGTCCGTAAGGGCATGAATGGTTCTGGCCACTTGCCAACTTCTAAGTCGATAGGCCAGCAATTTTCTGGCCTTTTCCCCTCCCTCCCAAAAGGCATAGTGCAGTCATTTTAGGTTCAGTTCTGTCTGCCGGGCCCAGTGCGTATTCAGCCGGATTCTAGTGCTGGCAAGTTGAGCAAGCAAATCCCTTGGTGGGGGGGTTCCAGGACCACATTTCTTGTATTAGGCCTCTAGGAGGGCTAGCTGCTTTTCCAGGGCTTGCTGTTTAGCCTCTTTCCTGCACTGTCTCACCATTGTGAAGGCAATAATCCAGCCCCGAATGGTGGCCTTAAAGGCCTCTCATAGTGTGGAGTCAGAAATCTCCCCATTATCATTGTTTCACCAGTACTCAGCAACTTTGGGGCCCAGCCAATCCTGAAACTGTATATCATCTAATAATAGAGTATCTAGCCTCCATCTGTTGGGTTGGGTCTGTTCTAGTCCCCTATCTAGTGCCAGCTCCAAAGGAGCATGGTCCGATATGATAATAGGGTGTGATTGAATTTTGGAGACATCCCCATAGGCTGAACTGGACACCAGCTAAAAATCAATTCTGCTGGAGGAGCCATAAGTTTGTGAGAAACATGTGAAGTCTCACACCCCAGGGTGTTTCATTCTCCAAGCATCTAGCAGATTGTGTTCCTCCTTGAGCCAAAGGATGGCTTTTGCAGCCTGCTTATGCGGTTCTGGGCACCCATTACTTTAGCTATGGGGCACTCAGGGTAAGGTTAAAATCTCCCCCTATTAACACTGGGACCCTACTCGGATTAAAGTCTGTGAGCCACTGTTTGAGATCATAAAAAAAGTGCAGGCAATCCTGGTTGGGGCATATAGGTTTACCAGAATAAGTGGACCCTCTGGAGTAGTGACTTCTGCCATGATCCACATGTGCTCCTTATCGGCTTTGTGGTGCGCTATCTTCCAACCCAGAGTTTTGTGGAAGAGTATTGACACTCCTCTTTTATGGAAGGGTGCGGAACTGTGGATCTCTTCACCCACCCAGCCCTGACATAGTTTCTTAGCTTCCCCAGTGGAGAGTTTAGTTTCTTGAAGGAATGCTATTTGGGGGTTCAATTTTTTTTAAATGCAACAGAACTTTTTTTCGTTTGATGGGAGAGTTGAGTCCCCTAACATTCCAATATACCAAATTAGTCTCCATCAGAGGAATATCTGACTATGGATTGCATGAAATGAGGTGGGACTCTCCAGCATGATACCCTCCACCACTGGGGGCTGGAACCCCAAGCCTGAATCCCTTTCCCCCTTCCCCCCCAAGAACATGTAGATTGCCCTTAAACAGCAAAACTCCATACACATCAACATTAAGTAACTGTAACCAGCTAATAAGTCCCAAAAGAGGACAGAACAAAAGTGGCATGAGGTCTAGATTGCCTTCCTCCCCCACCGTACTGAGTGGACCCCTCTACCAGCGAGCCCATATCCAGGAATCATGAACTCAGAAAGGAACAAAACACCCAGTACTAGAACCCAAACCAACAACATTATTGTCAAGACTACCACACCCACCCTTCCCAAATCCCTTTTTCATTACCAGCATCCGCATACATTATCGGCTGGCCAGCAGCCCAGCTAACTGCGGGGGGTCGCTGGGGGTGCACTTCCTGTCGGAGCATGAAAGCTCCTGTCTTCTGACAAACTACTTTCGTAGCCCCTACCCCAATGTGCCTAGACCCATTCTTCAGCTACTCAAACCTGAGTCTTGAAGCTGCTCATGTGGAACCTCCCAGGGTGAAACCCGCTAGTCCACATCTGGGGCCTTGTCTGTGAAAGTTCACATAATCCAAGTGATTGGGTATGTAGGGAGAGGGGACCAACCAGACCCCCTCGGTATCTACTCAGCAGAATCATTGCTGAGGCATATATACATCCACCTCACCCCCACTCTGATGCGCATGGTTGCAGAGAAATCAAAACCGAGGTAAGCCTCACAGGGAGATATGTACCGTATCATGGCCCATGGGCTGGAATGGAGCACATAAGCAAAAGGAGGAAATTAAACACGTCAGCTGGAATTGTAACAAAGGCCCATTATCTACTGCATCCTGGGAGGGGGGTCCTATGTACAGCTTAAGAATCAAGCCATCGGGGGACTCAATAGGCTTTCAAACTAGCCTCAGCTTCCACAAAATATTAGTAAACTATAGGGGCCCTCCCAGTTCCAACCTGGGTGTCCGAGCAGGAGCATGTCTCATGGGGGCCTAGCATGGGCTAAATCTATGTGGCTGGTGACATGGCTATTGATCAACAGGGCCCAAGTCCCTTGTATTATCAAAGAGAGATTAAACCATTAGGACAACATAT
The DNA here is from genome assembly GCA_016271365.2 of Neoceratodus forsteri. Taxonomy (NCBI): domain Eukaryota; kingdom Metazoa; phylum Chordata; order Ceratodontiformes; family Ceratodontidae; genus Neoceratodus; species Neoceratodus forsteri. The sequence goes on along the minus strand of CM057449.1, from coordinate 727,704,358 downwards.
GGACTCACTCTCCAGGGGAGAGGGGATTTACTAGCCCTAAGCTATGGCCCAGGGGCTTAACTACCCCTCTCCCAATTGGGACAGCATAACACTGAGAACAACTCACATAAGTCCCAAGCAGGAGGGTGTCAGTAGGTTAGGACCGGGAACGAGTTCACAGAAATTGCATCCAGCACTGGATTAGTGCATCATCAACCCTCCTCCGCCATGTTGGGTGGAGGTAGGGGGATGGCCCCCAGCGGCTTCAGCGGAACCTCTTGGTGATTGGCTTGTGATAGGCCCTGTGGCACAGCATCCTTCACCTCATCAGCCCAGGAATGGGCCCACTCCATAGGTACCTCTGCCGGGGGGGGGGATTGCAAAGCATCTAGGAGGCAGAGGTGGGCGGTGTGGGGGCCCATCTGAGGGTAAATCTATGAGCGTCACTTAACAGTTGTTTCCCAGATGCACAGTGTTTGGGCCCAAGGAGTTGTCCGAGTCAGGGCTCATGCTGTGGCTTTTAGATCAGAGCCTAGGGTTTTATCCACATGGGCACCCTCCTCCCTCTGTCTTCTTCTGTCGCGCTGCTTACCTTTTGGTGTTCCAGTGGTGGGATCCTGCTTTGGTTGTGGACTTCCAGTAAGTGATGCAGGAACTGGATTCCCTTTCCTCTGTAGGTGGTCGTCTGGCTGGTATTCCATAGGGGCAGACTTTGCATGGGCTCCCGGTGGCAGGCCAGAGTCTTGGAGTCTTTCCCAGTTGAGGTAAGGGGCATAAGCCACAAGGAACTGTTCAGTGGCCTCAGGCATGTCAAAGAGCTTGGTCATCCCGTTGATCACAATATGGAGTGTGGCCGGGTACTGCAGGGAGTATTCCAGTCCAGTCTTAGCACAGGCCCTTCTTGCCAGTGTGAAAGCCCTTCTCCTCGCAGATACCTCTTGGGAGAAGCTGGTGAATATCTGAATTTTGTACCCCCTCCAGCTCAGCTCTCTCCATTGCCTGGCCAATCTAATAATCATTTCACAGTTTTGGAAACAAAAAAACCAGGCTGGTATAATGTGTGGGCGGCCCACCAGGGCAGGCCGCGGGGCCAGAGTCCTTGTGCCCAATTGATCTCGGGTGGATCCCCCTTGGAACAACCCAGCAGTGATGGCAGCTCTCTTTGGAGGAATAGCACCGTGTCCTTCCCCTCGCAGCCCTCCAGAAACCCCACAAAGCAGAGGTTATTCCGGCGGCTGCGGTTTTCCAGATCTTTGACCTTGGACCAAAGCACTTAGATTACGTGGTCCTGTTCCTTAAGCCATGCGCCAGCTCTATTCCGATGGCCCTCCATGTTGGCCCATCTATGATCTGTGACACAGGCTCTTTGGTATAACACTAAGATGTCTGCCATGTTTTGTTTCGTGGTAAGATCCATGCTACCCATTTTGTGCAGGATCTCGGAGAACATCTACCTGATTTCTTGCAGATTTGTATTGGAGGGTTGAGGCGCCACAGAATCCATTGCAGGGATCTCCTCGTGTATGCAGGCCTCTCTCTGAAAGATGGGCAGACCTGGTCAGATCTTTTGACTGCCAGCAGCCCAGAGCTCGAGACAGGAGTCAATCAAAAGTAATACTCAGACTTATTTAGCGTTGAAAAAATGCCCCTTGTAGCTGCAGAATAGCCGGAGTAATATAGATAGATAGATAGATAGATAGATGGATATAGATATATTATGAAATTGTATAGCTCAAAGGGGCTGGGGCAGGCAGCTTTCAACTTATCTGAGTGGCACTAGCTTGGGAACCAGATCACAAGTTCAAACTTCCCTAGAGAACAGCGGCCAAATTCTTACTGTGTGTGACCTTGGGCAGGTCACTAACCCCCACCCCCCAACGCTCCAGCCCAGCCAGCTGAGGAAATGGGTAAAAAAAAATCAGGATACTGGAAAAAATCATTCATCTCAGCTAGGCTATCCTGGGTAAATACTGTGAACTGTAAAATAAAAAAAATGATAAAATTGTATAAATAACTGTAAACCTACAAGTGTCAAATGCATGATTGATAATTTAATAAAGGATTAAGGAAAAAAACAGTGAAAGGTTCAGTTTTGATTCCTCAGTATTTTCTACTTCTGTTAAATATTAATATAAGTCATGTTTTACATGACTGTGTGTGGTTCTTAGCATATATTTTCCCCACGTCTGGGGCAGCACTGACACCCATAATGTTGATATACTTCAGCTCTACAACTACACACATTCCAGCTTTCATTTCCCAACCCCAGAAATATAATTCAAAGTATCTTGAAACCCCACTCAATTGCATTTTTAGGCCATCAAAAACTACTGAAGGTTTGGGGCCAAGACTGCCTCCAAAACCCAGCCTATTGGTGATTTCCTAGTGGGGCCCAACATTACACATTGCCCATGGCTTCCGGAGTGCTTAATCAAGTGCTGCAGATGGGCATTTTACCACTGATGGTGGGGCAGTTGGTGTGCTGTTTGATCTGTTTTTCTTGTCACTTTGTGCTGCTTAACCCTGCCCAGGCAAATAGAAAACCATCAATCATGTTTTTTGAAAGTCAGGCATTATCGTTGTTAATCATCAAATGTTACCATGTGCTCATCGAGGGGAAGTATGCTTTAAGATCATCATCAAGATCATGACTTAATCATCAAACATGTAGCTTTGAAATCACCAACTGATGATTATTCATTATTCTTGCAAGCTTAAATCAGCATGATTGTTTTGATGATCTGGGAATGACCAAGTGATGATCATTGATGAGTGTATTAGTTCTGTATTGTGAGTCACATGAGTAATGTATAATAAAGTTTTATGGAACACATACTGTACAATCAGCACAAATTAGTTACTTGTAGAAACTCATTATAATGGTTTTGATGATCTGTACTACAGCCGTAGTACAGACCCGATACTTGTTGGGTTGATAAGTCACACCTCCCCCGATACTCATCACCCTCTATATACAGGTCCTTGCCACTCCGAATAATGTACATCCACAGTACTAAGGGTCTCTTCATATTCTGTATTACCCTAGTATGTCATCAACGTGACTTACAAAAGAAAGCGTGGACAACTATGTCCCCTCTCTCCCATGGACCTACACCACCATGTCTCAGTTCCCTTATGCTATGTACTCCAAATGTGTTTTCATCTTCCTTGGGATTACTGGCTCTTGCTCAGCATAATATACAAAATCTGCCTCAGGCTAAAACCCTCTACGTGTCACCATTTCTCCCTCCACCCTCTACCCACTCCCAGACTTGCTTTCTGATGTTATCTGGTGACATTGAGTTGAACCCTGGTCCTAAAAGGACAGTAAATCAACCCCCCCCCCTTCACCTCCTTACTGGTCCAACATTAAAGGACTTAGCCCAATTGAACATTCAAAGTATCAGGTGTAAAATGGCTGAACTGGAAGCTTGGGTCAGCCGCTACAAACCAGATGTCCTGTGTATCACAAACACCTGGCTAAAGCCCTCCATCCCTTCCCAAGAAATCACACTACCAGGCTTCACCTCATATAGGCGTGACAGCCTCACCAAGAGAGGTGGTGGGGTGCTGATCTACACCAAGGCCAAACTTACATCCAGTGAACTACCTAGGATGTGCATTAACTCATCAATAGAACACCTATTTATCTCAGTCACCTTCAGACAAGTCAAAATAGTTAACTATAGAATGTGTCCACTTACCCCCCAACCTTGCTTCATCCACCTACTATGAATTCTTCATCAACCTAGACAAAATCCCCCAGGGAGATATAATACTCAGTGGAGACTTTAATCTAGACTGGTTAGGTCCAAATAGAACAAACTACCATACTACACTCTCAGATGCTAAATTAGTGCAAATAATTGACCAGCCCACCAGACTTAACCTGAAAACAGGAAACCATAGCCTGTTGGACTGAATGTTGATGAATAATAATCAGAACATCAAGGCTGCAGGAGTTCTCCCTGATGCCCTAAGCAACCACTCCCCAACCTTCTTTGTCTGGTGGAATAACTTCCAAAACCCCTCTCACAAAATCATAAAAACACAGGACCTTACAAATTTTAATGCAGCTGCTTTCATACAGAGCCTTAACTCCATTGACTGGACCCCAATCACTACCCTTTCTGCTGTAAATCAGGCGCTAGATTATTTCATTAACACCTTCTCCTCCATTCTTGACTCCCTTGCCCCTTTCAAGATAAGGAGAGCCAAAAGGAATCCACTCCCCCTGGCTTTTGCAGGAACTAAGACACCTAATGCACTCGCATGATACAGCCTGGAAAGTTTTCAAAATTTCTGGACAAGTGTCCAATTGGCTATCTTACCGACAACTGAGGAATGCCTGTAAAACAAAAGCCAATAAAGCAAAGTGTGACTATCTCCGATCCCTGCAGGTAAAGAATCTTGACAACCCAAAATGTTTCTGGTCCCAAATCAACTCCCTACTTAAGGGACAGGAACATAACGTCCCTCAATCCATGATCACTAAAGGCACTACACTAACAAACCCCACAGATATAGCTGCTGGCATAAATCTCTTCTTCACAGACCTGGCCAGTTACAAAACTGATATGCCCACTGTCCCCAATGACCCAACTGTCTCCAACCCTGACATAATTCTCTTCCTCCCTTCCATCTAAAACTTGCAACAATGGCCAGCCTGGTGGCGCTGAGGGTTGAGGCGCTGGATGCCACACATCGTGCCACGCTGGTGACCCAGGTTTGGACACGAGCCCAGGTTGTCAGGGGTCAGCAGGGGAGGATGGGATAGAGCATCTGGAGGACTGCTCTCCTATCTTGGGGAGGGCTCTGGGTTTTCACTGCTTTGCAGTGGCCCCTGGGGACACCCGGAGGCACTGCTAGAGTCGGTGTAACAGTGGGAGGAGTGTAGCAGATGTCAGGACGTCAGTGCTAGACATCATTGCATGTCTGAATTCCTGGGATTAAAACATCAGAGGAAACTGGCAGCACTCTCCGTGGCAGCTTGATGACCACACTTCCTGAGCTCAGCGGGGCTTGTGGGTGCAGGTACCAGGCTGGTATTGGATCTTGGCCTGGCACGGGGACCAAGGGGAGGATCCCTCTCACGGGTACAGCTGCATATGCCAGCTGGCCTGGAGGATGTGCCCCCGTGGCCATCAGGGGAAGTGGAGTGGTGGCTTGAACATGGCAGGTCAGTGGCTGCAGGGAGAGAAAATAGAAATATGATAAAAAAATAAATTTTGCAACAAGGACAGAGGTCCCAAAGCTGATAAATGGTCTCAACCCAGATAGCTCTTCAGGTTTCGATTCCCTTGAGCCAAAGTTCCTTAGGATGGGAGCACCTGCCATTGTTCACCCAGTAATGCTTTTAATCAACAAATCCTTCCTCACTAGGATTATAACAGATAAAAGGAAAACTGCAATAGTTGTCCCTGTGCATAAAAGTGGCCCAACAAACCTAGAAACATAGAAACATAGATTTTGACGGCAGATAAGGACCGCTTGGCCCATCCAGTCTGCCCATTTCCCTACCTAATGGATAACCTGCAGATCCTAGTTAACCAGCAGCCTACTTCTTCCTACCCCCAACCCCTAGAATTGCCTTATGACTGTCCCATGCATGCTTGAATTCCACCACTGTTTTTGACTCCACAACCTCCTCCGGAAGGCCGTTCCTTGCATCCACAACCCTCTCTGTGAAAAAATACTTCCTTAAATTACCTCTGAACCGCCCCTTCTATCTTCAAATTGTGCCCCTTGTTCTTGCACACCTTTTTTGAAAGATGCTACCTCTTGGACTTTGTTGATTCCCTTGAGGTACTTGAAAGTTTCTATCATGTCCCCTCTCCCTCTTTTTCTCGAGGCTATACATATTAGCTCCTTAAGTCTCTTCATATGTCTTCCGATGCAGACCCTGCACCATTTTAGTGCCCTCCTCTGGACAGCTTCCATCCTGTCTATGTCTTTTGGAGATTGGTCTCCAGAACTGCACGCAGTACTCCAGATGGGGTCTCACCAACTGTCTGTACAGAGGGGTAATAACTTCCTGTTTTCTACTGGTGATGCCTCTCCCTATGCATTCCAGTATCCCCCAGCCCTCCTTGCTGCCCTCTCACATTGCTTGCCCACCTTTAGGTCATCTGATATGACTACCCCCAGGTCCCTTTCCATTTTTATTGTTGTTAGTATCTCACCCCCCATTGTGTACTCTTCCCCTGGGTTTTTGTTTCCCAGGTGCATTACCTTGCACTTCTTAGCATTGAATCTAAGCTGCCATACATTTGACCATTCCTCTAACCTTGACAAGTCCATTCTCATCCTTTCCACCCCACCTTGTGCATCAACTCTAACTATACACCTATTTCTATACTATGTCCCCTAGCAAACATTTAAGAAAGAATCCTTTACAATCAGCTCTACTCTTACTTAGAGCTGACTAATGCCATAACCATCCATCAGCATGGCTTCTGAAAATTACATGGCACTGAATCTGCTCTCCTGCGAGTAACTACTGACATCTTTCAGGCCATGGATTGCAGTGAGGCAACTGGGGCAACTTTCATGGACCTAATGAAAGCCTTTGATCTTGTCAGTCATCAACTTCTCCTAACAAAACTCTGCAACCTAGAGTTTGACAGCCACTCCCACTCTTGGCTATCCAATTACTTGACCAACAGGTTACAGTGCTTCAAATGGTCTGGTGCTATGTCATTCCTATCTCCGATTATAGATGGTGTCCCCCAGGGATCCATATTGGGTCCTCTTTTATTTTCCATTTTTATAAACAAGCTCCCCTAAACTATGGAGGGGCATCAATTCAGCTTTATGCGGATTACACCATACTATACAGATCTTCTAAGGATATCTCCTTCCTCAACTCCAATCTGGAGAGGGACTTCCAGACTTCGGAGGCATGGTTCAAATCTAACTTACTGGTGCTTAATACAAAAAAAACAAACTAAAACCATGCTATTCCACCACACCTCCTTTGACCTGTTTATCCATCCTCCGCAGGTAGTTAGGACATCAGCCGGTGAGTCACTCAAAGGGGTTAACTCCTTCAAATATCTTGGCATAACCCTTGATGAGCACCTACCTCACACCACATTCCCGAAGGACCATTGCATCTGCAACTCTACTCCTGGGCCTCCTTTATGGAGCTCCACTAATCATCATGGCTAAGCCCTCAATCATAAACAGACTTCGGCAAACATATCACAGGATAGCCCAATTTGCTGCTACTACCCTAGCTGGAACCCACCACTGTGATGTGCTCAACACACTAGGCTGACTTCCCTTCCAAGCAAAAAATGGATCTCCCCTTACTATGCACCACATATAAACTCATCCACCTCCCCTCCCTCCCAGCCTCTCCAGTCTGCTCACTCTGAAACCCTTCACCAGGTCCCTTCAATCCTCCCACTATCACATGCTAAGTCTCCCTAAGACTCATTTAGCAGTTGGTATGAGATCCTTCTCATTTGTACCCCCCCCAGAATGGACCAGCCTCCCGGAGGGCTTACTCTCCTGTACATCTCTTCCTCAGTTTAAAAAAATATTTCAAGGAAATATTCTTTCTCTCTCCCATCTGCAACTGTAAATGACCTCTACTTTCATCGCTGGTTTTCTATCCCTAATTTGCTGTCCCATTCTCCTGACCTAAATAGCTACTAGCCCTCGACCATCTCTAATGCTTCACCTCTTATGACTTTATTCCACACAATGACATGTAAATATGTATATACATAAGGCCTCTTTCAATACTTTAATAATCCTCTGTCTGTTTAGTTGCATGATTAACTAAGGGATAATTGTATATAGTGCTGCTACCAACACGACCCTAAAGTGTGTAAAAACAGCACTCAACAAAGCCTGCCGACTCGTCCTGGGTGCTGACAGGCTCACCCACATGTGCAAGCTGTATGCCGAAACACAATGGCTAAACCTACCAGGGTGAGTAAAGTACCAAGTATGCCTCATGGGAAAGAAAGTGCTTCTTGGCCTCACCCCGTCTGCCATCCGTGAACTACTGCAATTTCTGCAAACCCAGCAGTGCACCAGGAGCGCTGCACAATGCTCACTATCTGCACCATTCAGGAAAACCTCTCTAGCTCAGTGCTCTTTTGCTTACAGAGCCCCACACTGGGTTAATGAATTCCCTCCTGATCTAGTCAACTCCAACAACAGCAGCTCTTTTATAAAAGAATTGTAGCACTACCTAGCTTCTTCCAGCAGCTGTGACTGCTAAACGACCTCGAACTCTTCACCCTTGAGACTGCTTTTTCCCCTCTGTTTTAGCAAAGCTGACTTCACCCCCGCCCTTATTCCAGGGACCTTTAATGGACACTTTTACATTCCCCACATCTCCCTGCCACCAGCCTCCTCTTTCTATTTCCTCTTCTCCACTGCCTACCCAACCTCAACTGCACACCTTTAACCCTGTACCCTCCCCATGGAACCTCCTCCCCTAACCACCTGTACTTATCTCTCACTTTCTGGCCTCCCATCCTCACTTTACTGATACAATTGTGACAATCCCACATGTCTCGGTACTGGCCTATGAATCTCCATACCCTCCCTTATTTTTTATAGTTTGTCTATTGTGTCACATTTTTATCTTATTGTATAGCATTACTTGTACTTGGTTTGACTACTGATGTTATGTGCTCTGTAAATTCATACTTGCTGCTGTATACCCAATATGCTTGTCTGCCATTGTATTGTTCTCCTTGATGTGGAGCCTTCGTAAATGAGCTGTGAGCTCAAAGGCTGTATCCGAAAATTAAAATAAATAAATAAATAATGCTGAGCGTGCTTGTGAAGCTACACCTGCCACTGCACCACTAACTCCTGAAGAATAGTCTTTGTAAGTTACATTTGACAATAGAGTGTATAATACTCGTGCAATATTATTAAGTCAAACATGTGTGCCTATCCTAAGTCTTGTAAACCAGGCTTTTACCTATAATGATGTTTCAATACTTAAATAACATTTCTGTATGTAGGAATTTTTAATCTGTCATTACCTATGTTATTGCAATGTATTAACTATGGAATGCTTACGTTCTCCGGGTTGCCCCTGAAAAAGGGACAATTTTGTCTCAGTGGGCCTACCTGGTCATCAAAATTCAAATAAAATAGTAAATAACCATTAATGGAACCACCGAATGGAGCTATATAAACCAGTTTGAGCCTTTATGACACTGGTAAGAAGTGAGGTGTGAAAGTACAACTGAAAACTTTGTGATCGTCTAGATTATGTTATCATAACTTTTGGTTCCAACAAAGAAGTCTAAGCAGAAGGCAAGATAAATCTCAAAAGTATAGGAAAAATACACTTTTTTTTAATTTACTGCAGTAATCTTGACCATGGCCAATCATGAAAAATCATGATGATAAGAAATCATTATTAATCACAGTCACCATTTCCGTAACATTGTGGTTTTTGATTGGCAGCCATTTGACATTCATGTTTAATCATTGTTAGTCATGATGACAGTGATGGTTTTTGAAGCTTGAACATGACCTTTGAACAGAATTGATAAGGATCTTTTATGATACATCATTATAAAACCATCATGTTTTCAGCTGGGTAGTTCTCTCCTCCAGATTATTCTTCAATAAATGCTATTTACTGTATTTGAACTTCAGGTGTCATTTGTCATTCTTAAATTGACAGTGGTGAACTGCATAGTTTGGGGGGGGGGATATTACACTGTATATTCTGTTCATAGAAACATAGAATCTGATGGCAGATAAGGACCGCTTGGCCCACCTAGTCTGCCCATTTCCCTACCTGTTGTATAAACTCCAGATCCTATATGATCTTTGGCTTACCTTCTCCTTCCTATCACTAGGGTTGCCTCCTGTCTGTCCCAAGCATTCTTGAGTTCACCTATTGTTTTTGTCACTATGACATCCTCAGGGAGGCTGTTTCATGTATCCACCACCCTTTCTGTGTAAAAATACTTCCTCACGTTGCCCCTGAGTCTTCCCCCCTCTAGCCTCATGTTGTGACCCCTTGTTCTTGCACATCTCCTTTTCTGAAAGATGCTGCCTTCCTGAACTGTGTTAATCCCCTTGAGGTACTTGAAAGTTTCTATCATACCCCCTTCTCCCTCCTTTCCTCCAGTGTATACATATTGAGAGCCCTCAGTCTCTCCTCGTATGGTTTCTGATGCAGTCCCTGCATCATTTTCATTGCCCTCCTCTGGACTGCCTCTACCCTGTCTACGTCCTTCTGGAGATGCGGTGACCAGAAATGTGCACAGTACTCCAGATGAGGTCTCACCAATTGTCTGTACTGTGGCATCACCACTTCCTGTTTTCTACTGGTGATACCTCTTCCTATGCACCCCAGCATCCCACTGGCTTTTCTCACTGCCTTCTCACATTGCTTTTCCAGTTTGGTTGTTGCTAGTACCCCCCCCCAATCGTGTATTCCTCCCCTGAGTTTCTGTTCCCTAAGCGCATGATTTTGCACTTCTTTATGTTGAATTGGAGCTGCCACAGTCTTGACCACTTCTCCAACTTGCCTAATTCTAGAAACATAGAAGTTGAGGGCAGATAAGGACCACAAGGCCCATCCAGTCTGCCCATTTCTTTTTCTACCTTATAAATGTGCCATCGGCCTTTGCTCTGTCAGTGGCCTATCTATTCAAACTCATCTGTATTGCTCCCTTATGCCTATCCCATGCCTGTTTGAAGCCCTGCCCTCTATTCATAGCCACCACTTCCTGAGGTAGGCAGTTCCATGCATCCACCACCCTTTCTGTGAAAAAGAATTTCCTCACATTCCCCCTTAATCGGCTTCCCTCTAATCTCATGCTGTGTCCTCTTACCCTGCAATTTTTCTTATATTTAAACATGTTAGACTCTTTCACCTTGTTAATGCCCTTAAGGTGTTTGAATGTTTTGATCATATCACCTTTCTTCCTCCTTTGCTCAAGGGTATACATATTGAGTGCCGTTAATCTGTCCTCATATGTCTTCTGATGCAGTCACTGCACCATTTTGGCTGCCCTTTTCTGGACTTCCTCAATTTGGTTAATGTCCTTGTAAAAGTGTGGCCTCCAGTACTGCACGAAGTACTCCAGATGGGGCCTAACCAGTGTCTTGTAAAGAGGGATTATTACCTCCCTCTTACGACTTGTGATATCCCTACTAATACACCCTAACATCCCCCTAGCCTTACCTACTGCTTTAAAGGTCTGCTTGATGATTTCAGGTCATCGGTGATGATGATGCCCAAGTCTCTTTCTTCCTTTGTGACTGCCAGCAACTCCTCCCAGCCTATAGGTGGCTTCAGGGTTTCTCTTCCCTATGTGCATGATCTTGCACTTCTTTGCATTAAATCCCAGTTGCCACTCTTCTGACCATTTTGCTAGTTTATCCAGATCTCTTCTCATTCTGCCCACCCCATCTGGATCATCTACTCTGTTGCAGATCTTGGTGCCATCTGCAAACAGACAAGCCTTACCTGCTAGTCCATCTGCAATGTCACTAATGAAGATATTGAAGAGGACTGGCCCCAGAACTGATCCCTGAGGTACCCCACTTGTGACTTGCATCTCTTCTGACTGTATACCATTTACCACAACTCTCTGTTTTCTGCCCGTCAACCAGTTTTGCCACCCAGTTGACCAACTTCTGACCGACCCTGAGCCTACCCAGCTTGTTTATCAATCTTCTATTTGGAACAGTGTCGAAAGCTTTGCTGAAGTCAAGGTAGGCAACATCAACTGCTCCCCCTTGGTCCACCACTCTGGTTACCCAGTCAAATAAATCTGTGAGATTAGTTTGACAGGACCTTCCTTTTGTAAACCCATGCTGACCTGGATCCTGTGCCCCTATGGTTTCCAGGTGTTGCACTATCCTTTCCTTAAGGAGTGCCTCCATAATCTTGCCCACTACTGAGGTAAGACTGGTCTGTAGTTCCCTGCCTCCTCCCTGCTACCACTCTTGTGGAAGTGGGATCACATGAGCCCTTCTCCAGTCTTCTGGGACCTCTCCTGTGCTCAGAGACTCACTAAACAGTTCTGCTAATGGCTCTGCTAGTTCCACCCTTAGCTCCTTAAGTACCCTGGGATGTATGCCATCAGATCCCATTGCCTTGTCCACCCTGAGCTTAGCAAGCTCTTGTAGGACCCTTTAATTTGTGAAGGGAGTAGTGTTCACCTCCCTCCCCCTTGTGTCCATGGTGCTGAGCTGTGGGCCCTGCCCTACCTTCTCATCAGTAAATACTGAGCAAAAGTATCTATTTAGGATAGATGCTTTACATGCCCTTTCTCCTTTGAGCTTAGCAATATCCCTCTGGACTTTCTCCTTTCACTAATGTATCTATAGAAAGTCTTGTCATCTTTTTTACTGTTCGTGCTAGTGTTTCCTCAGTTTGGGACTTTGCCTGCCTTACTGCCTTCCCTGCTTCCCTTAGGGCAGTTTGGTATGCCTCCCTATCTTCATCCCGCTGTGTTCCCTTATATTTCCTGAAGGCCAGCCTTTTGGCCCTGACCTTTTCTGCTACTGTATTTGAGAACCAAAGTGGTTTCCTTCTTCTTTTGCACTTCCTTTTCTGTCTAACAAAATGGGATGTTGCTTCAAGTATTGCATCCTTAATGCTTGCCCACTTTGCCTGTACCCCCTCACCTGTGTTTCTTTTTGCCAGGGCTAGCTTAATTCTGTTGCTCATCTTATCAAAGTCAGCTTCTCTGAAGTCCCATATTTTTCCCTTGGAATGGGATGATTTAGATGTAGTGGCCAAATTGAACCATACCATGTGATGGTCACTGGCCCCCAGGTTACCTTCTACCTGGAGATCTGTGATCCCTTCCATGTTAGTCAGTACTAGATCTAGGATAGCCCTGTCTCTTGTGGGTTGTTGTACCAGTTGTTTGAGGCCCTCCCCCTACAGGAAATCCACCATGTGTCTAGCTCTGGCAGATGTTCCTGCTGTTATTGACCAATCTGTATCCGGCATGTTGAAGTCTCCCATTATCAGAACCTCCCCTTTAGCTGTCATGTTTTCTATATCTTCTAACAGTAATGTGTCTATGTCCTCTCCCTGGTCTGGGGGCCTGTAGACAACCTCAGTTCTTATAGCTGTCCCATTTCCTGTTTCCAGGGTGACCCACAGTTCTTCTGGCTCCTTATATGTATTCTGAATTTCTGTAGCTTTGATATTTTCATTGACATACAGGGCCACTCCACCTCCCCTTTTTGCACCTCGGTCTCTTCTGAACAGTACATAGCCAGGTACTGAAGTCTCCCAAATGTGGTTACTGGTAAACCACGTCTCACTAATTGCTACTATGTCCAGTTTAGCCTCTGACATTATTGCCTGCAGGTCTGGGATCTTATTCCCAGGCTGTGAGCATTTGTACATGATTTTCTATTGGCCAGATTTGCGTGTGTTAGTTGTTGGGTGAGGTTTGGCATTTCCTGTGTGTCGGATGGGAGATGGACCTTTTTCTTACCTGGTGATGCAAATGAACTGCAAACATGCCGAATCCCTGTTTGACCACTAGCTGAGGGGGGAGGGGTGTTCTTTCCTTTCGACGTATGGGGTGCAGCACCCTCTCCCCATTTGCTAGTTTAAATATTCTACAAAGACGTCAAACTTCTGCCCCAATGCGCTGACTCCCTCCTTAGTCAGATGCAGTCCATCAAATTTAAAGAACTTTCGCTCCCAGAACTGTTGGCAGTTCCTACAAATCTGTGTCCTTTTTCCTGGCACCAGCCCTTGAGCCACATGTTTAGCTCCCCTATCTCCCCTTCTCTGACCTTCCGTCCATCTGCCCCCCTCTCCCAGACTGGCAGGATCTCAGAGAAGGAGATGTCGGATGAAATGGATGATAGTTTGTCACCCAGCCTGGTCAGGTGTTCCTTGGTCTCCACACTGACCGGCTGGTGAGATCATTAGTCCCTATGTGTACCAGGACGTCAATGTTTTCTCCTGCTTTCTGAACAATTTTAGCAATGCGGTCAGTGTCTCTCCATGCTGATGTACCCAGGAGACATCTGAGCATTACCCCTGGCTGGAGATGGGTATCAGCTCCCCGAATCATGGAGTCTCCTAGGATCAGAAGTTTTTTGGATTTCCTTTTTGCTTTTTTTGTTTTGGTTCCTGATTTGGGTGAGTTTTGTTGTGCTAGCTCCTGTGCTGCAGTGTCCTGCTCTGCAGTGTCCTCTGCCCCTTTGTTTGATTTCGGAGATAGAGGCAGATACCTGTTTGTAGTGTTTATATGGTTTTTGGAGGTAATATGTTGGAGAGTACAGAGTGATGGGGCACCCGGTTTGCCCCTTCTAACCACCTGCCAACCTCCTGGACCAACTACCCTCTGCGGTCGAGGTTCTTCTGTTGGATGTTGGGGAAATGGGGGGTGGTTCTTATAAAGTATTTCTTCTTGAATATGAAATTTGAGGCACACAATCTCTGCCCATGCTGCCCGGAGCTGAGCCCTAAGATCTCCAATGGCCCAGTATGTAGGACAGTGTCCTAAATCCTGTAAGACTGTCCTTCTGAAAAGTGTTCCACAGTACATGCAGTTAATGATATCCATTCCAGATAAGTTGCTGGGTTTATAACCTGGTCAGAGTAATTAGAAGGAAGAAAATGCAAGTAAAGGTTTGATTTTGTGTTTTGTTTTCATATAACTTGTTATAACAAGTTAAATTACTAGTGCCCCTGTAAATGAGCTCACCATGTGGATGCCCCACTGATCCGCCCCTTCCTGCTTTGCAACAGGAAATGTCACAACTGTGGTACCCTATAAAAGGAGTGTAGTGTAGGGTGGTTGGGGATGGGGGTGGATGGCTGGGCCCTTCCCCTGCTGAAAAAGAAGAACCACGGATCTCATTTTCTCCAACCCCCCCCCCCGGGAGTGTCAACCCTATTGCAAATCTTAGTGTCATCTGCAAAGAAGCATTCCTTTCCTTCCAGTCCCTCTGCAATGTCACTTATAAAGACATTAAAAAGGATTGGCCCCAGCACTGACCCCTGTGGCACCCCACTGGTCACCCCTCTCTCCTCCGACTGAACTCTGTTTACCACCACCTAGGAGACTTTCCAGGAGTAGGCAGGTGGGTAAGAACTGCATCCCAGGGGAGGTACCATATTTCAGACACAGCTCACTTTGATTCTCTGGGTGGAGACATCGTGCTATGATACTTATGGATGTGAACCCCCATTCTTCACAGGGGAGAGAATCCTGGCCCCTTCAACCTTTCACTCACTGAGGCAAGGGGTGTCACTGCCTGACAACTCAGTGACCTAGTGACATGTGTGTGACTGTCTGAGGCTCTGCGCCCCAGCATTCCCAGAAGGCTTTGTCTGTAGCCACACCCTAGTCACACACCTACTGTAGTTTTATTGTGTTTGTTTTATAGGTTTCCTTATCGATATATAGGGGTGTAGGTAACTAGGCTATACCTCATGACGCCCTATTTATATTTTAGCAAATTGACTAAACTTTTCTAGACTCATTGCTCATTTGCCCTTCTTCCTTTCTATTTTATAATTATTGACTTATTCAAGTTGTATGACTTAGCAATGGCAATGTTAATATGTTAACTGTCTCTGTAACCTTGTATCTGCGTAATAATATTTACTGTCCAATATTTGTAAAGATTTTGTGTGACACAAAATCAAGCAAACTTGAAACTTAAAGTTAATTGTTTGTTTGTTAACTGGATTGCCTGATTGGCAGAATTGTTGTATTCAAGAATAGCCTGGATTGACAGGTATACTAAATACAGTCTGTACATAGTAGATCAGATGTTATACACAAATATAGTGGACATTAATAAACATAGAACCAGGGAACTGTATAATATGTTCATGCAGGTCCCTATGAGTCTATCTCACAAAGTAAGGAAATTCATTGCAAAAAAAAATCTGTTAATGCACCAGTTAGGGTTACAGCCGCAAAAGCAGGGAAATGTGGTGTTAGGGTTTCCAACCCTTACCCCACACTACAAGCAGCAACAAGAAAAAAGTTACAGTTTTGGCTGTCCTGAGTCAATCAACCCTAATGTTCACCCCATTCTCATAGTCTGCACATCTGAACTTATTTGCTGATGGAATGGGGGAGTGTTATGGTTGATAACTCCAAGGAATACCCCAGGCCTGATTTGCCAAGACTCAGGACAGCCAGAACTGTAACGTTTTTGTTGCTTGCAGGTGGGTGGGGCGGGCGTTAGGGTTGGAGCCAACACCACACTTCCCTACTTTTGTCAGTGTGACCCTAACTGGTGCATTTGAAAAGTTTTTTGCAATGAATAATATAGTGTATAACTGTCCCAATATAGTGTATATCTCCCTTGCCTAACACTGGTATGTGTGTATATATATATATATATATATTTATTGGTTTTATCCAATTGGGATAGAAGGCCATCCCTATGAGAAGCATTATGTGATTTTTATGGCCTTCTCAGGTGGAACTAGTGCAGATCATACCTACTAACAATATGGCAGACAGGATTTGTAGTGAGAACACATTCTTGTTTTCGATTGCACAATTTTTACATGCTTATCAGGGGCTTTTGCTTCCCACACACACCCATTTGAAAAGTATAATGGAAGTTGAAGTGTTAACTAATCTAAACAAACAAAAAAAAAATTATCAATCAGAGCCAGCCCACCAGCGCAGTGGCAAGGCGTCTACCTGCTGCACCAACATCCCGGGTTCGGGGATGGACTCGGGAGTCGGAGGCTGGCCGTGGGGAGAAGGATTGAGCATCCCATGAACTGCTTTCCTTCTCTGAGGGGGAAGGAGGAAGAATGTCTGGCACAATGCAGCCCTCTGGTGGAGGCTGGGGTACCGCCGTGGCCAGCGCCACATGTAACAGGGGGTTGGGTGGATGCTGGTGTTGCTGCATGTCCCTGCCCCCGAGGAAAAATCTGCAAAAAATGTATCGCCAGCTGCTAATGATGGCCCCCGTCTCTGCCATTGCTCCCCACCACAGACCAAAGTCCACTGGGGGTTCTGCTCCTGTGACCCCACCCTGAGGGGCAAGCCAGGGCTTTGCAACCATGTTTCCTGGGATGGGCACCCAACCGGTGGCTCCACCCAGGGGGGTAAGCCTGGGGATGGGGGGGGGCGGCAAGCAGAGCAGGGGACCAGAACCCCAGCAGGGGGGGAAATAGCTGGTGAGAAAAAAAAAGAAAAAGGAAAAAAATATCAATCAGTGACACTGTCTACTCAAATCTAATCCCAAACCTTGTCCCTCATTTGAGAGTTTGGGATCAGCAGTGAGCTCATCTGTGGGTACAGCAAACTAGAACTAGCAGGTGCATCTGTTACAATATAAACATATCAGTAATGACAATATAGTCATAAAAACAAAGGAGTAAACAAGAATATATAGGAATGGTGTTTTAATATAAGCCTTTGCAAAGATGTTCATAATGCTAATGTTTCACTCCCTTGAGACAAATTCACACAAGAAATGCATACAAAAAAGAGAACTTACTTTCATATTTCATTGAGAGCTAAACTTAGTTGATAGAGCAAATGTTGTATCAGCATCCAGTCACCATTATAGCACAAACATGCAAAACTGCCAGCAGAAGGACATTATGGTCTTATCGACTCTGCTCGATGCGGAACTCATGCACCTTAGAGGTTCAGTTGAAATGAAGTGCATTCAGTGCATGGCATAGATTTTTAAATACAAGTTTCATATTATTTAGCTAGCTGGTTATAAGATAAATGAAGACAGTAAATGTATTTTTGATCAGTTACAGACCCCTCAAAAGCAAATAACACTTTAGTTAATTAATTTGGAACTCCCTTTCATTAATATCTACCAATGTCAAAGTGATGTAAACACTGGACACTCTGTAGGAGTTCTACATGTATAACTGCACATTAGTTTTCATTTCTATTGTTCTTTCATATTGTAATAAACTCTGTAAGCCAATTTGTAGTCTGTGGATTTAAATTTTTACTTTATTTTAGAAGGGCAACCAGGACAGGAAGTGGTGCTGATACTTTCTGGTTCAGGATTCGAAAAGTGCAGCATTCACAAGAGGCAGTGAGTTGAGTGGCTGTGTATTGTGCCACTCCGTATAGTACATTAAGGTTAAGTGTTGTACAGGGACTTATCAAAAGAGGGAGTTGAAGGAATTGGGGCAGGAGTTGACTCTGTGCAAACCGTGCCTCAATCCATTTGGTAACAGGTATATCTGTGAATGGTAATACATAATCTAAGCCATGTGGTGGCACATAGGGAGATGAAAGGGAGAACTGAGCAGTTACATAGATGCATACATAGATACATAGACACTATCGGCAGATAAGGGCATATGGCCCACCCAGTCTGCCCATTTGAGCTTGTAAGTTCCCTTTATGTTTCTTCAGAAGTCTGTTGCCCCTTACCCCTGCCCTCCAGAATTCCCTTATGTTTATCCCATGCATTCTTAAATCCTGTGATTGTTTCAGCCCCCCACCACTTCCTCTGACAGGGTGTTCCACTTGTCCACCACCCTTTCTGTGAAGAAGTGTTTCCTCACATTTCCTCTGAATCGCCTTCCCTCCAACTTCATCCCATGTCCTCTAGTTCTGGAACATCTTTTTCACTGGAAAATAGTGTATTCCGGCACCCTGTTCCTCCCTGTAAGATACTTGTATGTCCCTGTCATATCCCCTCTCTCCCTCCTCTCCTCCATGGAGTACATATTCAAGTCCTTCAGCCCGTCCTCGTAGGACTTGTGATGCAATCCCTGTACCATCTTTGTTGCCCTCCTCTGAACCTACTGTACCCTGTCTATGTCCTTATGTAGGTAAGTCAGGGATACAGCACTACCATTGTCCAGAGGCAGCATGGGTTGTAAGGCAGCTGCCTAGAATGCAGGAGAATTGGGGCCCTTGAGCTGGAGATGGCCATCCTGAGGGAATAGGTATGTTTTCTGAAGGGCTTCTTGAGTCAGAGAACCCTGGGAACACCTACTCCTTTATCTGCTGGACCTCAGAAGGCAAGAGAGGGCAGATGACCTGTAGTCAAGAGGAGGAGTAGGAAGCCTGGAAGGAGCACAATAGGTGTGGAAGATGCACACTGTGTGGATACCAGGAACTTATCTGATATACCTGACAAATAGAATCAGGCTGCTGAGCCCATGGGTGAGGCAGCTCTGCAACCCCAAGGAACTCCAACTAAACGCCAGGAAGGCAAGCAGATGGGGTGTAACAGGGATCGGATAGGAGAAGGGTTCTAGTTATGGATGACTTAATAGTCAGAGATGCAGAGAGGGAAGTGAGGTCTTCCAAGCTAGAGGAGAGATCTGTTCACTGTATCCCTGGGTCTAAAGTGAAGAGAATGATCTCTCGACTACAGAGGCTCACTAAAGTTGGGGGAAGGACACATGTGGTTATGCATTTAGGTACCAACAATCTGGCAAACAGCAGTTGAGATGGAGTGAAGAACAATTTTAGATCACTAGGTGGAAGCTTAAGGAAGTTGCAGGATTGGTAATCTTCTCAGAGGTGCTACTGGTGCCATGTGAGTGTGAGGGTAGGAAGAAAAAGATCAGGGAGTTCAATACATGGCTAAAGAGCTGGTGCAAGGAGGAGAGGTTCAGTTATCTGGGTGACTGGGGCTTGTTCTGGGAGGATCACTGGCTGTTCAACAGGGGTGGCCTGCATCTGAGCTGAAACAGCACCATGTCCTGGGGCAGAAGGTCGATGGCATATAAGTAAGTGTTTAGGAAGGAGCAATAGGGTGGGAGTTCTTTCACAGCTCACAGTTTGGCATACCCTTTTGGCTCTCCTCCTACACAATGCATGCAGCGTACTACATTGGAGAAAAGCAGAAGAAGAAAAAGGGAGTTAAAACAAACAGGGTCACATGAGGAAGTCTGGGAGTGGTGAAAACTAATTGAACCAAAATAAGCGAGGGAATCATAGCTCATGGAAAGTAAGGGATGCTAGGAGTTTGGGTAACAAAACTAAAGAGCTCCAGGCAGCGGTTGCAGAGGCAGAACCAGACCTAACCACACCAACTGAGACATGGATGACGGAAAATTGTGACTGGGACATCACTATCCCTGTGTACAGTTTGGTTAGAGGAAGCAGAGGTGTAGGTAAAGGGAAATGAGTTGCATGTTATATGAAAGACAGCATAAAGGCAATTGAAAACAGGATCTATGGAGGCATGGCAAAGTAAAAACAAACAACATAGACATTGATGGCATTAAAAGACCAAAGGTCCGTCTAGTCTGCCAGAGTTCCTTATCTACCCCTTGATCTATTGACCATGTGGGGTTTTATCCCACTCCCCTGCTGCCCTCCTTACTGCTTTAACTGACCTGAGCAACCACCAAACCCTTTCCTCTGCCCAAGCTACGCTTGAAACCATTTACTGTCTTGGTGTCCACCATCTCCACTGGCAGACTGTTCTATGGCTTCTCCACCCTTTACATAAAATAGGACTTCCACACATCCCTCTTAAACCTTCCCCATGCCAGTTTCCACTCATAACCTCAGGTGCTTGACTCTGTACTCCTGCTGAGTAGTTCCCCCGCAGTTCACCTTGTTTATTCCCTTCGGGAACTTGAAGGTTTCTATCATATCCCCCTTCTCTCCCCTGGACTGCATTGAATACATGTGCAGCGTCTTGAGGTGATCTTCGCAAGATCTGCCTATTTGGCCCTGAATCATCTTAGTCACTCTACATTGCACCTTCTCCAGCCTGTGCCTGTCCTTCCTTAGGTGAGAACTCCAGAACTGAGCACAGTATTCCAGGTGCAGCCTCACCAGTGACATAAACAGAGGTAGTCATACCTCCTTTTTCCTGCTTTCAGTAACCCTTTCGGTGCACACAGGCATCCTATTAGCTTTATTATAGGACTTGTTACACTGGCTTGTTTGTTTGAGGGAGTCACTAATGATGACGCTCAGGTCCCTTTCCTCTGCCATAGTGCTCAGTTTAACCCCTCCTAGCCAGTACTCTTTTCTGGATATTTTTCCCCTAGGTGGATAACCTTGCATTTTTTGCATTGAATTTCAACTGCCAAATCATAGGCCACCTCTCTAGCCTTTGTAGATCATTCAGCATCTCCCTGATCCCTTCATTGTTATCTACCATACCACAGAGTTTTGTGTCATCTACAAAGAGACACAATTTGTCCTAGGTGCCCTCTCCAGCGTCTCTGGTAACCGTATTGAATAGGACAGAAACCTGGACAAATCACTGTGGCACCACTCATGACCTCCTCTCTTCTGATTTGACCCAGTTTACCACCACCCTCTGCTGTCTCTCCTTCAACCAGTTTTCTACCCATCTATGTCCCTGGCTGTGCCCAGGTCCTCCAGATTCTTCAGCAGTCTTCTGTGTTGCACCAAGTCAAAAGCCATGCCAAAATTAAAGTATAGTGTATCCACAGCAAGGCCCTTGTCTACTATCTTTGTTACCCACTCAAATAAAACTATCAGGTTGGTCTGACAAAACTTCCCTGCCACTGACCCATGCTGTTTACTATCCTATAGACCATTGTTCTTTAGGTACTCCACAAGGTCCTCTTTGATTGCTGACTCCATCAATTTATCCACTATAAATGTAAAGTCTGTAATTCCTCAGTTGCTCCTTGCCACCCACCCATTGTGTAGCAGGACTACATCTGCTACCCTCCAGTATTTCAGAACTACCCCTGTGTAAATTGAGCTATTGAATAGCCCTACTAGGGGTTCAGCCAGTTCTGTAGCCAATTCCTTGTGCACCCTTGGGCACATCCCATCCAGCCCTGGGGTTTTATCTACCTTTAGGGCTTCAAACCCCTTCTGGACCATTCCTCTGGTAAATACTGACTTCCTCATTTCAGGAATGCTCCTGACAGCTGCCTTGATGCCACTTTCAGGCAGGGGCCCACTGTCTTTCTTTGTGAAGACAGAGCAGAAGTAATTTTTAAAGGATGGCTGATTTTTGTTCATCTTCTTCTAATATCCTTCCTCCCCAATGTAGCCTAACGATACCCCTCCCTGTTTCCTTTTTTCCTTAGTATATCTGAATAATTGTTTTTCCCATCCTTGAACACCTTTGCAGTGCACCGCTCCTTGTCTGCCTATGCCTCCCTGACTGTCCTCTTTGCTTCCCAAGATTTTATTTGATACTCTCTCCATCCTCCTCCCCTGCTTTTCCTTGTACCTGATGAAAGCCCTTTTCTTGTCCCTCACTGCTTCTCTGACCCTTTCCAAGAATCATATTGGTCTCCTGTACCTGTTTTGTTCTGTGAAAATTCTCACGCATGACTTTGTTGCCTTGAGAATGGTTTTCTTGTTTGCCCCCGTCTTTCCTCTACACCACCAGTGCTGTCCACCCTGCTTAATTTATCTCGGAAGTTGTGGTCACTGGACCCCAGTGGCTCCCCTACCCTCACTCCACTCACCACCTCTGAGTTGTTGAGTACCAAATCAAGAATAGCTGCCTGTCTAGTGGGTTCCTAAACCAGCTGCACCAGCAGGCAGTCCTGCACTGTATCCAACAGGGCCTTACTTCTGGTGAACCTGGGCACTGGAATGTCCAGATCGACAGCCGGCAGGTTCAGACCATCACCACTGCCACGTGCCCCTTCTCCTTGCCATGTCTTCCCCAAGCTCCCTATCTCTCTCTTCCCCCTGTCCTGGTGGTCTATAGATCACCCCCACCTGTATTTCCTTGCCTGAGGGCACAATGAGATGAACCCACAGCAACTCTGTTCCCCCCTTGCTTCCCCTGACGCATCTTTCCTCCCCAGCCTCTGTGCCCTCCATACCATATAGGGCTACACACCCTCTTGCTCTCATTTTATCCTATCTAAACATTGAGTAGCATGGGAATGACAAGTCTCAGTCATTTTCTGTGGCCCAAGTTTCTGCGATGGCTATGAGATCTGTCTCAGTGTCTGCCACTAATGCCTGGAGCTCTTTGATTTCATTACGTAGACTAGCAGACCCCCTTCCAACTATCTCTGTATCCTCTTTTGCTGTTTTGTGATCCTACAGTACACCTGCATTCCTTCCTATTCTACATATGCTCTTATTTTCCCTACTGCTTGCAGACCCTGAGACCCTTGCCCCTTTGCCTCTTCCCCTACTCATTATTGAACTTCAACCTTATTTTAATCCACCTTACTACTACCAGTCCCTAGTATAGGGGAGCACTATCTAGGTTCCTCTCTCTCACTCCCTTTACTGTGGTTCTCCTAGCCTCATTGTCCCCTGCAGTCAGTTTAATTAGACATCAAACTTCTGCCCCACCATGCTGGTCCCCTCTCTTGTCGGGTGAATGTCATCACCTTTGAAGAGCCTAGTGTCCCTGAAGTCCCCCCAGTTCCCCACAAAGTGGTACCCTTCCCCTGATACCATTCCGTTAACTACCCATTTAATTCCTCTATCCCTTCCCACCTTACTTTTTGTCTTTCTCTCCCCCCTACTTCATACAGAGAGGACCTCGGAAAAGGCCAAGGAAGTGGAGTGTGCCAGCAGTCTGTCCCCCAGCCTCTGAAAGTTCTTCTTCACTTACTCCACAGGCTGGTTCATCCAGTCATTGGTACCCAAATGCACCAGCACCCCCAGCTGCCCCCTCCTCTACCATTCTCCCTGTTCTGTCTATGTCCCGGATGGCTGGTGTGCAAGGAAGGCATCTGACCATCCATCACCCCTCCTCCCCCACCCTGTCTAGTCCCTGATCATAGAATCACTGACCAGTAAGACTCTCCTAGCTGCCTTCTTCTTACTCTCACCCCTGGGTGCCACCAGGTCATCACTCCCATTTCCCCTGACTGACCCAGAGTCCCTCCTGGTGGAGTCAGTACCTGAGTCTCCTCCAGGGGCATGAAGCAATTTACTATAGGGATTGCTGTGGGGTTGACTTCCTTGTGGCTACCCCTGCCACCTTTCCCCCTCCCCCCACTCTCCATCTCCTGGACTGGTGGGCCTCTGGGGAAGTGGGGGTGGGCTATGGGCTCCAGCTGATCCAGTGCCACAGGAGAGATATCTCTTTCTTTACTGCTGCTACTTGCAAAGATCCTGCAGATGGGGCAGTGACCCCTCTCCCAGAGCATAACCCTGGAGAACAGAGCCCCACAGTCTCTGCTAACCCTCATGAGCTTTAGCTGGCTCCACCTGTCTGAGCTCCCTAATGCACTGCTCTGAAAAACAGCCTGAATACAACTTAGGAGAGGCACAAATCTCACACTGGGGTGGCCTAATGACTGCCAGACCAGAAAGACAAAGAGGATAGAGAATTAGAAAGACAACTTACTACTGTGGCAGCAATGGGTAGTGTGATCCTCCTAGGAGACCTCAACTTGTCTGTTGTTGATTGGGACTGAGCTTGCCTCACAGTGGTAAGTTGCATCCTGTCAGCAGTTGACTATGGTTTCCCTGTCTATGCAGCTGCTTGTGACTTGGTGCTAAGCATAACAAAACTGATCTGCAATAAGGCCTGTCACTTTGTGCTTGGGGCATACAACTGCACCCACAGCTGCACCCTCTATACCCTTAAGAAACTGTCTGCCCCTACCTAGCAGAATAAAGTTCCAGACATGTGTACTTGCCAAAAAAACACTTCTGGATCTTACGCCCCTCCTCCCGCCCTAACTGCTTCCTCCCTGTAGCCAATCTATGCAACACCAGGAGCATGGCTAGGAATGCCCTGGAACTGCCCTTCCAATGAACTCAACTGGGTAAGTGATCACTTGCTGTCAGGGTCTCTAGTTGGTTGAACGAGCTGCCTGAAACCTTCCTTAACCTACCTAAAACTAACTGGTTCAAGAGCAGTTCAGTGCAACTGTAAACACTAACCTTCATAAGCTGTGCCTCCCCACTGAACACGTTGATTCTGTGTCTAATATCTGGCTTTGCTGCTGAGTGCTGATTTTTTGTTTGTTTCACAATGTTACTTGTAATTATAAAATTGTATGTATTGAGTCTAGCCTGTATGTTATGTACTTGTTTTTAACTGCATTCCACTGGAATTTGTTTTAAGTATTTGTAATGTTCCCTTGTAAATCTGACACTGATGTGGAGCCTTTGTATATGAGCACTTGTGCTCAAAGGTGCTTCTCCAAAAGTATTAATAAATAAATAAAACTGCTAACAGTCGGCAGTTCTGGGAAACAGGCTCTAGTGGATGAGAGGTCCTTCTGCCCCACCTCTGGTCACTGTCCAGGTAGAAGTAAAAGTTCCCATGGCACTTATCAATGATGAGTAGGAGAGTTTTCCTGGTGTCATAGCCAACATTCCCTTGTCAGTAAAACAGGACCATGTAAGTGACCCCAGGATGTACCTAGAAACAAGCTATCACAGCTTAGTGTGCCATCCTGGTCAAAACTTATAAAGATCCATGGATGCTTTTACACATAATGGGTCAAGGAACTCACAAAAGAAGAATTATACTCAGCACGGTTCTATCAAATCAAGATATGATCAGACAGGTAGAAGTGAGGAAGCCACTGGGTTCAAGTGACCATAACATTGTCTGGTTCTACTTTGCCCTAGAAAAGCAAAGATCAAAGTCTAAAACTATAGTTTGAGATTTTAGAAGGGAAGACATGGGAGAACACCTCCAGGACAAGGTAAACAGAATGCAGGAGACAAACAGTAGACAAATGTAGAAATATATTAAGGGCAACAAAAAGCAAGGTGCCATAAGAAGCCAATCTATTCCTTTAGCACTTGGAGAAGGCAGTCAGGTACAAGAGCATAGGCACACGGGGGAAGGGGGACAGGGTGCCCCTGATATTTCTGAAAACTTTCAAAATTGTATGGGGGGAATGTATTCTTGGGGGAGGCAGTGATAATATATTTTTCTTGCCCACCCCCTCCAAATTTTATCCTGCTTGTGCCACGGGACAAGAGGATGTCATTCAAGAGATTTGCCAGACAGTATAGACTCAAAGAAGGAGGCATATTTAGAAAAGCAAAAGGAGGCCAAGAATCTTATCAAGAGATCAGAATAAGATACAGAGCTTAGGATAGTGTTGGAGTGAAGGATAATGACAAGATCTTCTTTACATCAGAGAGACATGGAAATCAAAAGAAGGTATTGTTAAGCTCAAAAGTACAAATCAGTGTGTGGAGTAGGATACAGGGAACTTTATCCTCAAGAATTTCTTTTGCTAAGTCTTCATGGCTGAAGCAGTGAGCCCACTTCCTGACTGCACAGTTACGCCTGGTGAAGGAACACAGCAAAAAACAGAAATGGTACAAATATCAATACCAAGGTTGTTAAAAGGACTCAACACACTCGGGGTGTGTTATCCAAAGTCTTCTGGACTAGATTGGTTGCACTGTAGAGTGTTGATGGAACTAAGCGAGTTGGCAGAACCACTGGTGATCTTGTTTAACCACTCACTAGAGACTGGAGTAGTCTCAGGTGACTGCAGAAGGGTGGGTGTAGCCCCCCTCCCTTCCACAAATCAAGGAGCAGAGAGGACCCTGGAAATTGTAGGCTGGTTAAACTCAATTGTGGGTAAGTTCATGGAGTCTGTCTTCAAGGAATCCTATGTAGAGTACCTAGAGCAAGTAAACTCCAGGACAATCAGCAACATGGGTTTTGGAGATGAAGGTGATGTAAAAAAAAATCTAGTTAATTTCTTAAGCTTTGTAACCCAAGCAGTGAACAAAGGTCAAGCAGTCAATTGACTGTCTGGTTTTCATTTAAATTTTGAACTCAGCCCCACATGGGAGACCAGTGAAAAAAAACTAGGGGACCTGGGGTTGGGTGAGAAGCTTACCAGATGGACAGACAGCTTGCTGAGGAGAAGGACTGCAAGGGTAGTAGTAAATGGGATATACTTTGTATCAGGGACATCACTAGCAGGGTGCCACAGGACCAGTGCTCGGTCCGGTCCTTTTTTAATGTATTCATCTGTGACATAGGTGTAGGGATAAAAGGCAAGCTTTCTGTCTTTGCAGATGACACTAAACTCTACTGGTATATGGTCAAAAGCAGGTGGGAATTACAGCATAGTAAAAACCATGCTGAGAAAATAGCGTGACTGGAAAAAGCTACTGGGGAATTATAGCATGGGTATTACAATGCTATACATGTAGCTCTTTTCAGTCAGCCCGAGCAATCTAGGTTTTCCATGTATGCTGGGTGATCATGCTGGCTGCATTGCTTAGTAGTTAGAGTGACAGTCTGTGAATGGCTGGTAAGTCCAGTTGACCTGGGTTTGAGTCTTCCTCCTTCTATTTATTCCCCCGTCTGAGTTGTGTGCCCGTGGAGTTTGTTTATTATGTGTCTGCCCACCATCCCCCATTCAAGTGCCATGCCCTGTGGACACTGTGCAGCTCTGGGGTGGTTTTGGTGCTATCTGTAGCACTTGCTGTTTTCCCTGAGTACTATCTTGTCTGTCGCTGTTTTCCCTGCATGGTATTTGACTGCACTATTTTGCAGATACTTTTTTGACCTAGACCAAACTCTGTTGCAGGGTGAACTCAAAAGAGGGGATAACAGATATGAAAGAAGATCTAGAGACTGGGAAGATTGTCAAACTTGTGGCAGCTGAAGTTTAATTGCAAATTTTAGGTTATGCATATAGGCAAAAGGCATCCAAAGAAGCTATCAGCTAAGGGGTGTTGAAATCTGACTACAGCCAATGAAGAAAGGGATTTGTGTAATCATTAGTGATAACCATAATCATCAGCACAATGTACTAAGGTAATATAAAAGGGCAATAAAATGCTCAATTGCATAGAGCTGGGGCTTTGCCAGCAGAAGGAATGAGGTTGCACTGCCCTTATATAGGTCATTAGCAAGACGTCACCTGAAGTACTGTGTTCAATTGTGGAGCCCATTCCTCAAAAAGGACATCTTCCCCTTGAGTCTGTCCAGAGAAGGGCCACAAAAATGATCACTGGTCGGCAAGGAAGGTCACATGAGGAGAGGTTAGACAGGCTGAATATGATCTTGCTGGAGAAGAGATGGGAAAGAGGGGTATCTTTAAAATCTTTATTAACAACAGTGACTTCCCCCAGGATGAAACCCAATTCTGCAGCCTTTTGCAGCAATCTGCAGAATGCTGCAGCAGACCTACTGAATAAAGCAATGTAATTTCAATGGCAATTACTCCCGTTTGTCATTCAGGAAAATGTGGCACTGCCAGGATGAAGGAAATGCCACAGTTTCCTACATGGCAAAAGGGACTAATTGCCATTTAGATTACATTGCTTTATTCAGTAGGTCTGCTGCAGCATATCGCAGAGTGCTTTAAAACTGGGTTTCATCCTGGGGGACGCCACTGTACATGGAAGGGGTAAACAAGATAGAGAATGAGAGCCTATTCAACAGCTGCAGTCATTTCACTAATGGGACAGGAATACAAACTAGTGGGGGAGGGGCAGTTTCAGAAGGGATATGTACAAGTATTTCTTCCACTGAAAAAGTGGTGGACTGCTGGAACTCCCAAGTAGAGGTAGTGAAAGCCAAAACAGTAGTAGGCTTCAAGACAGCATGGCGCATACATAAAGGACTAGTGAAGCCATACTGCACAGTGACTCTAGTAAGGGGTTTGTATGTAGGTAGCAAATGGGCAAACTATGTATGTACGTATGTATGTATTTATTTATTTATTTATGTCTTTGGTAACCAGGTAGATGCACTGGTCCAGTGGACCGTTTTCAGGCACAACCCAGGCCACGAGGTGGCAACAACATGGAAAGATGACAATTGGTACATACAGACCATTGGTACACACCCGAAACATGGGGTGGTAAGGAAAAAACAGGAAATATACAGCAAATAGGTCATTATATACAAAATACTAGGGGTGGTACCAGGAGACAAGTAATGCAAAGTTATATATACATGCAGTGCAGGTTATAACACAGGTTATATACAGTTTTATAAACATACAGTGCTGGTTAAAAAAAATGGCAAAGCTAACTAGGAATTGAAGTATGAGGCTAGAGAGGGGTTTGTAGGTAGAGGAAGGGTAATAGAGAAGTGGGACTAGAGAGGCAAAGAGGAATGGAGTGGAGAGACACATGAAGGAGAAAGTAGGCTACAAGGTCCTATGCTATTTTTGGGTGCAATTACAACTTGCTGTAGTCGGGAGCCAGGTTTTTAGGTTCTGTTTGAAAGCCAGGTGGGAGGGAGACAAGCGGACTGATGGTGGGAGCGTGTTCCATAGGGAGGGAGCTGAGATGGAGAAAGCTGTCATGCCCATGGCAATGGAGGCATGGGCACTTCTAGTGGGGGGACAGAGGATGCCCTAAGTGACCTTGAAACCACTCTTTCACTCAGAAGTTGTGCATAGGGGGACTGGTCAAGGTTCCTGAGCGAGTTGTCCACTAGGCAGCTTATAGTATAGTCAAAACGCTCCTGTAGCGGGAGCCATCCTAGGGACTGGTAGAGAGAGCAGTGGTGGGTCTGGTAAGGGGCTTGAAGGATGAACCGGCAGATAGAGTTGTATGTCGAAGTTAGCCTTGAGCGCAGGGTGGCAGGTACAAGGGAGTAGACAAGGGAGCAGTAGTCCAGGAGGGGCAGTAGGATGCCATGTGCAATGGCAAGGTGCGTTTTGGAAGACAGGAGATTTTTTTAGACGGAAAGCAGCACATAATTTTTGGTGGACTCTCTGCATGGTAAAGTTGATGTGTTCTGTGAAGGAGAGGGATGAGTCAAGGGTGACTCGCAGGTATTTGAAGGACTGAATATTCTCAAGGGGTGGGCCTGCTGGTGTGAGCACTAGAATGGAGGAGTTGTGTTTGGCGGTTTTGGCAAGAAAAGGTTTAGAGCCAAATAGCATGGATTTTGTCTTTTTTTTCATTTACCAGGAGTTTATGGGAGAGGAACCATTGGTGGCATAGCCGTAGTTTTGTGTGAGGGTGGAGAAGACGGACTCAACTGATCTATCTTTATGATAAAGGACCAAATAATTTGCATAGAGGAGTGCTTTGCAACTGAGGGTGTTCCTGGGGAGAGCATTTATGAATATTAAGAAAAGTAGGGGTCCAAGTATGGATCCCTGAGGACACCAGTATGTAAAGGGAGGGCAGCCGAGGATGTTTTGCCAACAGTAATGGACTGCGATCTGTTGGATAGGTAGCTGCAGAACCATGCAGCAGAACCAGCAGTGCAGCCGAAAGAGAACAGGGTTGAATGGAGGAGGTGATGGTCAACCAGGTCGAATGCCTTGGATAGGTCCACAAAGACAGCATCTGTGGCTCCGCCCTGGTCCATATGCCTTAGAACCTGATCAGAAAAAATGGCCAGGGCAGAGGAGGTGCTGTATCACTTGCGGAAACCATGCTGGAGTGGGCATAGGAGATTGTATTTTTCTAGGTGCTCGGAAACTCAGTGGTGAATGATTTTTTCAAGCAGTTTACTTAGATGGGGTAGGAGGGAGATGGGCCTGTAGTTGTCGGGGTTGTGGGGGTCACCAGCTTTGAAGATGGGTACTACATTTGCATGTTTCCATAAGTCGGGAACTGTGGATGTAGTAAGGGTGAGATTGAAAATGAAGGTGAGGGGTTTAACAGTTGCAGGGGAGATATGGACCAGTGTACTTTTTTTGCCCTCCATTTTCTTGTTTCTTCATTTCTATCAGTTTTAAGAGTGCCTTCCACAATCACATTTATGCTGCAGATCAGGGCGTGAGCTAAGTTTCCAATGATGGCAGATCCGATCAAGATGCTTTCAGACATGCAAATTTATCATTTACATCTTCAACCAAAGGGACAGGAATATGCTTTTACAGAATATTCATATCCACTGACGTTTTTCACAAATCCATTGATGATTTCCAATGCAGCTTTCTGCATACAATTTACCAGATGCAAATTTACTGCAGCAAATAGAGTAGCTTTCACTGTTGTTCACTTGAAACCTAAAACAAGAAAAAATCTGTTTAAAATACAGAAATGTGTTAATTACACATTATCATTTTCAGCTATCATCAACCTTGGTTTAGAGTGCTCTGTTTATTTCTAAAGATTGTGTTTAAAAATATTTATACATATTACATTAAAAAGGTACATACTGTAAATAAATATGCCTAATTTACAAGATCTTCCATACACAACTTATAGAGTATGGCATTATTTTACATTTTGCAAGGTTGCTGCAGTAGAACTAAAGCAGCCATCAGCTGTTGTAACATTTAGCTACAGTACTTCTAAATGCAGACTTCAGACTTACCATGACACACCTTGGTAATATTTGATAATTGATGGGGTGCTCACTGTACGAGCGGTGACTCCAATGCACCATGTGCCACACATGTTATAAATAACCCCACTCACATGCATGATGAGAATAGGTTCCTCATCACCCGTGGGAGCCAGGACATTAGCACAATTCTATCACCCTCCCACAAAACCCCTGGACTGTGGGAACACAGGGGTTAAAAAGTAACCTCCATACAGTCCATTCAAGATACTAAAGTCATTATCACAGTAATACAAGCTCACAAGTCTTGCACTAGCCTCAATCCACAAAAGGCCATGAATAATGACAAGTATAAGCCCCCAGCAGAGCCAGCAAGGGTGCAACATTCTACCGTGCAATATTACTGCAGTGTTGCCGCAATATGCTGCAGACAACAGTGCAAATCAATGGCAATTAAGTCCTTCTGTGATGTGGAATTTTTTGGCATGTCATTTACTGCAAAGTACTAAACTGCATCCTGGCTGGCTCAGCTATAAATGCTCATTTCTTCCACTGAGAATGAGCATTACAGAGTCATCCATTATCTTTTTTTTTGTATGTACTTTAACTCCTGGTCTCCCCAGTGGCCCCCATCCGATTGACCCCTCCAGCCCCGTCACCCAGCTTCTCTAGGACCTACCTTTGCCATTTGATCTCTGCCACTGTATCATGGCTGTGCCCAGCCACTGGTGTGGAGCCTGCGGGGGGAGGGGGGAATCTTCATCCTGCTGCCTAGGGTTTTTTCGATCTGTTTTCTCTCCCCCACCCTTTGCTGGGGCACGACATGCCAGTGCACATATGTGAAGGCATACACACACTGCGGAGTCCCACAGCACCCTCCCTTCTTTGGTGGCCCTGACCTATTCTGCTCTCAGACCTCCACCTGGGGGGCAGTCATTCAGTCAATCAACCAATTAAGTTTATTTTTCCACATGATACAGTATGTTATTACACAATAACATTACACAAAATACATAATTCATCACAAAATTTTCTGTACAAATAATTAGAACAAATAAAATTCTCAATGAATATATCCAAATACAATTAGGTTTAAAACAATAAAAGAAGAGGGTCCTTACTGCACTCTGGAGAAAGCATTCATTTAAAGTTTTTCCCACAGCAGCATAGCATTAGATACTTATAGGTATGTGCATCTGTTGGACATGGAAAGATTTCATTTGGAGCTTAATGCCCTAACAAACTCTACTTTTTCTCAAATGGGAAAGCACTGTGTAAACAGTTATTTCTGGGTTCAGGTCTGGATACCTACGTCCCCTTAATATCGTAATCTCTAATATCAAAATATTTGAGACAAACATCCAACAAAGAGGATCACCTAGGGATTATAGTTCACCTATCACTTCTGGGTTCATTTTTTTCTGATATTTTTTTAGCTAATGCTAAAAACCCTGCCAAATCCATAAAAATGTGTTTATTTTCTGAGTTAAACAAAAGATCCAGGAAATAGTTAGTTGAGATAATGTATGATGCAATATGTCTGGCCAAAAATGTTTTTCTTATTGATTCATACTATGGACATCTCATAACAACATGGTGAAGATTTTCAGGTTCCGTTAAATAACAATGACAATTTTCTGAGATAAGTTGAGTTCTGTGATATCTAACAGTTAGAACATTACTGGGAAATAATTCAAACCTATATAGTGTTAATATTTGTCTATATTTGGGTTCCTTAATTAACAGTAGGTATTCCTTTAATGAATGTTCCTGTATGTTATTTGATAGCCAATTGGAGACTTTAAACTGTGTGATGTTCAGCATGTCAGATTCTTTCGCCTTATTATGAACGATGTTTGTAACTATTTTTATATAATTTATATGAAGTTTTACAGACTGTTCTGCCCGGTTTGTTAACTGTAATAGATCATGTTTTTTTTAGCCGTAAGTAAACGTTGGACAACCACCTATCTTTATTTAGGGTGAGATAGTTGAATTTTTCTTTATGATAAGAAGCAATAAGTGATCCCTTGGGGGCAGCCGTGATCTTAAGCCAGAAATTAATTAGTCTTATATGCACTCTTGCTGTAAATGCAATTTGTCCCAATTGGGCTCTTACAAGTGAATTTGAAGCAGATCTAGGAAGACCTAAAGTTTTTTAATAAGTTGTAATAATTATGGATTCCAATGTTTGAAATTTATTATTCCCCCTATTTTCTATCGCATACAGTCCCTGATTAATCAGCTTTGAATTAATAACTTTTATCATCGGTTCAATAGTCATACCACCATACAGTCTATTAAAGCGTATGAGAGCAGAAGCCATAATTCTCATTTTGTTAGCCTCATTGTTAATCTGATTAGACCATGACAACATATTTGATATTGTAACTCCTAAATACGTAAACTGCTTCACAAATTCTAATGGTTGCGAATCCAGATATAAATTTCTATATTTTCTTTGTGTACCTATAACCATTACTTTTGTCTTTTGGATATTGGGGGTCAGTTGTAATGTTTTGCATCATTTTTCTGATTTATATAGGCTTCTTTGTAACCCAAGTCTAGATGTAGAAATAAGGGCCAAGTCATTGGCGTACGCTAAAACTGGAACCGACTATTGTAATATTTTGGGCATGTGATGAATTGGATCATCGAGCTCTATCAAAATTTCAGTTACACAGATTAAAAAGTGTTGGTGCCAAAACACATCCTTGACGGATACTTGTATTTGTCTGTATTTTATCTGTAAGCTCACCATTGTTATTATGTTTAACTTTAATCCATGTTTCAGTGTAAATTCTCCTGATTAAGTTTAGGAGGTTTAAATCAATTCCTTTTTCTTCAAATTAAAGCCAAAGGATTTCTCTAGAAATAGAATCAAAGGTAGCTGAAAAGACAGTGAAAACAATGAAAAGATTTTGCTTTTTTATCTTGCAATACTTTTCAATAATATGAGAAAGTATAAATATCTGCATTGATGTTCACTTATTTTTTTGAAAACCAGCTTGATGTGGGGATATTTTTTATTTATTATAACCCAGTCCTGTAGTCTACTTAATATTTTAGAATACATTTTGGCCATATTATCAAGTAGGCTTATTGGATGATAATTAGCTGGGGTATTATATCACCTTTTTTATAGATTGGGATGATATAACTTTCTCTCCAAGAATCAGGGGTATAATCATACATTATGAATTTGTTGAACAGATCTGAAAGTAAAACAGCCCACCAATCCATTTCCTTCTGATAGAAATATATTGAAATTTGATCTGGTCCTGGTGTTTTGTTGGATTTACAGCTTTACAACTTTTAATAGCCATAGGAGTTTCCTGTGGAGTAAACCAAATATTTTCTGTATCATTTGGTTTAGAAGGATTAACGTTTTTTTAATCTTTATAAAAAAGATGTTTCTGTAGTAATCTACTTATTGTGTTGCAGTGATTGTTGCCTCATATTGATTTTTGTAATTATTTGTTACAATTGCTACTAATTTCCAAAATGTTTTGTCATCTTTTTTATTGCTGCATCTAACACTTTTCCCCCTAATTCTTTGTGATGTAAATTTTTTGTTTATGAACA
Organism: Neoceratodus forsteri; assembly: GCA_016271365.2. Classification (NCBI taxonomy): domain Eukaryota; kingdom Metazoa; phylum Chordata; order Ceratodontiformes; family Ceratodontidae; genus Neoceratodus; species Neoceratodus forsteri. The sequence goes on along the minus strand of CM057449.1, from coordinate 727,669,717 downwards.
TGTTCTCTGTATTGCTTCCTACGTTTATTCAAAATTCTGAAATTTTTCCTTGAAGGATACTGTTTCTCATATCTTACCCATTAAGCTAATTGTTTTTTCTGAGGTCTACAATTTCTATAAAACCAGGTATGGTATTTAATTTTGTCTCTTTTATTAACAGGTTTATATTGCAGTAAGATATTTTCATATTGTTGTATAGTCTTATTGTAAATTATGACTGGATCAATCTCTGTAGCTAACAACTGATTAATTGTCTGACAGAATTTTTTTATATTGTTATCTAGTCATTCAGCAGAACTACTAAGCCACCCTCCCTGAGAGAGGAGAGCTGTCTTTCAATGCTCGATCCTCTCCCTCCCTGGCCAACCCGAAGCAACCCGCTTAACCACAAACACAGGTCACTGGTGTGGCAGGAGGTAAGGCAGCAATGCCTTAGCCCACCACAACAGTGGGCCAGCCATCATCCACTATCTTTTTATCACAGCTGCTATTTCTATGCCCTCCACCCGACAGCTCCCTTCTGCCCAACCCCCCCAGCTCTGTCCCCCAGAATTACCAGGGATTACCTTATGCCCGGCCTAGGAACGGTACCTGCAGGGAGTCAGGCATCATCCTGCTACCAGGGATTTTTCCTTCTTTTTTCACCCCATTTTTGTGCCCACGCACTGTACATTGGATGCAGCAGCTGTCTCCAGCTCCGCAGAGGTAGCCAAGCACACTGGGTGTGGGCGAGTCTCCTAGCTGTGCCATTCATAGCACAGACCCCACCCCAAGGAAGAAGAGCTGTAACGCTCAGTCCTTACCTCCCCCGCTGGCCACTGAGTGACCCAAGTCCATTCCTGAATCTGGGTCGCTGGTGTGGCGGAAGGTGTGGCGTCCAGCACCTCAACCCTCAGCGCCACCAGGCCGGTCATCATCCACTATCTTAAATGTGCTGGTGCCCAGCTTCTTTTGTCTCCCCAACATATCTTATGTTTTGTTATTGTTTTAATTCCTAGTTTCCCACTGTATTTAAATAATAAGGCATGGCACTGCATGTGTTGTGCTGGGTAGCATCATCCCTTGGGTGAATTGATGTCATGTGCCACCATCCTCCTTAAAAGTGACGTATCCCAGCAACACAAGCCCTGGAGTGCAATATTGTGATGATAACATGGCTCTATTACAACAGAAAAAATAGTGTTTTGATTTTTTTAGCTTTCTGCTTATTTTGAGAGTTTTTTATGTTATTAGAAAAATAGTTTATTTTTTAACTTATATTTTATTGTTTCACAATTCTTCATGAAAAAGAGTAAATACTACATCTGGTTATATCAAAGCCAGTTTTTGTATTGTAAATACATTATGTTATATTACATCTCAGTGTGTCATCAGTATTAATTAATTCAGTCATTAAAACAGACATCTAGATTCTGTTAAAAAATAAGAAAAGCAAGCCAAACAACCACACACACAAAGAAACACATAATATTCTTTAAACAGTGAAAAGGAGTGTGACATTACAAAATTGTGGTGTTTTGTAGTTGCTAGGAGTTTATTTATTTATTTATTTAAAAGTTTCCCCAGGAGAATTACACTGAGCAACAAGATGCTCATCTCACGGTACATCCTGGGGGAAGGGGAGAGGGAGCATTTACATAGTACATCCGTATACAACGCACAGGAAAAATAGCTTTTCTGTACTTAGTCAATTAGGACAAGATCACAAACTGCGGAATATTTACAAATCAGCAGGAAATACATGTAGCTTCACTGTACCTAGTCAATCAAACAAGATCACAAGGTGTGTAATATTTACAAATCATCAAGAGATCACAAGCTGTGGAAAATTTACAAATCATCAAGAGATCCCAAACGGTGGAGTATTTACAAATCAACAAGAGGGGTGGAGCAGGAGGAGTAACACATTTGGATGTAGGAGTTTTTTTGGAAAGCAGAGACAGTTAGTTGGGTCAACTGGAGGGTGGGGGAGAAATAGACCCTCAGCAGAGACCAGTCCATAGGGACTAGGTGCAATTGCAGTTTGACACTAGATAGTTTGTTAAGGATGTGGAGAGAGAATTGGCTGAGGAGGAGTGTCAGATTTGGGATGGTAGTTGATTCCAAAGTTTAGGTAGTCGATGTGAAAAAGTAAATTTGGCCTGACGTAGTGCTTCTATAAGGTATACGCAGGGAATGTGAGTCATCAGATCTGAGGGTGTATTTGGAGGGGAGTGGGGCAGCTAGGGAGGTAGAGAAGTAGGCAGGAAGCGTTCCTAGCCAGAATTTTTTAGGTGAATTTTGCCACATGCATGGTTCTCCTGTCAGCAAGGGAGGGAAAGTTGAGAGAGCAGTAGAGTGTGCAGTGGTGGGTCAGAGCAGGGGCATCTAAGGCAAACCGGCAGAAGGAGTTCACAATATTCTTCTACTTTCCCACCTACAAGTAACAGTGATCAATTTGTACAATACTCTTTTTAATATTTCCACTACTGTGAGTGATTGTGTGGGTTTGTTCTTTTCGGTTTTTACTAATTTTGTTTTTATTTATTTAAAAATGTTTCATCAGGAGGGCACACTAAACCGAGGCTCATTTCCAAATGTGACCTGGGGGGAGAGGGGAATGGGGAAAATACAATAAATACAGGTAAAAACATCACAACAGTGTAGTAATCAGTAAATAGAGCAATATAATATATACAGGTAAAAATATGTGGACTGTCTTAAAATAAGAATGACAAAAATTTGTGTCTGCTTTATCTAGATGCCCCCTTCTAAGATATTTTTTGCAACAGACAGCATGCGGTATTTTGATCCTGCAGGAGAGTTTAGGAGAGTACAGAATGTTCTGACCTCTGCTCTGACTTTTAACAATATTGCAAACAAGTTATGTAATGGTCTCCAGGTGCCAAATAATTGTTCTCTGTGGTGCAACAGTGGCTCCTAGTGGCTAGTTTTATGTTATGTCTGCTGTTTATTAAAAGGCAGGGGAAGTTGTTTTTCTAACTTGTAGTGAACTTATAAAAAGCCCTACCGCAGTGCTGAGAGAGGAGAGATAGGGAGGTCAGTTGAATACTGACTGAGGAAGGTGAAACACCTCCTTGTAGTGTGTGATTTCACACTGTTTGATTTATGCCAGGCCGAAGAAAAGCCTTAGAAACTGTTCAAGCTAAGCAGTTGTCTGAGTTACCATTTTGTTTTCTGTATATTTTACTTGATAAAAATAAAACGATAAATGCAACCATGCATTTTTATGCACCTGATTTGTGGTCTGCCTGAAATTGTGTTATCCTAAACCTACACCCGGTGAAAGTGCCCTAGCCACTCCACCACGGAGTGGCTCGGCAAGCCATCTCAGCACATGGCAACTTCAGCCCTCATCAGGAAATATGCAGAGTGACAGGGGGAGCAGTAATACCTTACCGCTATTATACCCCAGTCGCTGTAAATCCCTTCGCACTTTACACAGCGCATTTCTTGCAGCACTGTTCCTGGTGCACTCTTTTGACCCAGTACCGTTGTAGAGGGTGTCCAGTCTGGCAAGGAAGGTTTTGGGAGCAGCACAAAAGACTACATCTCCATAGTCAAAAACTGGGAGGATCATTTTTTATATCATGACACAGTGGGCATGCAGTGGGATGCAGCTGTGGTTACAGTAGAGGGCCTCAAGTTTGAGGTGAAGTATTTTGACAATTGCATTCATGTGTTCAGAAAAGTCAAGGTGCCTGTCTAGCCAGGCACCAAGATACTTAACAGAGGAAGTATCCTCCAGTTTAGTCCCATTAAGGGTGTGGAAAGAAGGCAGGGAGGGGAGGCAAGACAATCTTTGACTAGAGCCAAATGTCATGGAGATTGTCTTTTTAGCATTAAGGAATAGCTGATTTGAAACTAGCCAGTGCTGGACATTGTCAAAGTTCAGTTGTAGGGTTGCAGTGGCACTAGATGGGGAAGAGCCAGATGTATACAGAACAGTGTTATCTGCATACATGTGGTTGCTGGCAGAGGATCAGACAGATGGGAGGTCATGTAGAAAGATGGAGAAAAGAATGGAACCGAGAACAGAGCCCTGGGGACTCCTGTATTGATGGGCAGGGGAAGGGATATAGAGTCAATTACCCCAACCAATTGGGTTTTGCCAACGAGGTAGGAGCTGAACTAATCAACAGCTGAGGAGGACAGTCCAGCTGCAGAGAGTGTGGATAGGAGGATGGGGTGAGAGACTGTGTCAAATGACACTAAATATCTTTATAGGGGTAGCCATTTCAAAATAGTATTGATGTTGGTCCATTCATAGTTCAGCTTGACACTGATATACATCTCTTCCAGGAGCTTAATTTTTATGTTGGCTTGCCGCGCTTGCATGGCAGTCAACATATTGGGAGAGTGCAGGTTTGGGGGCGGGCTGCTGTTGGGCGAATGCAGGGCACGCATCATTAGGTGCATCACTCATTCCCCAATAAGCCAGCATGCTAGCACTGACACCAACATTATGTAAAGTGGACAAAACTTCTAAACAAAGTGCCGCTGCAATCAGAGACAAGCTCGTCATGCAGTGTCACTTTGTTTAGAAGTTATGTCCACTTTACTACGTGCTGTCCCCCCCCAGTACAGGGTGCCACGCTGGGAGCCCACCCCAGGGTGACAACTGATGCCATGGCCAATGGGGGTGCCCAATCCCCTGTCGGCTCCACGCCCCCCAGCTGTCCTTCTGCCATGCTGGGAGCCCACCCCAGTGTGGCAAACATCCCGCGTCATCTTTTTTTTTTTAAACCTGCAAATTAAAAACGGTCCCACGGCGCTTCTCCTCCCCCACAACCCGCACCCACCACTGCGCACCCTTCCTCCCCATACTTACCTCGGAGTCCGGCGCGACGATCTTCGTGGACCGGAACACGTCCTGCACTCTTCAAAGCCGACCGCAAACTGAGGAGATGCCGGTAAGCTGTATAATGGGCTAGATAGGGTTTTTTCAACTTTGTTGCATATCTTAGGCATTTTTTGGAATTTTTGCACCAAATTTTCAACATGGGGTTTTTGGGGCCCCTCCTCATGAATTCTGTCACGGTCATGGCGTTTATCGGCCTCGAAATGTGATTTCGCAGTCACTGCGTGAAATCACCTTTTGGGGGCCATTAACGAAATGACAGTGGCGGTGTTCATGAGGTGCCCTCTTAAAAAGCCTAAGTTCCAAATTTGGTGGAAAAAATCCAACAAATGCCTGTTTTACGAGCGTGCGTTGCGCAGTTGCTATACAGGCTCGTAACTTCACGCATTCACAATATTTTGCTGCCGGATTTTCAGCATTGTCATTTTTGTACACCTCCTTGTGAATAGTAGCTGCCATTTTCCACATCCTGCCCAAAATGTGTTTCCGCACCGCGCATACAGCGAGTTGCTATGTGGGAAATCAGTGTTTGAGCCAGATTATGAAATGACAGTGACACAGTTCATGAGCAGAGGACCTAAAATGCCTATGTTGAAAATTTGAGATGATACTCCATAAAATAACTGTATTCTGAGCATGCATTGGCAGATTACGCCTGCCTTTCAGTACCGTCGTGCATTTGTGATATTTTCAGTCTGGATTTTCACCAGTGCCATTTTCCACACCTCTTGATGAACAGTACAACATATACACACATCGCGGCTCAAATGTTTTGACTCCAAGCAAGAGAATAGCGTAGAAGAAGCGAATCACTTCTTTGGGACACTTGAGGAAATAACAGTGACACTGTACATGAGCAGAGGTGCTAAAATGCCTATGTTGAAAATTTGGTGCCGAACGCCCATAAAATGGCAGTGTTGCAAGCGTGCATTGCATATTTCCCACACACCCTAGTAGCTTCGCAAATTTGGTATATTTACATGCCACATTTTCAACTCTGGCATTTTGTTACACCTCCTTATGAACTGTGCAGCTGTCATTTCTCACATCCTGCCCGACATGTTTTCCCGCACTACCAAACACCCAAAGGGACACCCTAATGCTTGTCACTCTCTGCAGGGTAGGGGTTGGTTGGCATCAGTTCAATACTTCACTGCCATTCCTATGATGCATCTATCTAACTCCTGCACTACCAATGCCAATGCCAGTAAGCCAACATTCGGCATTGACAAATGCTTGTTATGACTACTCCCAGCCATGTCCCCATTTTTGGTACTTTTGCATTTAGCTAATTTGCTAGTGATTGCCTTTAGGGCTGCCATGACTAGAATTCTAAATAGGGCTGCCAGAACTCATAAAGTTCTGACCCTTATTAATGAGAAACAGAACAAGGGGGGTGGGGGGTCTGATTAATCCTGACTAGTTCTGATTATTTTTAAATATTGAATAAATGTGTAAAAATGCATAAAATGGGCCAAACTTAGTAATATTTAACACAGATGGCCAAAGGGACCACTTTTATAAATAATTTGTATAAAAAAATAAAGTAAAACTGCTAATGTGGGAGACAAACAAGCCAGGCAGTAGCACCCTCTAGGAGCAGGGAGGGGGACGACTATGACACAGGATGTAGTAATCAGTAGCTCCTTCATGGCCTCCCTCAGTGGCATACAGTACTTGCTTGGGCCTTTGTGACTGCTGGGAGGGAGGAGGAGAGAGACACATAGAAACATTGAAATTGTCAGCAGCTAAGGACCTGCAGACCCACCAAGCCTGCCCAAGTATTCACCTACATGTTACCCAGGGACCCTAAGTATTCTGGGTAATTTGCCACTGCCCGATCTCCAAAATGCCTCTGTACCTATCCCAGCAGCCTTGAATCCTGCCACTGTTTTGGCCCCCATCACCTTCTCAGGGAGTGCAGTCCAATCATCCACCACCCTTTCTGTGAAATAGTGTTTCCTAATGTTTCCCTTGAATCTGCCCCCTTCTAGCTTCATGTCATGACCCCTTGTTTTTGAGTGTCTCTTTTTCTGGAAAATACTACTATCCTGAGCCCTGTTAATACCCCTTTGGTACCTGAAGGTCTCTATCATGTCTCCCCCCATCACTCTTATGCTCCAGGGGATACATGTTGAGGTCCTTTAGCCTCTCCTCCTATGTCAATTGGATGAGTCTGCGCACCATTTTTGTTGCCCACCTCTGGACCCTCTCCACCCTATCTATATCTCTCCTGAGGTACAGTATCCAGAACTGGACACCATACTCCAGGTGTGATCTCACCAGCTGCTTGTACAGGGGCATCACTTCCTCCCTCCTCCTGCTCGTGATACCTCTGCCTATGCACCCCAGCATTCCACTGGCCCTCGCCACTACCATCTTGAATTGCTTTGCCACCTCGGGTTTGTTAGATATGATTATACCAAGGTCCCTCTCCTGTGCTATCACTTCCAGTAACTGACCACCCATCCTGTATTCTGCTGCCTAAGTGCATAACTTTGCACATTTTCCTATTAAAGCTCAAGTGCCACTCTTTTGACCACTCCTTTAATTTGTGCAGATTGCTGCACATTTTTTCTACCCCATCGAGACCGTTGGCTCCATCAACTATCTGGGAATTCGTCTTTATCAGGGCGTCATCTTTAAAGATCACGTCCATCATTTAGTGAAAACTCTTCACCAAAAAGTTGGATTGCTATACCAGCTAAGCCTCTACCTCTCCAAAGAGTCTCAGTTATGTATAATTAATGCAGCTCTTCTGCCCTCTCTTCTCTACCGATCTCCTGTCCTCTTCTCGGTTAAATGCTCTGAACTGGAAAAGCTGAACTCTCTATACCATACAATAGCTCACTTTGTAGTTGGTGCCCCATTCAAATAACATCATTGTAAAGCTATTGACTTCATCAACTGACCCCCACTCATCAGTAGACCCCAATATTCAATGTTATGCCTCACTTTTAAACTTATAGGCCCACATGCTTCCTCTGATCTTCACGACCTATTAAAAACTAAACCTGTAAGGCAACTCCTCAGATCCTCAAATGGAAAGCTCCTACAGGTCCCCAAAGTTAAAACAGCAACCAGTAGTAGGTTCTTTGCAAATTCTACCCGTCATTTGGAATGCCCTCCCCAATGCCCTACAAGAATTCTCCTCTCTGGGTGGATTTAAAAATGGCTTAAAGACCATATTCTAGAAAAACAACAATGTAATTGCTATCACTGAAGAATATAACTTACTTCTGTACTGTATTATCCACATTATGTAATGGCAGCACTGCAACCTGTCTCTGTATGCAGAAGAACACGTTCTACCTACTTGAATGCACATCAGTGTGAATTCACACTGTAGTCCAAATACATGTTTATTGTATAATGATGTCCAAATGTGTATTCATTGTTAAGCACTAGCTATCCCTGTCATGTAACCTGTATCTAATGTCATCACCTCTCTGTAACTGTAATCCTGTTGTTCAATATTTGTAATTAATTCTGGGTTGCCCCTGAAAAAGGGGCTCCCCGAGGCCCAGTGGGTACACCTTGTCAACAAAATTCAATAAATAAAATCTGAAGTGTCTACTCTGTTGCAGAGCTTTGTATCATCTGTGAATAGACACACTGTCCCCTCAAGCCCTTCTGCAATGTCACCTATGAAAACGTCCAACAGGATCAGTCCCAATACCAACTCCTGGGGCACCCCGCTAGTCACACTTTCCTCGCTTGATGGAACTCCATTAACAACCACCCTTTGCCTTCTTCCCTCCAACCAATTTTTCACCCATCTCACCACCTCTGACCCACCCCCAGGGCTCTCAGTTTGTGCAGAAGCCTTCTATGTGGCACGGTGCCAAAAGCTTTACTGAAGTCTTGGTAAACCACATCTACTGCCCCACCCTGATCTATCATTCTGGTCACCCAGTCAAAGAATTCAATCAAATTCATTTGACATGACCTCCCTTCTGTGAATCTGTGCTGTCTGTGATCTTTCAGGTCTTCTGAATCAAGATAATTGAAAATTCTTTCTTGCAGTAATTTGTCCATCAGCTTCTCCACCTCTGATGTCAGGCTGACTGGCCTGTAGTTGCTCACCTCCTCCTTAATGCCTCCGTTGTGGAGAGGGACCACATTTGCTCTTTTCCAGTCGTCTGGGACCACCCCAGTTTCTAGTGATCTATTGAACAGGCTAGTTAATGGCTCCGCTAGCACCTCCCTCAGCATTCTGGAGTGTATCCCATTAGATCCCATGGCTTTGTCTACTTTTAGTCTTGCCAGTTCCTTTAGGACCCCCTCCACTTTGAATAGGCTGGTGTCCATTCCCTCCCCAGCTTTCCTCCTGTCCCTAATCTGTCCTTCTTTCCCCCTCCCCCTCCACCATGAACACGGAGCAAAAATAGCTATTTAGGATATCTGCCTTCTCCTGGTCCCCCCTCCACTGTCTCCCCACCCTTATCCCTCAGCCGAACTATCCCCTTTGTCCATCTCTTAACTGATTTAGCTATTTTTTCCTTGGCCCTTGCCTTTGCTGTCCTGACCTCCTTTCCTGCCTCCTTTTGCCTTTCCTGGTACACTTTTCTGTCATCCTCCTTCTGTGGCTGCTTGTATCTCATGAACACTGCCGTTTTCACCCTGACCTTTATTGCTATCTCCCTGCTGAACCATAGAAGCTTCCTTTTATCCTGTTTTTACTGACCTGTTTAATGCAGAGATTAGTGGCTTCTACTATTGCACATTTTTGTTTGCCCAGTTTTCTTCCACCCCCTCCAGATCCCCCACCCTTACCAGAGTTCTCTTGAACTGGTCTCCCATTCTATTAAAGTACACTCATCTGAAATCCAGGACTTTTACCTTAGAGTGTTTCCTTATTGGTGCTGTCCTTACTGTGAACCATACTGTATTATGGTCAATTGTGCCTAGGCTTTCCCTACTGAGACCCCCCCACTCTGTCTCCATTTGTAAAGATCAGGTCAAAAGTACTGCTCCTTCCATAGTAGGTTCCCTGACTAGCTGTCTCAAGAGAACCCCATGTGGGGAGTCAATGATATCTCTTCTTCTGGCAGAAGCTGCTGCTGGGGTGCTCCATTCCACATCCAGTAGATCAAAATCCCCAACAGCAGTACCTCCCCTTTGTTTGCCATCCTCTATATTTCCTTTACCGTAGCCTTATCCATCCCCCTTCTTGGGATGGTGGCCTATATATCACCCCTGTGCAAATAACATCCCCTTTCTCCATCTTCAGGGTGACCCATACAGCCTCTGCCCTTCCCACTTGCCCATTGCTTCAGTAGCCTTTATGTCTTCCCTCACATAAAATGCTACTCCCCTTCCCCTTTCTGCCTTCTCTGTCCCTTCTGAAAAGAGCATATTCCGGTATGGTCAAGTCCCAGTCCTGGTCGCCATAGCTCCACATCTCTGTAATAGCCATGATGCTTAGGCCTGCTTCTGTCATGACTGCTGCCAGATGTTACCCAGGCTCCTAGCATTGGTGCTCATGACCTTCCATACCTCAAATCAACTTCTTTGTCCCTCCTTTGTAGTGCCCACACCCTCTCCCTTGCTGAGGTTTGTCACTTATAGTCTTCCTTTCCTTCTGTTGACCCTATATTTCCCATCTCCCTTCCTCCCTCCTTGTGCCTTTTTGCCACCCCAGACACCTCACTCATTTAATTAAAGTGTACCAAAATTTACCAAAAATTTACCAAAAGTGTACAGTACTCACAAAGTAGTTACAAAGTATTTGTTTTTTTTGGGGGTGGGATCCATTAGACAAGAGACTCTGATGATATAGTGGAGAGAGAGCGATATATATATATATATATATATATAAAAGTGCCTACCAATACCAAGCAGCTAAGATATTTTGTATTAAGGTGGGGTATTGTTTTGCTGGCTGTGCCACAGGAGACCAGGCCAAAAAAACAACTGTGACAGAGTGATGAAATATGCAGCAGTAAGAGCCCACCCACCTTTCCTATATAATGCAGCTGCACTGCATGTCCCAGTGTACTATGGTACACTGCCTGGTCCAACAGGTCATACTGTTTTCTACTTTTAAGACTCAACAATATCTTTTAGACAAAAAATGAGCAATATCTTACTGACCGCCACCCAGTCACATGTATTTATTTATTTATTTATTTAACATTGATTACCAGATAAGTACACTGGCAATAGAAGCCTTTTTCAGGCATGACCCGGGTGCAAGAGCACAGAAGAGCAAGGATACAAAGTACAGCAGGTTGGAAATATTTACAGTATTCATATGTAAAATGCAGAAGAAGTAGCAATATGTACAGAAGCAATATTTACAGTATTCATTTACAAAAAATGCAAAGGATGTAGCAATAAAATGAGTACAGTATACTGTTACACTGCGGGATATATGCAGAGTATACATGTACAATATGTAGTAGTCACAAAGGTGAGGCAGGTGCCGTAGGTGGATTAAGTTAAGATGTGAAGAGGATGAAAACCTAGGGGGAAGGGGGAGATGGGTGAAGGAGAGGTTAGCGAAAGCACTGACATACAACAGAAAAGGAGTAATCAAATTTCAGAGGTTTTGTGAAGGTAGGGGAGGGGTTTCTATTGGGAGGGGGTATTGAGTTCCATATGTAGGCAGCACGGAAGCAAAAGGACCGCTGACCTATGCTGGTGCGAAACAGCGGGACAACAATATTGCAATAGGAGGCAGATTGGGAGGTAGGAAGATTAACAAGAGGGATCTGCCTAGCTAGAAAAGGAGGGGTACCAGTGCACAGAGCTTTGTTAATAAGGGAGGCAAGAGCAAGACTGGTTCTGAGTTCAGGGGGTAGCCACTTAAGGGTATGAAGCACTACACAATGATGGTGCTGCGATTGCAACCAGAAGTGAATTTAGTTATAGTATAATATAATGTATGCTTTTTTTGTAATACAGATTTATCGGCAGCATCGAACACTGTCAAGCCATAGTCGAGTGAATGTAAGAGATTTGCCTGAGCAACTCTGACCTTGGTGTCTGGTTTCAAGAAAAGGCGGACTCTGTAGAGTGAGCCCAAGTCTTGCTGAATTGTGGTGGCTGTGTGCTAGAGATGAGTTTCAAAAGAGAGGGAGGGATTGAGGTACATTCCAAGGTACTTAAAGAAGATGGTCTTATTAAGACAGGAGCTGTTTCCAGCATTGACACTGAACAGAGGGGATAGTTTGGAAAGATTTTGCCTAGTCCCAAACAGCATGGATTGTGTTTTTGGCAGATTTAGAATAATTTTTTCTTGAGAGAACCAAGCTTGGAGCATGGCAAGTGAATTGCTGAGTGAGTGGCTGATGGATGCAGCGTTATCACTGTGGGTGTAGAGGATGGTGTCGTTGGCATACAGGAGTGTTTGTACTGATCTGAAGACTGTAGTGAGGTCATTAATGAAAACTGAAAACATCATCAGTCAAGTGCAGTCAATAATAATTATTTACAGTGTGTTGTGCACCTGACGACACACATAATATATCCATACATGTTCCAACAAACAATTGCTGTCACGTACTATAAGAATATATAATAAAATATAATCTCAGCCCAGCCAGCTGCTGTAACTAAGATGCCGTTTTATATCAAACTACAGGCAATGAATGAATGCTAACATTTGTCTCTGTAAAACAATCACAGCCAAATATTTCTCAACATCAAGAAATATGATAGCCCAGTTGAGCCAAAACACATTAACAATGGGGTCCAACCATTCATGCACGGTTTCATTTATATATGAAACATAAGACATAAAAATATGACAGTACTTATTTCAATATCATACTATAGATAATACTACACAACATCAGTTAATAATTTACTGAGAGAATAGACACATTGGCAACCTGTCAAACTTTTAACAATGTTGCCAGTTACATAGTAATCTCATGCTGAAAGAATAATAGTGTCTATATGAGTATAATTTAAGCAAGTGCCTGCATTGTACATCCCCATTACCAATATCTAGAAAAGTACAAGAGCTATCTGGCAATGAGGCATTATTGGTTATCCAAGTCCTTATGGGGTGCCAGAAAATAGTACCTTTCAGAGGGGTTCTCAAATGTTTTAGCCTCTGGCCCTTGACAAGAAAAGGAGAAACTACCCGTAATAGTTTTTTGGACCGGAGTCTTAAATTCTATGTTTCATGCAGCCTGTAAGCTGTTTTTCAGGGATCTTTCCTGCGCTGCTTTCAATAGGTCATTTGAAATTTCTGGGAGATGGCAGTTATCCATCAAGTGCAGGACATGTAAATCTCTGCATAGCAATTTGTACTAAAGCAGGCCTTGCATTTTGTTTGGATTTACAGTATTTTAATGGGTCTGCATTCCAATCAATATTGGGCTCTGCCAGGTACATCTCCAACATGGTTTGTGCTTAGGCTGTGTTAGAAGAAGTGGCTGAAGAAGGCAAGGCAAAATTTATCTATAAAGCACCCAGTCCAAAAAGGCTCTGAGCACTGCAGAGAGTAACAAAGTCAAACAATAATATTAAAATACTATACGAACATACAAAATTGTCAGCCAAAATAAGCAGAAGCAATAATTTATCAGGAAAAGCTTTACAAAATAATTACATTTTCAGAGAGGCTTTGAAGGCCTTCACCGAGTTGGCAAATTCAGATATTCAAGGGAAGTGTGTTCCAAAGCAGTGGAGCCGTCACTCTGAAAGCTCTATCCCCAGGTAGTTTCACTCTGAAGGTGGGAGACAACAAGCAGGCCGACATTAGTGGAGTGGAGGGGGGTGCATTAGATGGTAGGGAAGCAGGAGCTCTTTTAAGTAGTTGGGACCCAGACCATGTAGGGCCTTGTAAGTTAACAGCCAGATCTTGAAGGTGATGAACCACTGCACCAGCAACCTTTGCAGTGCACACAGGACTGGTGTGATATGCTACTGTAGCACCATGAAGAGCTCCCAGTCATCTGGGCTGCAGCATTCTGGACCAGCTGCAGACATTGCATCAAACCTCCAGATAACCCTAGGTAAAAAGTATTACAATATTCTAACCTTAAAGTGACAAATATAAGAAATTACAATTACATCTTGCAGGTGACTCCAAAGACCTGAAGCTGAACTGTGCAATCATGGGACACTGCTATTTTTGATGGTGATGAAGAAGATGACCCTGGCACAGTGGCCAAATAGGAGGAAGAAGTGGAAACTACTGAAACACCAGAGAAAGGGCCACCTGATGCTGTGCTGTGTTGTGTTGTGAAGAAGACTGTTCTAAATCTGATTCCGTATGCCATTCCATGATAGCATGCACTTCATCAAATATTTCTTGCCTGTTTATTTCAGAAGAAGTGTCATCCTCATTCAACAGTTGCTTTGATTTGTATCGTGGGTCCCGCATTGTTGTTTTAATATAGGTGTCAGACTGAAGAATTGTATGTAGTTTTTCATCTTCATTAACTGTTTTGATCATATGTTTGGACAGATCTTTTTGTAGTCTGGTGGGCAGCTTGTTTGTGTTAGCAGTGGCAGCACGTGGGATGGAGTTGCTTACATTCTCTAAATTGTCTTTAATCAGATTCGAGCGGTGTTTTCACATTTTTTATTAAAGGCATCACCTAGCTCAGAGTTGCTGTTTTTGCACTCACCTCTCTGGTTATTTCCTAAAATAGCTGGGCAACTAAAAATACAAACTCCAGCATGGCCCACTGTGGTGAAGTGATATAAACATCTGCATTGCCAGTTTTATTTTCCAAGGTGTACTGACAGCTTTCGTTTGTTCTGTCAGCCTTTGCAACATAAGAAAGGTTGAACTCCACCTACTAGAAATGTCTCAGATCAATCTGTGAAAAAGTTGTTTTTGCTCCTCCAGTAATTTTTTCAAATATGGTAAGTGACAGGCTTTGCTTGAGTGATTGAAATGATTGCATATTCTGTTAGCGGTGCTAACAGGAGCCTTAATGTTCCCACCCTCATTAAAGGGACACTGTCGACCTGTTTTTCATCATATTATTTCTAGTTAATAACCTACATTTTATGATTGCTTACCTTCTCTAAAATTCATTATTGTTGCTGTTTGTTTTGTCTGTCTCCTTGTTTAGCAGAACTGAAATGCATTCTAATGGATATTTATAAACAACCTTGTTTTGTTTACAATCCTGGATCTGTTCTTACTGCGTACTTCCTGTACATTACAAATACAACCAAACAGTGCAGTCACTGATGATGC
Source organism: Neoceratodus forsteri (assembly GCA_016271365.2). Lineage (NCBI taxonomy): Eukaryota > Metazoa > Chordata > Ceratodontiformes > Ceratodontidae > Neoceratodus > Neoceratodus forsteri. The sequence goes on along the minus strand of CM057449.1, from coordinate 727,654,685 downwards.
AGTAACCTCCTAAACTCCCACTGTATCATGAGGGGCTCAACTGTGTTGGGGGTGCTCCCAAGTCCAGGATAGAAGCAGTTGGAGCTGATCAAGGAATGTAAACAAAAATGTGTTTGTGTGGTAACACCAGTATGGTGGGCAGTCTGTTTTTCACTTTTTTAAAGAAAAAAAGAGTCAGAATCAAACTACCAGCTACATCAGCAATCTTTAGAGAATGTAGGCAATCATAAAATGTGTTTTTTTTTAAACTAGGAGCACTTTGAGACCTAAAGGGGTTGACAGCGTTCCTTTAAGAAAACTGTGAACTACTAAATTCAAGCAATGCACAAAGCAGTGGGTGTAAACAAAGCCCCTCTCTTCCAAGACCTTCCTAGTGTTTGACCTATTATCTGCAGCTATAAAGTCCACTGACAGTCCCGGTGATGTGAGTCATTGCTGTAATGGTTGTTTTTGCTGCTTGTTGATGTTGTATGAGTTGTGTTTAGATGGAAAATAAAACATTCTTGAAACAGCAAACTCTGTTGCACTGCCCCCAGAAGAATTATCAGCAAAACATGCCCAATGTGCAGTGATTGACATAAAGGGTTCTGGATGATAGCTTGTACAGATATTTGTTGTGAGATGTACCACCTTCCCAACAGCATTGACCAAAACTTGTCTGACTTTTTTACTTACAATGTCATACAGATCTGGAATCCCGGTTGAGGGGAAATATTTTCTCAGTGGAATATTATATTGAGTTTCAAAGTACTCAAGCAGCCATTTGAATCCTACATGCTCTACCACATTATATGGCAGTAGGCCAATGGCTGTCATCTCTGAGATTTTCTTTGTTATTGTAACAGCAGCAGGGTGAGTCGAGAAATATTTGGTTTTATATTTGTATGTTTCTGAGATGATAAGCTGTTTCCTTGAAGGGTGGAGCCTTTTGAATTCATGGCCACTATCAGCAGCTCTAGAAGTAATTTGAATGGAAGGAAGTGCTAGAGCTGTTTCTGTATTGCTGTGGGGAGCTGCTGCTGCTGCTGCTATTCTCTATCAGAGATACCCCTGAGTGTAGTGAGCCTTCATCAATGTCACCTTCTTTTCTGTTCTCAAAAATGGATATCTCAATAATGTTATGGCATCTGTCTAGGTGCCTTTTCAGTGTGGAAGTGCTCAATGCTCCTTTCTTTTTGCCTCTGCTGAGTGCCCCTTTACAAACAGAACATGTTGCCTCCAACTCAATAAAATACATTTGTATGTTTCTGCGATGGTAAGCTGTTTCCTTGAAGGAGGGAGGGCTTTGAACACATGGTCACTATCATCAACTCTAGGCATTATTCAAATGGAAGGAAGTACTGGAGGTGTTTCTGTATTGCTGTGGGGGGCTGCCACTGCTATCATCTATTGGAGATACCCATGAGTGTAGTGCGCTATCATTGCTCCTTTTGAGCATAAGAACTCTTTTACAAAGGTCCCGCGTGACTGAGTAGTTACAGAGATTTCAACAACAACAACAAAAATACAAGAGACTGCAGATCCATCAGATCGTTGTCAGAAGCGGTTTACTTAGGAGCATAGTCAAGAGCCGTACATGCAGAGTAAGTGTATTCGAGTATTAACAATACAAATGAACATGGGTAAGAGCAGTTCCAGAGGAGTATTTTCAAGGACAGAGCAAGCAGAAAAGTGTACTATTATATAGCATATGGTTACAAGTTGTCAAAATATCAATTGTGGAGGTTACAGTTCTTATTAATGTTATGGCATCTGTCTAGATGCCTTTTCAGTGAGAAGTTCCCAAAGCTCCTTTCTTTTTACCTCTGCTAATTGACAAATAGAGTATGTTGCCTCCAACTCAATAAAAGCAATAACAGAAAAGTATGACCAAGTAAAAGATAATATTTTTTAGTTTGTTGGGTTTTTTTGTCAGGTAGACTCTGCAGCTCAGTCTTTTTCAGAATGTTTCTACTGGAATTTTCTGTCCATGCCCTTATCCTCCAGTACACCTTGTGCCGATCACTGTCTTTATTCTAACTGGGCTCAACCTCAGAGCTATTGGATGTAGTCTGTGGGGAACTAACAGTAATACAGTATGAAACTGATTCATACCTGGGAGTACCTCTGCGAGTGGCACCCCCCATCCCTTTAACTTTAACTAAAGAACCTTTTTTAATTGGGACTGATCCGATAGATGCACCTTAATTGGATCTGAGCATTTGCTTGGAAGATGAAACTTTAGTTACCAGAATCACTTTTTTTTGTTTGATTTTGTTTGATCTGTACAGGACAACAATTGCTTAGCCTGACCCTGGACACTCCCTTTTGGTTGCCTGCATCTGCAGTATCTATCTGAGACTCAGAACTTGTCTGAACACTTTGATTAATTTTTGTTCTATTTTTAATTTTCTGTTGCATAAAAATATCTTTCACAATTCACTAGCACCTTGCCTTTCACTTCCTACAGGGCCCCGTTTGTACTGTGCACAGCACACAATGATGACCACCACCACTTCCTTCCAAACTCAGTGCAGAAGATGAAGAATTATTCCAAGTGTTGTTAGCGACTGTATTCAGCAGCTCAACAATGTTATGCTACAGTACTATGGCCTTGGAATTTAAATTGGTGATGTAAACATTTTTAATTAACCTGGAACACACTGGTACGGTGGTGATGTAAACATTTGTAATTAACCTGGAACACACTGGTACGGTGGTGATGATGAAAATAAAGAGGATAGGGATGATGATTGATGACATCATTTCTTTTATACTTTACTTTTATTAAGCAGGCACTAGTGTTGTCTATAGTTGCAGTAGTCTCAATAAATTAACAAATGTCAGAAACATCCTGTGTCTTGTTTCCTCCTTCTTTGCTTTAACAAGAAATAAAAATAGTCTGCCAGGAATCAGAATGAGTAGTACAATACTCACCTAGCTCTCTCTTTATCTCTCAATATCTCACTCTCAGTTTGTCTCTAGTTTCCTTCTTTTTTAATCACTTTCAGTGCTGTTTTTTTGTTCTTTCTTTCTCACACTTAGGCCCAGATATTCAAACAGCGCCTGGCTGTGGAGCAAGCTCAGGCGCAGTGCAACTTGGCTATGCAGGGGCATTGACTTGGCGATATTCAACGGAGCTGCGCCATGGCACAGCAGTGTTGAATATCGCACCCTGGCCACCTGCAGTGTGCATGGCACAGTGGCACTGCACCAGCGCAAATGGCCAGAGTGGAGCAGGGGAATGCGCTAGCGCAACTTCCATTGCGCTATGCGCAGCAACTGCGATATTCAAAAGTGCACATGCAAATGGGGCCATAATGTATGCAAGGTGCAAATGAGGCCATTTGTATGTCAGTATGGCCCCATTTACATGCAGGTGCACTGATCCCCGGTGACTTGCGCCTGGCGCCCTGCCAGGCAGCAGCCGTCGGGGACTGACGCCCCCTGCACAGTACGGCAATGTGCCCCACAGCCCGATCACGGGCTTCAGTATATAAAAAAAAATCCAATATCCCTGGTGGTCCAGTGGACTGCTGTCTGCCTGATCATGGGCTTATGTATTAATAAAAAGAATTACGTCCAATATCCCTGGTGGTCCAGTGGACCGCTGACTGTCCGGTTGAGGGCATTTGTAATAATAATAATAAAAAATATTTCTGTCCAACATCCCTGGTGGTCTAGCGGTAACCCCCTCCCTACTTGCCCACTGAGCCCCACCACCCCGCTGCCTCCCCGGTCAGCCGGGCGGTGGCAGCACCCCACCCGCCTGCTGCCCCACCGCCCACCGACTGACACCGTAGGTAGGGCTGTACGTCCATTGGTCCACAGCGTGAGCCAATGGGAGTGCAGCCCCTACCGTACTACACATTCCATATATGTGAATGGATCCATGGACCCTTTATGAAGACTCTTGTTTGAGTCGAAGCGCTGGGTGTGGTGAACTGTGTGTTTGATTGCCTGCTGGTCACCATGCATTTTGCATTGTATTAAAAACGGTATTTTATAGCAATTTATTTTCGTCTGGACCTGCATTTTTGATTTTCATCAGGTTTGAGTGCTGTTTTTCTTTGGATTTTGTTCGACTGTGGGTTTGCAATCCTAAATACAGCATCTTCCAATATTCTGCCAGCTGATCGCAGCACGTTTGTGTGGTTCATGCCATTGCTTAGTAAAATGGCATGAAAAACAAGATTATCCAAGAGAGAATTTTCTTCAGGGAAGCAGCAGGGTGTGTCACACTACACCCCTGGTAGAGTATTTACTACCCACAAAACTGAACATGGACTGGAGGCCAGGGGACAGAAAGCCTAATTACACTTTATTGCCAATGACCAGGGTGTGGAAGAGCAGCCTCAAGTTGAGATTTAACCAGTTCAGGCTGCTGTATAGCACATAGATGTGTGTGTAATTTGTTTAGGCCAAGTGCAAAGTGATAGTCCCCATTGAGTAGACCCTTGACTCTGGACATCACAGTGTCACTCGCAGAGCCATAAACCAATCCCCGTAATCTATAATGCTTGCAATGAAGTGCTGCACAAGTAGTTTTTTTTTAACTTGAAAGCTTTATTAAGTTAATAATATATCCTAGACATCACATAACCATTAAACACACAGTATTATTAACAGGTTATAAAATTCAAAGGTATAAAATGACTCTTAATTCATGGCAAAATATCCAGACATCATATATAACCATTTACAATCTCACAGTCTCATTTTTCTTGTGGGAAGAACTTCACCACTTGGGTACCTCATAGAAGAATTAATCTCCAGATGATCAGAGTCTTTCATTTACCGGAATAGTCCATCAAGAATATCCATAAATCTTCCAGAGTTTTAACCATACAAATGTAAAGCTTATTTACTGACTAGTAAAAAAAAATTTGAACTAAGCTAATATAATTTCAGCACATTATAAAATACCTATTAATAAAGAACGATATTGCAACTAAGTCTGCTGTGCATTTATTAACTAACAAAAGAGGAAAGGTCTAAATTCCAGTACACCTCACTGAGAGATACAGTTTGGTATGGTATAATATATGATATAATATATCCACTCGCCAGTTGGTTCTCCCCTTACTGCTCCCCTAGAATTACTTCTATCCACCATCTCACTGAAGAGCCAGACCTCTCATCCTAACATAGATATTGGTCCAGCATGGGAGTGTGTTCTGTTTCCTCAGTATAAGAAAAAAATGGTAACCATCTTGCATTATATTTCTCAGTTTGCAAATTTAATTTGGCTGTGATTTCTTCTATATCTTTAATTTGCTTCACTGTACACCACCAGTGTTCAATCCCTGGTGTTTGCGTTGTCATCCAATTTTGTATTATGGTCTTACTGGCTGCTGCTGTCAAGATATAAAAAAGGAGGCTGGCCCGGTGGTACTGAGGGCTGAGGTGCCGGATGCCACACCTCATGCCACGCCGACGACCCGGGTTCGGGAACAAGCTCAGGCCACCAGGGGTCAGCAGAGGAGGACAGGATTGGGCATCTGGAGGACTGCTCTCCTGTTCTGGGATTGAGGTGGATTTTGATTCTGGGCTCCGGTGGCTCCAGCCAGCGGCTGGTGGCACAGCAAGCCCATGATCCAGCAACCAAGGGGATTGGCTGTGGTGGCGATCCTGTAGGCGCGCATGGCAGCATGCACACCCATACTGGATGCATTGCATGTCTGAGCCTAGGGAGAGGGACCACAAAGTAGAAAATCCCCTTCCCTTGTGGATAGGCAAAGGCAGCTCCTCCCGGACCACACTCCCAATGCTGGGCACTCTCCTCTCTGAGCCCGCTCACTCTGGCCCGGCACTCAACACTATAGATAGAGTACCCTGGGTGGATAGGGCAGCCTCTCCCCAGGGGGGGTTCAGATCTGGGGGATGTGTCGGGTCAAAGTGGGGAGAAGGAGCAGCATATCAGGTGGGAGGAAGAGACTGAGGATGGAGGATGTTGGAGAGAGTTCCCTGTGGGAAGGTGCAGAAACAGACCTTACAAAAAAAAAAAGACATAAAAAAGGTATTTTTGATCTGACTTTCTAAGTTCTGCAGGGGGTAAACCCAAAATCAAGTTCTCAGATGTAGGAGTTTCATATGTCTCATAGGTTCTAACAGAGCACAGAAGACTATAGTCCATGTAGCTCGCATTAATCAATTTACTTATAACCCTTTATTTTATTTGATATATGGCATTCATCTAGCTTCCTCTTAAACTTATTTATGGTTTTACTGCCCACTACTTCCATTAAGAGGCCATTCCAAAAGGTCACCACTCTCTGGTTATACCAATGTGATCTTTTCTTTGTATGGCACATCTCCCCAGTCAGCTGGATTGGGCGTGCTCTAGTACAGTAGCTTTGTTTTCTCATTGAAAGATCTAGTATTTCCCATAGGTCATCATCTGAAAGTGCTCTAAAAATTAAGCACACGTCACCCCTCATTTTGCAGTACTTCAATGAATACATCCCTAGTTCTGACAATCTCTCTTCATAATCCCTATTTTTTAGGTCTGTAATCATATGGGTTGCTCTCCTCTGCACCTTCTCTAGTGACTTTATTTCAGTTTTGTTCCCTGGTGACCAAAACTGAGCACAGTTCTCCATCTGAGGCCTCACCAGCGATACATATAAGGGAATCAGTACCGCCCTCTTTCTGCTCCTAATATGCCTACTGGTGCTATTTAGTACACAATTTGCTGTTTTGACCACCTTATTGCATTGGTGTTTAAAATGTAAGTCATTTGACATCATGATACCGTGGTCCCTTTCTTCTGTGACTTCCCTTAAGGGCTACCCCTTGAGCAAATACTGCATCTTAATATTCTGTTTTCCAATGTGCATTACTGTACACTTGTCTATATTAAAATCAAGCAAGCAGGAAACTACAGACCTGTTAGTTTAACCTCAGTGATAGGGAAAATGATGGAATCACTTCTGAAGGAAAGAAATGTCGAGTACCTAGACGCCATAGGGGCGTAGGACCCAAGGCAGCATGGATTCACAGCGGGAAGGTCATGCTAGACAAATCTAATAGATTTCTTTGACTGGGTGACCAAAGTAGTAGATCAGGGAGGGGCTGTGGACATGGCCTACCTAGACTTTAGCAAGGCATTTGACACAGTCCCACACAAAAGATTAATACACAAGTTAGCCAGCCTGGGAGTGGGTCCCAAGATGACAGCCTGGGTAAAGAATTGGCTGGAGAATAGGACACAGAGAGTAATAGTAAATGGAGTCCACTGAAGAAAGGGTGGTTACTAGTGGGGCACCGCAGGGTTCAGTATTAGACTGGTCCTCTTCAATGTCTTTTATGTTACATTGCAGAGGGACTGGAAGGAAAGTATGTCTCTTTGCAGATGACACAAAGATCTGCAACAGAGTTGATGCACAAGGTGGGGTGGAAAGGATGAGAAGGGACTTGGCAAGGTTAGAGGAATGGTCAAATGTATGGCAGCTTAGATTCAATGCTAAGAAGTGCAAGTAATGCACCTGGGTAACAAAACCCAGGGAAGAGTACACAATGGGGGTGAGATACTAACAACAACAAAAATGGAAAGGGACCCGGGGGTAGTCATTTCAGATGACCTAAAGGTGGGCAAGCAATGTGAGAGGGCAGCAAGGAGTGCTGGGGGGATACTGGGATGCATAGAGAGAGGCGTCACCAGTAGAAAACAGGAAGTTATTATCCCTCTGTACAGACAGTTGGTGAGACCCCATCTGGAGTACTGCGTGCAGTTCTGGAGACCCAATCTCCACAAGGACATAGACAGGATTGAGGCTGTCCAGAGGAGGGCAACTAAAATGGTGCAGAGTCTGCACCGGAAGACATATGAAGAGAGACTTAAGGAGCTGAATATGTATAGCCTCGAGGAAAGGAGGGAGAGGGGGGGACATGATAGAAACTTTCAAGTATCTCAAGGGAATCAACAAAGTCCAAGAGGGTAGCATCTTTCAAAAAAAGAGGTGTGCAAGAACAAGGGGGCACAATTTGAAGATAGAAGGGGCAGCTCAGAGGTAATTTAAGGAAGTATTTTTTCACAGAGTGGGTTGTGGATGCATGGAACGGACTTCCGGAGGAGGTTGTGGAGTCAAAAACAGTGATGGAATTCAAGCATGCATGGGACAGTCATAAGGCAATTCTAGGGGGTGGGGGTAGGAAGAAGTAGGCTGCTGGTTAACTAGGATCTTCAGCTTATCCAATAGGTAGGGAAATGAGCAGACTGGGTGGGCCAAGCGGTCCTTATCTGCCATCCAAATCTATGTTTCTATGTAAGGGCTTTGCCAAAGAAAGGGGGATCACATTTTGTCTGTGAGAAGAGTTAAATAAATCTTTTAGATAAGGTGTTAAAACATTCTTAAAGAATTTGTAGAAATCAATTGATACATACCCTATAGCATTAATAATGAATGAGTTAGTTTTACAATTAGTTGACTTTCCACAGCCCTTCTTACTATATGGAAATGGCTGTAATTCTGCCCTCAAGAAACTTGACACCCTATACCACCGGGCTATAAGGTTCATTACAGGGGCACCTCCTTCCACCCATCATTGTGTTCTATACAAAATAGTGGGCTGCACCTCGCTCGCCTATAGACATCAAAACAATGCAGCCCTTTGGACCCTCCAAGCCATCATTAAAGAGCTTTCCCATTATAATTCCGATTGTCTCCCTATTTGTCCTCCTGGAAATTATGCCTGGAGAAGTCTTACTTACATATCACTTGTCATTCCTAAAGCTAGAACTCACTTTGGCAAATCAGTCTTCAGTCACTTCCTACTGTTCTTGTGGAATAAGCTGCAAAAAACCCTTAGATTAGCTGCGCCAGTTGGACTGTCCACCTTTAAGACAATGCTTAACCGAGTCTTTCCTGAAACTTGCTCTTGCAGGACCTAATACGTTTTACACAGTGTCCTGTCCTCTATCTCTACCTTGCCCGCCCCTCCCTAACTTACCCCATAGGCTGCCTCCTTTCATCTCTTGCTCCTACCACTCCTCATTGCCACTGCAATCCTGTCTGCCTCCCCTCTTCCCTCACTCTTACCACTCCTAGTGTCACTTTAACTTGTAAAAATTTCTAGTTGCTTAGTCTTGTTATGTCTCTGCCTAGTCACGTTATGCTGCTACATTGTATCTCATGTCTGGAAGACATATGAAGAGAGACTAAAGGAGCTTAATATGTATAGCCTCGAGGAAAGGAGGGAGGGAGAGGGTGGACATGATAGAAACTTTCAAGTACCTCAAGGGAATCAACAAAGTCCAAGAGGGTAGCATCTTTCAAAAAAAGAGGTGTGTAAGAACAAGGGGGCACGATTTGAAGATAGAGGGGGGGGCGGCTCAGAGGTAATGTAAGGAAGTATTTTTTCACAGAGAGGGTTGTGCATGCATGGAATGGCCTTCTGGAGGAGGTTGTGGAGTCAAAAACAATGGTGGAATTCAAGCATGCATGGGAAAGTCATAAGGCAATTCTAGGGAGTGGGGGTAGGAAGAAGTAGGCTGCTGGTTAACTAGGATCTGCAGCTTATCCATTAGGTAGGGAAATGGGCAGACTGGGTTGGCCCATCTGCCATCAAATTCTATGTTTCTATGTTTCTATGTATTTATGTGCCCACACCTCCAAGTGAAGTAGTGCCCTCTCTAGTTTTTTTATCATCTTCCTGCTACTCCAATATGTGTGTCATCTGCAAATTTTGTCTGCCAAATGCCTTCTCTGCTAGTCGTGGAGTGGATGTAAAGATTAAATAGACGTGGTCCTAGCAAGGATCCCTGGGGAACACCACTCATCACCTCTGACCAATTTGAGTAAGAGCCTCTTATGCAGACTCTGTTTTCTATTACTCAACCAGGATGCAATCTAGCTGGCTATACTCCCATGTATTTGATGTTCCATGTTAATCCAGTTAATTTCCCATGTGGTACACTATTGAAGGCTTTAGAGAAATCAAGAAATATCACGCCCAGTTATCAGAAGGGAAAAAAATGTTCATTAAGCTAGTCTTAATCTCCTCCCAGAACTCCTCTAAAAAATAGAGCATGACCAGAAAATGTGGTAATGGTCACCCCTGGCCCACAATTTCGCCAACATAAATCTACTGAATATGTCCCATAATGTTTGGTGATAACTGGGGTAATAAAAAAATCTAGTACAGATTTCCCAGTGGTATTCCTGCCAGGATATGGAGTATGTTGTCTTATGAATACCCTTCCATATCTTCTCCCAGCACTTGTGAGGGCAGTTAGCATCCCAATTCCAATTTAGTTTTGTATAACTTCTGTAGCTACTTCACCCTTCCCCTCCTGTAGTAGGTAGTATATCTGCATAATAAAATGTTTAGTGTCTACCACATAGTTCCTGTTCCTAACCAAAGCATCCCCTGGTGGTATCGCTCCATAAATATTTCTCATGGTAATGTCTTTTAAAATGAAATGCTGACATTGTAAAAATTTGTAAAAATCAGCCCGTGGTAGGCCAAAATCCTTACTCAAGGAGTCAAACGTTTTCATGTTTCCTGTTTCATCCATTAACTGAGATAAGGATGTTAGACCCCGTTTTTCCCACTGTGTAAAACTAACTCCCCCTGACGCACCCAACACTCCCGGTAAATATTTCAAAGGAATATACGTCCAAACTCTACCTGGCACTTCCCAGTGTTGCTGGACTCGTAGCCATATTTTTAAAGTATGCTTTGTCCGTGGATTAGCAATCTGTGGCAACATCTGAAAATTTACCACCCAAGGCAAAATTCTTATAGGTATGTACAAGTGTGCCCCCACCTCCATCTTAGCCTATCCCCCTTCATTTTTCTTGTTTAATATTTTAAGAATTGGTAACATCTGAGCAACTTCACAGTACTTTATTAGATTAGGAAATCCCTAGCCCCCCTTTGACTTAGAGTCTGTAAGTTCGATAATCACTTCTTTAAATCCTTCCAATCTTTCCCTGGGACCAGTATAGGCAAAGTAGAAAAGGAAAAAGAAAACATGGCAAAACATTCATTGTAACAGCATCTATTCAGTGTGCAAAACCCAAAGGTAATACCTCCCAATGAGTCAGATCCTCCCACACCTGCCGCAGTAGAGTGCCATAGTTATAAGTGTATAATAAGCTGAATTTCATGGGGAATCTGAATCCCTAAGTACCTGACTTTTTTCTTTACCCATTTATATGGAATTTGATTTTTAACTTGTGGTATCGGGCCATTAATCTCCAAAACCTCTGTCTCATTTGTATTCTCTTTAAATCCTGAGATGTTCCCAGATGGATGGAGCAAATCCAAAAGATGGGGAAGGGAAGCCCCCAGGTCTGAGACATAAACCAAGGTATCGTCCGCATATAGGGACACCTTATCGTGCACCTCCCAACTCTGATACCTTTAATCTTCTCTGATTGCCTCATGGCAGCAGCTAGAGGTGCCATATTTATCACAAACAGTAATGGTGAGAGGGGACAATCCTGCCTGGTGCCCCTCTCTGTGGTGAACTGATTTGATACTATTCCGTTCACCCAGACCCGAGCAGTTGGGCTATCATACAGTAACTTGTACAAGTAGTTCCTTAACCTCTGGAAAGAAGTTGTTTCTATGCCAGTAGAGTAGCCCTGGCCTAAAGCTGACTGCCTTAACCAAGAGGTCATCGTGTGTATTGTAAGACAGTGTGCTGTCAAGGACAACCCCAAGATATTTAAAGGTTTGTACTTGTTCATGGGGGCTCCCATTTGTGAAGGTAAATGGTTAAGACAGGGGAGGTGTGGGTCTTGTTATGGGTGCCAGAAACCATACATTTAGTTTTCTTTGTGTTCATGACAAGCAGATTGGAGGTGAACCATTCCTGGATGGCAGTAAAGTCAGCCTGAAGCCTCAGCCTCAGTTTCTCCAGGCATGTGTCACTGGAGAAGAAGCATCCTCATAGAATATTAGTTGACTTGCAGACAGCAGGTATTTTATTTATAAATAGACTGAAGAGAAGGGGTCCTAGGACTGACCTTTGGGGAAGAGCCACAGTAATTAACCTATCCCATGAAAATACGCTGCAGCATTTTACAGTTTGGGTTCTACCAACCAGGTAGCCTTTGAACCGGCAGACCAAGCCTTTGGAAATTCCCAGATTTTTTTTTTTAATTTTATTTATTTATGACTTTATTAACCAGGTAGGTGCACTGATCCCAGGGATCATTTTCAGGCATGACCCAGGCCTTGTAAGGCGGCACAGAGTAGAAACATCAGAATAACAAGAACATAACAAGAACAGGTAATACACAGTGAAAAGGTTACAGTTGTTACATTTGGCAATACATGGTAACAGTAGTTGAGGGACAACAAATAAAGCAAAGTAAGACTCATGGTGGTACATAGTTTCTACTACATGGTTTCTATTTCTAGTACATAGTTTCTGCAGAGGAGGGCATGGTTCACAAGGCTGAAGGCCTCAGTAAGGTCTAAGTACTGTATATAGACCCAGCAATTTCTCCTCTGTCCAGGGCACAATGGATTCAGTCAGTGAATAGTGATGGGCGAAGTGGCCCCAATTTGCTCCGCGAAGCGATTCACGGAGTGAAGGCAAATTCGCAGAGTGCTCCGCAATGCGAAGCGGAGTACTTCGCGTTATAATGGGTAATGCGAAGTCCATTGAAAACAATGACTTCGCGTTACTCCGCCTTCCACTTCACCTTGCTTTTAAGCTCCAAAGGTGAATTTTGCAGTGATTCATGGGATTTCAGGTCAGATGGGCTCTAGATTGTTCTGCACAGCCTCAGTTTGGGGTAGTGTGTGTAGGAAGCTGTAGGAGACAATCTGCTCTGAGAGCTCTCTGCAATTCAAACCTTCAAAAAGCTGTTAAAGCCTTTTTGAGTCTTTTTTTTTTTTGGTGAAACTTTAGTTCATCAATCATAGGAAACCCTCCTGTGCTCATATCATCGAGCATTTATTGTTTGTGTATGGATTTTGAATGTTAATGTACAACATTCAGTCTGTGTACTGAGCGACAGTGGAAGTGTGCTTTGGGGGAAGGGCGTATCTGTGGTGTGGGTAGATTAACTTGGAGAAAAAGACAGTGCTTTCTGTTTTGGTGATATTTTTCTTGTATAACTGTGTTAATGTACCCACAGTAATATTTTCAATATTTCTTGCTGATTGTTGTGGAGTAGCAGTGCATAATTTTATTTTGTTCAAAATAAGTGGTTATATTACTGAAGTTTTCAATTTGCTATGCATTACTTAGTGTGTGTGTGAGTATGTGTGTGACGCGTGTCATCAAATCAGACACCTTTTATTGCGCCACATAATAATTTCAACAATGTGAAGCTGCTATCATTGCTTATTGTTGAATAAAGTAAACTGGTTGCCTTTGGATTTAAATTATCAGTGCCATTGGTTAACCTTAATTTATAAAATGAAATATTTATCAGTGAATCACCCAATTTCTTTATTATTGTTTCTAGTGAAACACTACCCCAAAAGGTTATTTTATTTATTTATTTATTTAAGAGATTTACCAGGAAGGCATGCTGAGCGGAGTACCGCTCGATTCCAGATGCGCCCTGGGGGTAGGGAGTTTACAATGGTGCAGCAGTACAGAAGAAACAAAATATACATAATGTGTTTGTTACAGACTATGGGTGAGGCAGTCATAATACAAATAGAGTAGGTACATTTTCATTAGCATTTTAATAACATTAGGTGCAGACCGAGAACGGAAACCAGACTGGTGCTAGCAGCTGATTGGTAGGAGTTGAGATGGGGTTCAACGGGGGGGGGGACAGGAGCAGTTGGTAGAGAAGTGCGTTTTAAGAAGGGCATTCCATTGAGGAGTACTTGTGGTGTGTCTGATATCAGCTGTCAGGGAGTTCCATAATTTGGGCAACCTGAAGCTGAAAGCAGCCTGGCCAGATCAGGTGGAACTGTGTGGAATGTGCAGGAGCCTAGCGTCTATGTTTCTGAGAGCATAGGCAGGTGGGGAGAGGGCGGTTAGGGAGGATGACAGGTAGGAAGGGAGCATCTGCGACCAGAATTTGGCAGAAGTTCTAGCACAGTGAAGCAATCGTTGGTTATGTAGTGAGGGGTGGTCCAGGGACTGGTAGAGGTCACAGTGATGGGTATTGGGAGGACGGTCCAAAGAGAACCGGCAGAAGGAGTTGTAAAGGGGATCAAGCCTAGCTAAGGAAGTTTGGAGGGGCCGGCACAGTAGATAACATCGCCGTAATCCATAATCGGGAGGATCATTTTTTGGACTATTGCTAGTCTGGTTTGTAGAGGAATGCAATTCTTGTTCCAGTAGAGGGCTCCCAGCATGGGTTGCAATTTTTTTTGTAGAGCGTCTATATGCCCTGAGAAGTCAAGGTACTGATCTAGCCAGACGCTGAGATAACAATATGAAGTGCAGGCCTTAAGTGGAGATCTGTCCAAAGTGTAGAATGTGGGTGGTGCAGTAAGCCGGGTTAGTTTGGCCCGAGAGCCAAAGGTGAGGGAGACTGTTTTTTTTGAGTTTAAGAATAGTTGGTTTGCGAGGAACCAACGTTGGATGGAGTCGAAGTCCTTCTGTAGACAGGATGAACCTTTTATTGTGCCACATAATAATTTATTAACTAGATCAGTCCATCTAAATAAAATAACTGTAGGAAAATTTCAAAATAAATATGGGGACAGGCCCTTGTTATATCAAGCTGCTGGTTTTTGGAATCATCTCCCTGTAGATGTAAGAGAAATTACAAGTTATTCTTCATTTATTCAAACCATAAAGGAGTTATATATTTATATTTGTGAGTGTTGAATATTTTCAGTTGTGTTTTGGAAATTGTTAAGATTTCCTTTTAGAATAATTTATATGGATATATTCTAGTTATACTATGTTGTTTGTATTCATTTGTGTTTTAAATGTGGAACTTTATTGTATGTATTTAGATAGGAAATTACACAGGTCTGTCTTGTAAACTGGATTATGTCCAAATGACATGTATTACCTGTATAAAAATAAATTTTTACCTACCTACCTACCTACCTGCTATCTGCAGCTGTGTGATTTTTGTACTTCTTTGTGGTATCTTTACTGGTACTAGTACTAGTGACTGTTACTGCAGCAGTACAGTACACTCCCCGGTGGCTGCCCCAACTGGCAAAAGTATTCTTTTTCAGATTTGAATTTCTGATGGTGAGCACTGGTTAGGTGTTGTGCCTTTGTGTCTGCATCTCTTCATTGCACAGCGCAATCTTAATCTGTCTGTGCATTTGCATCTCATTCACGTTACTAATTACAACATTAATTTTTTTTCTAGTTACTTGGATGTATTGTAAAAGCCTGTTTTGTAGTATCTCTCCAGGCTTCACCACCCCACCATTGTACTCATTGATATGTGTTTTTAAGTCTGGGAGTTTTAAGCTACAGCTCATCGGGGCCCAGGAAAGTACAGACGTAGGCATTCATGTTTCTTCATCATCACGGTCACAAATGCAGTCACAAATCACGATTCACGATAATTCACCCCGCAGGCTGTCACAAAGGGACGGAGTGCCACACTGGGTAAAGAGGCAGGTGGGCTGCCACCACCTCCTAGCCCCACACCACAGGCTGTACCACCACTGTGGCATCCCCACCATCCCAACCAGGCCTTACACCACAGGACCAGGCCCCAACCCACCCCAGTGCCATGGAGCACAAGGCAGGATGCCCTCCAATCCTCCAACAGGCCACAGCTCCCACCAAGCGGACCCAGTCACCACGGCCACAGAGCCCTACACCACCCTTCCAGTTCCTGAGTAGAACACTGTCGCTGAGTCACCAAGGCCCAAAATCCCAGGCCAGTGTCGGAGCCCTGGCCTACTGTTCCCATGACTCTCTCCCGCCAGCTTCTGCTATGTGCCAAAATCCAGCAAATAAATACCCTGGGGGGGGCCGGACTGACTCCACTTGTCCAGCAGGTGGTCTGCTCCCTGGGCCAAAAACAGAAGAAGAGGGAGGAGAGGGTCACATTAGTAAGCACTCCCTGAAAGGGGGATTTACATAGGATGGCTGGTACAAGGCTGATTTACACTACAGGAGCTTTTAACTCTTTGAATATTTGGCCCTAAGTCTCTCAGTTGTCTCTGTTGAAAGGATACTTATACTGAGGCCATTTTTTCATTTTTAATTTAATTGACCATTTTAAAACAGACACAGCTAGTTATTAGGTCACCCAACAAAGTGGTTTAAAAATCAACAGAGGCAAAGTAATCACCAGTCACATCTTGTTTAACACAGCTATTTACATTTTTCATTTGTAACTTTAATATTTAATAAAACTGGAGGGAACTGTCTCTAGTCATTTCTCTCACTCACGCAGATAAAATGGACACTCGCTTTGGATTAGGAGAAGGGGCAGGCCTTGATGGGCTGACAAATCCAGCTGAATCCCAAATGCATACTATTTTTCTATTAAGATATCACACATTTGGCCCAGTGGTGCTGAGGGTTGAGGAGCTGGATGCCACACCTTGCGTCACACCAGCGACCCAGGTTCGGAAGCGAGCCTGGGTAGCCAGGGGTTGGCAGGGGAGGGAAGAGATTGAGCATCCGGAGGACTGCTCTGTCTTCTCGGAGTGGGTTTGGGGATGAACCCGCTCACTGAGTGACCTCTGGCAGTGGCTGGGGGCCACCATATGTGGGGGGTACATTGCCTGGGGGCAGAGTCACGGCGCTGCGTCGCCCTGCTGGCCAGGCTCCATCGGGGGAAAAACATAGAAGAAAAAAATGGGGGTACGAGGGATGCTGCCCACATCCTAACAGCCAGCTCCATGATCAGAGAGCTCCATGCCACACCACCCAAGGTAGGACCTCTCTAACTTCAGACAGGCCATCACGGGAGGACGGGCCCACCCTGGGGGGTGATCCGGGGGCTAGGTCTGCCTGGGTGGTGGGTAGTTCCTCCGGTCGAGTGGGGGTTCAGGCAAGGGAGTAGAGGTGGCAGTTGGGGGTACACCTTGGAAGGATGCCTGGAGTGTGTGGCAGAAAAAAGCTGAAAAAAAAAAAGATATCACAAATTTAAATGACTGTCCATTTTATCTGACTTGGCTCTTTTCCTCTTTTAGCTATCACATCTCTAAGTGGCTGACTCTTTTTCTAAATTGTATCCTTTTGGACATTGTAAATGTGTTTTTTTTATCAGATATCACGTCTTTTGTTGGTTTTAAAAAGGTTGAGACAGTTTAATTGGAAAAATCGATGAATACTACACAGTTAAAGAAACATATTTCATAGTAAAATGTAATTATATCAACAAAGGTAGAGTAAGAGGCACAAATCTCCAGCAATTATTGGCAGAGAGTTGTCTCTGAGGCAACACTTTTCTGTTGCACTTATATGTAAGCAATAAGACATGAGGGAGTGTGCATTTGACATTTCTAATGCACGGCCAGGGGCATAGTGAGGCATGAGGCCACAGGCCGAGTGCCTTCGTGCCCTGGCCGTGCATCAGAAATATCTAATAACACCCCAGAGTGTCTTATTACACTTATAAAATGGGACTCTGTATTTTAAATGCACATAAACATTAAAACTGAGTGGCTTAAATACCAAAAAAATAAGCTCTTTGATGTATTTTGACCTAAAATAATTCCTCTGCCTGCATGACCATAATGCAGTTCTTTTTCTGACTTCAGGACGTTTGTCCTGCTGGGGCCTCCGTGGCTATAGGTTTTTTTTTTTTTATGTGTAAGCCACCCTTGCAGGAGAGGCTTATGCTCCCATTTAGGAACCACTTTCCCCACTACCCCCCCCCCCGAGCTAGGGAATTTATTAGTGCTCTGAGGGTCAATACCTGCTGGACACCTCAAGGTAGCAGCAGATGGCAGGTCAGGGAAGGGATATAAAAGTGGAGACAGGATGTTTTGGGGCCTTTTCCAGCCCAAGCGTTAGGCCTGGGGCTGGGGGGGTGGCTGGAGGATCAGAGTGGGCAGTCAAGATGGGAGCTCGGCAGTCCAGGTGGGCCTGTGGGGGGGCAACCCCCTCAAAAGTGGCAGTTAGGGATGGCCTCTGCAGTGATGTGGCATCGAGGATCTGGGAAGGAAGCTCTGTGGGGAGGATGGTCAGCCAGGTGCCTGTGTCGTCGGGATAAGGGAGGTACAGGTGACAGTAGTTAGGTACAGGTGGCAGTAGTTAGGCCATGATAGGCAGGAGATACTGTAAAGTAGTTTGCTCAGCCTGCCAGGGTTGTGGAGACAGTGGCAGGGTCCCCACAGGGGGGAGGCCGGTGGCAGTGGCTCTTCCCTGGTCCCGGTGTGGCAGGGTGGCCTGAGTGCAGAGGGAGCCAGTGGGCCCTTCACCAAATTAGGGGACCTGCTTGGAGGGGCAGGTCCTGGAGCACCGTCATTAAAGGGCCAAGTGGGTCATAGGTCTTAGGACAGGTTTTGGAGGGTGGCCTCTGGCTGAAGCTTACTGCAAGCCCAGGATGTGTGACAGGGATGTGGGCCTGGGGCTGGATTCTCCCAAAGGGTTAGCCATGAGCAGAAAAGAGGATTTGGGGCACTTTCTGCAGAGGTGGACTGCTCGGAGGGGCCTGGGTGGTGACAGGGCCCAGGAGATCTCCTGTGGCAGGGCAGTCCATTTACAGGGTGGCTCAGGTTCTGGAGCAGGGCTGGGTTTTGAGGGCCACTGCACCAGTAGAAAGCAGTGCAAAAGGAAGGGCTGAGCTGTAAGTGAGGGAATGGGTGCTGTTGAGGTTGGGAGTACTAGAAGGTTTGGGTTCCCTGTAAAGCAAGAAAGAGGGGTTACAGGACATAGGTCGAAGGAAAAAATCCTGGTATCCCTTGAGATTTTATTATTTTTTTATTTAGTTTTTTTGACCAGGTAAGTGCACTAGACAAATTCTGCCTATTTTCAGGCACGACCCGGAGAAGGTGGATACAGATGAATGCCAACTGACCTTGAACCAGATTCGGCTGTTGGTGGTATTTTTAGTGAATGAGGGAAATTTGGCCAGGACACCAGGGAAATTCCCCTACTCTTTTCGATAAGTGCCATGGGATCTTTAACATCCACCTGAACTACCACCAGTCCAGGCAGATGGGACCTTGGTTTAACGTCTCATCCAAAAGATGGCACCTCAGAAGTGTAGCTCCCCTCTCATGCTACACTACAGTGTCAATACTGGGATATTAACCCAAGTGCCAGATGTGGGAACTGAACCTACAGCCCTTTGATCTCCCGGCCTCAAAGGCGAGTGTGCTACCTACTGAGCCACTGACACTGACTTGGGCCAAGGTCCAGGGGCCAGGTGGGGGCAGCAGCACGCTTTTCCGCACCAGAGATAGGGCAGCGACCAGTGCCAGTCCAGACTGAAAATGTGTAACCCAGAATAGAGAAAACAAAAAGATTGGGCTTACCAGCATCAGTGAGCCAGGAGCTTGTGAGTTTTCTAAGTAAGGAGGTTCCTTAGGTAAAGCATCCAAGAGGTTAGAGTGAAGAAGCCCTGCTTGTTCTGCCTGTAAACCATTCTTGCTACTCAGGATGTCCAGCCTGAGTATTTTGTAAAAAAGTTCATATAGCCACATGGAGCTGCTTTATTTATTCAGTGAAGGATGTGACCCTTGCATTCCTGGAATCCTTTGGAATGCAGGAGCTAAATAAAGAGGCTAGTTCAGAAGAAATATGGCAATGATTTTTTCTTTATTTAAGTTTGGAAGGGGAATAAATGAAATGGAAAACATCCTCCCTTATGTCTAATTTATTTGATAAGTTGTAATTCCAGAAGGCATCCATCAGGCTGCATCGGAGACCAAGGGGCCTGAGGCTCAGAAGAGTCAGGAGGATGCAGTTCATAGGTCCTGCTCTGGTAGTCAGTGCTTGGGGATACAAACAGATCCAGAATTGGAGGAGAGATTGAGAGTGCACCTGGAATTGAAATTGACAAGAGGTAGGACAGATATTTTTTCCTGTCTTATTTGGGTGCACTGGCCCGGGTGTTGCACTTGACTTAGAGTCCTCCCTGATGCCCCCTGGAACAACTGTGATGAAGATTTATGCCCCTAGATGAGGGGGCTGGGGGCTTGTCCGGGATGTTCCCCATACCCTGAAACTCCGCTGGACCCTGAGCCTTAAAGTCTGATGTGTTGGCAGGCTTTCTGGCCTGTTTGGGCCCTGTGGCACAGGAAAGAAATTGTTGTGGGGTAGACCTGAATTTAAAGTAGGCCTCAGCCTGCCTAGTGTGGTATGTGTGCGCGATGCGGTGGTCGCGTGATCCTTAGGTGGATTCCAATTGGAGGATGGCTATAGAGAAGCTACAGCAGATGCCGAAGAAGCGCAATCTTGGGAGGAGAAATCGGAGGGTGGAAAGCCAAGAGGGAAACAGAGCAAGAACCAATGTAGAGCCGTGAGAGTGAGTTATTGCACACGCCCACCAGAATCAAATGGACAGTACTGTCAAGAAAGGAGAGAAAACCAAAGAAGTGAGTGAGTTCCATATTGTGGGTACTGAAGGCATTGAAAAAAGGATTCAAGCAGTCAGCCCCATGGATTTATTTATTTATTTCCATCTAGGATTCTAATACCTTTGAGCGCAAGGTGCTCTTTTACAAAGGTTCCACGTCAGTAGGTGAGGGTAACAAACAGCCAAAGGAATACTAAACAGAGGTAATCTAAAGTGACGAATGAACAGTTAAAATCCAGAAGAACTAACAGTGGTAGTCTAAATGACACAATAGCAACTCAAATCAAGGAAAACAATAGGTAAACACAGTAATTATACCAGCAATTAAAGAGATGTGAGGAAAAGAGCAGTTATGGAGGGGTAGGAGTAGCAGCCCTGGGCCTTGTCAAGCTAAGCAATAGGCAAAAAGGGGGGGTGGTGGAAAAGGTAGATAAATGGGGAGCTGAAATGGGGCACAGGAAAACATTGGGAAGGGATGGGGGTGAGGGTGGAGGCGGAGGAAGAGGAATCGGAGGAAGAGGAAGAGAGGTTGAGGCAGGAGAGAAAACAGAGAGGGGGAGGAAGGTGTGAGTCTAGGGGAGGCATTTGACAAAGGGTAAGATTTTGACAACGGAGGCAGTGACATATGCATGATAAGGGGAGTCACTGGAGGAAGCAGTCACAGGAACTGTTAGGTACCAGGTACTGTTTTAGCAGACACTTGAACTGGCCAAGTTTAGGTGAAGAAGATCCATCAAAATGCAAGAAAATGAACCAAAAGGGAGCTCTGTAGGAGAAGGATCACTGACCTTGGGTAGTCTGGCATATGGGGACATGGAGTAGTTGGTTGACAGATGAACGAGTGTGTTTGGAACTGCATGAAGGTGTCAGTAGTGCTGCAGACCCAGGAGGAAGTAGGTCAAGAAGCGCTTTTTTGGCAAGTAAGCAGGTTTGATATTTAATCCTACTACTAAGCTGTAGCCAGTCAGTCTGTGTGTAAAGTTCACAGGTACGCGTCAGGTGGTCAGAGCCAGTAAGAAACCTGCATGCCTTATTAAGTGCGACAGTTATCCTTCAAAGTGAGGGGGGGGCAGAGTCATAAATAACAAGGTCATAGTCTACAGTATGATAGAGAGAATGGAGCTATGGATAGTCAGTTTGAGGGCTTCAGGAGTTAGATTATGCTTATGTCAATAGAGGAGCCCGATTTTTATATTTATGGCCTTAGCTACATTCTCGATGTGCTGGGCAAAGGTGAGGTGGCTATCCAAGGTAACCCCAGATATTTTAGATGCTCCACCAGATCAAGTGGAACACCAAGTTGGTTTTTAATATTGAGAACATGTGCTTTAAACAAGGCCCCTAGAATTCTGCGGCTGCAGAATTTTGCACAGAACTTGCAACCCACCACAGAACTTCTCCAGTGCTGCAGAATTCACTGTTTTTGGTGATTCTTTATTAATATTTCCATTTATCCATAGAACCTGGTTCCCTTCCCCTCTTTTTATATCCAAAACCCCTCTATGCTCAGAATGTGATGTTATCAATGATATAACATCATACATTAGCTAATACACCTTTAAGGTGTAGAGATGCCATCTGAAAAGAATAACTGGTAAAATTAATTAACCTGTCACTTTTAAGAAAAATAAAGTAAGTATGCCCAGAAAAGTGGAATATAATAATGTGTAGACCTTTTGAAAAAATGGACCTGTTAAAGAAATAATTGCGCTGTACACATTTTTGCCTGGGTTATTGATTACATATTGTCATTGGTTGATAGAATAACCTAAAAGTTATGGAGAAATGTTGTGTGCAGGGCCAGCTGTTGGGCCAGAGCATAGCATGTTGTATTCCCATGCCGGCAACTCAGGTTCAGAGATGAGCTCTGGGAGCTGGCTGGGCAGCACATGGATTGGAGGAACACATTACTGCTCTGAGCCTGGGAAGGTATGGTGCAGTGTTCTGTCACATGCATGTCATGGCCTGATGGTGTTACGTAGTGTGTCAGGGGAAGAAGGCTGGCATGAAAAATGAGTTTTGCAATATCTCCTCTATTCTGCTTATTCTATTTCCAAAGGGACCTGTATGAATGAGGATACAATTTCATGGAAATTAAAAAAAAAATATATATATATATATATATATGCACACACATACAGTATCTCCTCTAATATATATATATATATATACACACACACACACACACACACACACACATATTTGTATGTTAGATTGCATATAAATAAATAAGTGATACACAGTGGGGACCTCGTGAGTGATGTAGACAGCATATATATATATATATATATATATATATATATATATATGTGATACACAGTTGGGACCTCATGTGTGGTATAGATAGCATGAGTATAGTAATACCTTATTTGTCACATAAGGTCCCCTCTGCTTATTTCATTTATGCAATAGACTAGGACCTCAAGGGATAGATATTTTTTCTGGCTTTTTTAGGCATAAAATTATTTCTATAACTCTGTTATTTTTTGAACTAGTGTTACTGTACTTTCCCCCATCCTGATTGCTATAACCATTGCCATGACGTGAAGTCAAGATGATAAGCTGACACTGTGATGTGGTAGTTTGTTAGTGCCACAGAACTTCCGCAGAAATTACAAACCACTGCCATAGAAGTTCTGCAGCAAATGGTAATCTTACTGCAGAACTTGGTCCCAATGTGCCACAGAAAAGTAGGGACCTTGGCTTTAAACTTACTGTGCAAGGTGCTGAACATCATAATCATCATTTTTTTGTAGTTTAATATCAGTTTCTGGTCACAAAACCATTTTTCAACCTCCTCAAAACCGAGCTGAAGGTGATATTCGAGAAGAGCGAGGTTAGGTTGTCTTGAGAATATGACAGCATCCTCAGCATACAAAATTAATCGTTGATGGCAACAGTGCAGCAGGTTATTTACAAAAATACTGAAGAGAAGAGGTCCAAGAATGGATCCTTGAGGCACGCCTGAGCGTACATTCTGACAGTTGGAGGTGACATTGGAGATTTTTACCAATTGGTAGTGATCCTCCAGATAGCTTTAAACCAGTGCATAGAGTCAATTGAGAGTTCTGTTGAGGTTAATTGTTTAAGCAGCAATGCCTGGTTCACCTTATCAAATGCCTTCGCTAAATCTATGAAGGCTTCACCAACAAGCCTCCCGTGGTCGAGCGATTGATGAATGAACCCAGTGAATTACAAGAGGCAGTTGTCGTGCTGTGCCCTTTCCTGAAGCCGTGCTGCTGCGGGCACTGGATGGAGTATTTTTCAAGGTGACCAATTAATTGGTCCCTAACTATATGCTCCAGGACTTTCAAGAGAGGGGGGAGGATTGAGATCAGTCTGTAATTGGTGTGTAGGGTATGGTCCCCAGATTTGTGTACAGGAGTTATCAGAACAGTTTTCCATCTAAGAGGGAATTGATATTGGCTTAGTGATAGGTTGGAAATCTTAGTGCTAGGAGCTAATACTTCATCAAGGGTAAGTACAATTAGCTTTAGGTCAAGAGAGTCGCTACTGTGTCTTGACTTACCCAGAACCTTGCATAGGTGCCTTTTAACCAAGGAAACTGATACTTTCTTAAAGTAGAAGGGCAGGTTAGAGTTGCAACTACCGGGAGGCACATGAAGTGAGTCTTCTTGCTGCATTGTGAATGTAGAAGAGTGTGATTCATCAAAGACATCCGGTGGAGGACACTACTCAGATCAGAAAAAGCATTGTTGAAGATATTTGCAATATTGAGAGGGTCCATAGTTGGTATTCCATCAATGTTGAGCATTGATGGTGCCACCTTTGGGACCTTACCTGTGACATCCTTAATGTTTGACCAAAAAGTTCTACTATTGCCCTAGGAATTGGCAAGCATTTCTCTAGGTAGTTGCTTTTCTTCTGCCGGATGATCTGAGTGCACAAATTCCTAGCAGCTTTGTAGGATTGGATATCAACAGGTTTCCCAGTGTTTTTTGCCAGGTGCCAGAGGTTGTCCCTTAGTTTCATCTTGGTTAATAGTTCAGATGTGATCCAGGAGTTAACCGTACCATGGACTTTCCTTACCCTCGATGGAGCGTGGATGTCACATGTGGCATTGAAGCAAGAGATGAAAAGCTCGAGCTCTGTGTTAACATCAGTAATGGAGTCAAGTTCAGACCAGTCAGTGTTGCTCAGGTGTAGTTTTAGAGGTTCAAGTTGCCCACGTTTGAGAACTCGACTGTAAACTGTTTGAGGAGGTGGTTTAGTGAATTTATTTGTCCAGAAGCAAGAGACCGGGGAGTGGTCACTTAGAGAATCAGGGTGTACAACAACATTCAAGATGTGATCAGAACAATTAGTGAGGATCCAGTCAAGAAGGGTGCAAGTCCCCGATCTATAGTTGCACCTAGTATGAGAGTTAACATG
This sequence comes from Neoceratodus forsteri, assembly GCA_016271365.2. Taxonomy (NCBI): domain Eukaryota; kingdom Metazoa; phylum Chordata; order Ceratodontiformes; family Ceratodontidae; genus Neoceratodus; species Neoceratodus forsteri. Next base: position 727,629,927 of record CM057449.1, on the reverse strand, counting down.
TTGTGATAGGTATAGAGTAGACAGAGTCTCTTTGGCTAAGCTGTTGGTGAGAGAAAGCCAGTTTAGACAAAATAACCCAGAAATAAGGTCTCAGAGGTGAGTGGGTTACTATGGATATACTCCAGGAGGCTGTGTAGGCCAGCTTCATGACTTTTTGGTGGCACGTATATTGAATACACTGTCAGCATTTTGTTATGGGACCCGAAAAGTATTTTAACAGCAAACGCCTGGGCTAGGCAATCGAGGTTTGGCACAGGAAGAGCATGCCCCAAGAGCATGTCCTTCAGGTAGATTATGCATCCACTGCCATGCTCAGATTGCCTGTCCAGCCTGAAGATGTTGTAGCCTGGCAGGGTTACAGCTGAGTCAGGAACTGACGGGGATAGTCAGGTCTCTACGACAGGCAGTACGTCAAGTTTATGCTGTGTTATCCAGGCCAGCAGGCTGTCCATTTTTAGGAGAAGGCTGCATATATTTACTGATGTCATAGAGATAGTCCCCTGCCTTCTCTGGGTGATGGTGTGTTCGTTTCTGGAGGGTCCAGGGTTAGGGTGGACATTGCCGGAAAGAATTAGTAGTAATAGGATGAATCAGAGTAGGTGTCTTTGCTTGAGTTTATTAAGCAGTTTTAAAGAGTACTTTTTTGCCCCTCTCACCCTTTTATCAATAATCAGGAGAGGGTATCCAGTTGGGGTAGCAGAGTTGGCATGGTTGGAGTGACCTGCAGTGCCAGCCCATTCAAATCATCACAGTGGAAGCCAGAGTGGCAACCATGTACCTTTTGTCATATGGAAGAAATTCCCAGAGATGAATCCACGGTCATAGTGTAGGTTCCGAACAATTTTACATTGCTGGGTATGTGGCAGGCGTGTGGTACAAATTAACCTGAGACTTAGAAGTACTGATAGGTGAAGAAGTTGCCAAGTTAATGAGCAGAGTGAGTGCATCATCATTAGAAATGTTATATGCAATTAGTTTGGAGAACATAAGGGGAACTGGATAGAAACAGACAGGGAAGTGGCCAAAACAAGATAATGAGGGAGCTGTGAGCAGAGTGCAGTTTGTGCAGCACTATGATTCAGTTTCAACAATTTACAGGGATTAATTCAAGAATTTAACACAATAGAAACAGCACTGTAACAATAACTGTAGTCACTGGGTCTGAAGGGAGGGGCTACTAGTGGAGTTTATTCTAATGGAGAGGTAAAGAAATCCTGGTATTGTGGATCTAGGTATGACACCTGTAAGTGCTTTGCTGTAGCTCTTAGGTGCTTCCCCTTTAAGAGGGAAAGTGAAGTGTAACCAAGTAGGAGGTGGGCGGGTCTCTCAGCTCTGATAGTGTATTTAATAAACAAAGGAGGTGCGGGGCAAAATCACTAAGAAACCAGTTCAGGTTAGGCAAATGCTGAAAACAGTGTAGTGAAGGATTGATCAGTTCAGCAACAAGTCAGGCTGTGTAGCCCTGAGGACTAAGCAGCTGACAATCTGCAGTCTTATGCCCTAGTCCAATGATTTCAGCACTGGTAGAAAGGTGCCTGCCTGGCGCCATGGCTTGGAGGGACAGGAAGCGCATGCTCAGGAACACGAGAACAGCTGCATGAGAGACTCAGCTGGACGTCATTGTCCACCTAGGGACGAATGACTTGGCTCAACATGAGATTAGAGCAGTGCAGGAGAAGTTTGTGGAGTTGGGGAGGGGCCTAAGACAAGTAGCACACACAGTATCCTTCTCAGAGGTGCTGCCTGTCTATGGCATGGGTGAGGCGAAGGTACTTTGCACCATGCGATTCAATGAATGGTTGAAAAAACAGTGTGGAGCACATGGGTTTGGCTTCACTGGGGACTAGGGTTCCACCTGGAGGGTTACCAACCTATACTGGCAGGATGGTCTGCATCTATCCAGGAAGAGAACAAGTCTTCTGGGCGATCGGTTTAAATGCTTCATTGGCAAGCTTTTAAACTAGTCAAGGGGGGAGGCACTGATAAGCAGCAGGGAACTCCCAGCCTCCCCCTACAAAACAGGGTATTAAATGAGGAAAAGACCAAGGTAGCAGGACAGGGGTAAACAGAGAAAGCAAAGTCAATGAGGACAGGGATGTTGCTTCAAGAGGTAAAGCCATCAAAAAATTGAGAGCAATGAGTACCAATGCCCATAGTCTGGGTAACAAGCTTCCTGAATTAGTGGCCTTGATGGAGGAGGAACATCTGGATATTGTGGCTGTCACAGAAACATGGGACACACAGAACCATGACTGGACATAAACATACCAGGATACACTATCTACAGGAGGGACAGGGAGGGTAAAAGAGGAGGAGTAGTAGCTCTCTACATAAGGGAAGAAATCAAAGCAACAGAACAAAAGGGTAAACAGGGAGGAGAGGAAGCACTGTGGGTCAATTTGGAGACAGGCAATGGCACCACAATCCGCACAGGGGTTGTATACAGACCCCCATCTCAAGGGGAAGAAATGGACAAGGAAATGATAGAAAATATCCTTAGAATGGCAGAAAAAGATATTGCTGATGGGGGATCTGAATATGCCAGATGTTAAATGGAGTGCAGTTGCAGCAGCCACTTCTAAGAGCGGGGTTATTCTAGATGCCCTACAGGGGGCTTGCCTTAGACAACTAGTATTGGAACCCACTCGAGAGGGAGCAATCTTAGACCTTGTACTCTCAAATGGAGATGGAAAGAGGAACACAGACGTAGAAGTGGGTAGCCATCTGGGAACTAGCGACTATCGAACAGTATGGTTCACGATAAACACAGCAGTAGAGTCAAGCCATACAAAGGCAAAGGTACTGGACTTTAGGAGGGCTGACTTTGCCAAAATGGGTGAGTGCCTAAGGAATGCAGTAGCAAATGGGCAGGAAGGAGGGGTGGAAGAACAATGGGGAATAATCAAAACTGCCATCACAGAAACAACAAGCCTTTGTGTGAAGCAAATGAACAAAACAAAATGATGTAAGAAACCACTATGGTTCTCAAAGGAGGTGGCAGGGAAGGTTCAAGAGAAAAAGAAAGCATTCAGGGAGTACAAGGAATCACAGAAGGAGCAGAACAGAGAATTGTATCAGTTAAAGCAAAAGGAAGCTGGGAAGGCAGTCAGAACAGCAAAGACCCAAACTGAGGAAAAGATTGCCAACTCAGTTAAGAATGGGGATACAACTTTTTAATGGTACATCAGGGAGCGAAGGAAGACCAAGGGAAGGATAGTGAGGCTTAATAAAGGGGAAGGAAGGTGGGCAGAGGGTGACTGTGAAAAGGCAGAGATACTAAACAAATATTTTTGCTCAGTATTCTCAAATGAATAGGGGGAGGTACCGAAACCAAACAGTAGAAACACTCTGGATACAGGAGTTGATACCAGCCCATTCACAGAAGAAAGGGTTCTGAAAGAACTCTTAAAACTGAAGGTGGACAAAGCAATGGGGCCTGATGGGATTCATCCCGGAATTCTAAAAGAACTAAGGGTAGAACTAGTGACACCACTGACTACCCTGTTTAACAAATCATGGGAGGATGGGGAGGTACCCGAGGACTGGAGGAGGGCAGATGTTATTTCACTTCACAAAAGTGGGAGCAGGGCAGAAGCAGGAAACTACAGACCTGTTAGTTTAACCTCAGTGATAGGGAAAATGATGGAATCACTTTTGAAAGAAAGAATTGTTGAATACCTAGAGGCCAGAGGGGTACAGGACCCAAGGCAGCAAGGATTCACAGCATGAAGGTCATGTCAGATGAATCTAATAGATTTCTTTGACTGGGTGACTAAAGTAGTAAATCAGGGAGTGGCTGTGGACATGGCCTACCTAGACTTTAGCAAGGCATTTGACACAGTCCCATACAAAAAAATTTATATACAAGTTAGCCAGCCTGGGAGTGGGTCCCAAGATGCTAGCCTGGGTAAAGAATTGGCTGGAGAATAGGACACTGAGGATAATAGTAAACAGAGTCCACTCTGAAGAAAGGGGGGTTACTAGTGGGGTACCGCAGGGTTCAGTACTAGGACCGGTCCTCTTCAGTGTCTTTCTAAGCGACATTGCAGAGGGACTGGAAGGAAAAGTATGTCTCTTTGCAGAACACATAAAGATCTGCAACAGAGTTGATACACAAGGTGGGGTGGAAAAGATGAGAAGGGACTTGGCAAGGTTGGAGGAATTGTCAAAAGTATGGCAGCTTAGATTCAGTGCTAAGAAGTGCAAGGTAATGCACCTGGGAAACAAAAGCCCAGGGAAGAGTACACAATGGGGGGTGAGATACAGACAACAACAAAAATGGAAAGGGACCCGGGGGTAGTCATATCAGATGACCTAAAGGTGGGCAAGCAATGTGAGAGGGCAGTAAGGAGGGCTGGGGGGATACTTGGTTGCATAGGGAGAGGCATCACCAGTAGAAAACAGGAAGTTGTTATCCCTCTGTACAGACAGTTGGTGAGACCCCATCTGGAGTACTGCATGCAGTTATGGAGACCCAGTCTCCGAAAAGACATAAACAGGATGGAGGCAGTCCAGAGGAGGGCAACTAAAATGGTGCAGGGTCTGCACCAGAAGACATATGAAGAGAGACTTAAGGAGCTTAATATGTATAGCCTCGAGGAAAGGAGGGAGAGGGGGGACATGATAGAAACTTTCAAGTATCTCAAGGGAATCAACAAAGTCCAAGTGGGTAGCATCTTTCAGGAAAAGAGGTGTGCAAGAACAAGGGGGCACAATTTGAAGATAGAGGTTGGGCGGCTCAGAGGAAATGTGAGGAAGTATTTTTTCACAGTGAGGGTTGTGGATGCATGGAACGGCCTTCAGGAGGAGGTTGTGGAGTCAAAAACAGTGGTGGAATTAAGAATGCATGGGACAGTCATAAGGCATTTCTAGGGGGTGGGGTTAGAAAGAAGTAGGCTGTTGGTTAACTAGGCTCTGCAGCTTATCCATTAGGTAGGGAAATGGGCAGACTGGGTGGGCCAAGCGGTCCTTATCTGCCATCAAATTCTATGTTTCTATGTTTCTATGTTGCAGCGTTGGGCAGGAAACCAATGTCAGCGCTCCCAGGGCCATCTGGAACTATTCAGGTCCCACAGCGATGGGTGCCAGGTATTCAATTAGAAAAGGGCGGAAAACTCCTAAATCCCCTTTCCCTTGTCCTGGGTCAGGGACCAGCCATTACTATGTGAGCCAAGGAGGAGAGTGGGCAGCAGGTGCCTTCTTACCCTGTTCTGGGTGGGCGGGTTGCTTGTGGAGGGGACCGCATCCGTGGTACTAGCCTGGTGGGTGGATTGGTGGTGGATAGTGTCTGGCAGAGAGGAGACTGGAGCAGAAGCAACCCCCCAGGAGGAACCACTGGCCACAGTTCCTGCCTCACTGCTCTCCTGGCTTTGGAAAGCTAGGGGAAAAGGACAAGCAAATGATTGATGTGTGAGGTGTGGGTATAAGGGGGAAGGTGTTGCCAAAATGCCTGTGTGCAAACATTGTGCAGGTTTTCCACCAGTTTCAAATTTGGGGTTTCCTCCCAGTTTCATTGTGAGTTCCTATGTACTGTGGTCACCGGCTATTGGGGATTCAGGAGCCTTTTATAGACTCTCCCTTGGGGAAAGTACTCATGCCCATGTGGATGAGACCAGGAGTGTTTCCCCAGATGTCATTGTGGAGGCTGTAGAATAGGAAGGTGCAGGGGAAAAACAAGGAAAGGAGGTGACAGGGAGCACAGCCATTTACTCCGCTCCCCACCGCTGGCTACTGGCTATCCCGGTGGTAGAGGGAGGGGCAGGGGTCTCAGACAACCAGTGGGAGATTCCCCAGGGCCCACGGGGGTCCCTACCTCAACCCCTGTCCAGTGGTAGCCCACAGGCCCTGTCGTCCAAGTCAGAGCCTACCTTGGGAGCCAGGTTTAAAATAAAGCCCAGTGGGTTTGGCTCCGAGTCTACCTCTGCACCAGCAGTAGCCAGGGAATGTGGTGGTGATCAAAGGGAGTTGGAGGAGTTGAATGAGGAAAAGTTCATTGGTAGCACATTCCAGTTCCAGGACTACCAAGTGAGTAGGGCAGTCCCCATGCCTTACCACCAACCCTGTGATCACCTTGGCAGACTGCACCCCACAGCTCCCAGTCCGGACAAAGACCCTCCAGTCCCAGATGGACAGGTTAAATCCTAGTGATCAGTTGAATATAAAGTATTGAAGAGGGATATGGTTATCAGTTGGGCAAGCCAGGAGGACCAGTGTCAATAGACCTGCCATAATGAAGCCAGGCAGAGAGGTGGATCCATAGGAGGCTGCATGTGGAGTATCCCCATATGTACGATACTTACGTGCCTGAGAGGATATGGGACATTATTGAGGAGATGAGGGAGGAGTGGATCTTCAAGGAACAAATGGCACTCTTGAAGACTCGCCCTGAAGGAGGTGGTGATCCATCTCAGCAGTTAATACAGCAGGCGCAGTTGATGTCTCACACAGGGACTTGGTCTAGCCTGACTCTGTTCAAACATTTCACCTTGGTCCAGGACTTAGCTGGGACAAGGACCAAGTATTACATTTTGGAACGGGACTCTCTTGGACATATGACCACCAAGTCAGACCTGGAGTATTATTTCTCTCCAGGATGGGGGCCTGAAAATTAGGCCTCCTGGATTTCAGACTTATGAACTGCGCCAGGACAATTGCTCTACAGAGCAGGACATGGTGACTGAATACTGTTCTTATTTCTAAAGGGAAAAAAAAAATAGGGGGGGATTTAAAATTATGATACTATCACGAGGAAAATTTTATTACTCATGAAAAATGTTGGTGTGAAAGTTGGAGTGAGTGAGTGAGTGACTGAGTTGGGAACTGTACACAGAGTAACATATTTTTAATTGGTGGGACATATATTGGGGTGTAGCTATAGCTTTAAAAACTACCTCATTGCTGTTTGAATATTAAATGGTAAAGTCAAGTCATTATGGGCACAATGATTATGGTTATCTGTTCTGATAAAGAAATGAAGGTTTTTTCTAACAGTTTTAAGATTATCTCCTGGCACAGGTAGGTTTTAGTTATTACGGTGTGCTTGGGATAGAGAGGCAGGTCGGGTGGTGCCTGTGGCCAGGTATGGTGTGTTTTCTTCCAGAAGGCTGGGGAGTGTGCATACCCAGTTTGCTGGGAGGAGATCATCACTGGACCCTTGCCATCATTCCCAGGAGGGAATGAATCTCTGGGTGGGGGAAGAGTGTAAGCTCCCCTTGCAAGAGAGGCTTATGTTCCCATTTAAGAATCCCTTTCCCCCTCCTGTCCCCCCCATGAGTTACGAAATTTATTAGTGCTCTGGGGGTCAATACATGCTGGACGCCTCAAGGTGGCAGCAGATGGCAGGTTAGAGAAGGTATATAAGGGTGGAGACAGGACGTTTTGGGACTTTTTCCAGACCAGGCATTAGGCCCGGGGCTGGAGGGGGGGCAGCTGGAGGAGCAGAGTAGGCAGTCAAGATGGGAGCTCGGCGGTCCAGGTGAGCCTGTGGGGGCCAACCCACCCAAAATAGCAGTTAGGAACGGCCTCTGCAGCGACGTGGCATTGAGGAGCTGGGAAGGAAGCTCTGTGGGGAGGATGGTCAGCCAGGTACCTGCTTCTTCAGGGTAAGGGAGGTGCAGGTGGCAGTAGTTAGGTCAGGATAGGCAGGAGCCCTTCGAGATCCCATAAAGTAGTTTTCTCAGGCTGCCAGGGCTGTGGGAACAGTGGCAGGGTCCCTACGGGGGGAGGCTGGTGACAGTGGCTGTTCCTTGTACCCGGTGTGGCAGAGTGGCCTGAGTGCAGAGGGAGCCAGGGGACCCTTCATCCAATTTAGGGGATCTGCTTGGAGTGGCAGGTCCTGGGGTGCTGGCATTAAAGGGCTGGGTGGGTCGCAGGTCTTAGGACAGGCCTTGAAAGGTGACCTCTGGCTGGAACTTACCACAAGCCCAGGATGTGTGACAGGGATGTGGGCCTGGATCCTCCTGAAGGGTCAGCCGGGAGTGAAAAAGAGGATTTAGGGTGCTATCTGCAGAGGTGGGCTGCTCAGAGGGGCCTGGGTAGTGGCAGGGCCCAAGAGCTCTCCCATGGCAGGGCAGTCCATTTACAGGGTGGCACAGGTTCTGGAGCAGGGCTTGGTTTTGAGATCCACTGCACCAGTGGAGAGCAGTGCAAAAGGAAAGGCTAAGCTGTAAGTGAGGGAATGGGTGCCGTTGAGGTTGGGAGCACCAGCAGGTTTAGGTTCCCTGTAAAGCGAGAAAGAGGGGGTTACAGGACATGGGTCAAAGGAAAAAATCCTGGTATCCCTTGAGATTTGGGCCAAGGTCCAGGGGCCAAGTGGGGGAAGCAGCACGCTTTCCCGCACCAGAGATAGGGCAGCAACCAGTGCCAGTTCAGACAGAGAGTGTGTAACCCATAATAGAGAAAACAAAAAGATTGGGCTTACCTGCACCAGTGAGCCAGGAGACTGTGGATTTTCTAAGTAGGGTGGTTCCTTGGGTAAAGCATCCAAGAGGTTAGAGTGAAGAAGCCCTGCTTGTTCTGCCTGTAAACCATTTTTGCTACTCAGGATGTCTAGCCTGAGTATTTCATAAAAAAATGTTCAGACAGCCCCATGGAGCTGCTTTATTTATTCGATGAAGGATGTGACCCTTGCATTCCTGGAATCATTTGGATTGCAGGAGCTAAATAAAGAGGCTAGTTCGGAAGAAATGTGGCAATGATTCTTTCTTTAAGTTTGAAAGGGGAATACATGAAATGGAAAACCCCCTTCCTTGTGTCTAATTTATTTCATAAATTGTAATTCCAGAAGGCATCCATCAGGCTGCATCGGAGATCAAGGGGCTCTGGGGCTCAGAAGAGTCAGGAGGTTGCAGTTCGGAGATCCTGGTCTGGTGGTCGGTGCTGGGGGGTACAAACAGATCCAGAGTTGGAAGTGAGATTGAGAGTGCACCTGGAACTGAGGTCGATGAGAGGTAGGGCAGATATTTTTTCCCGTCTTATTTGGGTGCTCTGGCTTGGGTGTTGCACTTGATGTTGTCCTCCCTAATGCCCTCTGGAGATGAAGATTTATGCCCCTAAGCGAAGGGGCCGGGGGGGTACATTTGTATAATGGTTGCTACGGTCTCACACACACACACGCACACACACACACACACACATGTAACCCCCATGCAAATGGGGGTTCCCAAAAGACTTCCAGGAGCTTGCTTGAATGCTCCAAGCCTGAATGGTGTTCAGCGTTTAAGCCATTTATCTGTGAGTGTTTTTAGAGCCTCTGGTACTGTCTCCTTAAGAGCTGTCTGCTTCCAGACATAATTAGTTTGTATGGGGGGACTGTGTGTTTCTCTGCTTGAGTACCACTCGAGCTGCTGCCAATTCACTCCATTTTTGCAGTCACTAGGAGTGCAAAGGGAACCTATCTGAAAGATGTAACTGTTTGCCAGAAATCATTTAGAGTAATAATGAAAATACAGTTTGTCTAACCTGTTTTCTTTGCAGTCAGAACTGTGTTTGCCTAGTTCCCCATTCTAGTTTTGAACTGCTGAACTGGACCAATCAGTGTGGGTTAAGGTAGCTCTAAAATGGTGCCTTGGACGAATCAGAACTTGGACTCGTAATCTGAGCCAGTCACATGAGGATTGTATGGGCAGTGACTCTGGGAGATGTAGTTTGGACTTCGGCGCCTTTTTGGACCAACAGGGGCAGTCTATTGTGAGTGACAGCCAATCCAGCCAAGAACTGGAAGGAACTCAAAGGACGTGCCCGGTTTTGTCTGCTGGAGTTTCAGTTGAGCTCTGGCAGTGAAGAGAGAAGGAGCCCTGTGCTTTTTCAGTGTGCAGTTTTAGTCGGGAAACGTGTGTAAGGCCCCGAGTTCCGGTCTGCAGCTTGTGTAACTGTTTGTTAGGACTGAATCCATCCTGTGAAGAGAATCAAAGGATATCTGAAGAGTAGAAACCAGGCTCACCCTGTAGAAGACTGGAGAAATTGCTGAATTGTGCTCGGTCTGTCAGGAACTGAATCTGCTGTGTGTTCTCCCGGGTATTGTGCAGTAATTGCGATCGGGATAGAGAAGCAGCCTGCCTGGTATAGTACTTTCTTTTTACCATATAAATGTGTGAGGAGGCTTGTGTAGCTCAAGTGAATCCTGCTGCCATTAAAGGACTTCTGCCTGTTACTGTTTACCATATAAATGTGTGAGGAGGCTTGTGTAGCTCAAGTGAATCCTGCTGCCATTAAAGGACTTTTGCCTATTGCAGTTTGTCATATAAATGTGTGAGGAGTCTCGTGGAGCTCAAGAGTAGCCATGCTGACGTTGAAGGACCCTATCTTGTTTGGAGGTCGTGAGTACTAATTCAGGGTCGCTCCCTGTTGAATTGCCACATTGAATCCAAATGGAATTACTGTACTGCTGACTGTTTAAATAATTTTCTTTTCTCTGTGTGAAAGGGCCCCTACCAGCTGCCACGGTTTGGACTAGCCACTAGGGCTTGGGTACCCAGGGACAGTAACTGGTAGGGATAGGCCTGCACAGAGCCATAGGTAGATGAGTAAAGTGATAAGCTAATTAACCTGATTTCCCTGTCCTTGTTATATCCCCCTAAATAAATCAGAGCTGCTTGTTTCAGCAAAGTTATACTGCCTGAGGTATTTGTCTATGTTAAAGTATTGTACTGTGATTGTTGCACTGTATCTTCTTATTTTACAGGGGTCCCAGTGCCTGAACCAGTCCTGGGGTAAGTGTATACTGTGAAGGTAATTCTGATATACTGTGGGCTACTAGTGGGAAGAAAGGGGTTGCAGTGTCCCAGAGGGCTGTGACCAAGTTAGTTTAACTATTGCAAACCCTGACCTCTGGGTGGAGGCACCCGCCATCGGATCCAGGCCCCTCAACCTGTTAGTGGCAAATCAGGCAGGGTAGTAGCCCTGGGATAGCGCCATCTAGGGGTTACCTCTTGAGGCTCACCGCTGGGATTGTGTGTCCTCTAGTGGCCATATTTACAAACCACTGTTGAAAAAAATAAATGGGTACCCCAACAGAGTGGCTGTGCACCGGCTGGTGGAGTGGTGTACTGGGGAGAGATGACCCCAAAATGCTATGCTTATCCTGGACATCCCCTGGGTATCAATCGGACACTGTACAGGAGTACTTTCCAAGGTGGAAGGTTTACAAAACCCTGTGGTGGTGGGTCGGCATGCTAATCTGCTCACCCACACTTTTCTGGCCCTAGTAGAGTTTAAGGATCCCATAGATAGCTCCAAAGTGCCACAGACCATTACCCCAGAGGGAGCCCTCACTGCTTGGAGAGTGATAACTAAGGACAGTAAAGACCCGGGGGGGAATGATCCCCCACCACTATCTGAAACTTTTGAGGAGAAATTTGCTAAATGGTTGCTGGGGGAAAGGAAAACTGTGGAGGACTTGAAGAAACTATTCTTGCCACCTGGGGTGTTCCTCCCCAACACCCTCTCCCACCCAGTACCCGTAATGGTGGCTGAACCAATGCAGACCCTATTTCTGCACCTGCCATTAGTCACGACTCTTACCGAGGTTGAGGATCTTCTCTGGCACCTCCCACCCCCAAGGGAGGATGACTGGGAGACCTGGATGAGACTATGTTACCCCCAAGTACTAGAATGGCATATGCTCGGAAGCCAGCGAAGAGGGTTAGTGAGAGCCTCCGAGGTCCTGCCCTGGCTACCATCCGTGCTAAACGGGCCAGTAACCCTGAAGCGACTGCACAGGCCTATCTTGAGGCCTTGGAGAATGTATATGGGAGCCCAGATTCTGATGAGGACCTATGGTGGAGAGTAAGAAATGCACAACAGTACCAAGGGGAGTTGTTGTCTGTGTATGTATCTCGGCTGGAAAAATTGTTGCAAGAATGCCTCAGAAAGGGTAGTTTGCCAGTGATTGAACTGGACCGAACCAGGCTGGACAGGATCCTTAAGTCTGCCCCCTTCTCAGAACTGCTTTTGCTTCAGTTACGCCTGGCAAATCGACTGGAATCCCCACCCTCCTATGATGAGTTAATGAGAGAAATTCGAGGAGTTGAGAAAAGGTGACCTCGGGAGGGACCTGCACTAATAGCTGCGGCTACGACCCGAGTGACTGAGGGTGACCCATCAAGTGAAGTTCAGGGGCAGAGGTTGGCAGTCAATGCGTGTTCTGACAAGGAAAAAGATATGCCACAATGGGGCGAACTGTTGAGAGAGATCCGGGAATCCAAAAACAGTCCCTTTATGAAGGCCACGCCTGCAAGTACGGGCCCTGACCTATATCCGACTGCATCTGCTATGCGGGTGGGGGTACCCACCCATGTATCTCCTGCTGATAACGGCTCCAAACTCGATTCCTTGACCATGGAAGTGGAGAAACTGACGAGATGTCTCCAAATGCTTATCACGCCACAGACAGAGATGGCACCAAGGTTTCCAGTTAGTAATACCCCGCCTTGGCTCCCAGTGTGGCGCCTCGGCCAGCTCAAACTCAGAATGTATGTTTTGCTATAATTGTGGGAAGGATGGGCACATGAAAGGAATGCTGGTCCCCAAAAGACACTGACAAAAGTTGCATATAGGCTACAAGGAGAGCTTCGGAGAACAAATCAGTGGTTAAGAGGTGCGAAATGATCCCAGTGAGGCACCAAAATGCTAACTCACGTCCTTTTGTGGCAAGGTCAGTTGCCCAGGCCCCACTACCGCCTCTCCAGACTGGTCCAGAATAGTGGGTCCCTCCATGGAGACCACTGTAAAGGTGAATGGAGTGTCTACAAGAGCTGTATTAAACAGTGGCTCCAAGTGACAATTATGTTCCAGGATTGGTATCAGAAGCATTTGTCAGGCATACCCTTACAACCATTAGAAGGACTGCATGTATGGGGGTTAAGTGAGAAGGCCTACCCCTATTCCGGGTATATCCGAATTTGGCTGTCTTTCCCCACCTCCGTGGCTGGAGTGGCCGAACAAGTAGAGACCCTAGCCTTAGTGTGTCCCCCCACTGGACTGTATGATGGTGTCCCTTTGTTGATTGGAACAAATGCTCATATGTTCGGAAGGCTGGCACAGTTGTGTTATGAAAAACAGGGTCAAAGACTAGTAGAGCTTTAAGAGTTCGGCTTTAATTAAGAAGGCCTATGAGGCACAGAGAGATGCTGAAAAATAGAACCAGAGGAACCGATCGGAATTGTATGGAAGAAGGATCCTGAGTCTCTGATCCTGGCGCAAATGCCCAGTGTACCTTACAGGAGAGGTCCGTATCAGAAAGGATGTTAAGAATAAAATATTAATGTTGGATGCACCAGGCGATGGAAAATTGCCAGAGGACTGCCGGTCAAGCCTAGTATTTTGCCCGCTAGAGCCCATGCTTATGCCAGAAGGGTAATGGTCCAAGTTCATAATGTGTCTGAAAGAGACATTCGAGTAAATAGAGGTTGCATCCTGGCTAATGTGCATTGTGCATACACTGCAGTGCTACCCAGCAGCAAGAGTTCGAGGGAGAATGACAGAGTAACGCCTGACTTGTTTGATTTCGGTGACTCCCCATTGCCAGCTGAATGGAAAGTGAGGATCAGTGAGAAGCTTGCCCAGAGAGACCAGGTGTTTTCTTTAAAGGAATGGGACGTAGGATGCGTGCAAGGAGCTGAGCACAATATCCGGCTGCATGACGAAAGACCATTTCGTGAGAGGTCTCGACGCCTGGCACCTGCTGGCATAGATGATGTGAGATGGCATCTGCAAGAGATGTTAGCTGCTGGTGTAATACAAGAATCCAGAAGCCCTTATGCTTCCCCATTGTGGTAGTGAGGAAAAAGAATGGGACAGTAAGGATGTCGTGGATTATCGCACCTTAAACATGGACTATCCCTGATCAGTACACAATGCCCGCATTCAGGATGCTTTGGACTGCCTAAGCAGGAGCAAGTGGTTCTCTGTGTTGGATCTCCAGTGGGTACTACCAGATCCCAATGGCCCCAGAGGACCGTGAGAAGACAGCCTTTATCTGTCCGCTTGGCTTCTATGAATTCATGAGGATGCCTCAAGGGATTTCAGGTGCCCCAGCCACTTTTCAACGATTGATGGAGCGTGCAGTGGGGGACATGAACTTACTAGAGTGCCTGGTATACCTAGATGATGTTATTGTGTTTGGCAGCTCACTGGAGGAACATGAGAGCAGATTATTTAAGGTATTGGACCGACTGGAGGACTTTGGCCTTAAACTGTCCATTGATAAGTGTCAATTCTTTCAAACATCAGTAAAGTATGTGGGACACATAGTATCCACCGAGGAATAGAGACCGACCCAAGTAAAGTTGAGGCCTTGACCACCTGGCACAGCCAAAATCTAAAAGAACTGCAAAGATTCCTGGGATTCTGTGGTTATTATCGGCGTTTCATCAAGGACTATTCAAGAGTGATCCCCCTTTACTTAACCTTACTCAAGGGTTCCCAACCCACAAAATACCAAAGTCAGCATCCCTCAAGACTGAAAGAGTGTATTTTCATCCGAGTGAAGTATTTGGGGCCGCTGGACTCCTGATTGTGAGACTGCTTTTCATGAGATCATATATCAACTTACCCATGCTCCAGTGCTGGCCTATGCTGATCCAAGAAAACCTTACGTCCTGCACACTGATGCTAGCTTGCAAGGGTTGGGGGCTGTGTTGTACCAAGAGCACAAGAATGGCCTGAGACCAGTGGCCTTTGCCAGTAGAAGCCTGACCCCATCCGAAAAGAACTATCCTGTAGACAAGTTAAGAGCTCCTAGCTTTGAAGTGGGCTATTGTTGACCAATTCCATGAGCACTTGTATGGGGCTAAAATACTAGTAAAAACTGACAATAATCCTTTGACCTATGTGCAGACCTCAGCTAAGTTGGATGCCACTGGCCATAGGTGGCTTTCTGCATTATCTACATACGACTATGCTCTTGAATACCGAGCAGGTCTGAACCACATAGATGCTGATGCTGTCTCCCGGAGGCCTGTTTCCCAGAATGATTGGGTCAGATTGGTAGAACCTGACATTCGGGCACTCTGCCGGAAGTTTGACAGGGAGGAACAAATGTCCACGGACGCAGTGGACTGCATGGTGGATTGCTTGGGACCCTCTGAGAATTGCATACCTGCTGCTTTTTGCCACTTTTCTGCAATAGACATTGGTGCACTGCCTCAGCTGGACAATGACAGTATTACGGGCTCAGTCCGTGATCCCATGATCAAATCAGCTTTAGAAGCCCTCTGTGCAGGAAAAGATGTGTCCAAATTACGCTCCACTGATTTGAGAACTACACTGTTATACAAAGAAGGTCCTAAGTTGAAACTGATAAATAAACTGTTATACAGAGAAACAGTAGACAGAGGGGGACAAGTAGACAAACAACAACTAGTGCTGCCCACTGCCTTCGAGACTCAGCATTGAGGTCCTTGCACAACCACATGGGGCACCTTGGTATAGACAGAACACTTGACTTGGTGAGATCCAGATTCTATTGGCCTAAGATGGGGCTGATGTGGAGCAACACATTCAAACTTGTAGTCAGCTGCTTACAGAGGAAGCTTTGCCCAGAGGGCTGCCCCTTGTTAACATCACCACCAGTGCACCCATGGAGCTGGTCTGTATTGATTTTCTGAGTTTGGAGTCAGATCAAAGAAATATCAGTAATGTGCTGGTGGTCACTGAGCATTTCATGAGATATGCCCAAGCTTTCCCCACCAAAGACCAGAAAGCATCCACTGTGGCCAAAGTACTTGTAGAAAACTTTTTGTTCACTATGGGTCCCACAAAAATCCATTCTGATCAAGGGAGAGACTTTGAGAGTCGTCTGATCAAAGAGATGCTTTCTCTGTGGGAGTGCGAAAGTCCAGAACCACTCCTTACCACCCCAGGGGACCCACAGCCTGAACGTTTCAACGCACTTTGCTAGATATGCTAGCACCCTGCACCCAAAGGACAAGCCTAGAAGGAGCCAACAAATTAGCACCCTGGTACATGCTTATAACTGCACCAAAAGTGATGCCACTGGGTTCTCCCCTACCACCTGATGTTTGGAAGAAGGCTCACTACCGGTAGATGTGTGTTTTGGGGTCTCTCCTGATGGGGTTCAAGCTGACAACTATTTACAGTATGTGCAAAAGTTAAAGGCCCAGCTACACTCATGAGTACCAACTGGCTCAAACCATGGCTGCCAAAAGAAATCTGGCCAACAAAGAAAGGTATGATAAAAAGGTGAAAGCACAGGAACTCCATGAGGGAGATCTGGTATTGCTAAGAAATCTGGGACTGCATGGCAAACACAAGATTGCTGACAGATGGCACCATCTCCCTCACATTGTAGTGGGCAAACTAGATGATCTGCCAGTGTACAAAGTAAGGCCTGAGAATAATTCAAAAGATGTAAAACAATGCATAGAAATCATTTACTGCCCATTGGACAAATCTTGATTGAGTCTGAGCCCCAGAAGATGCCCCTCTGGACCAGTGACTAGAGCTGCTGCTAGAAAAGATCTAGAAAGTCTGCACCTACAGAAGCAGAGTTAAAGTGTTCCCTCCACAAGTCCCAGTTGAACATGACTGTCAGTCCATATCAGAAGAAAGTGAGAGTGACTTTGAATACTATCCTGCTACTGAACTGAGTCAATTGTTTCAGGGCAATCCCTAGTCAATACTAGAGACAAGCTGGGCCTTCTGGACTGTCTAAGCCCCCAGCTTCATCCCTGGAGCCAATGCTCCCAGAAAGTGAAGTGCAAAGCATCAGATCAGATGAAATGGAATCATTGTGCATGGTTGAACTGTTTGAGCTTTCAGGGGAGGAAAATGATGGACTGGGACAGACTAGTGATACACCAGAACAAGAAGAGTATTTTGAGTGCCCTGACAGTCCACTGCCAGTGTCCGAAAGCTCTCCATGCGAGCCAAATGTTGTGGACTCAGAGACTGTAACTCCTGGAGCTGAAAGTGCCCCAAGTTCTAGCCTCTCTACCCCCATGGAGACTCCCCTGACATGTGAGGACAATGCTGAAAATGAGGCTCAGAGTGCAGAGACTGTAACAGTTCCCCCTAGAAAGACTGGTTGAGCTGTAAAGCCTGTGGTGCACCTCAGTTATGATTCCCTTGGGAGGCCTGTGGATTTTCCTCTCAATTTGTCCATAAAGGAGTGTATGTGTCCCCGAGCTCATTGCCCAAACTGAGCGTCAGTGCTAACCCCAAGTTACTTGTGTTGCCCTCTAAGTATGGTGCCCTTGCCCCGTCCAGCCCCAAGGTAACTGATAGGGAAGGGCCCCCTCTCTTCAGGTTTCATGTACAAGAGGCAATAACTTGAGTTATGGTACAATGTGTGTGTAATACTGTGTAAAGAGTGACGTACTGCAATGTTTCAGAAATGTGTTCTTGGTAAAATGATATATTGACTGATGATTACATGTGAGCCTATTGCAAATGTATATGGTTGCAGTTGAAACTTGTAGGGTACTTGCTTGGCCAGGACGTCAGCTTTCCCAAACCAGGAAGGTGTAACCCCTGCAAATGGGGGTTCCGAAAGACTTCAGGAGCTTGCTTGAATGCTCCAAGCCTGAATGGTGTTCGGCATTTAAGCCATTTATCTGTGAGTGTTTTTAGAGCCTCTGGTACTGTCTCCTTAAGAGCTGTCTGCTTGCAAACATAATTAGTTTGTATGGGGGGACTGTGTTTCTCTGCTTGAGTACCACTCGAGCTGCTGCCAATTCACTCCATTTTTGCAGTCACTAGGAGTGCAAAGGGAACCTATCTGAAAGATGTAACTGTTTGCCAGAAATCATTTAGAGTAATAATGAAAATACAGTTTGTCTAACCTGCTTTTTTTGCAGTCAGAACTGTGTTTGCCTAGTTCCCATTCTAGTTTTGAACTGCTGAACTGGACCAATCAGTGTGGGTTAAGGTAGCTCTAAAATGGTGCCTTGGACGAATCAGAACTTGGACTCGTAATCTGAGCCAGCCACAAGAGGATTGTATGGGCAGTGACTCTGGGAGATGTAGTTTGGACTTCGGCGCCTTTTTGGACCAACAGGGGCAGTCTATTGTGAGTGACAGCCAATCCAGCAAAGAACTGGGAGGAACTCAAAGGACGTGCCTGGTTTTGTCTGCTGGAGTTTCAGTTGAGCTCTGGCAGTGAAGAGAGAAGGAGCCCTGTGCTTTTTCAGTGTGCAGTTTTAGTCGGGAAACATGTGTAAGGCCCCGAGTTCCGGTCTGCAGCTTGTGTAACCGCTTGTTAGGACTGAATCCGTCCTGTGAAGAAAATCAAAGGATATCTGAAGAGTAGAAACCAGGCTCACCCTTTAGAAGACTGGAGAAATTGCTGAATTGTGCTCGGTCTGTCAGGAACTGAATCTGCTGTGTGTTCTCCCGGTATTGTGCAGTAATTGCGATCAGGATGAGAAGCAGCCTGCCTGGTATAGTACTTTCTTTTTACCATATAAATGTGTGAGGAGGCTTGTGTAGCTCAAGTGAATCCTGCTGCCATTAAAGGACTTTTGCCTGTTACTGTTTACCATATAAATGTGTGAGGAGGCTTGTGTAGCTCAAGTGAATCCTGCTGCCATTAAAGGACTTTTGCCTGTTACTGTTTACCATATAAATGTGTGAGGAGGCTTGTGTAGCTCAAGTGAATCCTGCTGCCATTAAAGGACTTTTGCCTATTGCAGTTTGTCATATAAATGTGTGAGGAGTCTCGTGGAGCTCAAGAGTAGCCCTGCTGACGTTGAAGGACCCTATCTTGTTTGGAGGTCGTGTAGTACTAATTCAGGTTCGCTCCCTGTTGAATTGCCACATTGAATCCAAATGGAATTACTGTACTGCTGACTGTTTAACTAATTTTCTTTTCTCTGTGTGAAAGGCTCCACCAGCTGCCACGGTTTGGACTAGCCACTAGGGCTTGGGTACCCAGGGACAGTAACTGGTAGGGATAGGCCTGTGCACAGAGCCATAGGTAGATGAGTAAAGTGATAAGCTAATTAACCTGATTTCCCCCTGTCCTTGTTATATCCCCCTAAATAAATCAGAGCTGCTTGTTTCAGCAAAGTTATACTGCCTGAGGTATTTGTCTATGTTAAAGTATTGTACTGTGATTGTTGCACTGTATCTTCTTATTTTACAGGGGTCCCAGTGCCTGAACCAGTCCTGGGGGTAAGTGTATACTGTGAAGGTAATTCTGATATACTGTGTGGGCCAGTAGTGGGAAGAAAGGGGGTTGCAGTGTCCCAGAGGGCTGTGACCAAGTTAGTTTAACTATTGCAAACCCTGACCTCTGGGTGGAGGCACCCGCCATCGGATCCAGGCTCCTCAACCTGTTAGTGGCAAATCAGGCAGGGGCAGTAGCCCCTGGGATAGCGCCATCTAGGGGTTACACACACACACACACACACACACACACACGGATTGAATTCTGTACAGAAAAGAAAGTTAATAATATATAGGATAGTGTATTTAAGTCCATACACAATGCTATTCTTACACCGAGTGATTACTACGATGTCAAATACCTCAAAATGCCACAGTAACTGGCTGACCCGGTGGCGCAGAGGGCTGAGGCACTGGATGACTTACAGTGCGTCATGCCGGTGACCTGGGCTCAGGAACAACCTCGGGTCATCTGGGGGGAGGGAGAGAACAGGATTGAGCAGCCAAAAGGCAGCTCTCCTCTCCCAGGAAGGTCATTCCCTCCCCCCCGTAGTTCTGCTCCCATTGGGTAGAGGTCCAATGGATAGTGCAGGTGGCAGGGGGCAGCAGCGATTGCCAGGGGTGGGGTGGAAGGGGCTGAGCTGGCACCTGGAGTGCATATGCGCCTCCACATGCACGCACTGCTGTGATTGTTGGGGTCCCGGGATGGAGAAGAAAATGGGGAGAAAAATACAAAAATTGTATATAGAAAAAAAAATGTAATAGTACTCACAAGGGGTGAGAAGAGCAATGTTGTGTATTTGGGCTATCATACACTATGTGATATAGTGTATGGTCTTCAAAAAACCCAGAATTATTTACTTATTTTTTTCAAGCAGTCAGACTCTATCTACTGCAATCCACACTTCTTGACCATCCACCCACCTGCCAGTTTGTGCACAAAACACTTCAACTGACACTAGCCCTATTAACAGTGCTGATGGGGTAGCTTACATTGTGTCATTCATACTAACATAGAATGAAAAGTCGTTCTGCATTAGTATGAATGTCACTACTGCAGCAGTATGACTTTTTACAGTGTATCAATCTCTATACACAATCATGTTTGACCATACACTATAAAAGAAATTGAGATAGAGTAACATGTTTTTGTTTTGTTTTTGGACTTTGGGATGGAGCGAGCTGCCTGTAGAGACAATGATAGATGTCACTGCAGTCAGTCAGCTTTACAGTAGCAGTGTGAAGTAACAAGGCTTGGGGGGGGTCTGTGGAGGAGGAATTATTCCCTGTTGTACCATTAGCCCTTCTGGCCAATTGTGCTCTGGCAGGGCATCAATAATAAGGGAGGTCCTTTGGGCTGCTGCATGAATTCTACAATGTCCACAACCCTACACAATGAGTTAGGAGGCAGGACCAGTTCTTTTCCCTCCACCCTACAAACCACACTGACGGGCTCATCAGTCAATTCAGTTACAGCAGCACCTAGGGACAGGCTGACTGTTTTCACCATGGCTTTGACAGAGGGATTTAATAGATTACCCGCCCCTCTTTTTCCTTGACATAGCTTGGCCAGCCTGCCAAACATATTCGCATTTGTTCCAGTTGATACATGCATATCAGCCATTCTATTGGACTCTGGGCAGATCAGAGTCATGGTCTCAGTCTTGTGCAGTTCATCGGGACCCTTCACGATAAATGCAGTCTGCACAATGCAATAGCCATTGCAGGAACAATTAGAGTCTCCTATTCCCCACACTGACAGGCCTGACAAAGGTTGAAGTGGTAGGTGCTTCAAGTGACAGTCAGAAAAAGTCCTGTGAATTATAGTGACTTGTGACCCACTGTCCAACAATGCAAAGTACAGCGCTCCTTCAATCAAAACTTCCATATAAGCACGGGGTCCAGTCAAACCTGGTGGCACCTTACTCTCTGGTGGGATCTTTGGTTCTGTCTATTTGGTGGAGCTTTTCATATTCTGGGACCCAGGTCACTCCCTCACTGGGCTCCACTGTTGTTTCCCTGGTTCTTTTGGTGCTTTTTCTTCCACTAGTTGGGGGTTTTTATGCATGAAAATACCCACAAACAAGGTGCCCATCTTCCCCACATCTGTAGCAAAACAGCCCTTCTCTGTTTACAATAGGCAGTCATGGCCTGACCCTTGGAGCCACAGAGGGGGGTCATCATTCACCCCTGTCCAGGCATCACACTATTTGACTATAGTCAGGACTCATGGGCCAGTTGCAGAGCCCTCACACACTCACAGATTTCTTGTAACTCTGCCATACTGGCTTGTGGCTGAGACTCCTGTACCATTTGCAATGTCTTCATACAGTCTCTAATCTCTCTGAGTGCATCTCCCAGATCAGGAGAGGTGTTCAGCTCCATGAGTCTGGCTACTTTGGGCCGCAGGGCTGCAACTGTTACAATGGGCATCTGGAGAGAGTCAGCAATGCCTTCTTGAGCTTTCTCCTCCATTACCTCGTCAAGCAACTGCTTACAGGTTAGGGGAATCTGTTCACCGTTCTCTCATCCAGAGGAATATCAAAGTTAGACAAGAGTCTTCAGCACCTCTTAAAATCTGATCTAATCTCATCTGGGCAATCTGTCTAGAGGCGACCCCTCCAGTCTCAGCAATCTTCCAGATTACTGTCTCTACTCTGGTAATATACTGAGACAGCCTCTCTCCTCCTCGTTGTATGGTGCCCCACAGCTGGAAAATGAGGGCCTCCTTCTTTTCCACCATCTCACAGGTACTTTTCAATATGACCAGGTGATCATCTGCAGTAGTCATAGGCTGGCTGGCTTACAGTGACCGAATTACATCAAATGCCATACACATCAAGCACTCTCCACAGTCCTTCTGCACTTCTCTTCATCTGACTCATCCGAACACCTCCACGCTTGTACCATCTGGGCAGACTGCCTCATCCAGCTTTCATAATCATCTTCTCCTTTAGGAGTTGGAATGGTTCCTTATAAAGTTTACAGACTCTTGTACTGTCCATATGGTACCACCACGTAGGGGGTCACTCCACTGGATAGCACTATCAGGGTTGGTGCTCCCTCTTGAAATAGGGCCTGCACATCTTTCACAGTCTTGCCTTCAGTGGCCAACAATGTCTTAATTTTCTGTACCACATCTGGTTCAGGTGCTGGTGAGGGAGGAAGATTGGAGGGCAGAGTGCTCCCCTTGCCAAACAGGTTCCAGGTACCCTCAATCCCTTCTGCAGTTAGGGTGGCATGGGTAATGTACTTGCATCTACATCTGACTCACTGTCTAGCAAGGCAATTGTGATTTAATTGGCACAGTCATACCTCATGCCATACACTTTTAGCTTTCCCAGTCCTTGGACAGTCTCTAGTACTTCTAAAATAGTAGACCTCTCAGTGCCCTCAGGGATCCCTGTAATGAGCAGTACCTTTTTGGAGTCCAGGCACTCCTCTCAGCACCAATCTTCCGATTCCTGTTTCACTATACTGATTTTCACCACCTTTCTTTTCCTGAGGGGGGTTACTAAAAACTTTCAGAGTTCAGCTTTGGGGTGGCCACTAAGGGGGCAGCAAATCCCAGTGGTGTCTCCACTTTGTAACAGCCCCTTGACTCACCTTGGCTGTTCTGGGGCTCTCAGGGTCCACACTGCACACACCTCTGAGGGGGTCGGCCTGGGTTCACTAGTGGATAAGATACCTGGATAGGAAAATGGCATGGTGCCTCCACCTGGGGTAGTGATATAGGATACCTGTGGATAAATTGCAGGTTACCACCCCCCCAGGAAAATACAATAACTGCCCCCACAGTACCTACCCCTTCACACGGCAACAAGACACACTTTGCAATGACCAGTAATACCATACGCATAACATAAACCAACTCCAAAATTTATTTTGGTGAGGGGGAAAAAGGGGAAAATATCACAACTACAGTAATAACTGGCATGAACAATATTACCCTACACAGTGTTCCCCACCTCCCACCTGTGGGTGCACCCGGCTTTTACCCACATGCTATTATACTGTATAGTCTAGCTGAAGTGGTGGGTAACACACCAGGTGCAGAGAAGGTAACAGTCTGCTGGCTCAAGCTGGGTACTTGCACTGGGGCCCAATACTTTTAAACACATAAAACTTTTGCTTTTCTGCCTGGGAACAGATTGAAATTTGATGCAGTCTAGCCCAGGACTTAACCCCCTTTTACTAACTAGCTGGCTAGCTAAAATACAACCCCCCTGAGCTACATCCCAAAGGTACTTACAGTTTTGAAGCTTCAATGGGGGTTTTGCAGAAACCTGAGTCAATGGTACCGTGCTGGTATCAGAGGTTTGCTGGTGGTGCAATACACAGTAGCAGGTTGCTGGAAAACAGCAACTGACTGAAGGAATGAAGAATGCTAGGCTTCACATGCCAGTCCTCTCAAATCTTTGTCTCTGTGGTCTTTGTACAGTATACAGTGCTCACCTGGTGGGCCTCTCAACATCTTCCTTTCTGTGGTCTTCCTCTCCGTTGGGCTGGGGGATGGGCAGGCTGGATGTCCCCTAGACATTTCCACTTGGCACACATCTTCTAAAAAGTACACCTGCAATGGGGCTGTGGCTCAGTCTGTAGCCCCAGCACTCACAGTCACTCCTGGCTCACAGCACACAGAAGCATCAAACACTTGCCCTAACCAAGGGGGAATACAGTGGCTCAGTCCCTTTATCTTCTGCTGCAAAATTTCTTTATTTTCCAGCAGCACATTAACAGTCTCTAGTCTCAGGCTGCACTTTACAAGTTCACAAAAAGCAGGTTCTCTGTTTCAGCAGGGACAACACTGTAAAAAGGCAGCTTTTAAGTCTAGGTCTATTGCAGCTGGGAAGAACCGACCGGCTCAGCTCTTTAGGGTTGTGGACAGGCTTTTACATCCATCCTGTCTGGAACCCATTAGAGCTCTTTTCAGAGCAAAAGTGCAAAGAGTTTGCTTGGTTCTTCTCAGACCGGGTGTTGTAGACCAGCCTGCCCTGCCATCCCATATAAGGAGACTCACTACTACCATGACAGACAAGGGAAAATGTATTATCATGTATAATGCACTAATGGTCACGAATGTACTGATATTTTGTTCTATATTAGGGCCTAGTCAGGAATCTCCTACTCAGCCAGATGTCTAATGAGTTAGCCAGAAATATGAATTATTGTCCTAGAAGGACATCTAACGACAGCTGTGAGATTAGCAGCCTAACATGATGTAATTATATAATAATATTCTGTGGTCTGTAGTGCCACCTATGTTCTGAAGTCAGTATGCCTAGAAAAATATGTAAGAAGAGCCTATTGTTGTTCTAGGTTAGTTAGTCAGCAAATAACTAACTGATGCAAAAAATATTCATCCTGGGTGCTAGACACTCATATATTGTCCAGTGGAGCACAGAGTACAGAAACACACTGACATCTATAAGCTTGTTACTCCAGCAATGGGACATTCTATCTGCAGTATATAATCTTATTACACAGCTACTGTAAACCCCTTTGGGATCCCCAGAAGCACACAGCTTCCACACTTGGTGTATGACTGTGTCTATGTTCCAGTTGGTGAGATTTTATCTCATGAGTCTGTCTTTTGTACTATTAATAGGAGAAATAAACTAATTTTCTGCACATCTGTGTTGGTGGTGTTTTACCATCAGGTTAATCTCCTGCAGAATCATACAAGTGGCGACCATGCTGGCAAGACCTGATTGTGATAGAACAATAACCACTTAAGTAAATTACAGGTGTGTGTGAATTTGGGAATGGGAGATAAAAGAGGCTTTCAAGGGAATGAAACATTTTTCTCAAGCAGAGAAGTGTTCACAGTGTATTGGTAGTGACCTGCTTCTTGCCTTACATGCTTTGGTTTTACTTCAAGGTCTGACCAACTGCTGTGAAGTAGCTCACAAAGAATCCTTGCGATAAGAGAGCTGGGCTACAATCCAGGCAGATTTAACCCCTCTTTTGCAAGTGTATTTTGTGAAGACTGGTTATTGGTTATTGCTTGCTTCTGCAGTAAATGCTGAAGCCTTTGTTGATTGAGTGTTATAACCTTGTGCCCTACCGTTCATTTATTTGCATGTAACGACCCTAGGGCTTTGTCTGGGGGGCTCTGTGACTCCAAAAGTGTAACTGTCTAGCAGGGAAAGTACAGGGTGTTCCTGACACCAATCTGGGCTTCTTGGCTTGTACAGAAAGGAGGCAGAACAGTCAACATGCCAGTCAGTGCAGAGTTAAAACTAGATGTCGCAAACATTTTAACCTCTCATGGGGGGTGGGGCTGATTTTGCACAGACTTGGTCTGGTAGAGATAGTTTGAACTTCTGTTGCTAAGAAGTTTCTAGGGGCAGGAGGTAAGGATTTAGTTGCTGGTAAACCTTTAAATTCCTTTTGAGTCTGTTGCTTTTAGGGCAGTAGTGCTGACTTGTTTAATACAGTGTATTTTTTGTGTGTGGGATCTCTAGTGGGAGCTGGAGATTCATTTATTTTTGCAACAGGCATTGTAACTTTCTGGAAAGTTCTTCCTTCTAGCCTCAGCTAGAATCAATTTACAGCTCATTGTGGCTTAATACCAGGGGCTGCTCTCACACAGCAGTAGTGCAGAAACAGACTTGGTCTGGTAGAGACAGTTTGAACTTTTGTTGCTGAGAAGTTTCTAGGGGCAGGAGGTAAGGATTTAGTTGCTGGTAAACCTTTAAACTCCTTTTGAGTCTGTTGCCTTTAGGGCAGTAGGGCTTCACTAGCTGCAAAGTTTAGTGCATAGTGGGGGAAGGGTGCTTATGGTCTGGCCAGGGGCCTCAGCTACCTGATTGTTTCTGGAAGGCACGGGCTAGTCCAACCCCACTGTCCGTGATTTCCTTTATACCGGGGTAATGACATCACTTCCCAAGAAGGGCAAAGGACATGCACCTGTCATAGCAGAAGCAGACATCCAGAAAAGGAACAGTAGTGAGTGAAGAGATGACTGCTATCTCAGTGGAAGGGAAGTAACTACAAAATAAGGCGCTTTCATTGTTACCTGTTTGCATTGGTATTTGCATTGTGGAAAGGAGGGGTAGGAGTTTGAAAAAAGCTGTGCAATAGTTACTTAAAGTCTCTCTTTGGGTGTGGACAGGAGGGATAGGAATATAAAAAGCAGTTGCTCAATCAATCTAGAAGTGTACGACAAAGGGGATAAGGGACATTCAGAAAAGGAGGAAAATGTTTTGCACTGATAGAGGGGAGAGGGAAGACTTGGGGAGTGTTTGGTATCCTTCATCTGGAAGGGTGGGGGGTGCTGGTGGACAACAAGAGCAACGGGTAGGGTGGTAGGTTGCAACAACTGCGGTGCACCAATCTTTCTAAAAATTGCCTGGTGGGTGGGGGGATGTTTAGTGTGCAACCACATAGGGAAACTTAAAAAGGAGATCAACAGTCTGTAGGAGGAATTAAGACAGGCAAGGCAGACTGGAGGAGATTATAGCCCAATACTGGAGGGATGGAGGAGAGGAGATGAGGGAGGGCAATTTGAGCCAGCAGTGGCGAGGAGAGGGTCAGAAGAAGGGGAGTGGAAACTGAGGGGTCCAGGCCAAGAAGAACGGGGTCTGGGGAAACCAGGTCAGGGGCAAAAAGACAAACGGAAGGAGGAGATAGGGACTTGTGAGGGGAGAGATGGCAACAGTCATGGAGTGGGAAGGAGGGAACAGGTTACTATGAGGAGAGAGAAAGTGGTCAGTGGTGAAGGGTCTTCAGAAAATTGTTCTGCAGTACTTGAGGGGAAGGAGGAGGAGGAAGGTGATGAAATTGGAGGAGTAACTGGGAAATGCCCGGACCAAACTGGAGCGGGGGAAGTTCTGCTGGGGGAATTACAACAGGGGCAGAAGGGGGAAATACTGTGCAGGAGGAAGAAGAGGAGCCAGGAATGAGAGATGGAGAGGAATGTAAGCAAACAGGAAGTAAGATGGGTGGAACATTAGTGCTGGGGGACTCAGTACTAAGAGGAGTCAGGTGGGGTAGCAAAGGGGAGACACATAGTCGCATTTGTGTGGAGGCTATGCCAGGAATGACAGCAATAAGGGTGGGACAATCTGTTCTTAAATATGCTAGAAGTGGTAGGGACACGCCTCATTTGATTATACATCTGGGGACGAATGATCTGACTGACAAGACAGTAGATAAAGTCCAGAGGAGGAGGTTTGTGAAACTTGGACAATTATGTGAGGGGGCAGGAAAATCAGTAACATTTTCAGAGATATTCCCAGTGCCCAAGGCAAGCACAACAAGAAAGCTGAGAATAGAGGAATTTAATGGATGGCTAAGAACCTGGTGTCATGCTAAATGGTATGGGCTGGTGGGGAGATGGGGAGGGACCTTGGAGGACAGTAGTCTTTATGCCAAAGACAGACTACACTTGAGCGAGGAGGGAAAGAAAGTGTTGAAACAGAGGATAGCAGAGTACATAGAAGAAGTTGGGAATTTAAACTAGGAGCAGGGGGTGGCAAGTGGACAAGAGACATGCAGAGACCACAGGTTGGGAAGCCACAGGAGTTTACCTCCCCCATAACAGTGACAAAAGACAAAGGGCAAGTACTATTGGTGATGCTAGGAAAGGAGGGCAGGATGGGGGGAGGGGTGGAAGGTGGTCATCCTTAATGCTAGGAGCCTTGGAAGGAAAACTGCAGACCTACATGCGCTCATGGCAGAGGGAGAGGTGGACATGGCAGCCATCACAGAAACATGGGCTACCCAATACAATGACTGGGACTTGTCTGTACCAGGGTATGGGTTATTTCATAGGGATAGGGTGATTGGGAAAGGAGGGGCGGGGTGGCACTATATGTGAGGGAAGCACTGGAGTGTGTAAGGGAGGAAGGGGAGGAGGGTAGCATAGAGTCACTTTGGATGCAATTCCAGGATTCCAAGAATAGGACTCTCAGAATGGGAGTGGTGTACAGGCCACCCTCTCAGACAGAGGAGTTAGACAGGGAACTAGCAGCACAGATCAGAAGGACCTGCCTGAGGGGTAGTGTGGTGATTGTGGGGGACTTCAACATGCCAGGAGTGGACTGGAGTACCCCAATAACCAGCAATAGAAGGGAGCAGGTACTGCTGGATGCCTTCCAGGACAGCTTCCTGATGCAAATGTTCAGTGAACCAGCTAGGTTAGGGAATACCCTTGACCTTGTGCTGGCAAATGGGGAGTTTCTGAGGGAACTTAGGGTGGAAGAACCACTGTCAGGGAGTGACCACCATTCAGTATGGCTCACATTGGATATGGGCAAGGAAGGATAGGAGGGAGGGGAGGGATACCCAGGGCCATGATATGAGACTGGAGGGAGGAAGGTTCAGGAGGGAGATGAGGAGACACTTTTTTACAGAGAGGGTGGTAGCTGGGTGGAATGCATTACCAGCAGAAGTGGTATCCAGTAGAACAGTGGACTGCTTCAAAGGGTCTGGGACAGGGCAAGGGAGGGTCAATGGAGGGAAGGGTGGGAGGGGGGCAGCTGCAGAATAAGGGATGCGATGCACATTCAGGCAGACTTGATAGACCTCTAGGCCTTTATCTGCTGGCAAATTTCGTATGTTCGTATGTTTGTATCTGAAGACCTTCCTGTACAGTATGTGTGTTCACTGCATCTAGAAACAAAATTAACAGTTAAAAAGTATAACCGTAAGGGTGCAATGGTTTGTAGCCTTGTACACTGTCCTCCAGGCAGTGGAAGCAAGGACATCAGCTTTGGAAACAAAGATGAAATCCACACTACAAGATAAAGGTGAGCAACAGAAGGTTTGGGAGAAGGAGATGGAAAATCATAGGCATGTGACGCAGACAAAATTGTGTAACACTCTGCTAGAGAAGGACAGAGAGATTGCTAGGTTGAGAGAGGAATGTAATAAAATGTATTATGAAAAGAAGTAGGCATTGCAGATGAATGGTATGCTAACTGATGAATTAAAGAATGCAAATGATGATTTGTTGAGAGAATTGGATAAGTGTCAGATGAATTTGGAAAGGGAGCTTAGCGAGAATCGTAAAGTTACTGCTGCGTATAGAGTCTTACAAAAAACATCTTAGTACAGGACAGCACGTAGATGCAAAAGTTAAACATGCAAAGGGAAGGCAGAGGTATGAACAGTTACATCAGCAGTTTGATATCCTGAAGGGGCACGTCAAGGCATTACCCTTTATTCCATCCATCGACCTGACGTCATTATTGAATGATGGTAGGGATGATGAGGATGACGATAACATCCAAGATGGTGGTCCATGGGACTCCGGAAGACAGTGGCCTAGCCCATCTCTGATAGCTGTCTTATGACAATCTGACCGGCGTGAGATAGAGCACCCGGTCTATGATGCAATTGAGAAGGCCGGCATCCCAACAATTTTGCAGGCCGTGGTGGACCTAGTCCACAACAAGGTAGGCCAAAACAGCCTCATTTAGGGTGTTGCGAATGCAACGGCTGACCCTGCGGTGAAAACCATCATGGCCCAACCAGAGCAAGCCCCCAACATCCTCCAGTCGGCCCAAGGCATTGCTAACATCACAAACACAATAGACCGAATGGGGCATAGCAATAAGCTGAGTGTTCATTTGGAAAAGGTGAAAAGCCAGTGCAAAATGCTTAGCCTGCCTGTCGTGCAGCAAGTACAGGTTTTAAAACAGACCATAGAGCCTATGCTCTGGGCCAAATTGCCAAGTGCAGTATGTAATTTCACCCAAGCGAGATTTGATGACATCGCAGTGGGTATAATGCTTGCTCACTACCCCAACCAAATGGGCATGTTTATGGCCTACAAAGTCAAACAATTTGTGAAGAAAACCCTCAATCAGTATGAGAGTCAGCTCTGGATATTATATTGTACTGGAAAGGGAGCCGTAAACGAGGCCTCAGACAGGGAATCACAACAGTACAAAAACTTTTTTTTTGAAAAAACATGCTACTGGCCATCTGGGACAAAATAGAAGCTTCTATCCTCCTGAGAATGGACCTTATTACTGAGATTCTGGAAAAGACGGAACATGCGTACCAGCTGTATGTACAAGATCTGAACACTGGACAGAAGTCCAAGGTGGCCATGGTGCAGCCTAGCGTCGAGCCAGCTACGTAGTACATAGTGAAGAGTAAACAAAAGGCCCAGACCCAGGCCTACCATCCCAAGAGACCTAGTAACCTGAAACAGAAGCGGGATAACTGGAGCCACTACCGGGGTCAGAACCAAATGCAAACAGGCCCTACCTACAAGGGACTGCAGGAGGAGAACAACTGGCTCTGAGAGTGCAAAGCTAGGGTAAAATCCAAAGTTGCGAGCCTTGCCCAAAAGCCGAGTGCAGCTCTTGTCCCTGCAAGTGTCCCATCTGTGCCTCTGTACCAGAAAGATCCAGAGGAAGCCCAAGAGTCTCCCTACCATGAATGTACCCAAATGCTCCAGGACTCACAGGCCTTGGTCCCATCTGAGAAGAATGATTCTAAATGATGGTACCAGACCCTGGGACACATCCTCACTATCCTGGTGATGAATGAAACTGGCTGACCGTGTATAGAAGCATTGGTAGGGGGCCACCAACAGGAACTACTTCTAGACACAGGAGCTACTGTCTCTGTATTACATAAAAAGAACCCAAAGTCATCTCCATGGTCCACTGGAAAGGCAACTTCTGCCCAGACCTTTGAATGAACCATGGTTGCCACATACTGATCCAAACCCATACCAGTTATCATTGGTACCTTGGCAGTAAAACATTGTTTTGACCTCATGGTTTTATATCTTCATCAAAGTATCTTGGGAATTGATTTCCTGTCACAAAATGGATGCGTTGTGAATTTAGCCAACAGGCTATTATTCTAAATGTGAAGACAACTTCACATGGTACTCCTCTCTGACTCACATGTGGTGGCAGCTGTGGTCCTCAATGACAAAGAGTATGACATCATCATCATGCAACATCATCACAAGCTGATACCTCAGATCAGACCAATCCTGGAAAGGCACCAAAGGACTTTTTCAAAAACAGACATGACTGTGAAAGAATGGGCACCCTCATCAAGATCACTGGGGAGAAGCCATGCTAGCAAAAGCAATACCCATTCACAATTGCAGCCTTACCCTCGTTGAGGGCTACCATTAACTCACTTGTCCAGCAAGGAGTCATAAGGCTTTGTGTGTCAACAATCAATTCACCCATCTGGCCTGTACAAAAACCCCAACAATAGTTAGAGACTCACCATTGATTATCGCAGACTTAATCAGGTGACCCCCAGCTGAGCCCCAACTGTGGCATCTGCTCCTAACGTGCTCAAACTCCTCAAACCTGAACATTAATGGTTCAGTACATTGGACATCTCCAATGGATTTTGGTCCCTACCCTTGGCCCAAGAGAGCCAATACAGATGTGCCTTCACCTTTGAAGGATGCCAGCACACATGGAACTGCTTCCACTGGGGTTCCATAATAAACACCTCACTATTCCACATCCACATGAAGGATGCTATCAGTGGCTTCTCAACACAGAGTGCCTTCTACAATATGTGGATGATCTTCTTCTAGCCACAGTGGATGTAAAAAAGCACCTGGAACTCTTAGAAGAGCTCCTAACCCTGCTAAAGAGAGCAGGCCCCAAGTGCAGTCCTGCAAAGTTACAGTTGTGCTAATCAAAAGTCATATTTCTGGGCCTGCGCATAACTGGGGAAAAAAAAAGCCTTGCTGCCAACAAGATTCAGGGCCTACAGGATTTGTCATTACCCACCAGTGAGACAACTCTCAGGTGCTTCCTGGGTATGGTCAACTACTCCAGGGACTTCATTTGCAATTTTGCACAGAAAGCCGCTCCTCTGTATGAACTCCTAAAAAGATGTCCCATGGCAATAGGACCCTGAACATACCCATGCTGTCACTTCCCTAAAGAAGGCCTTGGCCTCTGCTCCAGCACTGGTCAACCCAAACTCACAACTTTCATTCCATTTAAAGACTGCCACAACTGAAGTAGGTATGTCAGCAGTCCTTGTGCAAAAATGCTCTCCATGGTTGAGCTAAAGTATTCTGTGTGAAAAGAACCTGCTGGCAACCTTTTGGGCTGTCAAACACTTTGGGTACATAGTAGGATTTTGCCCCATCATGCTACACACCAACCACACCCCCACCAATCTCCTATTGACAGATAGGATCAAAGATGGCAATGTGTCTAACACCAGACTCTCACATTGGTCTCTATTACTTCAAGATAGAGAAATCACTGTACTTCCCTCCAGAATGCCCTCCATCTTGGCACACACTCTTCTATACCAGGTAGAACCACATGAATGTGGCCTAGAGCTACCAGTTTTACCTGAACCTGGCCCAGCAACAGAAAAAGCTTTAAATGACACTACTATGCATTGTGCCTTCACAGATGACTCCTCTTCATATGATTGGGGGGGAGGTGCAAATCGCAGGTTTTTTGAGGTCTTGGTCCTAGTTTCTGCAGGTGACACCACTGAGGAGTCCAAGAAGTGCAGTATCAAATCGTCATGGTAGTAGTAGTAGTAGTAGTTGTAGTAGTAATCCATTTATTGTTTGACACATAGGGTCATTACAACATTTTACAATACAACAACATTTAAAACAAAGGATTTTAAAACCAGCATCACATTACAATTTGTTTAACAAGTTCAAGTTGTTACACAAGACTATATATGTTGCATTATGTACATCATAATTTACTTTATGAATAAATAGCAGTCATTAAGTTAATTGTCAGCCTAAGCAGTGTCAAAGAGATAAACTGTACCAGCATGTATTTTATGGTGTAAAATTTCTATTACCTTCTAGAGAGCTAGCCGCTTACCAAATATATATATTTCTTTCTATAGTATCCATATTTATTTTTAAATTTGGATATATGTGCAATAGCATAAGACTCTTGTATCAGATACAAAAAGCTTTTATGGAACTCGCTGTTTTCCTCATTTTCTGAATTTGTTGTAAATACGTTGCTACTCTCAGGATTGTCCATTTGTCCTGAGTTGTCAGTAGTACATTCGTCATCAGTTCCTTATCAGTACTACTCCAGTCTGCAATGAATGGTGCTAACCAGTAATGCCTGATTTTGCTGTACCACTGACATTCCCAAATTACATGCTGAAGTTCCTTATCTGTGCCATTATTGCAATAGCATTCTCTAGCCTCCTAGGGAAGTTTTTTATATCTTGGTGCCAGTACATTACTTTCAAAGCATTCCATTCTGAATCTGGTATAGACTTTTCTCAGCACTGGTTCTGTAGTAATAACTGTTACCATAACAGTGCACGCTTACCAGGGAGCTATCCTGGAATTCCTTACTGCATCAATATCCTTTTTTATCCAGTAATTTATGATTTCTCGTTTGATATATTTGCTGTACTTTAAACTGATCGTTCTGTTTTGTTCCATATATTTATTAAGATTTGTTAGGTTACATTGATTTAAAAGCTTTACTAACCTTTGGTACCAACTGTTTTTCCCACATCCTCTATGCGCCCACTCTTTTTGTTCTTTCAAGCAGACTGCTGGCAGCCTATGGAGGGGTAGTCATGTAGCGAGTATAAGATCTTCCTAGTGTCTGTGCTAGTTCTAATGTGAGTCAGTCTCAGCTCTATCCTTATGTGAGCAACTGGAAAGGACTGTGATAGCCCTAGTGTTTTTCGTAGTAGTTTATGTTCAGGGATCATCATTTTTTAAATATTTTTACTATCCCATATTTCAGATTCATAGGCTATATGGGCATAATATTTAGCTCGTATGGCCGTTAAATGTGGTTACGTCCGGAGTCCTCCATAAGTAGCATTGAATTTATTTAGTCCAATAGTGGTTCTTTTTATTGTGTTTGTTAGTTTGTTTATATGTTTTGTCCGTCCAAGTAAAGGTGTAAAAACAATACCTAGATAAGTGTATTCTTGCACTGAATGGTTTCTTCCTCAGTTTTACTTTTGTATGTTTCATTTCTAGCCCCAAATGTCATTAACTGTGTTTTATTGGGATTTATTTTAACTTTTTTTTTGGAGTGGTGTTCTAATAATTTACATTTTTTTTTGTAATCCTTTTTTGTTAGAGAAAATAGTATAATATCATTCACATAAGCTAAAGCAGTAATGCTAGTACTGCTAGCTTTCAGGGAGTCAGAGTCCAGTTCCATTAGAGCCCTTAGCAAATTGTCTATGTATATACAAAACAGTGTGTGGGCTAAAACACAGCCCTGCCTCACACCTTTATTAATAAGTATGGTTTTGGAGAGCTCTCCATTTTTTCCCAATCTGATTTTTGCTCAATTATTGGTGTATAAATTGGCTATGATTTGTACAAGAGCTAGACTTATCCCTCTTTCCAGCATGATTAACCACAGTGTGTTTCTGTCAATGTTATCAAAAGCTGCAGAATAATCTATGTAAGCAACATCAATCAGTCTTTATCAATAAATCAATCTTTATTTAGCCAGGTGAAACTCCATTGAGCAAGCTCATTTTCAGGGAGGGCCTGGTAGGTACAGAATATATAATACAGTAGCACTATAGAACATATAGCACACATGAGCATATTAATACAATACATAGCAATAAAAACAAGGTACAAGGATAATCAATGAGGCACGGTCATAAGGTGAAGCCTCATCCCAGTAAACAGTACAGCAGAGAGGTGGAAGCAAATCAGCACCAATGTGCTGAACCAGTGATTTTAGACACTAATAGCTCTAGTAGAGCAGAGTTGATGCTGGTGACAGTGCAAGCTGGGGGCTCAGCAGCAAGTTGAGAGCAAGGATGAATCCAGGAACATGGCTTCGGGTAATTCTAATGAGAGGATAGAAAGTGTAGAGGGTTGACTGTAAGAATAGCAATGTATGGCTACAGTTTAGTAACAGGGAGGGCATTGGCAAGGCTCCGAGAAGTATCTCGAATAAAGTGACTTGAATTCTGCAAAACCAACAGGATGCACCAATTTTATGGATTTCTGGATTTTGTTCTACAGCTGGGGCAGCACATAGCTAAAGGAAGCTCTGCCAAAATGGGAAAACACTTTAGGCATAGCTAGTGAGATGTACGAATGGCTTCCCAAGGCATAGTTTCGTAAGGTGCAGGAGGGCAGACAGTCAGAAATGTAGGAGGGTAGCATCTTGGATATAGATTTATAGGTTCATAATATAGCATTCCTTTGCTTCCTGAATGTAAATGAGGTCCATCCTACCGTGGAATAGAGTACACAGTGATGGGTATTATATGCCGCACCTGAGATGAAACGTAAGGCCCTATGATAAAAGGTGTCAAGCTTAGATAGGGTGTTTTTTGGGACTTGGCCATACAGGAAGTCTGCATAGTCCAAGATAGCTAGGAACGTGGTTTGTACAAAGCTTTTTCTGGCCTCCTGGGTAAACAGATGCTTGATTCTAAAAAAAAGTCCAAGTCTTTGTCTAAGTTTTTTTGACAGCCCATCTATATGATCAGCAAAAGAAAGTCTGTTGTCAATCCACATACCTAGGTACTTGAACTTGGTTACATAGTCAAGTGACTCGCCTAGCAGAGTGGTGATACTGGGAATGCTGTGCTTAAAGGAGTTTATGGACTTGTTTGTTGGGGATAACAGCATAGCCTTGGTCTTTTTGGCATTCAATAGGAGCTTTTGACTCAGGCAGTTTTGTTGCAGTGTAAGGAAATCTGCTTGCAAGTCCGAGTAGGCACTTTCCGGAGTAGGCCTGGCAGTGTGAAGGACCATGTCGTCCGCAAAGAGTTGTACACTGGAAAGTTTGATTCCACGGTCGATGTTATTGATATAAAGTGAGAAAAGTAAGGGCCCCAAGATGGAGCCTTGTGGTATGCCTCTGCTAAACTGTTTTAGAGTGGAGAGATTTCCTACTGCTTTTACTTCTTGCATCCGCTCTGCCAGGTAGCAAGAGAACCATTTTAGGGAAGGTGCATCCAGACCAATGTTGCGGAGAGTAACTAAGAGCAATGCATCAAAGTACCAAAGGCCTTGCTTAAGTTGAGGACTACCATGCATACGTGATTCTTTAAGTCAAGGGCTCTCTGCCAGTTGTTTCTGACTTTAGCCAGAGCTGTGATTGTGCTATGGCATGGCCTAAAGCCTGATTGCACAGGATTTAGCAGATCTGAGGCATCAATGTAGTTTCTAAGTTGGCAATTCACTAATTTCTCCAGCAGTTTTGATAAGGTGGGGAGTAAGGAGATTGGCCTATGGTTATTTGGTTCTCTGGGGTCTCCTGATTTGAAGAGTGGTAAAACTTGGGCAGTCTTCCAGACAGAATGGAGTTTACCCAAGCTGAGTGACATACTAAAGAGGTGCATTAATGGAGCTGCCAGCACTTGGTGACTGAGCTATAGGAAAAAAGGGCCAATGAGGTCTGCTCCTGTGCTTTTTCTGGCATCCAGCTGAAGGAGCAGGTCATCCTCTTCCTTGTAAGTTACCGGTTAGAAGGAGAAACCCGTGACAAGAGTACTGTGGACAGGGGGAGGGTTTGCTGGTCCTTGTGATAAGAACTGGGTAAGTAGGTTATTTACAGGTGAAATGTCAAAGGCCATACCTGCGGTAATAAAATGATTATTAAAGCAGTCAAGGATTTCTGCCTTCTCAGTAATAAGGGATCCATCGTATAAGATCTTAGTAGGGAGAGAACCTGATGAAGCATGTCCTTGAACATCTCTAAGAGTTTGCCAGAATTTGGCATGGTCCTTGGTGGAGGAGTCCAGAGTTGACTGGAAGTAGTTAACCTTAATGTTTCTGACAAGCTTTGTGCAGAGGTTTCTGACTGCTCTAAAATTAGTCCAATCTGACTGAAGCTTTGATTTACGTGCTTTCTTCCAGAGCTTGGCTCTGTTGAAGAAAGATGACTTCAGTTGACATGTAAACCAAGGGAGAGTCTTTTTCTTGGTACGTGCTTTGATCAAGGGGGCATGTCTGTCAATAGCTCTACGGACAATAGTATGGAAGGTCTCATATAGTGTCTCTACTGTATTGGCTAGGTAGAAGTCCTGCAATAGCAAGGAGTTTTGTAGGTCTGAAAGGAAGGCTTGTGGCACTAAATTACATAAACATCTCATGATTGTGAACCTGGAATTAGAAATAGGCTTGGGTGCAGCTCTTATGCAAGCAACAAAGCAGTGGTCACTGAGATCAGTGAAGAAGACTCCAGAATGAGAGAAGAGGTGTAGCTTGTTTACTTGAATAATGTCTAGTAGGGAGCTTTTATTTGGGTTCTTTTTATTTGGATGAGTCACTTCTGAGACAATTTGAGTAAGTCCGAATGAGTCACATAGTTTTTAAGGGTCTGGAGGAGTCCAAAAGCCAATCCAGGTTACAGTCACCCAGGATTATGACTTCTGACTGCAGCACACTAAGAGAGTGGGAAAAGTGACTTAACAATTGAAGACCTGCAGAGGGAGGCCTGTAGCATCCTATGATGTGTAGGGCCAAGGTGGTTGAGAGTCGGACCTTGAGCATGAGGCTTTCAAACTCTTTCGGCAATGATGAGGCCTCAGTAATAGAAATGTTATATTTTCCTGTACGTAGATGGCAACCCCCCACCTCTAGTTCATTTGTCTGCATGAAATATGTTTTATTCGGGTAAATTGACCTCAGAGTCCAGGGTAGTGGGCTCGAGCCAGGTCTCAGAAACCACCTAGATGTCAGGTTTTGTGTGTGCAATCCAAGCCTGAATGGCATTTAACTTACTTAGGAGGCTGCACACATTAATATGGAGGATACTTAGGCCTTTTAGGTTGAAAAGGTCGCAAGGAGCAGAGATAGGTAGAGGGGGTCCTGGGTTCAGTTCGATGCTGCCAGAACAGAGCAGAAGCATGAATAGTGTCATTTTAATGGCTCTCAACACAAGCTTAATGGATCGTGCCCAAACCCGTTTGTTCTGATGAGGTGGGCAAGACATATTGTAGTTTAAGCGGAAGTTAAGTGATCCCAAGGTTGCATGTAGAAGTACCCTGGCCTGGTGCCGTAGGGGGAAAGGTGTAGCTGTTGGGATTTGATAAGTTCAATGCACATATTAAACATCTGTGATGAAGTACCAATGTGCCATGGCAGCAGAAAAGGGTAGGCCAATGATGAGCATATATGATTAGGAAACAAAACATATAAGTTTTGTTTCCTAATCATTATGTATTTTTCTAACAAATGGAGCAAGATGAAGCAGTTATCAATAGTTGAGTAACTGGCTCTAAAGCCTGCCTGTAATTCAGCTAACCCCCCACCAGCTGCTTACTTTCCATTGTTAATCTATTGAAAATGATTTTTGAAAAGATTTTCAAATCAACATCTGATAAACTGATCAGTCTGTACGTCAGTGGGTCTGATGTACTTCCTTTTTTGTGAATCGGGACTATCTCAGCTCCTTTCCATGAGTCTGGTGTGAAGTTTTCCTTGATATACTTATTACAGAAAACAGAATGTCATACCAAATAGCGGAGGGGCTAGATATGGGGCTGGATTTTCAAAGCCTGATGCAAGCTGCGACAATGGCTTAGCATGATGGAAGGTGTCCCAGGACCCTGTGCCCGATTTTCTAATCCAGAGCCTGCGCCAAAGTCCAGTGGCTTGCGGCAAAGGGATGCTACGCAAACATATGGCGCACCCCACCGGAATATGCTGCACAATGGCAGCGGGAGTCTCGCGACACCCACAGACAGGGGCTAGCAACTGGACACAGCCTCCCCAACACCACCACGCCACCGACACCCGCGCCCCAACACACACCGGTACCTTAGTGGTCTAGTGCCCTTCCCACAGGTAGTACCCATCTCTGCACTCCCTACTCCCTTCCATACCCCGATTCAGCAACTGGCACAGCCCACCACACACCACCATGGCCAGCTGCCGGATGAGCTGTCAGTGCGCATACTGTATACTGTATACAGTACGTGCACTGACAGCTCATTCGGCGACTGGCCATGGTGGTGTGTAGAGGGCTGTGCTGGTTACCGGATTGGGGTATGGGAGGGGGGTTGGAGTGCAGAGATGGGCACTACCTGTGAGGGGGCACTAGACCACCAGAGAGATGTCAATATGCATTGCAGTGGGTGTCGGAAATCATAACGGGGGGTGAGGTGGGGACCACTGGACCACCAGGGAGCATCCATCAGGGATGGAAGAGGGCAGGCCACACAGTGGCACATACTGGATGACCCTCCCAGGAGCTGTCTAAGTACCATTAGACCAACCCTTCGCTGGTCTAAGGGTACTTGGCACTTAGTTCATGGGGGGTTCTTTGAAATTCCGGATCCGAGGGCTGCGGCAGTCTGGGTCTGCCGCAAGCCCCCTAGCTCCATGCTGCAGCCACTTTCATGGTGCAAGGTGAGTGCTAGCACACTTTGTTGCAGGCAGCCTGCTGGGTGACGCAGGCTACCTTTGAAAATACTACTTGGCGCAGCCCTTGGCGCAAGGTGCCTCTTGCATTAGGCCTGATTGACTCAAGCACCTTGCGCCAGTCTGAGACCTTTGAAAATCCGGCCCATGAACTTCTGATGGGATCTTGTCTGGTCCAGGAGCTTTTCCTTTTTTTAACGATTTTACTGCTCCATAAACTTCAGAACAATGCATTATTATGGGGTTATGTAATTCGGCTATATTTATAGTTTCCTGTGGCAAATCTTGGTCATAGAATATAGACTTATAGAAGTCAGTCCACACTTTTTCTGTTATACCTGTATATGATGCTGGAACACACTTGCTATTCCCAGAGCCTCTCACTACCAGGGCCCAAAATGTCTTGGAATCCTTGTCATTGATGACTATTAACATTTTATTCCATTGATCGTTATAATATACTTGTCTTTTGTACGTTAGGAGATTTTGGTACTGTTTCCTTTCAAAGGATAAAGTTTTTATAGTTTCTTTACTCTTATTCTTATTCACTGTCCTAATTTTATGTCTTAGCTCTTTTTCCTTTTCTTTTTTTTTACAATCGCTATCAAACCAACCTTTTTCCTATTGATGTTTATTAATTTATCCCTGTATAGCATATTTTGTATTATTTCAAAGAGTGCTTGTATTTGCTTCCAGATCTTTTCCGCATTTGATGTGTATCTCTGGTCTAATGCCCTAGAATAAAGAAATTGCTGTATTACTAAAGCTACGTTCTTATTTAGTGAGTCATCCCACTGAATTATTTTTTTCTCTCTCCTAAGCTGGTCTCCGGGCTCATAACCAGTGGGAGGTCCTTCCTGGTACCACATGACAGGCAGGAAAAAGATCTCTGCAGGGGAACCAGATCCTCCCCTCTGCATCCTGTAGCCCTCAGTTTTCTTCCTGCCTGTCAAGAGGCAGGTTCTCTGCAGGGGCTCTGCCACTGAAGTGACAGAGCTGAAGCCATCAAACTGTAAGTGCAGTTTACTTTTTTCTTAAAGAAGAGGATTTTTCAATGGGGGAAACTTGACCAGCATTGCTTCTCTGATTTTATAGGGACTCCAGTCTCAGCCGTGTGTGCTGAACAGACTGGCTCCCTATCTCTCCTCCTCCTTTTCTACGAACATATCCATCTTTTCTGCTTAAGGTATTGTCTCCCTTCCTCGGCAACCAGGAATTGAATCTCCCTGCCCTATGTCCTAGCCCTAAGAGTGGGAAGGAGAGGGAAATTCTCCTCCTTGGCTACAGGAGAGCACTTGAGCTTTACGTCAAGAGAGCGGAAGTCCTTATACGAGTCTTCAGCTCTATTCATCCTCACTTCGGGGCCGAATTTGGGCAAAAAAGCATTAAAAGTCTCTTGGACCAGATGGATTTATTCCCTTCTTCATCACCTTCCAAAAGGTAGGGGTTTCTCTGCCGGGCCCATTGACGGCACATTCAGCTTGAGCAGCGGCTACCTCTTGGGTGGAATTCAGAGAAGCCTTTCCAGCAGTCTTACACAGAGTGGCCACTTGGGCATCCATCCATTCCTTGGCAAAGTTCTACAGATTGGATGTGTCTGCCTCCGCTGAGGCATCCTTTGATTGATGGGTCCCTCAATTGGCAGGGGACCCATAAATGTCTGCTAACATTCTTCCCACCTGGGAAGCGAGGGGATGTACTGCTTTAGTATATCCCACTGGTTATGAGCCTGGAGACCAGCTTAGGAGAGAGAAATAGAAATTTAAATACCAGTAAATTTTCTTTCTCCAACTGCTGGTCTCCGGGCTCCTCCCCTCCCAGAATGTTGGATGTTTGCCATATGGCCAGAGTGTTGGAAGTCGAACCTTCCAGGCCGTAAGTGCAGATTAACATTTCTTCTTTTTATTTCCCCGTGATGTATTACTTCAGAGGACACATGCTTTGGAAAAAGCTGAGGGCTACAGGATGCAGAGGGAAGGATCTGGTTCCCCTGCAGAGATCTTTTTCCTGCCTGTCACGTGGTACCAGGAAGGACCTCCCACTGGTTATGAGCCTGGAGACCAGCAGTCGGAGAAAGAAAATTTACAGGTGTTTAAATTTCTGGTTTTTTGCTCTGACCTCTGTCATAACTAAGGGTGCATCATAAGTTTTTTTATTCCTTATTAAGGAGCCATGTAAAAGGACAGGGAAGCGGTCACCCTCAGTTCTTAGAGATACCACAGTCTGCGTCCAAAAATCCAAAAGTCCAAACCAAAGAATCAGATCAAGAAGGGATAGCGTACTGCCATTAAAATAGGTGCAGTTGCCAGATGTGTCATCTTGAAGCCTACCATTTAATGGGTACATGTTACAATCTTTTAGAACTTTAATCAATTTGTGACCTGCTTTGTTCATTTTTGAATCCTGAGTAGTTCTTGATTTGGGGGTGCTGTATGTTTCAGTATGATCCCATTTTGAGGAATCTATCTTTCCATCAAAGTTCCCTATTCTCACATTGAAATCTTCCATGGCTAATATCTCTTTGTCAGGATTATTCAGAACCATGTCTTGTGTTATTTAGAGTTTCCCGTATAGCATCATTATATACCTTAGATGTTACCAAGAGGATGTAGTAGTTTATTAGGATGATTTTAAAATCATTACACAAAAGCTTGAGTATAATGTAATTGTGTGTGGCCATGATCTTAATGACCCTATCAATTACTCCAGCTTTCACAACGGTTGCATGTCCACCCATATTTCTTCCAAATTTACTAGTTTTGTTTCCTGCTACTTGATACAGCTCATACAGTACCTGTTCATTAATATACTGACTTCCTCTATGTGCCAGGTGTCTTGCAATGTAATTATGTCTCCCTGGGTGATGAATTATTTCCAGTCTGCATCCTGGAATTTGTTTGTTAAACCTGCAACATTCCATATTATAAAATTATAGTTATTCTTATTAAATTTATCTGAATTGTAGGATCTATCTAGTAGGGAATGTTGCATTGGGAAATCAACACAGTATGCAACACTTGTAGCTGCTGCCTGTGCCTTAGAAATCATACATGCGCAAGAAAAAGAAGATACCATCCTCTTTTCTGACTCATCTTGGGTCATTGTGTAACTCTTTGACAAAATTCCTTCCTTTCTGGAAGGCCCATGATTTTACCTCATCTGAAGGTACCCCTGTTACCTACAGAAATCTGTTCATTTACATTGTCAGCTTGGCTAAACAGTGTCTGTTCAAACTGTTCATTCAAAAAGTGAAGGCCCACTCCAAAACAGAACCGTTCCATTACTACACTGTCAGAGCTGACTCTTTAACCAAAGAAGGAGCTCGGGGGGAGGGGGGATATATGGGCCATGCCTCCTCCCAGAGCAACATCTATGGTAGCTGCAAACAAAAGATCCAAAAGAGGTTCCTTTAGACCTCACTGAGCTGCAACTGGCAGACCCAGAGATAAAAGAAGTTTACCAATATCTCTGAAAGGACACAGAGAAAGAAATGTCTACGAATAATCCATTCAAAAGACATGCAGACACTCTCCATTTGTCCCAGGATCACAAATTGCTTTTCTGTCACTCAGGTGATCAGAAATTCTGGATAATTCCCAAATCACTTTGATCTAAAGTCATTTATCAGGTTCATGACACCCCTACAGGTGGACACCAATGGGTGGACAAGATAGTCCAGAGAATGAAAACCATGGGCTGCTGGCCGGGTATAACACCTGATGTCCAGCATTACGTGGACAACTGCCTTACTTGTGCACAAAATAACCCTATCCCAGGCAAAAAAAATTCCAAACTTCTGCCTCAGAGACACTCTGGCCCTTGGAATGATATCCAGATTGATTTTATTGGACCATTGTCACGTACCCACAGAAACAACAAATTTGCACTCATGATCACTGACCTATTTTCCAAATAGGTTGAAGCCTTCCTGTGCAAGCAGTGGCATAACCAGGCAGAAAAAATGTCAGTGATATATTTTTATATCTTTTTTATTTTTTATTTTTGAGTGGTTTAAAAAAATCTAGGTATCAATTATATCTTTCTGGGGCTGCTGATGCCTTGGAGTAATGCTAGGGGAGGCTAAAAAGCTCAGTCTCCATCTCTCACTTCTCCTTCAACTACCAGACATGCAGGCACGAAGCAGCTTACTCACGATACACTAATGTACAAGCTGGGAGGAGTAGATTTAGCTCCGCCAACCAGTCACCGACAGAGCTTGTCTGACTGGTGGGAAGAATTTAAGCCGAGTCACCACATCCTGCACTGGCCGAGCAAGAAAGTCACCCCAGTAGTCACAGAAACTAGTGCCCTCCATCCGCTCCTCCTTTTGAGCCAAGTCGCCACCTCCCGAGTCCCATGCCTGCCGAGCAAGAAAGCCACCTCAGTGGTCACAAAGTGTCGACTGCTGCACTACCGGTGACTGAGTGTGAGGGAGACAATAATCAGAGAACCGGCCCCGAGCTCCCACCCACTAGAGCAGCTGCAGAAGTGCAGAAGAATGACATGAGGGATGGAATTGAGGGACGGAATTGAGAAGACAGCAGAAATAATCTGCGCTCAGGCATTGAAAGTGATTTTGGGTCATTGCATTGTCGGATCAGATGGTGGAGACCGTCGTCAAATGAGTGGCACTGTGGCAGAGGTAGTTACTGGGCTGGCCTGGATAAGCAGTTAAATAAAATTAGTTTAGTTGCTGCTGTGCTCTGACTGTCTCAGCCTGCTTGCTTGGGATGGCAATGGGATTGACCGGGAGGGAGTGGAACTAGCTGTTTTATTAATAATTTTTGTTCTGGGCCTGGTGGCTAACTGGGATCAGGTGGTATATCGAAGTCTCCCCCTGCAGCAGTGCAGCATCTGGCTGGCTCTAAAGTACCTTTGTTTCTGAATTCTGAGGCAGGTTATCTTGTTTGAATTTCCAACAAGACAACCTGCCTCAAAAATAGAAGTACTTTAGAGCCAGCCACGGCTGTTCACTGTGTGTGACTGAGAGGTGAAAGATTACTCTGGATCTGGGATCCAAACTTTTGACTGATCGGGTGGCCTGGGGCTGGATTTTTTTCATTCATGATCCAACCCAGTAACTAGGGCTTTTTCAGGGG
This sequence comes from Neoceratodus forsteri, assembly GCA_016271365.2. Taxonomy (NCBI): domain Eukaryota; kingdom Metazoa; phylum Chordata; order Ceratodontiformes; family Ceratodontidae; genus Neoceratodus; species Neoceratodus forsteri. The sequence continues at coordinate 727,585,386 of CM057449.1, read as the reverse complement.
TTTTGAGTCACTCTCAGTTCTCTTAAAGTTGTAGGCCGAAAGACAAGTGGATGCAGATATCTTCAGGCTGTAAGCGGTCCAAGGGAGCCTAGCTGGAGGAGGTGTAAGTCGATTAAAGCTAAGCACTTTTAATTAGGTGGTTAGCTTTAATTTGACTTAAACCCCTGCCCAATCAACTTCATGTCTGTCTCTCACTCTGGACTGGAGCTAGCTGCACACAAGGAGCTGTGTGTGTGTGTGTGTGTGTGTGGGGGGGATAGGTTGGGGTCAGGGGGGACTACACACGTATATCCCCGATTCCCGGTCCTACCAACTGTTAATTTAAGAACTGATATAACCCAATAAATAGTGCTGGGTTTTCATTTCAAACCTGCCCTGACTGCAAACCTGCACCATCCAAGACCGATAAGAGAAATGGCCATGTTACATAAATTGTTGTGGCAGTGACATGATAGCCTGGCAGCTGGTGCACAACAGGACATGCCTGACAGATCTGAAGAAGGGGAAGGTTCTCACTGCTCAGAGTGCTGTCTTTTTTTGTATTTGGGTTAGAATTTATCAGAGGCATGGTCTGTCATGTGGTGTAAAAATTGGTTATTTGGAATATATTAAGAGGAAGATACAGTTGCTTATTCCTCAACAATGCTGTTGTGTCTAGTCTACGTGGGTCATTGGCCTTTATGTAACCCATGCCCTGGCCAGGAGCAGACCAGGACCCCCCCCCAAACTCATGCCACAGATAAGGCAACAGGACACAAGTCAGCAAAACAATAGACATCACCCCTAGCTCTGAGGTGAACACCTGGCTCGGCAGTCTAAAGGGGTCAGGGGTTTAGGATACAAAATAACCACCCTAGTTGCAGCTGCAGATTTTAAGGTCAGCCAGAGTCTCTCACATCCCTGACTCTAGGAGTGAAAAAAACATTTTTTTTTCTTTGGAGTAAAGGGTAGGGAAGATGTGACCAAACTGTGTGTTATTTTCAATAAAGGCCTCAAAACTTACCACAGAGCATCTAAAACCCCCACAGACCTACAGCTTTTTTCACAGTTACTCCTCGTGCCCAGACCTTGTCCCCCTCCCTCCCCCACACTTTTAGAATGTCTCCATCCCTCCTGGAGCAGGATTCAGGCAACATGCTGGACTTGGGGGGGGGGACTCTGTGGAGGGGGCTAGAGTGCAACTTACTGGGCATGGGGAGGGGGGTAATAGGATAGCAAATTATGCTTCAGATGACCCCCAAAATGCACCAGAATGCACCAAAAAACAAAAATTTTCAAGACCCCCGGCCTGTAGTTTATACTTAAGGTGCATACACTTTTTTAAGGCTGGTTACTCCACTGCGTGCAAAGCCCAAACTGCAAAAGCCACTGCCAGAATCTTGGCAGAACACATATTTACCAGATGGGGCCTACCTCTCAAGGTAGATTCAGATAAAGAAACCACCTTCACAGGTGAACTTATGCAGGAAACTATGAAGTTATTGGGAGTTAGTCAGAAATTTCACATAGCTTACCATCCTCAGTTATCAGGATGAGTAGAAAAAGCAAACAAACACATAAAAGCAATGTTATGTAAATTACTACTGATACTGGAAAAACTTGGGATACTTTGTTGCTCTTACTCCTAATAGCAATTAGAGCTACCCTTTCAGCATCTACTACATTCCGCTATACAAGACACTAGTGAGGCCCCACCTGGAGTACAGTGTACAGTTCTGGAGACCATACCTACGTAAGGACATAGACAGGGTAGAGAAGGTTCAGAGGAGGGCAACAAAGTTGGTGCATGGATTGCATCATAAGTCCTATGAAGACAGGTTGAAGGAACTGAACATGTACTCCCTGGAGGAGAGGAGGGAGAGAGGGGATATGATAGAGACATACAAGTATCTCACAGGGAGGAACAGGGTGCAGGAATACACTATTTTTAAGCGAAAAAGATGTTCCAGGACTAGAGGGCATGGGATGAAGTTGGAGGGAGGATGATTCAAAGGAAACATGAGGAAGAATTTCTTCACAGAACGGGTGGTGGACAAGTGGAACACCCTGCCAGAGGAAGTGGTGGGGGCTGAAACAATCACGGGATTTAAGAATGCATGGGATAGACATAAAGGAATTCTGGAGGTCAGGGGTAAGGGGCAACAGACTTCTAGGAAAACATAAACTGAACTTACAAGCTCAAATGGGCAGACTGGGTGGGCCATAGGCCCTTATCTGCTGACACTGTCTATGTATCTACATGTACACACTTTGAGGTAATGACTGGTAGACAAATGAGATTACCAAAACATTTGATGATCGACCTCAATGCCCCTACTGCATACAGAGTGTCAACAGACACCTTTGCAAATCAAGTTCAGAGACAACCTTGCAAAAGCCAATTGCTCACTGTAAATAATTTGGGTCAAGCCCAATTGCAATCCAAAAAGTACTTTAATAAACACGTCAAAAAAGTCGATTGGCAAGTTGGTGACAGAGTCATGATTCTAATTTTTTATCTCCAGTACATGCATTTGTAAACAAATAGTCAGGCCCATTTGACATCATCAACAAACTCAGCCCAGCTATGTACCAAGTACGTCTCACTGACGGCAGAAGAAAGTCACTAGACAAATGGTACCACGCAAATCAGTTGAAACTGTACAAAGGAGACTAAACCTTCCAACCCACTACAGTGTAAATGTTCCTTCCTCCATTCCAAGGGGAAAGGAAACCTTTGTAAACTTGACTGATTCCTTTTGCTTTCTGTTCTCAGCTGCTGTGAAAAGTCCAAGTCATTTTCAGATGACCATTGACAAAGGCAAAAAGAAGCTGATGTGAAAATACTCCTTCCTCTGCACCTGAAGGAAGAAACACCATTTACTAACAATACCTTTTGTCTCCATTTCTTTCCTTTTCTTAGCTCCAGTAAATCCAAACACTGAAGAGTTTGGTGATCCAGGATGGGACCCTCCAATGTTGTTTCCTTATGCTCCTGATGTTCCTAGATCTCTGGCCTAGAGATTTGGCATTGATCCAATGGACCCCTCACCAGAAGCTCCTGCAGAGTGAGGCCTTCCATAAGAAGCTCCAGCACATAAAGGCATACCAGACTCACCTTCATGCCTTTCTTCATGCCATGAACCACAGTGACCCCCGTATATGCTCCATTACCTGAATTTACCCCCCCCCAGTGTTGGCATTACCGTTGCTATACCTTCTATATATGTTTCTGTTCGGGCAGGTCAAGATGCATACCTAAGCACACTTATAACTGCAATACCTTTGTCTACTTTACAAATTGACTGGAAAACTGATAACCTTGATGGACAGCAATTGCTAGTGGCCCGCCTTGACAAAGGAACTTTAAAAGCCTGGCCCAATACCCGTATTTGCCCTGATGGAACTTTGTGCATTCGCCAGGTTACAGCACAACATACTGGACTTAACAATCTTACAGCAAAGATTAATGAAGACTTTTGCACACATTTTCATAATATAACTGTATGAAAGATATGCTATAACCACACAATTGCTTCCATTGCTCTTTTCCTCACAGTGACTCCAGTTAGTAAAAACTCTCCTCCTCAATGTCCCACCCTGGAGCCTGACCCAGAAAGTGGCCTAGCAGCAACATCTATACCTGAAACTTTAATTGACAATGTGCAGTGCATGTACATGTCAGTGGTACTGAACCTCACCCACTGGAATATGACAGAGTTTGGACAATGTGTTTCTACGAATGTCTCCACTTTTCCCTCTATAAAGTTGTTGGATTTAATGGCAGCCTATTAAGTTAGGGCACAAGACCCTGCAGCAGAGTACCACACAATGGAACACTGGTGAGTGTTCCAGCCTCAATGCCATAAGCGGTCATTGAGTACAGTGACCAGAATAGCTGGCACTGCTACTGGTTTATTTGGCTCAGGAATGTCAATTTGGAACCGTGCAATTTGGCCAAAATTCAGAGACATAACAGTCTCTTCAATTCCAAATTAGCAAAAAATGTGGTCATACCAATGCTACATGGTATAGATGGTCTCACCCAAGAAAAAAGATTTACAGTTTACAATATGCATGATATAGCATGTTTATTTGCTAAAACTCATAATAAAATAAACCAGTTGATTGCTTTGAATAATAAAAAATTGCATAAGCAGCACATAGGCAGAAAGGTAATATGTTCAGCCGATGGTAATTTTGCACTTAACACCATCACAAATCTCTTCCAGGATCTGGAATCAGGGAGGATCCCAGATTTAATCCAAGATAAGCATTTGGCTAAATGGTATTGCCCCACTGCACTTCCCAGTCATGCACCGTGAAGTGTATGGACAAGACTGTATAATTTTCCCTGGCCGCTGCACAAAATTTGGGTTACATTACACCACGCCCAAATCAAGGACCTTGATACACCGCAAACCACCGTAGCATTAAAGACACAATGTATGTCACCTTCACAGTTTCTCTTCCAGTTTCTGACAATAATTCTTCAGTCTTTGACAAGCTTGCCTTCATCCACTCATGGGCCATCTTGAAGGCAGCATCTACAGAGAACAAATTAATCTACCTCCTCTGCTGGTGTTTCATTCTTACCTCGATTCCTGGGGTTGCTCCACATACAGACTGCTGTGCTAAAAAAAAAGATATCACTATCTTTGCAGATGTGATGTCTTTAATGTAACCGTGCCAGTTTGTGGTTACTCTTCTGATACAATGGACTGGTCACTAGAGTTTACTAATGACCTAAATGACACTTCAAATGACTTTGCAAAGCCTTCTTCATCTCCAAACCCTTCTTCAGATCCAGAGACCATTCCTTCGAGTCAAGCGCAACCCAGCTCCAACACCTCCAGCACTGCATCCAGAGGTGCCTCTTCAGACGACGTCCACACCAGCCGCATCACAAACACATCCATCACCTGCCCTGTCCAGCTCACGAAGTGGCACCTTCCTCAAGTTCGAGTAATCTACCACTTGCCAGTTACCGCCGTAACCTAAGTGTGTTCCCCTTTGAATAACTTTCTGAATAAGCTACAACTCTGATGGACAATACTGTGTTGTTACCAATCATCAGACTTTCTCCTATGGAACTTTAACCTGTGACATACCCTTCCCAAACTTCTGCTTTGTGCCCCAGGAATGCTCTATCATAGGCCATATGGTTATAACCCCAGTTCCCACCCTGAAACATGATTATATCTATAGCGACCCTGACTATCTGCATGTTCTTGCCCAGTATTTACCTGTATTTGACGTACATATTAACCCACTCACCCTGAACCTCAGATCTCTACTAGAGAAAAAGAATACACATTTTGTTCACATAAGTAACAATGTTACCAAAGTAGGCGATTCATTAAATGCTCTTTTCCATGATGGTGACCTCCGCATCGTATTGACAAATAGTTGGTTAGAACTGACATTCATAGGTTTTGTTATTATTCAAGTGTTACTTATTGTTTTCCTTGTTCTTACTTTGATCAGTTTACATAAAACCTTGACACAACATTGTAATCAATTGAAGTTTCTTTATGAATCACTATCAGTAAAAAAGTAACTTACCTACCATCCTAGTTAGTGCTGCCATTTGTATCCAGGAAACAAGGGAGGGAATATGCACACCAGCCTGCCTTGCTGTCACATATGAGGACACTCACTACTGCCTTGACAGACAAGGGAGAATGTATTATAATGTATTATGCACTAATGATCACTAATGTACTGATATTTTGTTCTACATTAGAGCCTAGTCAGGAATCTCCTGTTCAGCCAAATGCCTAATGAGTTAGCCAGAAATGTGTATTATTGTCCTAGAAGGATATCTAATGACAGCTGTGAGATTAGTAGCCTAACATGGTGTAATTATATAATTATATTCTGTGGTCTGTAGCGCTACCTATGTTCCAAAGTCAGTATGCTTAGCCTAGCAAATTATGTAAGAAGAGCCTATTGTTCTTCTAAGTTAGTCAGCAGATAACTGTAACTGATACAAAAAGCATTCATCCTGGGTGCTAGACACTCATATATTGTCCAATGGAACACCGAGTACAGAAACACACTGACGTCTATAAGCTTGTTACTATGGCAACGGGACATTCTTATCTGCAGTATATAATCTTATTACTCGGCCAAACCCCTTTGGGATCCCCAGAAGCACCCAGCTTCCACTCCTGGTGTATGACTATGTCCGTGTTCCAGTTGGCAAGATTTTATCTTATGTGTCTGTCTTTTGGACTAATACTAAGGAGAAATAAACTAATTTTCTGCACATCTGTGTTGGCGTTTTACCATCAGGTTTATCTCCTGCAGAATCTTACAGTCTCCTCCATTAGGGTGGAGATTTCTCCATGCCCAATGTTACAATCTGGCAGGATTGGCCCTTGGGGTGGCATCTGCTGTCAGCCTTCCTGGGGAGAGTTCTGGCCTTTGATGATGGAGGAGGTCTGTGGGGTGATCTCACGGTTGAGACCAACATGCTGCAGCCTGGACCCAGGCCCGACACGATTACTTGTTGATTGCATCAGAGCTCTGGGCCTGTTTTTTGATGAGATAGTTAGGTGTTCCTTAGCAATGGAGGTTTTCCTGGACTCTCTTAAAACAGCTCTGGTGAGGCCCCCATTGAGAAAAACATCTTTGGACCCAGACATCCTGGCAAATTACTGACCTGTTTCAAATCTTCACTTTTTGAGGAAGATTATTGAGAAGGTATTTGGAGAACAGCTTGAGATGCACCTCACAGATTTCCAGATTTATGAACCTCTCCAGTCTGGATTTAGGGCTATGCACGGCATGGAGACCGCACTAGTACGGGTGACGAATGATCTGCTCAGGGCGTGGGATAGGGGAGCGTAATCTATCTTTGTCCTCCTCAACCTCTCACCAGCATTTGACACTGTGGATCATGGGCTATTATTGAACAGACTGAGGGAGTACGTTGGACTCCCCAGCATGGTCATTGGCTGGTTTGAGTCCTTCCTCCAGGGCAGAACCCAGAGGGTGGTACTGGGAAATTACTCCTCAGATCCAGTGGCCCTGTCCTATGGAGTACCCCAAGGTTCTGTTCTTTCTCCCATGTTATTCACAGTGCATATGCTGCCCTTGGGTGAGGTAATCAGGCGGTATGATCTTAAGTTTCATTGCTATGTTGATGACATCCAGCTCTACCTGTCTTTCACACCTGGAAATACAGATGCGGTTGAGGTGCTGAATAAGTGCCTGGCTGAGATTCAGGCCTGGATGCCATTGAACTGGCTGGGACTCAACCCAGGAAAGACTGAAGTGTTGGGGGTGGAGCCGGGTCAGAGGGGGGAATGTGGAGGCCTCTGGGGAGAATTTGGGACTATACATTGGGTCATCCAAACTGGAGGCTTCTACCAATGTGAAAAATATAGGCGTCATTCTGAACAATGAGCTGATACTGGATGCCCAGGTGTCGGCGGTTGTCCGAAATGAATTTTACCATCTCCGGAATGTTGCCAGGATAAAATCCCTTGTCTCTCCAAAGATCTGGCCGCACTGATACATGCTTTTGCCACCTCAAGGTTTAACTATTGAAATGTGCTCTACCTTGGGGTCAAGGTGGGTGTGCTGTGGCACCTGCAGCTGTTGCAGAACATGGTGGCTCAGTTATTGATGGGTCTCTCAAGATCTTGTCATATTTCACCAGTGCTGTGCGAACTGCACTGACTGCTGGTATGCTGGCACATCTTCTTTAAAATAGGTCTTTTGACCTGTAAAGCCCTACACGGGCTGGGTCCAGGTTACCTAGTAGAGCTGCTGCACCCCTACAGCCCTGGATGCTCTCTCAGGTCAGCAGGTGAGGGCCTCTCCTCGGGGTGCACTGGGTGAGACTGAAATCATCAGGGGATCGGTCTTTTGAGGTGGCGGCACCGATCCTCTGGAACTCGCTGCCTGGGTACCCTTCTGTTGACATCTTTAAAAGAGGACTTAAATCACTCTAGTTCCTACAAGCCTTTGGGGATTAACAATAAAGAGAGTTAATTACTGCTTTTGTTTAAGAACACAAGGAATAATATTGTAGATGGGATTAATTTATAATTGTAGTAGTGTTCGGTTGCATTACCTGACTTTTATGATTTTGATGGGTTTTTTTAATTGTAAAGGCACTCTAAGCCTTCAGGGAAGGGTGCTTTAAATAAATAAAATCTACTATTATGACTCTGCAGACCACCTGCTGTTGCTCTGCCCTTTTGTTGGGTCCCACCAGTTCTCCCAGCAGAGGTGCTCAGCTGCTGCCGGGTCCTGGGAATCCTATGTAGGAGGAGTACTTGCCACAGTGGGAGTCCCAGGAATAATTATTGGGAGGGTAGGATTGGGGTGATTCAGACCAGGAGATGCCCAGGGAGGAGATGGAACCAGGACTGAGGACTGTCACACCTGGTTCCCCTCCTCAGGGCTCTGCCTAATTTCATCAGCAGCAAGTAGTCCATCCAGCCTGCGCTGCTCATCCCTTTTGGGCCATTCTATGTAAAGAGGGGTCGCTGAGGAATAAAACTGTAGTAATGGAGAATTTCATTGCCGATTTCTCAACTGATCTTGTCTGCATCATGGAAACCTGGTTGGGTGATGATGCTTGCTCTGTGCTAGCAGAATCTGACCCGTCCAGGTATTCTGTGGTACACTGCCAAGAAATGAGGAACGAACTTCACAGAAAGTCCAAATCTGAATTATTTTCAGTCTTACTCCACACAACCTCGGGGCAATGTTTTGTGGCCAAGCCACTTCATCAGACCACCATGTTGTACTATCAAAAGAAATTTTTATAAAAATAATAATTAGTACTGTAGTATACATGCATAAACTGTACAACTCCACCGCAGTGTTCCCCACAAGTCAGATCCTCCAAACGTGCCATTAGTTCAGTGGTCCTATTTTACAGCTCAGGGAGTGTAGCTATACTTGTATACATGCAGTTCATCAGTCAGTATAGTTGTTGTTTGTGGATGACCCAGTATATTTAATTATGTTCCTCAGGAGAGGAAGGGCAGTCTGAACCAGCATTAGAGGATTCCGTGGTGCATTGCCCGAGGAGGGATCATAAGGGGGACAGGGTGGCCATGTGCTTTAGATCCACCTTGGAACTCACTGCTCTCCCAGTGAGAACATTTGAATCCTTTGACTATGTGATGGCCAGATGCATCTCAGGTGTCAATGGCAGGATCACTCTCATCTACTGGCCTTTTGGGGGTGGGGTGGGAATGTATTCCTGCAGGAGCTGGCAAATTTCATTGCCGAACAGGTGTTGAAGTCCTCTAGGTTAATAGTACTGAGGGACCTCAATGCCTGGGTCGATGATGAATCCTCTGGGTTAGAACAGGAGCTCCTCCAGCTAATGGTCTCTCTGGGAATGATGCAAGTAGTTACCTCTAAGACGCATAAACATGGTTACACATTGGAGCTAATCTTCTCATTTGGATTTGATAACTGTGGTCAAGGTTGATCCGGTCATCTGGTTAGATCATCATGTAGTTGAGTTCCAATGTGGGATCCACTGTTCTGTTACTCCCTCTATGTAGATTATCTGATGTCATCCAAAACACAAACTGAAGCCTCACAAACTCCAGGACACACTGGACGTTTTGGGCATGTTACTAACTTGTGTGCAAGGTCCAGAGGCAGTCACTGATCACTATAATATGGTGCTTACAGGGGCTCTGGACTCTATTGCACCTTTCCACATTTGTCTCTTGACCTCCCACCATGGCTCACCCTGGTATTGTGCTGAGCTGTGCCAGTTGAAGACTAAGAGGCATAGACTGGTGCATTCCTGGAGAAGATCTGGATCTATGGAGGACAAGTTGGCATTGAGACTTCATTACACTGAATATCAGTAGGTAATTGACCAGAAAAAGACAGAATTTCTCTCCTGGTTGGTTACTGCAGTGAAAAATCACCCAGCTGTGCTTATTCACATTGTAGACAGATGGTTAAATCCCCCCATCTGCAGTCCATGGGAGCCATTTCAATGTATAGGTGCGAAGAGTTTGGGTGTGTTTTTGTTGACAAACTGCCCACCATTAGAGCCAGTATTTCTTCTCATGGTCTAGCTGCAGCTGGGGGTAGCCAGTCTTGTGGTAGCACTGATCTGTCTGCCTGGGATGAGTTTGGACTGGTTTCAGAGGCTGAGATCCTCCAAGTGGTCACCAGTTGGCATCCCACTAACTGTGGACTGGACCCAGGTCCAGCATGGCTAATTATAGGCTGCACTGAGTTCCTAGACCCAGTTTTCATTGAGATCATGAATTGATCCTTGAGGGAGAGTATCTTCCTTCAGCCCTGAAAAGGGTGGTGGTGAGGCCCCTTCTAAAGAAGCCATCTTTGGATCCTGACGTTCTCGCGAACTACAGGCCAATCTCTAATCTTCCCTTTTTAGAGAAGGTTATTGAGAAGGTGGTAAATGAACAGTTGTTTGACCACTTGGAGTAGCTTTCTATCTTTGAACATCTCCAATCAGGCTTGTGGTCTCAGTGCAGCGCTGAGACAGCCTTGGTCAGGGTGACACATGATCTCCTCATGGCGCGGGACTGAGAGCAACATACTATTCTGGTGCTCTTGAACCTTTCATCTGCATTTGACACGGGGGATCATGGGGTGCTGATCGATCGACTGAGGAACTATGTAGGCACTACCGGTGCAGTTTTGAACTGGTTCAACTCATATTTAATTGGAAGGACACAGCGAGTGGTTCTGGGAAAATTTACCTCAGTGTCATTTGTGTTGTCCTGCAGTGTTCCTCAGGGCTCAATGCTCACTCCCATTTTATTCTCCATGTATATGCAGCCACTAGGGGAGATCATAAGGTGATACAACATGGAATTTCACTGCTATGCAGATGATACCCAGCTGTACTTGTCCTGTGTCCCGATGATACTTCTGCATCTTCTGTGCTGAGCTGGTGTTTGGTTGAGATAAACAATTGGATGGCCGCCAACTGGTTGTGTCTTAACCCGGGCAAGACAGAGGTCACGGTTATCGAACCTGGTCATTGGAGCTTGCCTGCTGGTGGAGGAGTTGACCTCCCCATCTTGGGTGCCCAGCCCCTTTCAGCAGTGAGTACAGTCAGAGATCTGAGGCCATCCTGCATGACAGATTGACCTTTGAACAGTAGGTGTCATCTGTTGTCTGATCTGCCTTCTTTCATCTCTGGAATATTGTTAGAATCTTGCCGTTCTTAGCTCAGGATAACCTAGCAACAATTATCTATGCTTTTGTCACCACAAGCCTGGATTACTGTAACACTCTATACCTAGGGCTATCTGGAGGTTTGATGCATCAGCTGCAGCTGGTGCAGAGTGCTGAAGCTTGGATATTGGTGAGTTCCTCATTGAGGGATCACATTACTTTGATTCTGCATCCCTTGCACTGACTGCCTTTGCGTTAGTGCATCACCTTCAAGATTGGGTAGTTAACATACAAGGCCCTACATAGATCAGGATCAGACAACTTAAAAGCACTCCTGATTCTTTATCAACCACTCTGCCCTCTCCACTCCACAAAACTGGACTGCTGGTGGTCCCCACCTCAAGGTTCAGGTTGTTGGGTGATCAAGCCTTTGGGGTGGCAGCTCCTATTATTTGGAACTCAATCCCTTATCATATTCATGCAGCCAGCTCAGTAGAGACCTTTGATATCTCATTTAAGACCTTTTTTATTTGAACAAGCTTTTAATGGAATCTGATTTATTTTAGTTTTATCTTGTTAATATATTTATAGCCTATTGTCTTGGTTTATGTTTGTAAAGCACTAAGAGTCATTGATGGATTGAGTGCTATATAAATAAAATTTGCCTTGCCTGTTATGATATCCCTTTCCCCCCATCCTGGGTCTGGTTTACCATTTTTTAAGTTGAAATAATAAAAGGATCACTCCTTTCAATATGGCTTGGACTAAGGTTTTTACCTTTATTCTGAGTTGAATTTGAACACCCATCGTTTAAGATCACTTTTCTTGAGAATATATTTAACTAGCAGGCCACAGACACTGCTCCATAGGGTTCTTGCTGATGAGATCGCTCCCCTCAGGGGTGAAGTGCAGACCCTCATGAGCATCTCAGGGCAGGGAGCCATGGTATCTGCAGAGTCACTACGTCAGAGATACCCTGTAATGAATTTCTGAGACATTTTTTGTGTGTATATACAGTTTTTCTTCCTCCTATTCCTTGTTATGGGAAAGATAGAGCATATTTCTACTAGGTCACAAAAGTTACATTAGTCAAGTACAACGATATCTCACACTGTGTGATCAAGGAGGGTCTGCAGCACAAATGAAGATAAAAAACATGGGCAGACTGGGTGGGCCCAGCAGCCCTTATCTGCTGTCAGTTTCTACGTCACTACGTCTGTGTGTGTGTGTGTGTGTGTGTGTGTGTGTGTGTGTGTGTGTGTACGTAAAGCCCAGAACCCTGGTAAGAGAATAAGAATTTGTGGTATGCGTAGTACTAAATGGAGTCATGTTGTAGATCACAAAAGGGCTGAGATGGTAATCTGGGATTGGAGCAGGCTCATCAACACAAAAGGAGTTTTTGACAGACAGGCAAATCCCCCGATATCATCGAGGGTGCTGGGACAGGGACAGTTTTATTTTCTGACCCTTGTCCCACTGAGGCAGTCTTCACTGGACACTGACAAGGACATATACTTTACTGACAATATTGGGGAATCTGTTGCTAAAGACCCATTTTCTTGGTCTGTGCAAGGTGAGTGTAGATGAAGCTGTTAACTAAGTTCTTCTGCCTGTAATCTGTTGTCTTATTTAAACAGCTTTTGTTTCCTTCTCTAAACTAAGCCATACCCCATTTTGTTCTTTGTAAATCATGTACATAATTTTCCCCCTTATTTCAGTAAAGATCTCTATTTTTGTATAAGCCAATGCCGTGCATTTTTTGGACGTGAGATAACTGTTTCTACTGGCAAAGATATAACAGTTTGAACTGTCTCCAAATAGCATCTCCCAGAGTGTGTTACAACATAGAAACATAGAAACTGTCAGCAGATAAGGACCGCCTGACCCATTTAGTCTTCCCGTAAGCCCTTGTACTGGATTGCTGCTTCTGACCCACCTGCTGTTGTACCTCTATGGTTCTCCCATGCCTGTTCCAAGCATGCTTGAATCCATCCACAGGACTAGCTCCCACCACCTCCTGAGGCAGACCATTCCATGCATCCACCATCCTCTCTGTGAAGAAAAACTTCCTCACATTCCCTCTTAACCTCCCACCTTCCAATTTCATATCATGCCCCCTCATTCTTGTGCTCCTCCTTTATTGGAAAATGTCTCCCCCCTGCATCTTGTTTATACCCTTGAGGTACTTGAATGTTTCTATCATGTACCCTCTTTCCCTCCTCTCTTCCAGCAAGTACATATTGAGGTCCCTTAATCTCTCTTCATAAGTCTTGTGTTGTAAGCCCTGTACCATCTTAGTCACCCTTCTCTGGACCATCTCCAGCCTGTTAATATCCTTGCGAAGGTGTGGCCTACAGAACTGCACACAGTACTCTATGTGAGGCCTGACCATCGTTTTATATAATGGCATCACTACCTCCCTCTTTCTAATGGTGATACCCCTGCATATGCACCCAGCATGCCACTGGCCCTCCCAGCTTTATTAGCAATCTGCTTTGACATTTTCAGGTCATCTGAAATAATAACCCCCAAGTCTCTTTCCTCCTTTGTGACTGTCAGCAACTCTCCCCCCATCCTGTAGCTTTCCCCCAGAGTTTCTGTGTCTCAGGTGCATAATTTTGCACTTTTTTGAATTAAACTTCAGTTGCCAGTCCTTAGACCATTTTTCAAGCTTCCTCAGGTCCTTCCTCATTTTCTCCACCCCTTCTGGGGTATCCACTCTGTTACAGATCTTGGTGTCATCTGCAAACAGGCAGATCTTTCCCTCTAGTCCTTCTGCAATGTCACTAATGAAGACATTGAACAGGACTGGCCCCAGGACCGATCCCTGAGGCACCCCACTGGTCACCCCCCTCTCCCCAGACTGCACCCCATTTACCACCATCCTCTGCCTCCTGTCTGTTAGCCAGTTTCTAACCCAGTTTACCACCCTGTCCCCCATGCCAAGTCTACCCAGCTTATTTACCAGCCTTCCTATGTGGGACGGTGTCAAAGGCTTTGCTGAAATTAAGGTAAGTGATGTCCACTGCCCTACCCTGATTTACTTCCTTTCTCACCCTGTCGAAGAAATCAATCAGATTTGTCTGACATGACCTCCCCACTGTGAATCTGTGTTGCCTATGGTCCTGGGCTCTGATGGCTTCTAGATGCTCTACTAGCCTTTCTTTAAGCAATGGCTCCATGGTCTTTCCCACTACTGAGATGAGACTGACTGGCCTATAGTTCCCCACCTCCTCCCTGTTGCCGGATTTGTGTAGCGGGATCACATGTGCCCTCCTCCAATCCTCTGGTACCACCCCTGTGTTAAATGACTCAGTGAACATGGTTGCCAGAGGTTCTGCTATCTCTCTTCGCAGTTCTCTAACCGTACCTGAGTGAATGGCAGTTGTATGTTTCCTAGGCACTACATGCGAAGGTTGTTTGCCTAAAGACTCTGGGCACTGAGAGGTACGTAGCCCTTATGAGACTAGAAATAGTGCTTGTAGTAGATCCAGGCGGTAACAGCCAGTCTCAGACAAGAGCCAGTGCTGGGCACTTTATTTATTTAAAAGTTGATAACCAGGAAAAGCACCATGAGCCAAAGCTTGTTTCTAGGTGTGATTCAGAAGATGGGGATACAGGAGTCAGACAAATACAAATGGAAATGTAACAATAACAGAGCCTATACATTACAGGTACTATGTACAATAAAATACAAACTAGGAAACTGTACAATAAATACAAACTAGAATACAAGATGTTTACCATGGTTCACAGTAGGAGGGGAGTTGTCATACTGTAGTAAGCGGGGGTCTAGGAAGGAGAACAGATGCAGGAAGTAACAGGGGTTGGTCTGAGTAGGTGCTTAAGAGTAGAGAAGGAGGGAGAGAGATGGGTTTGGGAGGGAAGGCTGTTCCAAAGAGAAGGAAATCTAAAGGAGAAGGAGAGTTTGCCAGCTGAGGTGCAGACACAAGGGAAAGAAAAGGTGCGGGCACAGCTAGACTGCAAGCTATAGGGTGAGGGACTTTGTTGCAAACTAATTGCAGTGGGGTAGGTCACTGTGACATCTGTCATGGTCTGTGCAGTGGGGCATACTATGGTGGGAAGGAGATGGGAAGGGGGGGGATGTGGGAGATATGCCTCTGGAGGGATGGGACTTCCAGGATGGAAACCAGGAATTGGTTTGCGTCACTGGAGAATCGATTCAGGCTGCGACACTAAAGGGAAAGGAGCATTGGAAACCCAGGGAAAGGAGGCTGCACCTGAAATTATTGTGTTAAAGGGGATGGGACATGGCAGGAGGAAGAGAATTATTTTAGTGTTGGAAGTCTCCAGAGATCTTACTTCGAGGGGGCTCTTGCAGCAGGCAACACCATTACGACTAAGCCACCAGGTGCTAGGACAACACAGAAAACTTCTAGCTATCAGTATACAAAGGGGGACTGCCCCAACATCCATCTACAGTATAAAAGGGGCGGTTCCCCAGCCCATCCTCAGTTCTTTTACTGCCGTTGACCTGTACAAGTCAGACCTCCACAGACTCTTGCTTTTAGTCAACCACCATTTACTGCGCTTTACCCACGGTTTTATAATTTTTACTTACAGTAAAAAAAATTTGAAATTCATTTTTTTCTCCTTCCAACGTCTTCCTACCAGCAAAAAAAGCATGTTGCGGAAGCTGCTTCCCTCTGGAGAAGGTTGCTCTTCTTGTCTGCCCTGCTTAGGCCCAGATTACATCGACGAGACCTACTAGGTCTACCAGGACTTCTACTGTAGCAGAAAGTTGCTGCAATGGAGAGGGAGTTCCAGGGCTTTTGCTCTTCTCCCCCCCCTTCCCCCCGTCTGCCTCAAGCCTCAAGGACCGATGTTTATTTATTTATTTATTTGTACATCAGTTTACAACCTTTGAGCCAGAGGCTCATTTCCAAAGGTACCTCGTCACATTCAGGACAAATACATTACATTACAGACTCATTGTTACATCACACAGTTTCAAGTTGTAGCAAAAGACAACTACATGTATTTACAAACATTTGTAGAGCGAGAAAACCAGTCTAGTTACAGTGGTACATTTTGCCACGTGGGGACGTGCAGAAACAGCATGGTGATACTAGTACAATAGGCAAACAGGCAGGTTGGGGGGGGGGATGTGGTGCTGCTCATACGAGCTTTGTTAGTGTGTGGTAGACCAAGTCACAACTAGAGACAGGTGCAGTTACATGTATTAAATAGCTGGTTCCGCAGTGCAGTTTTCAAAGTGGAGATTGTGGGGGTGTCTGAGATGGCGGGAGGGAGCATGTTAAACCAGGATGGAGCTCTGTAACAGAAAGACCTCTGTCCATGGGTTGTCCTGGTTCTTGGGATCAGAAGGGTGGCCTTGCAAGAGGTTCAGGTATAAACCAATGGTTGGGCTTGGCGGATGGAGGCTGTCAGCCTGGGAGGGGATAGCCCGAGAAGGTTTTTTTTCGTTATGAGGCTGGTTTGGTATTGAAGTCGTTCATCTAGATTAAGCAGCATTGCCTTGTCATATAGCTGGCATGTGTGAGTGAGTCTGGGGCCCCTGTAATAAGCCTACATGCCTTATTCAGTATAAGGCAGATTTTATTGAGGGCGGTCGAGTCAGCAGCACCATATACAGGTAGGCTGTAGTCCACCAGGGACAGTATCGAGGATGTAACCGCTAGTTGGAGGGCAACGGGGGGAGACAGTTTTTATAGTGGTAGAGGATACCTAGCCACACATTAGTAGCAGAGGCAAGTGCATCAATGTGGGTGTGGAAGGAGAGGGCTGCGTCGAAAGAAACCCCAAGGTGCTTGTACGAGCAGACTAGTTCAAGGGGTTGTTTGGAGCTGGGGAGGATGTGGAGTGGGAAGTTACTGGCTTTGTTTTGGGGGTGGGCAAAGAGCATTGTTTTAGTTTTTTTGAGATTGATGACAAGTCTCTTTAAACCAGGTTTCGGCATCATTAAAGGAGAGTTGTAAGGTGTCCTGAAGGGCGTTGGGGTTGCGGTGGGTGGCAAAGAGGAAGGCATCATCTGCATACAGCAGAATTCTACCAGTGCATGCACTGGGCAGGGTATTAAGGTAGATTGAGAAGAGTAGCAGTCCCAGGTTGGAGCCCTGGGGGGACACCTGAGTGGATGGGACAGGTTGTGGAAAGTGTCACATTGATTTTGACACATTGACAGCGGTCAGATAGGTAGCTAGTGCACCAAGAGATCAGCCCAGTAGAGAGGCCAGTGTGGGAGAAGGCATCCAGCAGGAGGGGGTGGGAGACAGTGTTGAAGGCCTTTGAGAGATCTACAAACACTACTCCAGCTAGGGAGCCGGCATTCAGGGAGGAGTGTATGAAGTTTGAAAACTCAATTAGTGCCGTGCCAGTACTGTGCCCTGCATGGAAGCCATGCTGTTCTGGGCAGAGGATGTTGTATTTGGTTAGGTACTCAGTGATTTGAGTGGCCACCAGCTTTTCTAGGGCTTTGGAGAGGGGTGGTAGGATGGAGATAGGTCGGTAGTTCCCGGCAGTGAACCTGTCACCACCTTTGTGTATGGGCGTAATTATGGCCATTTTCCATGCAGATGGGAATTGCCCCAGGCAGAGGGAATTTTTGAGAAGGGTGGTGAGCAGAGCAAGTACCTGATCCAGCACCCGACGGAGAATGCTGGGGTCCAGGGAGTCGCTGCCGGGACTATTGCTCTTTAATGCTTTGAGCAGGTGCGGTCTGGCTTCCTGGTCAGTTACCCTGCGTAGGTGGAAACAAGGGCGTTGGATGACAGGGGCCGGTAGGGAGGGTCAAAGAAATTGCTGGGGAGGACCGAGCTAAGGTCCATGAAGGTTGTGTTTAGGAAATTGGCTATGCAGGTCGGGTCAGTAGAGGTAGAGCCATCAATGGTGATCTGGGATGGGGGTGAGCGCGCACTCCCATTCAATTGTTTAATGTTGTCCCAGAAAGTTCGCACACACCCCCAGGAGGAGGTGAGCATGGCCTGGTAATGGTCGGCCTTTGCTTTATAGATTGGCCAGGTGCACTTGTTCTGCACTGCGTTATATGCCTGTCTGTCAGCTATCCGGCCTGTTTCAGTGGCAAGGTGCCATAGGTTATCTCTGTGCTTGAGCAGTTGACAAAGGGCAGGGGTAACCCAGGGCGCACTGAGCTTTTTTGGTTCTGGTTCCAGTAAGGGGTGCGAAGAGGTCACAGGCTTTGTTAAAGGTTTGGAAAAAGAAGGTGAGGGCAGTATCTATGTTAGGCGCGTGTTGTATATGTGACCAGTTTATCTGGGCAAGAAGTCGTTTGAGACTTTTTAGCCCACCAGGTCTGAGGCGCCGGCGGAGTGTGGATTGGGCTTTAAGTTGGGGTGTGTGGGTCGTCCAGTGGAATAGGATAGGGGAGTGATCACTAAGTGAGTTCGGGAGGACCTGGATATCTTGGATTTTTTGGGGGCGGTTTGTGATGATTACATCTAGAAGGGTACTGGTACCTCTCTTAGTGTTTACTCTAGTGGGTTGGGAAATGAGTTGTGTCAGATCCATAGCCACGAAGGTGTCCTGGGTGGTGGAGGAGGAGGTGCTGAGCCAGTTCACGTTTAGGTCCCCCACAAGGATTTGATCAACCTTGTGTTGGAGGGTAGCAAGATAATCGGTTAAGGATAACATCGCCGGATTTTGGTTTTTTGGGGGAATGTATGCAGTAGTGAGATATAGGGGGCCCCTGGCGGGGTCAGGTGTAAGTTTAAGGGTGAGGGCCTGCACCTCATTTACAAGAGCCAGGGCAAGGTGTGCTAGCCTAGTAAGTGAGTCCCTGGTATAGATAGCACAGCCTCCCCCACGTTTGCCTACACGATCCTCCCGGTATAGGGTGTATCCTGGTAGTGAGACAAAGTAGTCGGGGGTGGATTTTGATAGCCAAGTTTCCACCAGTGCTATGACATCTGGTTTATGCAGCATGACCCAGCATTGGAGGGAATCAAATTTTTTGAGTATGCTGCATATATTTATGGAAGCTATGCGGAGACCGGCGGTCCCAGTTGGGGGGCTAGTCTGGGTGGGGCCTGGGTTGGGATGTATATTGCCTGTAAGGAGTAATAGGAGGATCATGGCTCTGGCCAGGGGGTGGTGATGAGCGAGCTTTCAGTGGGTATTCGGGGGTTGGGAGGAGTCTGTCAAGGAGCAGGGGATGGGCAGGGTCTGCAAGGGCGGGAGGGCGAGGGTGATTAGCCACCAGAGGGAGCCAGGGTAGGCAGTGGGGAGGTAACCTGGGGATGGGTGCTGTGGGTTAGGGCACATGGTCATTGTAGGGTGGGATCTTATTATGTCCGGGAGCATTGTGGGTGCTAGGGCCAGTGTATCTGGTGGGCTGCCTGATTGCTGGGTCATAGGTACCAGAGTAAATATGAGGGGGAGGAATTTTAGGAGGAGGTGGCAAGTGTAGATACCACTTTGGATTAGTGGTAGTGTCACGGACTCTGGTGTACAGGGTACCAGGTTCAAGACTCTGTCAGGGCAGCTGGAGAAGGGACCAGGGTGGGAGCTGAGATCCGCATTCTGGGGCTTGAGGCACGCTGAGCTGGGGCCAGAAACAGGGTGAGAAATAGTGACTCCTAGTGGTCACAGAGTGTAGGCTAGGAGGTGTGACTGGGGGTCAGGATGTATGGTGAACTATGGGGCTAGGGGCTGGGAGAGATGTGGACAGAGATTAGAAGTAAGTAGTGGAGGAGCGAAGTGGCACAGGCTGATAGATGGTTCCAGGAAGTGGGGGGGAAGGAGGTTTGATAGGCGTACCTAAGGTAGGGTTCTGTGGGTCCCTCTAGTGGCTGGCAGGTATAATCTACAAATGGGAAAGTGGGGACTTCAACAGCCAGGAAGTGATGCCATCATGGAGGTCAATAAATTAAGGGGCGCCCCTGGGTGAGTGGGTGGGGCAGGCAGGCGTGCCGCATCGTCGGGCTAACACCGACACAGGTATCTGGCAGTTGGAAGAGGTGTCCTTTACCTCTTAGCCTCCGCAATTCAAATTCAGCTCCAGGAGGGTGCTTTCCTGCTTCGGGTGGCTGCCGCGAGTGGCAGTGAGCTGGGAGGGGGGTCAGTAGGCCTAAGTAAGGAAGCAGACAAAGGGCACAAATTAGTATGCAGCGGGAGGCTATGCAAGTGCTCAGGCCCTTACTGCGCATGAGCGAACTGTTGGGCTATGTCCCGACTCCAGCTCCTATTGCGCATGCATGAGAGTTCCAACATGGCGACCTCCAGAGCATTCAGGTAGGCATCTAATCACACAATGATGACAATTTCAGACAAGGACAGTACAGTTTAAGTAATTCAACAGTTGCTGTGTGTAAATAGCCTCTAAAATACCCCAGCCTGTCCTCCGTTAGCTAATTACAGAACTAAGACAAACGAGTAGCGTAGTTCAAGAATATGAGTAAACGCCAGTAAATCAGCAGTTAGCCTAATGCTTAAAGTAACCCCTACAAAACATAGCCAGCAGGGCAGTAGAACAGAAGTTGCAGCCCCAGAAAAACAATCAGTGGCTCTGTGGGGACAGAAAATGTCCTTAAATGTCCTTAAAGTCCCTCGCAAAAAAACCCACACAGGTATCTAACAGTTGGAAGAGGTCAATAAATTAAGGGATGCCCCTGGGTGTGTGGGTGGCTGGGGCGGGCGGGGCAGACGATGCGCAGCATCATCGGGTTAACACCCCACACAGGTATCTGGCAGTTGGAAGAGGTCTCCTTTACCTCTTAGCCTCTGCGATTCAAATTCAGCTCCAGGAGGGAGCTTTCCTGCTTCAGGTGGCTGCTGCGAGTGGCAGTGAGCTGGGAGGGGGGTCAGTAGGCCTCTTAGCCTCCGCGATTCAAATTCGCTGGAGACACCTTTGCCTTTGTGGCTGATGCTGGATAACCACTCCCCTCAAGATCTAACGCCAGATACCTTGCTGCCCGAAGGGCTGATGCCAGGTAACCTAGATCCACAAGGATCAATGCCAGGATATCTGATGTCACAGGGACCGATGCCGGGGGTCTTGATACCTCTTACCCGATGCCGCCTCCCTTCTTCCCACTCATGGACTACAAGGCCTTGTTCTTGGTTTGGTAGGAGCTCACACCCCCAAAAACAAAAGGATCCCTCTGGAGGCCCCCCAAGGATCCCTCACCTAACCTAGCCACCCCACCCTACAGCTGACGGCATTGAGCATCTCAAGGGGACATTGCCATCCAAAGTCAGTCCCTGATTCCATCTCCTTCACTCTCCTTCCTCCTTCTCGAATGAATCTGAAGACTTTAATCTATTTTCAGAGCCTGAGGAGTGTAGGGATACCCCTAGATCTCCTCCTGACTACCCCATATTTATGGACGTCATGAGGTACTTCCAGTCCCTTATGGGTGGAAGCACAGAGGAGTGGGACCCAAGGCCGTCTCACCTCACCCTCACCCAATGCCTTTATCATTCCCCCAAGGATAAACCATTTTAAGGGGAACAACCTGAAACAGTCCCAGGGATCATAAATGCAGCTCATGACTGTACCAAAGAACTGAAGCATCTTAGCATCTTAGCATCATCCTCTGGATGCAGAGTCACGACAGGTGGACCAGTCTGGGAACAAGGTCTGTACTTCAGCCATGCTGACCATTAAGTCCTTGAACTTCTGAACTCACATAATTCAGTACCAGAACACCCTATAGAACTAGGCCCTAGGGTTGGTGCATACTCTTCCATTATGACTCAGCTGACTCAGCTGGTCATGTGGCAGCTACCAGCATTTGTATCTGCTGTCACTCCTGACTCTGGGTGTCTGGCTTCACCACGATGAGCAAGCCAGGACCCTGGATACCCCCTTTCTGGGTGCCTCACCTACAAGAGTCAGGCAAGGCCTTGAGGTCTGTCCATTCCATGTACCATTCCCAGCCTACGTCGCACCAACATCAGTCCTTTTTCATCCCCACCACCAGAGGTCCAAGGGCCAATAGCCCAGAAGTGCCTTCAAATGTAAGACCAGTTCCGAGATGACAGGAGGCTCAGCCCCCATGGCGCCTAGAGCCTTCCTCACCGCCTTGCCCATCCCTGGTTCCTCAACCTGTCTCGACCCCCCAGCAGTAACTTTGGGGGGAGAAGGTGGTGGGGGGTCATTTTATGAAGGCTGGTGCACTGTAACCTCAGACCAATGGGTTCTCAAGCCTCTAAAAAAAAGGGGGGGCACTCTCTAGAACTTAGAGAGAGATCCAGGTGTTGCTAGACAAGATGGCCATAGATTCCATCCCACCAGCTCAAAGAGGACCAGGGTCTACTCCCACTTCTTACTGGTTCCAAGGGAGACAGGCAACCTGAATTAAGTACTCAACCACAATCATCTGAACCTGTTCATGGAATACAAGCACTTCTGGATGGTCACCCTTCACAGCCTACTTTCCTTCCTCGTCGAGGGGATGGGCTCTGTTCCCTGGACATGCAGGATGCTTACCTCCATATCAGGGTATTTCAGCCTCACAGGTGGTTTCTCTGCTTCTGCTTTCAAGGGAATCATTATCAATTCCGGGCCCTCCCTTTTGGGCTTTCTTCAACCCCCAGAGTCTTTATCAAGTGCATTGCAGTGGTTGCTGTGGCCCTCAGGAGGCAGGGGTTTTATGTCTTCCCATATCTGGATGACTGGCTGCTCACACCCCTGTCCAGAGTACAGCTGATTCAGAACACAGAGGCTACCCTTCATCTGTTACAGACCTTGGGGATTACTCTGACCCTATCCAAGTCCTCCCTCTGGCCCAGTGAATGACTGCAATTCTTTGGGATGACCCTAGATTCTGCTCACAACAAAGCCTTCCTACCTCCAGACTGTGCATAATACATATAGGCACAGGTCCAGCTAGTTTCTCCCCATCACCAAGTTCCAACCAGGGCATTTCTGAGGCTCTTAGGCCACATGGGGGTGACCTTAACTACAGTCCTCAAGGCCCGCTTGCACATAAAATTCCCCTATGGCCTTTCCCAGTCCAATGGGATCACACACAGATGATTTGGACCGGCCAGTCTCTGGTTTCCATCCTGATGCAGCAAACACTGGCATAGTGGCAGGACCCCCTCAACCTTTCCTGCAAAAGTTCCTTTCAAGGCAGACACTCTCTACTTCAGATTCTGCTGATGGATGCATCAAACTGGGACTGGGGTGCCCATCTAGTACACCATTAGACTCAAGCAACTTGGTCTCTGCACAAGCAGCATCTCATCATCAATGTTTTAGAGATTCGTGCAGTCCTTTATGCCCTGCAGGCCTTCCAGATGCATCTGCACCCCAGCACTCTGCTAACTCAGACAACTTGCCAGTTCATTGCTACCTCATCGAGCAATGGGGGATTCAGTCTTATCCCCTTTGCAGACAGGCCATGAGGGTTTGATACTGGGCCATAGGGCACAACCTGGAACTAAGGGCCAGCCATGTTCCAGGCACTCAAAATGTCTTGGCAGACAGCCTAAGTAGATCCGGGTTGAAGACACACAATTGTACACTTCTGACCTCAGTGGAGGACGACCTCTTCGACAAATGAGGTCTTCCAGAGTTGGGTCTTTTTGCGTCCCCACTCAACACAAAACTGCCAAATTTCTGTTTGCCAGATCCAGGGCCTGGGTTTTTCTGATGAGATGTGTTGTCCCTCTCCTGGACAGGGAAGTTTCTGTTCATCTTTCCTCCCTTCCCACTCCTGTAGAGGGTTCTCTTTGAGCTGCAGGAGGGTGGAACAGAGATGATTCTCATAGCTTCCTATTAGCCGTGACCAGTTGAAGTTTCCAGTCCTGCAACAGCTAGCAGTGGAGCCTCTGATCCCTCTGCACTTGTGTTCCAACTTGTTCTGCCAGTAGCAGGGCACTCTGGTCCTTCCGGACCTCAGGCCTCTTCATCTACATGTGTGGCACCTGCAGACTCAGTTGTCATCTGTTTCAGCATTTCTGTATGGGTGGCAGATGTTTTAGTGGCTGCTACTAAACCTTCCACTAGAGCCACCTAAGCCCTGATATGGAAGCAGTTCTCCATTTGGGCCATCACTCAGCATTTGGATTCCTTCACCTGTCTGGTGAATCTTTTCCTGGAATCCCCCCTATCCTTTTCAGACTCTGGTTTGGGTTGCTCTTCTCTTCAGGTGCACCTTTCTGCCATCTCTGTGTAGCATGCACTGTTGGAGGGCAAGTCTCTTGTTCAGCTGGATCTTTCCCACCCTTTCCTGTGGGGTATTCTTCACTTGAAGCCTATTAGGGACCCTGTTTCTGTCATGGGATTTGCTCTTTATTTTGGAGTATCTTACTCTACCTCTTTTGGAGCCAGTTGCAAGTGGCGACTTATGCTTTATATCCAGGAAAGCGTTGTTTTTAGTTATCATTATTTCTGCTTGGAGGATTTCCAAGATTCAGGCTCAGATGAGTAAAGAGCCTCATTTAGTTTTCCACAAAGACAGAGTGTCTTTGCGGACCAGTCATAAGTTTCTGCTTCAGGTGGTGGCTGAGTGTATGTTCTAGCAGACCACTCACCTGCCTGTTTATTTTCCTAAGTATTCAAATCAGGGGGACGCCTTACTGCACAATCTGGAGGTTCACTGGGTACTCTGCTACTATTTGGACTGCACCCATGCTGTCAGAAATCCTGTTCAGTTGTTTGTTTTATTTGCCCCAGGAGAGAAGGGGCTTCTGTTTCCAAACAGTGTTTGCCTAAGTGGTTAGCAAATTGTACTGTTTATTGCTACTACAAGTATGACAAGCCTTTGACAAAGGCCGATCAAGGATCATTCTACTAGAGGTATGGCTGCTTCAGCTGTTTCCTTCAAGAATGTGTCTGCTATGGACTTTTGTGCATTAGCTACTTGGAGCTCTGTCCATACCTTCTTCAGGCATTACGATTTGGACATTACCTCTAGGCATAAAGCCAGCACTGGACTTGCAGTTCTTTGGGGCCTTCAGTCATAAGTTTCCCTATGACTGTTGTTTCCTCCTCCCAGCTGACTGGGTCAGATCTTTTACTGCTTGGAACTCAGTCCTAATGGTGTTGCCTGCTGCAAGAGCCCCCTCAATGTAAGATAGTACGGTTACGTAAGAACTTACCATAACGGTAGATCTTCACGAGGAGCTCTTGCAGCAGGCATGATTTCCCTTCCTCTATCCCCTGATTGCTATTTCTTCATTTCAGCTTTTCTTATTTCCTCACTTTAGAGGAACCTCCTTGGTCCTCCAATTTCAGAACATGTTGGGGTCTCCAGCGGGCGAATTGAGGATGGGCTGGGGGACCTCCCCTTTTATATTGTAGATGGACGTCGGGGGCGGGCTGATGTCAGGGGTGGTCCCCCATTGTATACTGCTAGCTAGAAGTTTTCTGTGTGGTCCTAGCATCTGACAGCTTAGTCCTAACAGTTTTGCCTGCTGCAAGAGCTCCTCTTGAAGATCTACAGTTACAGTAAGTTCTTACATAACTGTACTTTAGAGGTATGGATCAGGTTGGTATGCACTACTGACTGGGAGGAGAGATTGGTCCACTGTATGCCATGGGCAAGTGAACAAGGTGCTCCCTTAGCTGAAGAAGCTCATCAGGTAAAGGAAGAGGAAGACCAGATGGGGGATTCAGTTAGGTACAGTACTAATGACTTGGCAAGCAACAGTCTAGGTAGGGTCAAGGACAGCTTCTGTGAACTAGGCAGGACAGTAAGGGTAGTTGCAGAGATAGTAATCTTCTCTGTAATCCTACTGATGCAATGTAAGGGTAAGAGCGACAGGAGAAAAATGGGGAGTTTAACGTGTGGCTAAAGAGCTGGTGTGGAAAAGAGAGATTTTTATTTTTAGGGGACTGGGGATCAGTCTGTGAGGAGCACTGGTTGTTCATTAAACCAGCCAGCATCTGAACAAGAGTGGAACCAGTGCATTAAGGCACAAGATAGATGTTGGTGAAGGCATTAGTGAGAATTTAAACTAGGAAGTGGGGAGTGGTATTAAAAGGCAGGTCTTACACACATATACACAAACACACACATACACACACAAAGCCATATCCCCTAGCACACACAAAAAAATACCCATCTTCTGAGTAATGACAGTCGCAGAGGGCAGATAAGGAGAATGCAGAAGCATAGAGGGAGTAGAGAAAGGGACAGGGGAGCCAGACATGAGGGGAAAGGCAAAGTTAGCTAGTGGAAGGTGGCTTTACTTCATTCCAGGAGTCTCGTGAACAAAATAGAGGACCTCCAGGCTGTGATGGCGGAAGTTCAGACATCTATAGTAGTAGCAGTCACAACACGATCAGGCCAGAGCTGATATGGTTGCAGCCAAGCTTATAAGTCATGACAGAACACAGTACTATCTGCTGTGAACAAGATGGGCACTCGACTTCAGAGCGCATGCGCTAGTTGTCATGCCTACGCGCACAGTCCACCATGTCCAAGATGGCCACTGGAGTTCAGTGTGCATGTGCAATGACTCATGCATGTGCAATGGGCTCCAGCGGCCATCTTAGACACAGCAGACTGTGCCGTATTCTGCCAGCCAAATAAATAGTACACTCACAGCAGATCATTTTGGAGTTGCAGAATGATCGTTCTGCACTCCATAACAGAAGGGTTCCACAGTGTCAATCTGGTAGCTTGTATTTAGAGCTACCACAAAACAACTGCAGGCTCCACCCACTGCAGCCGTAAAAACATGGTCAATTGAAAGCCATCACTGGGCTCTCTTTATCCCAGGATATGCTCTATTCAGAAGGGACAGGGTGATGGGCAGATGTGGAGAAGTGGCACTATATATTAGTATGACAGCCTACCCATACTCCGATCAGTTCCTTTCTTGATACTTGACAGCCACAGATCTCCACCCTGGTTCACCCCACACAGTGTCCTGTGGACACACAGCTGTCTGTGATGGTGCCATGCCATGGACCCCTGGACCCTTTTGAACCCAGTCACCAGTATCCCTGTATCAAGCCATGGCAAACTGCTTAAACCCAGGTGCAGTATGGGTTTGTCTTATAAAACTTTGCCTAAATCATTTCCTTGTATCAGGAAGGATTATGTTTTTCAAATTACTTAGAAAAGTTTAGTATGTCCCTTTGGAATGATGGCTACTTCAGAAGTTCACAACAATACCTTCTTTCAACTGCATCACAAGCCTGCACATAATGATAAATGAAAGGCTACTTTAGTCACAAATTACATTTTATTAAGTATTCTGGTGGAATGGCATAAAGCCATCTCTTCTTTTCCCTCCTTTACATTAGGCATTTCAGGTGGTGACCTCTGACAATTGCCATTCCCCATCCTGGAAATATGCATCCCTTTCTGCCCTCCCCATGCTTGGTAAAGACCCTGTATGACCAACCTGTTATTGCCCCATATCCATTTTGAATATGGGTTACACGCGTTATATGGGGCTCTGGGGTTACCACCTGGAAACTAGCCTTCCTACCTTCATTCATGAAGCTCAGTCAGGTTTTATTCATCGTCATCAAACTGTGGACAATATCAGGCATACACTCCCTCTATTTGAGTATTCATCTCAGCATTTGATTCCCACTGCCCTGCTTAGTTTGGATGCTGAGAAGACCTTTGACAGGGTATCCTGGAATTTTCTCTGGGACACCCTATCAGCCTTTGGGTTTCCGGTCATATTTATCACTTGGCTTCAGAATTTGTTTCTATGATGCAGCATGAGTTCATAGGGTGGAGGTCATGTCAAAAGAATCTGACAGATTTCTGTGATTGGGTGATAGAGGATTTAGATGAGGTTGGAGCAGTGGACGTGGCCTACCTAGATTTCAGTAAGGCTTTCAACACCGTTCCACACAGAAAACTAGTAAGCAAGCTGGGTAGCTTAGGAGTGGATCCAAAGGTGGTAAACTGGGTAAGAATTTGGTTAGGGAATGGGCAATATAGGGTAGTGGTAAACAGAGCTCATGCTGAGGAAGGGAGGGTGGTAGTGGGGTGCCTCAGGGATCAGTGCTGGGACCGCCCTCTTTAATGACTTTATAAGTGGCATTGCAGAGGAGCTGGAATGGAAGGTCTGCCTCTTTGTGGATGACACCAAAATCTGCAATGAGGTGGAAGCTGCAGGAGGGGTGATGGTGGAAAGGATGGACAGAGACCTAAGTAAATTAGAGGCATGGTTATGGGCATGGCAGCTGGTTTCAATGCAAAAAAGTGCAGAAAAAATAATACACTTAGGACACGGAAACCCAGGGGCGGAGTACAAAATGGGTGGAGTGGTATTGACAACTGCAGTACCAAGCAGTAAATAGACCTTCATTTCAGTTCAGTTTATTTGAAGGATAACAACCATTGAGCAGGCTCATTCACAAAGCGCTCCCTTATACATAGACAATGGTAACAATACAATACAGAACATAGCAGATTAACTAAAACAGAGTAAATTTAAATAAGCAAATATAAAACATAAAGTGGGTAAAATAAACAATGAGAACTTTCAGTTATGATAGCAAAAAATAATACCAGTCGCAGCTGGAAAAACATTGTGCACACAGGGGAACAAAAGTAAGTGCATAATATGGTTTTTATCAGTTATTTAGAAGGTTAAGACAAGAGCTAGGTAGGACAGTATTTAGTAGTTAGTAGCACTGATAGATTTTGGGGGCAGTTTTTTCCACGAGGGATCTGAATGCATTTAAGGGTATCAGATTTTTTAATTTAAGCGTACTTTGCAGTTTGTTCCAGGCTGAAGGGAGGACATAACTCAAGGTTCACTTACCAGCTTGAGTACAGGTTTGGGGAACGTCCAGTGAAATATATGCACATTTCCTTAATGCATAGGAGCTTTGTGAGCCATGCAGAGTAGAAGATATATAGGGGGGTAACTTATTCGGGAGTGCTTTATATACCCAGCTTTAAATATGGCTCTGTGCATGAAAAAGGGGTACCAAAGTGTGATATTGGAGTCAAATTTTAAAAGTCAAAATACAGTAATGACTATTAGCATTTTTTTATGCTGTGACTCACCTTATAAAAATGTGGTATGCCGCAGGATAACGCCCATTTTGGATCCTGAGAAAAAGTCTCCTCAAAGTCTGACGTGTCACGGGGGTCATGAAAGCTAGGGCTACACGTGTAACGGGGGACATGAAAGTGACTGTCCATGTAACTAGAGACATGAAAGTGACTGTCCATGTAATTGGGACATGATACATACAACAGAATGTAATGAGAGACAGGGAATACCAGTTCAATTTTCAAATTTTTTATCATTCAAGGTAAAAAAAAAGTCAAATGGGTGATACAACCAAATGTAAAAATATTAAAATAAAAATGTAATAGTTACAACAACATAATAACTTAAGCATTACAACAAAAATAAATTCTACATAAAGCAATACGCTACTCTACTTCGACTACAAGGCTACTCTATGACTACAAGGCTGCTCTACAACTACAAGGCTACACTATCCCTATACAAACACATTATGACTTATTTGGCAAACTGGAACCTATATGTTTGAGGAGTTCAGCACTGTACACTGAAAATGATAGTCCTTTTAATTCCATTTGTCCTGAAGTGTGTAAAACTTTTCATTGATTGCAGTGAGTTTGCCATTGTTAATTTCAAAGGTCCCACCTTCATGCAGAAACTGAACTGGCCCATGACAATGTAGTCTTCTTCGAACACGGCCAGTGTTCTGACGCTGTGGCCACGTAAAGACATTCCCACGCTGTTTCAGGAACTTTAAAGAGTACCAATGTCCCACAGGATCCACTGCAGTTAGTTACCCCACAAAATATTCTTTTGACTAGTACAAGGCATTATATTGATTGGTCTGGATCATTTGTGGGTCTAGCAAAGTTCTCCTCATTTTAGGGACTGTGTGTTTCATGGGTAATGGAGCTAAAGCACCAGCGGTGACTATAGTGCTTTCACTTGTGGTGGCATCCTCTTCAGCATCCTTTGACGCATTGCCATGTGCACTATCGTTGCCTGTGGATTCTTCAGAAATGGCCTCAGCAGGAGCTAGAGTCTCATTGCAGGCTGTATGAGACCCCAATGCAGGATCAGCACTTGTGGCCAGCAAGTCATGAGTTGTGTTGAAATACGAGGCTGCAGCTTGGGAAGCTGTTGTGTGCACAGGAGCAGAGGGACCAATGGGCTCAGTACTGGCATCTGAAGACGACATTCTGTATGATGCAGCAGCAGTTAGTTTTTTAACATTCCATTCTTCAACATGATGTACATTTTCACAGGGCCCATCTTCATGAGCAGTGTGTGCAAAAACAAGTCAGGTTTCTTGTTACCACTACACCTTCTGTTGCACACTTCACACTGTGAAGCTTTTGTGTTCCAGGTACCATTTTAACATTGTTTTGGGCAGGTCTTCTAATTTCATTTTCATCAACCCAGAAAAGCGTACATCTGAAATGTTTGCTGCACCCTTCTGTGTCATGCTCTCTAGTCAATGTTGCATGGCAGAATTTATAAAGCTCCTTAGCTTTTCTAATTATGGCCTGTCATGACCATACGACTTAGCTTGCTGCTGATTTGACAGCAGCACTCTCAGTATCCACTGGACCATTTCCATGTCATGAGCCAAAAAAAGGCCTCTCAATGAGGAAGCCAAATTCCTTGGACGACATTGAAATGTCAAAGAAGGCCCATTTGGATTTATACTGGGCACCGCAGCCTTCAGTGAAATGAACTTCTCTGCTGATTTTTAATTTGTGGACATTTTGTAGATGTGAATTCGATATCTTCACAAAGTGGCACATGGCATGGTGATCATGTTTTAAATCACTGGATATAAAAATTAATGACTCTGTTACTGTTGAGTCACACTGCTCACAAGGGTAATATGTTATTAATGGGTGAACCATGGCTTGTTCATAATGCCAATGGGCTGCCTGCGCCGTCCTGCAATCTGCAGGCATAGTTCTCGGCAAAGTCAAGAACCATCACTACCCATCCCTGGGGTAAGTATTTTTTGATGCAAGCAAACTGGTGGTGCTGCCATGCTGCCGTATGCAAGTGCTGACCCAGAAACAAAAGTTCCTCTTGTACGACCTCCATCAGTGTCTGCAATGTTGATTTTTTTCTTTTTCAACACTTTTCGTGTCTGCCTTACCTGGATGCCATTGACAGTTCACGTTTGTTATATTCTCCCACTGCTGGAATGTGACACTGTCTTGTCCATGTCCATTAATGAGATCTTCCATGGCTTTTTCAAAATTTTCTGTGCTGCACTGTTGACATGTTTTGTCCACACAGTTGTGTCTGTAAAACCTTTGCAAAGGAGGGCGAGGACACATTGTCAGCTCTACTGCACGTTGCACAGTGAGGATTTTGCATGATGTCAGCCGGTGAAGATCTGCCATACGGTTCAGTGCCTTGAGTTTCAGCAAGCTATTCGTGCAGTATTCACAGAGGCACTGGTCCAATTTTTGCTCTTTGGCCAGTTTAATGTGCTTAGGGCGTAGGCTTCCAAATTTCCTCACTTCTACCAGTTTGTCTGGGTTCTGTTGGGTAAATTTGTTGTATAGAGTATGGATGGGTTTATCCAGATATGACCGACATGTGCCGGTTCTTTTTGAAAAAGCTTTCTTGTGAGGTAGCAGGGTTGCAGACTCTTCAAAAAAATCTCCACTTTCCTCTTTGTTGACTCTGGCAGTGCAGACTTGTGCCATTTGTTGCATTCTGTTTCACCACGTGATACCTTCATGAGCCTCTGAGTTCTGAGCAAACAGTATTTTTTAGCACAAGAATTGTATTGATGAACTCTCTGTTCAGGGTGACTGTCCTGTTTTTTGGCATTTTTTAGGTTTGATATCTTCTCCATAAAAGCAGACATCAGTTTTACTTCTAGGCTGCACGGATGGTGAATAATTTTGTGCAGAGCCAATGCAGTTTGTTTGGCTGGTGACCAAGACGACAGGATCTTCTTCATTACATAAGAAAATTGATTTGGTGATTTTGCAAGACCTTTTCTTGCTCTCTGCACAGCCTTTCTTACAGCACTGTCATATTTGTGGGCCTGCAGCATCGCACACAGCTCTCTAGTTGGCATGCTGATTGGTACAGCTGGTGGGGTGGTGGTGGTGGTGTTGGTGGCTGAGAGTTGTGCAAGCTTTTCATGCTCCTTTTTTTCTGCATATTTCCAGTGTTGCTTTTCATTAATTCGTTGACGTTTCTGACTTTTCATTTGTGCATGTTGTTGGCGTTTTTTTCTCCCTCCATGCTTGTCCTTGCGCTTCAGATGTGTTCTCAACAGGCCTTCTTTCTGTGTTACTTGGTGCACTACAGGCATCAGCTTGCAATTTTTTCTGCTTCTGATATATCTTTTCGTCTTCTCTTTAGCCATCTGGTTATAATGTTCATGCTTCTCATCATTCATGTTGCTGCAGTATGCATGTAAGTGTGCTGCACATTTCTCCTTGTAGTTTTGATAACATTCTGGGGATTTCTTTATGTTTGCTCGGTAACACTTGTTCCTTTCTTTTGATGATTGAGGGTTGACTGTAGTCCACAGAGCTTCGGTAAGCATGGCTGCAGCAGACACCAAGGGCCTTCATCTGGATTCCATTCCTCGTGAAAAAGTTAACTGTTGAAACACAAGCGAATTCAAAAAATCACAGGTCAACTTTAACAGTAAAATAATTTTGGTCGGTTAAATAAAAAGTCTACCATGCCACCAAACAAGACTGAAGTGACAGCAGAGACGATGAAACACGTCACTGACATAATGAAGTGCTGCCTCACAGTATGCAACACAGTACATGATCAGTCAGAATACATTGTCTGAATAATCCCCTCTTGTGGTGACAAAGTGGTCACCCCAAGAGATTAGTCATAATTTAAAGATTCGACGCAACAAGAGATTGATCACAAAACAGAGTTGTCGCAAGAAAAAAATGGCACCATAAAAGAGACACTGCACAAAGAGTTTCTTAACAAAATGAAGTCGATGGGAGAGGTGATTATTCACAAAACATCGATGGAAGAGGAGGTAATGCACACAAAACAAAGTCAACACAAGGCGATGAGTCACAAAACTAAGTCGACGGAAGACTTAATTATTCACGAAACATCAATGGAAGAGAAGGAAATGCACACAAAATGAAGGTAGCAGAAGGTGATTATTCACAAAACAAAGTCAACGGAAGAGGTGATTATTCACAAAACATCGATGGAAGAGGAGGTAATGCACACAAAACGAAGTCGATGGAAGGTGATTATTCACAAAACAAAGTCAATGGAAGAGGTGATTATTCACAAAATAAAGTCGACGGAAGAGGTGATTATTCACAAAACATCAATGGAATAGGAGGTAATGTACACAAAATGAAGTCAACGGAAGGAGATTATTCACAAACCGAAGTCGATGGAAGAGGTGATTCTTCACAAAACTAAGTCAATGGACGAGGTGTTTATTCACAAAACATCGATGGAAGAGGAGGTAATGCACAAAAAGTCGACAGAAGAGGAGATTCCAAAAAAAGTTGACAGAAGAAAATATTCACAAAACAAAATGGAGGCCTGCATCCACCTGCCTACAAACAAAATGGAAGCCTGCATCCACCCGCCTGCAAACAAAATGAAGAAATGCATCCACCCGCCTGCAAACAAAATGGAAGCCTGCATCCACCCGCCTGCTAACAAAATGGAAGCCTGCATCCACATGCTTGCAAACAAAATGGAGACACGCATCCACCCACCTACAAACAAAATGGAAGCCTGCATCCACCCGCCTGCTAACAAAATGGAAGCCTGCATCCACATGCTTGCAAACAAAATGGGGACACGCATCCACCCACCTACAAACAAAATGGAAGCCTGCATCCACCCTCCTGCAAAAAAAAATTGAGACATGTATCCACCCACCCGCAAACAAAATGTAAGCCTGCATCTACCCACTTGCAAACAAAATGGAGACACGCATCCACCCACCTGCAAACAAAATGGAAGCCTGCATCCATCCGCCTGTAAAACAAAATGGAAGCCTGCATCCACCCGCTTGCAAACAAAATGGAAAACAAAATTGAAGCCTGCATACATCTGCTTGCAAACAAAATGGAAGCCTGCATCCACATGCTTGCAAACAAAATGGAGACATGCATCCACCCACCTGCAAACAAAATGGAGGCCCACATTAGTCTGCCTGCAAACAAAATGGAAGCCTGTATCTGCCCGCTTGGAAACAAAATGGAAGCCTGCGTCCACCCGATTGGAAACAAAATGGAAGCCTGCATCCACACGCTTGCAAACAAAATGGAGACACGCATCCACCCGCCTGCAGACAAAATGGAGGCAAACATTAGTCTGCCTGAAAACAAGGAGACATAGGCAGACACATCACAACATGGTACAAAATAGAAAGGACTTGGATTAGTAAATGGGCATTATTTTTTAGGTAAACAATTACAACAGATGCTCTACCACAATAAGCAAAAGATGCAGTACAACTTAGCCTGTTGCCGACTTGCTGGATGATTTAATGATTCATGGTGTTTGGGGTTGGGTCAACATGCTGCATGGTGTGTGCCAGTGTTTGGAAGCCTGCTGTGGTGTGTAGGCCTCACTCAGACCATTCGGAACCCAAAAGTGACTATTGGTTTCCAAATGGTTGTATCGAGGCCTACACACCACAGCAGGCTTCCAAACACAGGCCCAAACCATGCTGCA
The DNA here is from genome assembly GCA_016271365.2 of Neoceratodus forsteri. NCBI lineage: Eukaryota > Metazoa > Chordata > Ceratodontiformes > Ceratodontidae > Neoceratodus > Neoceratodus forsteri. Next base: position 727,550,664 of record CM057449.1, on the reverse strand, counting down.
TGTTAGTCCCCCTCCCAAACACAATGCAGCATTCACAATCGAATTCCAATTAAATAAAAAAATAGCGTAAAACACATTTTAAACATTGCAGCTGAAGAGCCCCCCAAACCCAGAAAACAAAATCATCATGCCACATGGTGTGGGCCAGTGTTTGAAAGCCTGCTGTGGTGTGTAGGACTCGCTCAGACACTTCAGAGCCAAAAAGTGACTATTTGTTTCCAAATGGTCTGATCAAGGCCTACACACGACAGCAGGTTTCCAAACACAGGCTCAGACCATGCAGCATGTTAGTCCCCCCAAAAACACAATACAGCATTTACCAGTCAGCTATGTTAGACCCCTACCTTGCAATCCAAAGAAACGTCACTAGTGCCCTCCCACCAATTCACCCCCAGGGCACAGCTGAGATTCACAGCAGACCTGGCACAAATCAGTGAGCAACCCACATGCACAAAAAAGTCATGATATGATGCCTGAACCCCCCTCCTCCCCCCAAAAAAGTTCTAGGAAGCACACACACACACAAAACAAAAAAAGTCAGTCCACAAACAAACCAAACACATGACTTAGCAAGGTTCAAAAAGAAATTCCCCATTTAAACTGCATTCAGGTTCAGGTTGTAAAGAAAATGGCCTGGGGTCCCTAAAAGTGAAAAAAATAATCTTAACCTGCATTCAGCATTCAGCATTCAGCATCCAGCGAGTTTCAGGTGGCAAAGAGAAAGGCTTGGGGTCCAAAAAGTAATTAATTTCCCCCTTTATTTAACCTCCACTCGATTTTGGCAACAAACTCCAACGTGCTCCGCTGAGAATTTCTCACTCGTAACTCACTTGGCCCCGGCTTAATAAATTTGACATTTTGTTGTGATTATATTGAGACTTCTCGTTTTTCTTTTTAATTAAGTTCACTCTCATGGGAGTGCTCACTACTCTGGACTGACTCCACTCTACTGAGAATTTCCCCTGGCAGACGCAACAGTTAACCTGTAATTCTGGTGAAAATCCCCTCGCAATGGCCCTTACCTAGAGTGCAGATGGATGTCTCGGCGCATATCTGAAGGGGGACAGCAAGCTTCTATCTCAGATTCCTGGCAATGTATGGGGGGCAAACTCTTCGGGATGCCACATTTAACCCCACCCCTGAAAGCCAGTCCACCGTAGAGCAACGTTACCGCTCCAGTATCCTTTCTCAGCCGCAAACAGAATCCTGCGACATCTCATAATGAATGTCCAGGAGCGGGGCATGAAGAGGCCACAGGTGACCTCACAGGTGAAAGTGGGGCACTACAAAGCAGAAGCAAGGTTGGCAAAAGCACTTTTGCTCCAATACATTGCAATGCTGGAGCACAATGCTTAAAACATTTAAAAAAGCATTTTTAAATAGTGGTTTGGGCAAGACGTCTGAACATAACTGCAGGGGACCAGAGCAGTTACATTCAAGAGCTCAAGTTCAGGGGGATCTGGTGTGGGGTGGGGGATTCAGACGAGTGCCCTAAATGTCCAGAACATAAATAAGCACTAACACAAGTAGTGCAAACAGTTTATGGTGCACAATAAAGTTTGTCAGGCATCATTAAATGACAAACTGCAGCCTTGGGTACAAATGTCACAAAAATGACCATCTTTACAGCAGGAGTTTGCACAGAAGACATTCAAATTTGTACACAAAGAAGCATAGGATATCATTGATTTTATCTGTATTATCTCTTGATAAAGGTTTCTTATGGATGCAGTAGTTAGCACTGTCTTTAATTGTTTTCCCTACGTTTGGTCTGTGTGGATGTTTGTGGCCAGCATTGGTAATCCCAGTTCATGCACTTAGCCATATGTGAAAGTCTCCTGATCCATAGGCGGTCCAGTTCATCTCCTTGTATAGTGTGCAGTGGTGTGTTCTAGCCGGGGCATTAGTAATAAAGCGTAAAGCCCGGTGATAAAGAGTGTCCAGGTTATGAAGGCTGGTGATTGTACAGTTATTACATATTATATCTGCATAGTCAAGTAGGGGCATAAAGGTGGCCTGAACCAGTCTAGTTCTTGAATCCTGAGAGAAAGGAGATTTGTGCCTGTAAAAGAACCCCCATCTCTGCTTCAGGTTTTTGGCCAGTGATTCAATATGGGGGACAAATGACAAGTGGGAGTCCAGTAAAAAAACTAAATATTTGAAGTTATTTACAACCTCAAGCTTATCTCCTAAGAGGGTGGTGATAGGGGTAGGATTACTGTAGTCTAAGCTTGCTGCTGACTTAGGCAGATGGAAAAACAATACCTTGTTTTTTTTGCATTTAATAATAATTTTGCTGAGAAGTTGTGCTGGAGCTGATTAAAATCGGATTGAAGTGCTAAACTAGCTTGTGAGAATGAAGATTTAGAGGTATACAGTACCGTATCATTGGCAAATAAATAAATCTTAGAGTCCGAGATGTTCTTGGTTAAGTTATTAACATATATCAGAAATAACAGTGGACCTAAAATGGAGCCTTGGGGGAACCCCTTTTGAAGTGGGAGTAGGGACAAGGGGTGCCATTTATTTTTATTTGTTGTTGTCCTGTTCTCCAAGCAAGTGGCAAACCAGTATGTTGCCTTAATACTGAACCACAGCTGTTTAAGGCTATCAGGAAGTAATAGATGGTCCACAGTATCAAAAGCCTTGCTCAAATAAAAAAAAAAACAGCAGCGGTAACTAGTTTTTTATCAATTGCCTCTATCCAGTCAATTGTTACTTTGGACAATGCAGAAGCTGTGCTATAAGACGGTCTGAATCCAGACTACAAGGGGTTTATTAACTGGTATTTGTCCAGGAAGGCTCTTACTTGAATACTAACAAGCTTTTTCAGTGGTTTTGATAGGACTGGTAGAATTGAGATAGACCTATAATTATTTAGATCGCTGGGGTCCCCCGACTTAAAGAGAGGTAATAGATGAGCTATCTTCCAGACCTGAGGTACATTGCCTTGAGTTATAGCTAGATTAAATAAGTGAGTAATTGGGGCAGTGAGGTAGTGATAGGCCAGTTATAAAAAGTAGGGGTCTATATCATCCGCTCTGGCACTCCTTTTAGTGTCAAGCTAAAACAGCTGCTCTTCAACCTGCTTAAAAGTGATTTCAGAAAAGGTAAAGGGGGCATAAGGCAGAGGACTGCCTGTCATAGTTGGATGACAGGTATTATGCCGTAGTGTAGCTGCCTTGGAAGAATCAAAAAACAAAAGCCCTGCCATTGCAAAATGCTTGTTTATCTTGTTAAGTATGATATCTTTATCAGTTATGGAAGTACCCTGAATAATTATTTTATTTGGCAGTGATGGAGGTGCGTTGCTTCCCTCTACAGTTTTAAAAGTATGCCAGATTTTTACTGAATTTCATTTTGCTGATTCAAGTATCTAAGACCTGAAGGGGTAATCATATCTGATGACCTAAAGGTGGCCAGGCATTGGAACAAGGCAGTTGGAAGGGCTAGTGGGATGCTGGGGTGCATAGGGACATTGATAGAGTTGAAGCAGTCCAGGGGAAGGCAACTAAAATGGTGCAGGATCTGCATCAAAAGCACTACAAGGAGAGACAAAAGAACCTCAATATGTACATATTGGAAGTGAGAAGGGAGAGGGGTATATTACAGAGACCTTTAAATACATCACAGGGGTAAATAAGGTACAGGAGGGAAGTATTTTAAAGAACAAAAGGTGCTCAAGAACAAGTGGATATGCTATAAAGCTGAGGGGTAGACTCAGGAGAGATGTGAGGAAGCACAGTACTTCACAGAAAGCGTGATGGACTCCTGTAACAGCCTTCCAGCAGAGGTGCTGGGGGCAACAACAGTGGTGAGGTTCAACAATGCATGGGATAGGCACTAGGGAATCATAGGGAAAAGAAGTGGGGGAAGGAGAAATAGCTGTAGATCAAGAATGGTCTGCATTAATAAGTCAGGTAGGGAAAAATGGGCAGACTGGGTGGACCAAGCGGTCTTCCTTATCTGCCATCAAATTTTGTTTCTATGTATATGTAGACCCTTGAGCCTATGTCAGAGTCAATGGATCATATGGTATTCCCATCTCCTTACACTGGGAAATGAGGCAGAGTTGTCTCCTGTCTCTTCTTCTTTTTGCACTGTATTTATTTTATTCATTCTTTCATTTATTTATTTATTGTGATCTCAGATTAACACCTTTGAGAACAAGCTCATTACATAGGTTCCACGTCAGAATTACAGAAACAGTGATTAAAAAAACCCAAAAACATATAGGTATACAATAGAGCTGTAAGTGCAGGCTAATAACAAGTATGAGACTAAGCATTAATATAAACATAAACAAACAGACTAAGTCAGCAGGTTATTATAAGTACCACAAGTTTGTGAGAGGGGGGTTGCATGTAAAGCAGAGGGATTTCCTGCAGCAGACTGAGATGTCAGGATGGAGGGCTATGTTCGGGGGTTACAGCAGCCCAGGCCGGCCAACAACCCACTAAAGAAGTGGAGAAGCATCAGCCCAGGAAGGCCTTATCGAAGCAATTTTTTTGGGGGGGGGTTGGAGCTGAAGGCAGATGGGAGAGGATAGTAGGAGAAAAGAGGGGGTGGTGGGGAAGAGGTGAGTTTGACAGAGGAAGGAAGGAAGGAAGGGAGAGAGGGAGGGAGGGATAGATTACATTAAGGCAGTGGTGGAGCCAGGTTTGAGAGTGTTTGGGAGCCAGGGGGGCCATTCAGTCAATCATGGGCTTCACAATGGGCACTAAACAGTGAATAAAGATGGTGGTGGGGCAGCCAGGAAGGGCGACCGCCCCCTAGCCCCCCCCAGCTCTGTCACTGCTTTAAGGCATATGACGAAGGGAAGTAACAAGTGTAGGATTTAAGGGGCCATGTGGTCAAGAGGAAGAGTTGCTTAGGGACATGGAAAAACTGCAATGAGGAGCTAAGGCAAGCAGTCACAGACAGCATTAGCATTGAGATATTTTCGGAGCTCACATTTGTTGGGGCCTAATGCTGTTATCAAGGAGATAGCAGGAGGAAGATTATTAATCCAAGTGGGAGCACGGTAGGCAAAAGCTCTTTGACCAAGAGAGGTGCGACACTTAGGAATTTTAAAGACCATGCTATCTGAGCTTCTGGTGGAATGGCTGTTATCATAGGGAGTAAGGAGCTTCGGTATGCCCTTTGGCATGAGGCCCAGATTCACTTTTTTGACCAGAAGGCATGATTGAAACCTGAGCCTATCTGTGAACTGGAGCCAGTTAGCCTGGTCATATAGGTCACATGTATGTGTAAGCCGTGGGGAACCAGTTAAGAGTCGACAGGCTTTATTTAGGGCAACCTTTATACGGTGAAGGGCTCTGTCCATAGCTGAGCCATAGACTATGATGTCGTAATCAACAAGAGAGACCACTGAACTCTGGATAGCGAGATTTAGGGCCTCTGGGGTAAGACTTTGCTTGTGCCTATGAAGCAGACCAATACAGATGTTCACAACCTTTGCAACATTTTCAGTGTGTTATGCATATGACATAGTGCTATCTATTGTGATCCCCAAATATTTGAAATACTGGACGAGTTCCAGTGTAGTCCCAGATTTGTTTGTTATGTTGAGTGGATGTGATTTATGCCTACTCTGGGGATTGGAAAACATCAAGGTCTTGTTTTTTTAATAGTTCAGAATGAGTTTATGTTCTCTGAACCATCTCTCAACTGCAGTAAAGCTGTCTTGGAGCTTGCGTTCCAAGTTAAAAAGGATCAGGGTCACTTGTATACAGGACTGCATCATCTGCACAGAGCAGTATCGGACAGCTACTGGCAAGCGGGAGCCTGTTTAGGAACAAATTGAATAAAATGGGACCCATGATGAAGCCCTGGGGTACACCTGGAGTGAACAGATCTACTATCAGATAGGACATTATCAATCCTAACTTGCTGAAAGCGATTCCTGAGGTAGCTCTTAAACCAGGTAACTGTGTCAGTAGACAGACCAATACAGGCAAGCTGCTCGACTAGAAGGTCATGATTAACCGTGTCAAAGGCTTTTGACAGGTCGACGAAAAAGGCACTGACTAACGAGTCATGATCCAGAAAACTGTGAATATAACTGGCAAACTCTAGCAATGCAGTAGTGGTGCTGTGTCCTTTGCAGAATCCATGTTGTTGTTGGCACTGTGTTTGTCAGTGTCAGTGGCTCAGTAGGTAGCACACTCACCTCTGAGGCTGGGAGATCAGAGGGCTATGGGTTCAGTTCCCACATCTGTCACTTGAGTTAATATCCCAGTACTGACACTGTAGTGCAGCATGAGAGGGGTGCTGCACTTCTGATTTGCCGTCTTTCGGATGAGACATTAAACCGAGGTCCCATCTGTCTGGATTGGTGGTAGTTCAAGTGGATGTTAAAGATCCCATGGCACTTATCGAAAAGAGTTGGGGAATTTCCCTGGTGTCCTGGTCAAATTTCCCTCATTCACTAAAAATACCACCAACAGCTTAATCTGGTTCAAGATCAGTTGGAATTCATCTGTATCCCCCTCCCTCGGGTCGTGCCTGAAAATAGGTAGGATTTGTCTAGTGCACATACCCGGTCAACAAAAACTAAATAAAAAAATAAAATAAATATTGTACTTTTCTATGTATTCAGTTAATTGGTCAGCAACTATATTTTCAAGAGCCTTAGACAAAGGCGGGAGTCTTGATATGGGCCGATAGTTGCCTAGTGAGGTTCGATTGCCATTCTTGAAAGCGGGTGTCATCAGGGTCACTTGTCATAGTTGTGGGAACTGAGAAAGCCTGAGTGAGCTGTTGATTATGTGTGTTAGTGGTGCCAGAATGTCTTCTAGGGTAGGAGCCACAAATTTGAGGTCGAGGGAGTCACCACTGAAACGGAACTTACCCAGGACCTTTTGGAGATATTTCCTAGCCTCACATAGAAACATAGACTTTGACAGCAGATAAGGACCACTTGGCCCACCCAGTGTGCCCATTTCCCTACCTACTGGATAAGCTGCAGATTCTAGTTAACCAACAGCCTACTTCCTGCCACCCCCCACTACAGTTGCCTTGTGTCTGTCCCATGCATGTTTGAATTCCCCACTGTTTTAGCCCAACAACCTCCCAGGAAGGCAGTTCACGCATCCACCACCTCTCCATGAAAAAGATTTCCTCACATTACCCCTGAGCGTCCCCTCTATCTTTAAATTGTGTCCCCTTGTTCTTACACATCTCTTTTCTGAAAGATGCTACCCTCCTGGACTTTGTTGATTCCTTGAGGTACTTGAGCGTTTCTATCATGTCCCCCCGTCCCTCCTTTCATCAAGGGTATACATATTAAGCTCTCTCAGTCTCTCTTCATATGATTTCTGATGCAGACCCTGCACCATTTCAGTTGCCCTACTCTGGACTGCTTCCATCCTGTCTATGTCCTTGCGTAGATGAGGTCTCCAAAACTGCACACAGTACTCCAGATGGAGTCTCACCAACTGTCTGTACAGAGGGATAACCACTTCCCTTTTTCTACTTGTGATGCCCCTTCTTATGCATCCCAGTATCCCCCAGCTCTCCTCACTGACTTCTCACATTGCTTACCCACCTTTAGATCATCTGCTATGACTACCCACAAGTCCCGTTCCATTTTTGTTGTTGGTAGTACCTCCCGTGCTGGTTCTAAAGTGGATTGGAGGGGGCTGAGAGAGCAGTAGGACTACAGGGCTTGGTTTAGAAGTCGAGACTGTTTGGAGGAAAAAATCAGGAGGGAGGATGCCGTTGAGGTCTGAGAAGGCTTCATTGAGAGAATTTGCAATGGAATTGGGGTCTGTAGTGGGAAAACCACCAATATTCAACATGGCGGGGGCTGACTTTGTGTCCTTGCAAGTGACTTCTTAAGGTTTGCCAAGAATTTTCTACTGTCACTCCAAGTGTGAGTGAGGGCTTTCTTGCAATATTGATTTTTTGCTGTGTGTATGGCCCTAGTGCAGTCATTCCAGGCTTTTTTGTATACTTGGGTGTCCACTTGTTCACCCGTTGCTCTGGCTGTGTGCCACAGATGATCCCTTGATTTCATCTGTTCAAGAAGTTCAGGTGTGAACCAGGGGTTGTTGTAACCTTTGATGTTGCGCTTTTTTAGTGGGGCATGCTGGTTACATGCCCTGTTAAACAGCAGGATGAATTGGTTTAAGGCACCATCAACAGAACTGGAAGAGTAGACTGTTGACCAGTTTTGTCGGCAAAGGTCGACTTTTAACATTTCAAGGTGACCGTGTTTAAGGACCCTACGGATAACTGTTTTCAGTGGGGGTTTGGAGAAGTCATTAGCCCAATGAATTAGAACTGGTGAATGGTCACTAAGTACATCTGGAAGCACCGTGAAGAGAGAGATGTGGTCCGGTCGATTAGACAAGACCCAGTCAAGCAATAAGGAGGTGTCAGTCTTGTAGTTTATCCTGGAAGGAGGACCTGGGAAAGATGCACAGTGGAAACTGCATCCCTACAGGGACTAGAGGCTGGTGCCAGCCAGTTGGCATAAGAGCTGCAAGGCGCAGCTTTGCACCAGTGCCAAGCAATAGAGGGAATACCATAAGGGAGAACAGAATATAGTCACATTGTATGCAGATAATATTTTACTTACCCTGATAAATCCAGACTCCTTATTCCCATCTGTGTGGTCTATATCAGCTGCTTTTGTCTCTCTCTCAGGATTTTCCATCACAATTCAAAAGACAGATGTTCTATTTCTGCACTATAAACCCCTTCCCTATGCTCTGACAGCAATACCTACTTCGATGGAGAGGAACCAAATTTAAATATCTCAGTATACAAATACAGAAAGATTTGGGTAATTTAGAGCTCCTGAATCTTGAATCCCTTATGGTAGCTCCCATCATTGATATTTCCAGGTGGTCCTGTTTGCCACTTTCCCTGTTCTCTGGAGTGGATACTATCCATATGAATGTTTTACCCTGAAATTATACTTCCTGCAGACTCTCCTGCTGTTTTTGGACCCTTGTTATTTCTTTTCTTAGAGGAACATTATCTCTAGTTTTATGTGTAGTGGTAAACCCTCCAGAATTGGCTGGTCTATTCTTCTTTTGCTCAGAGCACCAGGAGAGGTAAATCTTCTACACTTTTTCAGTTATGCTCAGACTTGTCACCTCCAAACCATCTATATTTGGTTAAATGACCATCTTCATCTGCTATGGAAAAATATTGCATTTGTCCTTAACAATCTTTATGATGTTAGTTACATATTGTTTTCCGAAGGCTGGGGGCACCTCCGCCTGGCTGGCATTATGCAAGGAATGGCACAAACTTTAAAAACCTGGTTTAGGATATGGAAACTCCAACAGTTAGAAATTTTTTTTTATTTCTTTAAGCTGCATTCAGCAGACAAGTATTTCTTGCTGGCCCAGATAGATCACACCTTTCTGTGATGGCAACAACTCAAACTTTCTTTTATTTATCAGTTTTTGTTCCCTCAAGGAGTGGTACCCTTCAAGGAGTTACAAAGTTGCTATGGCCTGACTGGTCAGGAACATTTCCATTACCTGTAGGTATATATGCACTTGTTACATAAATCTCTGGATAGAACCAGAATGCTTGACCTGGCTCCTCTACTCCTCCAGATGTTGTTAGGGGTGGTGCAGTGGACAATATGCACCCACCTTTCTGGAAACTTTTATTCAAGCCTGCAGGAACTCTGTAGTTACTCTGCTTGGTCTATACTTAAGCTTTGGATTCAGGATCTTGACTCAGAGATTCCATATATCTCTTGGTCAAAATATGTCTTCCCTGTGCTGAAAATAACATCATCCATCCGATGAAGAGAATTTGCATGGTAGTGCCACTATTGTTATTTTTGCCTGCCCATGGTAGTATCTAAATTTCTCCTGGCCCCTTGTGGCCGCTGCTGGTATCAGTGCAGGCCCCCTAATGTGGATCAAGCACATATCTTTTGGCATTGTCCTACCTTTTCCTCATTTTGTCAAGTTTTGGAATCTCGCTTTGAAGACCTATCTATTCCAGTACAACTCTTAAACTCTACAATGGCACTTCTCTCTATTTCTCCCCCCAATATTCGACTCAGCACTGGTGTTATGGCTTTTCTCTATACCTGGCAGCCAAGAAGGTGACAACTCACCTGTGGTTGCAACTTAGGGCTCCCACTATTATGGAGCGGTGAGCCACAGTTAGGGATATTTACTATAAGGAGCACATTACTGCTACGCTCCAAAACAACAGCCACATTTTGTGACCCAACAGCAGGGATGGCAATTTTATGCCACATCACATGATCCTACTTTGGTGTTGTAGGCAGCTGGAGTGATGGGTGGAAAGCCGGGCATTATTGGATTCTGGGATGTCTGACTAAACTGAGTTATTTCATTATTACTGATTAATCTTGATACTTGACTAAAGCTGGGGGACCCCCTGTGCCATGGGGATTCTCTTCCCCCCAACATCAATACATGATACAGCATTTGAAACTGATGCTTAAATGCTAAGTGGAACATTCCAGCCTGTAGGGTTATACTTGGTTCAACTTCTAGTCAAAATTGAATTTTATGCTAGTGTAAGTGGAAATTTGTACAAACTGCTCCAAAATATTATACCATTGTTTATAGATAGATAGATAGATTCATACATAGATAGATAGCTAGACAGACAGACAGACATTTTACACAGGAACAATCATTAGGGACAGATAAAATCCCTATTTACAACAAATGCCTTGTACAGTTACAGACATTACATAAATCAACAACCATTCAGCATAAGTGCACAAAATTGTGCATGCATGGTCTTGGGGGCAAGATCTCTTGACGTGCCAAGTTTCTTTTTGATCAGATTTGTGGATTCTGAGATCTGGATAGTGAAAAAAGTGAAACTAAATTGGGGGGGGGGGTTGCTGTTTTTTATTTTCACCCAGCACCCAAATGGTTTGGAATTTTGCTCTGAAAATTTCAGGGTACCAACGCTTGGCCCAGAGTGGTGTCTTTCACTGATTTGGGGAAATAAATATTAATGTGTTCCAAAGTTATAAGGATTTAAAAATGTTGGTTCTGAGCATGTACACTACCATCTTTTGATAGCTGTTTGGAATGAAAAAATAATTTGGCCCATATGAAAAAAAAGATTTTGTTTTTTATATGGGTCTATTTTTTTTGTGAGAAAAAAATCCTTTTTTCCTATGGCCACCATCTTGTTTCCATTAAAAAAATTCAAAACTCATAAAAATGGTATAGCGCAGTGGTCTAAGGCTCTGAGCTGCAAATTTGGTGACATCCAGCAGACCAGACCTGGGTTTGAATCCCACAGCTTCCACTTGCATACTGTGTGACCCTGAGCAAGTCACTTAACCTCCTTGTGCTCCCAGGTCGCTCCTGTAAAAAAGCTTTCAGCTTAGTGTGCTATACCTGGTTAAACATCTAAATAAAAAAATAATAAAAATAAATACTAGAATACAGTAACAATACATGTATCTTGTTAATTGTTTGTTTGTTGAATTTTGTTGACCCGGTAAGCCCACTGGGCCTAGAAGTCCCTTTTTCAGAGGCGACCGGGGGGGGGGGTTAAGATGGTAAGCAATTTAATTTGAATGAGATTAAGCTGTTGGTGGTATTTTAGTGAAATTGGGACCCCATTAGGTGGTTTCACTGTTACTTTTTGGACAGAATGACCCAGAAATGTGTTTTTAACACATTTTTAAATCTTTTGTCATGACTCAATTTTCTTTCTTCGTATGGCCATACAAAAAAAGAATTGGCCACATGAAACAAGATTGGCTTCATATGAAAAAAGAATTTGAACTTCGTTTTTTTTAATTCCTTTTTTGTATGAAGCATTGTTTTTTCATGAATATGATACAATTTCATGAAAAAAGAATCATTCATACAAAAAACGATTTGGAACAAAAACAAAGTCTAAATTATTTTTGCATATGAAGCATTCTTTTTTTGTGAATACGACATAATCTCATGAAAAAATATGCTTTCATACGAAAAAAGAAAATTGAGTCATGACAAAAGACTTTAAAATGTGTTAAAAACACATTTCTGTTTTTTTCAGATTCTTTTATTTTATTTATTTAGTTTTTGTTGATCAAGTGGGTGCACTAGACAGCAGAATTGCCTATTTTCAGGCATGACCCAGGTGGTTACATACAGTAGGGTATTATATCAAGGATTTTTTTCATGAGATGGTGTTGTACCCACAAAAAAAAATGAGTCATACAAAAAAAGAATCAGAGAAAAATCTAAGGCCAAATACCTTTTTCATATGAAGGATTCTTTTTTCGTGTTATTGTGTCATTCTCCCGAAAAAAGTATGCTTCATACCAAAAGAGAATTTGGACTTCATGTTTTTTGTTTTCCATATTTCAACTTTTACAAGCCATAACTCCCTGAATATTTGCAGTTACTGGACAATCTATACATCATAGCAAAGGTTTTAATGAGTACTACATGACCAACCTTACCCCCAAAAAAATTTAGGGGCAATATAAAAAAACTAAAAATGAAAACATTAAAATTCCCATAGGATAACATTTGAAGTTTAACAAGCCATACAACCAAGCAAATAAATTGTTTTTTTTTTCAATAAATGGAAGTGCAGGGTCCTGTGGGCCCTGCAACACCACACCAAGATGCATGTATGCATCTGTGGAAGGGTGGAAGTGCAGGGCATAGAGGGTCCTGCACATCCACAGGCAAATGGATATATTCACACAGGTCCCACAGGGACCTGCTTGAATGAGAATATGATTATACTATCTCAAAAAGTAAGGAAATTATTTGTAAAACACGTGTTAATGCAACAATTAGGGTTCAGATTAAACCAACAAAAGTAATGAAAAGTAGTGTTAGGTTTGCAGCCCTAATACCCCACCCTGCAGGCAGCAAAAGGAAAAAGCATTGTAACTTACTTCTCTTGAGTCTTCTAAAACACACTTGGGGTCTTCCTTGGAGTTGCCAATCCTAATGTTCACCCCATTCTAATATAGTCTATACATCTGAGCTTATTTGCTGCTGGCATGGGGTGAGGATTAGAATTAACAACCCCAAGGTAGACCCCAGGCCTGATTCCAGAAGACTAAGAAGAGGTAATGTTGTATTGTTTTTTCCTTTTGCTACCTGCAGAATGGGGGTGGGGTGTTAGGGTTGGCTAATATTACATTTCCCTACTTTCGACAGTTTAATCTGAACCCTAACTGTTGTATTAAAGAAGTTCTTTACAAAGAATATAAATCCATGCACAGTACATTATTTATACAGCCAGACTATTCGTGTATCAGATATTTGTTTAGTGGGCTTCACTCACTTTAGGAAATTGTGAAGAACAATAGATGCAACTTACTGTGTCAACTTTGTGCCATCAATCCAAATCCATTCATTTGTCCTATATTGTCCTCCTACCCAATATTCTGTATCCCCAGATATATTTTTTATAAAATTCTGGAAAAAATGCATAAAATATAATTAAACAGCATGTATATTTTTTATTTGTAATAGAAAATCAAAGTCATATAAATTCTTCTATGACTTACCAGTAGAGGTGGGCAAGCCAGGAATTTTTCTCCTAGAGCCAAGCCAGAGCCTAGTGCAGGGCCTGGCTTGACTCTACGAGCCAAAACACAAGCTAAGCCCTGACTACTGCAAGCTATTCCCTACATAGCAGTTGAACATTTCAGATACTACATTAACTGCTCAAGTTATAACTGCTCAACCTAACAAAAAGGTTTGCTTTGAGCATAACTGGCTTGGCTTGATCGTGGCTGTCAATTACTTATAGAAGTCAAGCTGAACTGAGCAAGGCACTAAACTCAAGCCTGCTCTGGCTTGCCAACCTCTACTTACCAGCATGCACATGCAAAAAAAGAGTCATCTTAAATGCATGCCTATCACTTTGTAGGTCTGATCCTTGTCTGACAAAAATTTATCTAGTGCCAGATAACAGAATGTTTTAACTTGTTTAAATCTCTAAAAGTAGTGGGCCTAATTATTTGCGATTCCAACCAATGTTGGCACACAAAGCTACAAACTTGCATCAAGAATTTGACTTCCTACAGTAAGTCAGCAGAATAGGCTAAAGGTATCATATAGTAGCATGCTGCACTAGCATCTACAGTACAGCAGATCACCCAGGCTGGCTTTGTGAGTCCCAGATCTCTGCAGTGCAGCAGCCAGAGGTGGAAGGTCTATCCAAAGCAATGAGCTCAGGCCCCAGAGAAAGGGAACCTACCTAATGTTTAGAGCTACATTGGTATCCAGTAACAAGATACATTATATATCTGGATACATCAGGAATTTCACAGAAATCCAGTTGAAATGAGAAGACATTTCCTGTGATATATCATGGTACTGTATATCTGGATGTCCTGCATCATGCCAGTGGCTACCACTGAGCACAGAACCCTTTGTTTGGGCCAGGAGGTGCCTGGATACATTATATGTTGGTGTTTATCAGGATGTTGGTGGGGGGGGGACAACAGGCAGCATGTTACACTGAGAGAGGACACATGGAATGTGCGCATACCAGTAACCAGCTGCAATGAGTGACAGCAGTGGGGCTGAAAAAAAACAAAATGGATAACCACCTCAGCCCCAGTGTAGCCCATGATCAAAACTTTATTTCATGTTCCATCCTATACAGGTATATCAAAGGGTCCCCAACCTAGGGGAAGCAATAGTCGTGCTCGCCAGAGTCAAAAAGACAAATAATTTCTCCTTCTCTAGATCCTGCCATTACAGGAGCAGATAGTGATTATTTCCTGTTTCACTGGAAGACAAAACTAAGCTATCTTTCTAGGCAGGTAACATGTACAGCCTAGTCAAAAACATAGTAAATATACTGTACAAAAAGTAGTCATCAAATAGCAGTGACCTAGTTTGTGGTAGTAAAGTGGCATGAGGAGTTGCATTTGCACACACAGCAGAAACCATGAAGGTCAGGAAGCGGGTGCACCATACCAACAGTTTGTAAATACAGTAAGGAAATTCAAAAACATTAGTATACCTGGATAATGGACAAATAATGTACACAGATCCAATGAGCACATAAGATATAGTTGTTATAAAAGTGCAGGACACTGGTCAGCTTCATGGTGCTGAGCAGTAGGCCACCACTAGTCATGCTGGTGACCTGGAATCACAACCTTATCTTGGACAGCAGAAACAAAGACCAGCAGGGAAGGTTTAAGCATCCACACTCAACTGTTCTCCTTCCAAAGGGAAGACAGACTGTTCAGATACTTGTCAGTCCCCTAGCACTAGGCAGGAAGCAGCTCACAAAGGTAAGTCAGTCACAGGGTAGGATGCTATGGTATGCCTGATGCTAAGAAGAGCAGAGCTCATCAATATTTCGCCTCCACATAACGGGAGGGATCTAAAAAGTGGGAACAGATCAACCCCTTCCTTGAAGGACATCTGACTTGCTTTACCATTGCCAGTGGGGTCTGTGTTCATCAGGGCCTCCCACCACCCTGATGGTCCACACTTCCTCAGCCTTAATCCCAGTGATGAAAGTGAACAGTAATGCACAGGAACTCAGCTCCTGTACCATTTTTGCAGCAGGAACGGAGTTCCTGTACTTCTTCCCACTGACAATGGAAGTGAAACTCTTAAACTAGCAACATAATGACAGTTTCTGGACCTGTGACCTTAAATCAGGGTTCCCATAACAACATTTGACTTGTACAGAAGTGCTATTTTCCTAAAAATACTTCAATATCTCTAAGAGAAAAGGGAATCTACTAGTGTCTAAACAGATAGACGTGTCTTCATAGAACTATCCTTCAGATTGATGATCTTCATTCTGCATTTCATATTTGCCAGTGCCTGAGTTCCTGTACTTCTTGTCTACCACTTGCACCACTGCTTACTCCTCTCTTCCCTTCTGGTACATATACTGAGGAAAGCACCCTCTACCCCCCCCTCCGTGGAGCAATATGAAGTGTTGGTGTCTCAGTAGGTTGCACACTTGTCTCTGAGGTCAGAAAATTTGAAGGTTGTGAGTTCTAGCCTCATGGTAGGAAACTGAGATAAAACATGATATTGACAATGTTGTGCAGCATGAGGGGGATGCTGTACATCTGAGCTGCTGCCTTTTGGATGATATGTTACTCTGAGGTTCCCATCTACCTGTTTTTTTGGTTGTTTAGATGGCTTTTATGGAACCATGGTACTTCTTGAAAAGAGAAGGGAATTTCCCCGATGCCCTGGCCAAATTTCCTCCATTCACTAAAATGCCACCAACAGCTTAATCTGGTTCAATTTCAGTTGGTTTCCATCTGCCCATCCCACCCATCTCCACACCCACGATGGGCTTTAAATAGGCATAATTGCCTAGCCTCCATTTCCTGGTCAACTAAAATTAAATAAAAAAATAAAATAGAACTGGATCCAGGAGGTGATGCAGTGTTCTCAGGGACTATGTGGCATGGATTATGTGGGGCTAGCCCAATATCTTATACCTCCTCAAAAGCTTGGAGCTGGCAGGAGCCAAGTGAGGAAAGCCAGATGGGGAAAATATTTAGGACACTAACTAGAAATTTAGCATCATTCAATGAAACACTGTGCCAGGGTGCCACTGAAAGATTTGTTAATCACCACATCCAAGATGTCTGCAGTGTTCATTCCCTATTGCTGATTTCCCCAAGTGGCTGTACCAATGTCAAACATAATTTCAGACACCACAGTCTATAAACTACTGTTTATGGGGGGGGGGCGGGGGTGCTGTGGAGCAACAAATATGACGGATGCTTCCTTCTAAAGCTTTGAGTCTTGATAGACATAAAAGTTATCTGTTGCCATTTTAAGTGCCGGAACTTACTTTAAAACAGATCTGCAAGACATGTCAGCCATCAGGGAGCAGAGATGGGACCAAAGTAGGACCAGGAGCAAACTGCCTGAAGTCTGGATGTTTGTCTTGCGGTGCTTACTTCCTTGAAGGGACCAGGACCTGCACAGCCTGGCAGAGGGAGTGGGATAGACCTTCCAACCATACAGGTTATGGCCATGCTTCACAAAATCCAGGCAACTACAGAAGAGACTAATATTCACCTTGTAGCAGTGGAGGCAAAGCTAAGGGAGTTGGATAAGAAAACTCAGAAAAACACTAATTTAATCAAGGAGCTTTCTCAGGAATCGGAGAGGCAGAAGGAAACTAATGTCATTTTTATCAAGGACTTGCATTTTCTCAGGGTGACGGTGGAAGCACTTGAAAATGCCCAGCACCAATCAAACATCCGAATATTGGGTCCCTCTCCCAACTGGCTAGTAAAACTGAACTAACACTTGCAATTGAAAAACATATCTTTACAGACTTGGGGCTATTGTCAGTCAAGTTGGGGATCAAAATCCTAAGAGCCTTTGCCATCCCGATGAAAGCTGGGCCATGTGGTGAGGAGGAGTCACAGAGACCCCTGATAGCCATAGTTACTCTATCTAGCATGGAGGCTTGCACCCCTCTCCTTCAGGAGGCCAGGCAGCATAGAGACATTGTCTGGAAGGATAGCAAAATAGCCTCCCCCCCTTCCCCAGACTTCTCCTCCCAGATACAAGCCAGGAAAAGACAACTGCAAACAGTTAAAAAGACTTTGTTGGAGCATGGGGTTGGTGCACAACTGTTGTTTCCCACATGGCTTCACTTCTGTTATCATAGTAAGACTCCCCCTTTTATGGACCCAGACTCAGCTTCTGCTTTTGCAGACACGATTGTGGCGAATACCACAACTGAAGAGGTCAAACTTAGTTTAGAGGGCTGAAATTTGCCTTCATTACTTACCTTCTTATAATTGTACTCGTCAACCTTAACACTCTCCTGTTCCAGTTAAAAATGGCTCTGGTACCTAATGCTAGATATCTGTCAGTTCAAAATGCAATGTCATTCTCTTTTTTTAAACCATGTTTTTGCGTGCTCGTTACTTACAGAAAATCTGTTTGCAAATCCTTGTTTATACTCAGGAGTTAGGCTATATTGGGAGCTTAAGCAGCAGGCTGGTAGGACATAGATCTGGGGTTATATTCTGTTTTAACTGAAATATTTGAATAGTTTGTAAGTGAAATTAGTTCTATGTGTTAACAATTATTGTCTTGAATTAGAACTGTTACTTGGGCTGTGATATTGTAACTTTGGAGGCTTGGGGATAGTTGTTTGGCAGGGATAATTAGAGGGAAATTTAAATGTGTTGTTTGCCTGGTGTTAGGGGGAGGGGACATTAGCTGCAATTACCTTGTCTTTAAACAGGAATTACCTTGGCCTTCATTGTTCACTTGGAAGCTTAAGCACCAGGCTGGTAGGACATAGGTCTGGGGTTATATTCTGTTTTAACTGAAATATTTGAATAGTTTGTAAGTGAAATTAGTTCTATGTGTTAAAAATGATTACCTTGAATTAGAACTGTTACTTGGGCTGTGATATTGTAACTTTGGAGGCTTGGGGATAGTTGTTGGGCAGGGATAATTAGAGGGAAATTTAAATGTGTTGTTTGCCTGGTGTTAAATACTTAAATACTGAAAAGCCACTGGGGGTTGGGATTGAAGGGCTGAGTATTTCTGTTTGGGACTGAAATTCGTAGCAACAGGAGCTGGTGGGCCTGTGACATCATACGGTACCTGATGTCTGCTTACACACACTGTTAGTGGGACCGAACACACACTGGACTGTATGTGTTTGTGAGACTTGGGAACTTTATTGGTGGGGTTGAAATTGGGTTTGTAAATAATTACAGAGTATAGAGAGAAACTGTATTCCAGGGGAAAGGGACTGAGAAAAGGGGGTGTGCTATTATAAACAGAGGGGGATAAACAGGGTGGCCATATTCCACCATGGCAGGCATCTTCGGAAGGGTTGTAGGCTGCACAGGCTGTGGGATGGCAATAATTCTAAATTGGGCCTGGAGAGAGGGAGGCTGCCCACTCTGTAGACAGCTATCTTGTATCAGGAGCGAGGTATATTAGTTAAGGAGTAAGCTGGGGGAGCTAGAGGGGGTGTCCAAGGATAAGGGGTGTGGATATGGGCAGCAGAAGGCTGGGGCTGAGGGGAGGCTGGGGCAATGCTCTGAAATTACAGGATGTTATGTTACAGCAAGCAGGAGGGGGGATATTAGGGACAGAGGACCGTTAGATAGGGAAGTTGATGCTAAGGGGAAAGCGTACGGGGTGAACATTCTGAATACAAAGAGACTGGAGGGGGAAGAGTCAGGAGGGACTGTTGTGTGGAAGCCTAAAACAGCAGACTGTGGGAAGGGAGCTCCTAAGATGAACAGAGCAAGAGGAGAAGAAGAGGGGCAGTTTAGAGATGCAGTCAGGGAAACTCTGGTTACTTGATGGAGGCTGACATAGAGTGTCACAATAAATTTGAGCTACTAAGTAACCTAGAGGGGAGGAAGGGTTGGTGAAATGAGGAAACTTATACAGAGGCCGGGGGAGGGTAGGATACCCATAGGGCATCACAGACCCGCTATGGAAAGGATAGACATAGTCCCAGAGGAGAAGGGAAACATATATGTTAAGCAAATGGGGGAGATGCAACATATTCCAGACATGAGGGAGGAGAGCATGATTGGAGAGAAACTGGGAGGCAAGGAGGTGGGAGAGGAGCCCCCCTTCAGCAGGGGGGTCAGTACCAAGGATGGGGCCCTAGCTAAAGGGGACCCACAGAGAGCCTCTGGAGGCAGGGGTACTATTACAAGAGGGGAGGATGGCAGTGTGGGGGAAAGGGAAACCATCAGGGCCAGGATAAATGGTTCAGATAAGAGAGGGTTAAAGGGGACACCTATTCAGAGGGGGTTTGAGTTAAGTGGGCAAAATAGCAAGGGAGGCAGAAAGGGGAGGGTGACAAGGGGGTCTCTAATAAGGCAGGAAGACTCCCATGAAATTGAGATCATGAATAAAGGGGGGGAAGGGGGGCTGAGAGGGCATAGTGGAGGTAACCATAAGGATGATGGCGGTGTTAAGGTTCTGTTATTGGGAGACTCGATGATTAGGGGTATCCAGTGGGAGGGACAGGGGGGTGGATGCCATAGTCAGGTGAAGGTAGTGAGTATCTCTGGGCTGACAGTGCACAGAGCAAAGTTCATGGTGTATGAAATGGTTAGGGATTGTGGAGGGAAACCGAATTTCCTGGTGCATTTGGGAACTAATGATCTAGAGGGAAATAGAGTTTTGGAAATCCAAGCAAGGTTCCAAGAACTTGCCAGAGTCTGTCGGGATAATGGATGCAACATTTCCTTTTCGGAGATATTGCTAGTACCAAAGGCCTCAGTGGAGAAAAATGGAACTCACAGAGGTTAATGACTGGCTCAGGAAGTGGGGTGAAGAGTGGGTTGGGGTGTTAGGGAACTGGAATGGAGTTTGGGAGGATAAGGGACTATATGCCAAGGACAGGTTTCATCTTGCCCCATTAGGGAAGGAAGTCCTTAAACAGGGGATGGCTGACTACATACAAGAAAGGTGGGGTTTAAACTTGTAAGGGGGAAGGGATAAGGGAGGGGCTGACCAGAGCCCTCCCCTCCAGATGAGGGGAGTAGCCTTCAAGCCCAAGGGGGGCAGGAAACAGACTGGGGTGGAGGTTTCAGGAGAAGCAGGGAGGATGGAAGATTAAGGAATCTGGGTGGGTTCGACAAAGAGGATCAGGGATAAGGGGTGGGGGTTGGTGTTAGTAAATGCCAGGAACTTGGGAAACAAGTTGCCAGAGTTCCAGGCCATGCTGTTCGGGGGTGGTGGTTGTGGCGGCGGTCACGGAGACGTGGGCCAACACAAACCATGACTGGGACCTAAACGTACGGGGGTACACTATGCTTAGGAGGGATAGAAAGGAGGGCAGAGGGGTGGAGTGGCTATGTTCATTAGAGATGACATAGAAATTGCTATGGTAGAAGAGGCAGAGGAAACGTGAGGCCTTATGGGTCACCTCCACGATCCCCAGCAGGAGATAAGGTCAGCTGGGAGTATACAGGCCCCCAGGATGAGTGATGTTCTAGTGGCTGGTTTGCTGGACATCATTGCCCAGTGTGGACCAAAAGGGGAAGGAGTGGTGCTGATGGGGACCTTAATATGCCAGGTACAAACTGGGGAACCATTCTCTAAGGTGGCCAAGGAGCAGAGGCTGCTGGATGGCTTCCAGGATGTGTTCTTAACACAGCATGTGATGGAGCCCACAAGGGAGGGGCATGTCCTGGATGTGGTTCTGGCAGATGGGGATCTGGTAAGGGACATGGTTGTACAGGACCCCCTGACTGGGAGTGATCACAATACTGTCTGGTTTCAAATAAGCATGGGGGAGTGGGGTGAGATCTAGGACACTGGCAGTGGACTTCAGGGGGCAGACTTTATGGGCATGGGAAATATTCTCAAAGATCACTTGAAGGGGATTCCTCAACGACAGGTGTGGAAAGGAGATGGAGGTCATAAACGGGACTTCATGAGGCAGTCAGGATCTGCGCTAAGTTGAAACATAAGGAGCAAGGTCACATAAACCATGCTGGTGGTCCAGTGAGGTACAGGTAGCAGTCAGAGAAAAGAAGGCGCCTACAAAAATATAAAACAACAAGAGGTAGGGATAAGAAATGTACCAGCTTGCATCTAGAAAAGTCACCTGTATGGTGAGGGAGCAAAGTCCAGTAAAAGAGCAGCGGCTGGCATGGGGATACATGGAGGGGAAAAGGGTTCTTCCGGTACATTGGGGAGCAGAGAAAAACTAAGGGCCATCTCAGCAGATTGAGATCAGAAGGAGGGTGGGTGGAAGAGGCGAGGGACCAGGCAGAGGTATTTAATGAGTACTTTGCTTCTGTGTTCACTAGGGAGGGGGATGGGATATCTACAAAGCAAGGCATGAAGGGGATAGAAGCGTCAGTAAGTGGGATCAGGGGAGCAACAGAAATGGAGCAAGAGTGAGGGAGAGGTACCCCAGGGGTGTCACATCTGGGTAAGGATAAAAAGGCCAGTAAGGTGGAGGGGACGGATGATGCTATCTCCGCCAAAAGGGTGTGGTTAGCCCTCAAGGCCCTAAAGAAAGACAAATCTCTGGGCGGATGGCATTCATCTGAAAGTACTATGGAATTGGCGGACATACTGGCTGCACCCTGGCGAGCTCTTCAACAAGTCACTTGAGACAGGGAGGTACCTAGGGATTGGCGAGAGGCACATGTGGTACCAATCCACAAAGGGGGGTAGGCTAAGGTAACTATAGACCCATCAGTTTGACCGTGGTGGGAAAATTAATGAGAGCATACTAATGGAAAGATTGGGGGTGTACTTGGAGGAGGTGGGAGGTCTGGATAGTTGGCAACATGGGTTTGTGCCAGGTAGATCATATCAAACCAACCTTGTGGAGTTCTATGAATGGGTAACATCAGAACTGGACAGGGGTAAGCCTGTGGATGTATTATTCTTGGACTTCAGCAAGCTTGACTCTGTCCCCCACAATGGTCTGGTGGAGAAACTGATGGGGTTAGGAGCAGGCCCTTGATGGTCAGATGGATTGAAAACTGGCTAGCTGGATGCACTCAGAGAGTAGTGGTCTGTGGGAGCTCTGAACCTAGAGAGGTTGGTAGTGGGGTACCACAGGTCTCGGTCCTGGGTCCGATCCTGTTTAATGTATACATATCGGACATCAGGGAGGGTAGAGGGTGTGAAATGAGTCTCTTTGCAGATGACTCCAAGATGAGAGCAGTAGTTGAGGGAGAAGAGGGGAGGTTGGCCCTGCAAGGGGACCTGGACACCCTGGAAAGGTGGTCTCACACATGGAAATCAAATTCAATATCACAAGTGCAAGGTGTTGCATCTTGGTCGGGAAACCCTAAACACAGGTACACCCTGGGAGGGGAGGCGCTGGAGGCCTCAATAGGGGAAAAAGACCTTGGGGTCATGGTGGATACATGTATGAATAACTCTGAGCAGTGCAGGAGAGCAGCTAGCAAGACAAACAGGATGTTGGGATGCATCGTAAGGGGGGTCACCTCTAGGAGCAAGGAAGTGATTCTGCCGCTGTACAATGGACTGGTTAGACCACACCTTTGGTACTGTGTACAGTACTGGAGACCACACTTGAAGAGGGGCATACAGCTCCTGGAGAGGGTACAGAGGAGGGCAACAAAGATGATACGAGGGCTAGGGGATTTGACGTATGAGGACAGACTTGAGGAGCTCTGCCTGTTTTCATTGGAGGAGAGGAGAGACAGGGGGACATGATTGAGGTCTTCAAGTACCTCAAGGGAATAAATAGGGTAAACATGGAGGGGATCTTTAGACTAAAGCAGGGAGGTATCACCAGAGGGCATGGTTTGAAGTTGGAAGGTGGAAGGTGAGGGGAAAAGAGGAGGAGGTTTTTCACTGAGAGGGTGGTTGACCCTTGGAATGCACTGCCTGGTGAGCTGGTTCAGAGATCCACAGTGGAGGGCTTCAAGAGAGGGTGGGACAGACACAGAAAGTGGATGTATCAGATGCTGGCCTGTCCGGGGGATGGATGATAGGGGTTTCTGGAGCACAAGGGATGGGAGGGTCTCGGCACCCAACTAAGGATCTAAGGTTCGAGCAGACTCGATAGACCCTAAGGCCTAATCTGCTGGCAAATAGTATGTTAGTATATTATACCTTGGTGTGTAGATACACACCGTTCAGTTTTTGAAACTTTATAACTGCTGTTTATATCTCTTCACTGTTCCCTACATGGTTAACTTCATGATCATTGGAGGTAGGGTGCAATGCAACTTAACTGAGCCGAGGACTTCTATGTTTTTTTCTCATGGGCCTTCTCACTGGGTTTATCAGCCCCCCTCAGAGATTTTTTTATTTCCTGGGGGGGGTAGGGAAAACTGGCAAAGTGACTTTTGAGCCTGTAACTAGATGAGAGCTAAAATATCTACAGTATTATTCTACCGGACTTTACTTTTTCAATGTACTGGCTGATCCAGACATATGACCGGACTTGAAACATAGAAGTTGATGGCAGATAAGGACCGCAAGGCCCATCCAGTCTGTCCATTTTTTCTACCTTATGAATGTGCCATAGGCCTTTACTCTGTCAATGGCCTATCTATTCATACTCATCTGTGTTGCTCCCTTATGTCTGTTCCATGTCTGTTTGAAGCCCTGTACTGTATTCATACCCACCACTTCCTGAGGTAGGCCGTTCCATGCATCCACCACCCTTTCTGTGAAAAATAACTTACTCACATTACCCCTTAGTCGGCCTCCCTCTAATCTCATACTGTGTCCTCTTGTCCTGCTATTTTTCTTATATTGAAACATGTTAGACTCTTTCAACTTGTTAATGCCATTGAGAGCACTGTGGTTACAGATATTTGTGATAATTTTCTGTGCATTCATTGCTTGGTCTGCATACTCCTTCCATTTTATGCTGTATACTGAATGATGTATATCACAAAATCTATAAATAACATTTTAGAAATGCTGTATAAGATTCAAAGTCTTATTTCAGTAACATATTCATTCACAATGCATACACTCTGAAATAAATTCATCAACATTTATTTTGTTGGTACAGTGTCTTTTCTCCAAAGTCTTGCCAGACCTGTGGACATTTAGCAGGCCCAAATGAAAAAATAAATGATCCTATGGACAGTGGCACAGAAAAATGTCTTCCAAAACTGAGACACAGTAATTCATAAATAGTTTTGAAACCATCTTAGTTACCACACCTGTTAATGAAAATTTAATCCAAAGAAGGGAGCAATTTACTAGGTTGAATGCCCTGGTCTGGTTGGTAAATATGTCTCTGGTAATAAGCATGGAGTCAAAAGAGTTATATACAGGTATATATATAGCTGTGCCACCAGGATGCAACACACCAATGCCCCAGGATATCACAAAATGCTGCAGTATACTGCTGCAGCAAACAGTATAATTCAATGGCAATTAAGCCCTTTTGTCACAGAGTATTTTGTGACACATCATTTACTGCACATTACTGTATTTCATCAGGGCTAGATCCATGTGTATGTATATCATAGTGGTGTGGTTGCACCCCTATAGTTAGGGTTGTACTAGCAGTTCTATGTTAAACTTCAGTTTTTGCACTTTAATAACTGCAACCATTCAACAGATTTGCTTGAAAATTTGCATGCACTGTGTTGTAGGGTGGATCTCTAGATGTGCCAAGTTTAGTTCCAGTCAGTTGTGTGGTTTCTGAGTTCTTGATAGTGCAAAAATTACATCCCCTGATGTGCCCTTAGACCTACCTCCTAGCCCCTTCTCTCAGTGCCAAACTTATGACTGTCCATGGCTCGGAGATCATTTGCATTTTCTGCTGTGTCCTGTTGGAACTCTTTATCTCCTTCTATACTGGCCTGTACCTCCCTCTCTCAATTTCAGAGTTCACTGTTATCTCACCTAACCGCCCCACCTTGCTCCTGCTTCCATTGACTCCTAACCCCTGTTCACTCCTTGCGTGATTTTGCTAGCATACCTTTCCACTCTCTCCATCTCCTGATCTCTGAAAAAAAATACTGTAAATAATGCCTGTACATAAGATTTTGTTGACTGTGCTTTACATTGCTTATTTTGTATAGCTGAATGTAATTGATGTACTCTCTTACTGTATGACTACTTCTTGTATCAATGAATGCATAATCAATGTACTG
The DNA here is from genome assembly GCA_016271365.2 of Neoceratodus forsteri. Classification (NCBI taxonomy): domain Eukaryota; kingdom Metazoa; phylum Chordata; order Ceratodontiformes; family Ceratodontidae; genus Neoceratodus; species Neoceratodus forsteri. The sequence goes on along the minus strand of CM057449.1, from coordinate 727,525,109 downwards.
CACTTCCCGGGTTGCCCTTGAAAAAGGACTGCCTTGTCTCAGAGGGCCTACCTGGTTACCAAAATTCAATAAATAAAACAAAATAAAAAAATAAGTAAAAAAAAAGGCAGAAGGGGATAGGGAGAAGTACCAAGAGAAGCAAAGGGAGGCAGGGAGGTCAGTAAGGGAAGCCAAAGCTCAGACAGAAGAACACATTGCAAAATCAGTGGGTAGAGGGGACAAAACCTTTACAGGTACATAAGAAAAAAGAAAGACAAAGGGAGGGATAGTGAGATTGAAGGGGAGGATGGGGGCCTGTGGAGGATGACAACAGTAAGCTGACATACTGAACAGGTATTTCTGCTCAGTCTTTACTAAGGAAGAGGGGGTAATGGGTCTGAAGGAGTACAAGGGTGAGAATGGTGCAGAAATGGACACAAGTCCCTTTACATGAGAAAGGGTCCTGAAGGAACTGGAAGTAATAAGAGTTGATAAGCTAATGGGGCCAGATGGGTGCACCCCTGTGTCCTTAAAGAACTAAGAGAGGTGGTGGCTGAACCTCTGGCTATCCTGTTTAGCCAATCACTGGAAACAGGAGAGGTACCCAAAGACTGGAGGACAGCAGATGTAGTCCCCTTATACAAAAGTGGGAACAAAGAGGAAGCAGGGAACTACAGACCAGTCAGCCTCACCTCGGTAGTGGAGAAGATCATGGAAGCACTACTGAAGGAAAGATTGGTGGAACATCTGGTTGTCAATGGACTACAGGACCCAAGGCAGCATGGTTTCACCAGGGGAGAGTCATGTCAGACCAACCTCATTGAATTTTGACTGGGTGACTAGGAGGTGGATCAGGGAGGCAGTGGACATGGCCTATCTGGACTTCAGCAAAGCCTTTGACACTGTGCCACATAGAAGACTATTACACAAACTGGGGAATATGGGTGTGGGCAGGACAGTAGTGTGGTGGGTAGGTAACTGGCTGGGTGGCAGGACACAGAGGGTGGTGGTAAATGGCTGTCACTCCACAGAGGGAAGAGTGACCAGTGGGGTACCACAGGTATCAGTGCTGGGACCAGTCCTATTCAACATCTTCATCAGTGACATGGCACAGGACCTAGAAGGCAGAATTTCACTGTTCGCTGATGACACAAAGCTCTGTAACAGAGTAGACACACCAGAGGGTGTAGACAGAATGAGAAGTGACCTGCAGAAGCTTGAAGAATGGTCAGGGGTTTGGCAGTTGAATTTCAATGCAAAGAAGTGCAAGATAATGCATATGGGGCACAAAACCCTGGCACAATATATCAGTTGGGGGTGAGGATATAGCATGTACCAAGCAGGAAAGGGATCTTGGGGTTATCATCTCTGATGACCTCAAGGTAGGAAACAGTGTGACAAGGCAGCAGGTAAAGCAAATAGGATGCTGGGATGTATAGGCAGGGCATTACCAGCAGGAAAGGGAGGTCATAATTCCGCTATACAAGACACTAGTGAGGCCCCACCTGGATTACAGTGTACAGTTCTGGAGACCATACCTACGTAAGGACATAGACAGGGTAGAGAAGGTTCAGAGGAGGGCAACAAAGATGGTGCATGGATTGCATCACAAGTCCTATGAAGACAGGTTGAAGGAACTGAACATGTACTCCCTGGAGGAGAAGGGAGAGAGGGATATGATAGAGACATACAAGTATCTTACAGGGAGGAACAGGGTGCAGGAAAACACTATTTTAAGCGAAAAAGATGTTCCAGGACTAGAGGGCATGGGATGAAGTTGGAGGGAGGACGATTCAGAGGAAACATGAGAAAGAATTTCTTCACAGAACGGGTGGTGGACAAGTGGAACACCCTGCCAGAGGAAGTGGTGGGGGCTGAAACAATCACAGGATTTAAGAATGCATGGGATAGACATAAAGGAATTCTGGAGGTCAGGGGTAAGGTGCAACAGACTTCTAGGAAAACAAACTGAACTTACAAGCTCAAATGGGCAGACTGGGTGGGCCATAGGCCCTTATCTGCCGACACTGTCTATGTCTCTATGTATGTATCTATGTATCTATGTAAAATAAATAAATAAATTGTTGTGTTTTCCCATTGGTTATAATGGGTTTTCATTTGTTCGCTGTAAAGCCCACACGGTTTGGAATTTTGGTCTGCAATTTTCAGGTTGAAAGGGGCTGACCCACAGATGTGCCTTTTGCTGGTTTGGTGAAAAAATATTAATCTGTTCCAAAGTTATTTAATTTTAAAATGTTCATAAATTAGTTCTGAGCATGCTCAGTAAGTACCCCCAATATAGCTGTTTGAAACAAAAAAATAATTCTTTTTTCATACTGACATCATCCTTTTTCATTTCAAGAAAATCCTTTTTTGTTTGGCTACCATCTTGTTTTCTGTTTTCTCCTATAACCTCAAATTATGAAACCCACAAAAATGACGTGGGAAGGGATCAACACATGTTGGTTGTGTATTGGGAGCCCCTTAGCTGCATTCTGTAGTTTGCTGTATGAGAAGTGCCTTGAAAATATTTTTTTATTTCACATTATAGATCTTTTTTCATATTGCATGATGTGAAAAAAGATCCTTTTTCGTATCACGAGATATGAAAAAAATTGCCTTTTTCCTGGAAAAAATTGTTTTTTGTGAAGTCCTGGTGCGTAGTGCCATCCCACACCCTCCTTTGACCCTGAACAAGCCACTTAACCTCCTTGTGGTCTCACCTCAGATCTGGAAACAAGCTTTAGCTTCTGTGCCTTTCCTGGTTAAACATTTTCCACTTTCCCTCTTTCTGTGGTGTCTGCTGGCACCTTCTAGCCTACCATCACCATCCATGTTGTTTTTCTGGTGTCTAGTGGCACCCGTTACCCTCTACTCCCATTCCCCATTGTTCCCTAGTGTCTAGTGACACCCCTGCCCTCCAGTTGCTGGCCCTGGGTGGGTTTGAATCCCACAGCCTTGAGTGGCATGCTGTGTAATCCTTGTGACAGGGAGATCCTGCCACTCTTGAGAACCGACCTTTTCTTAAATCTGTTGCAACAGGTCTTCTATTTCTTAGCCTAATCTGTCCTTTACAATATCTAGTCCATAAAACTGACGACCTATGGGCACCCCCTTCCCTTTCTTGACTATGCTATAGTGTCCTCTTTAATTTTCCTTTTCCCTCTCAGGTCCTCATACAGGGAGGTTATTGTTGTGACTTCCAAGCTAATGTAAAACAACAGGCTGTGTTCCTCATTGTTGGTTTTAGTATGCAATGGCACTATGTCACAAAATACCTTGTGTGTATGAAACCTGTAAATGTTGAAAATACCATGGCACTAGGTGTTTTTGATAAAGGTAAAAAGCACTAGGTGACTATATTATAGAAATTAAGTTACCGGGGTACAGATATCTGAAACCCCCCCCTGTTGTGTTGTTAAATGCATGTAAATTACAGATTGTTTGAAAGGTCCTGCTATAAACTGAGCCAGTCTGAAGTTTCATGGTGATTTGCATATACAGGTATATCCCATGATGCTTTGCATTATGGGAATATGTGTGATGTTGTGTTTCTTTGAAACTTGGCTTATTGCTAATGCCCTTTGAGGTAACCATTGCTTCAGTGTTTCTGCACTGAGATTCATTGTGTTTAGCTTGTTTGTTTTTTTATTTGAGCCCCCCCCACCACCACCCAAGCACACAAGACAAACATAGGGATGAAGTGGTTTTCACTAAAAGATAGATCAGTGAATCAATGGGTGCTGACTAAGTGTAGAGAAAGGACATGCATAGTCTGTTGCTGCAAACTGATGTATTAAAGAAGGGGTATTCCATTGCTGAAGGTTATCGTCTGTATTTTAAATAAACATCACACCGAGATTGTATATTGAACGTGAAGTTCTGTGTCTGATCTGTCAGTTATCCCACAACCCCTCCACAGACTTGATGTCAGAAGTGGGATAACTTGCTGGAACTGTCTGGACTGGCTTAAGAGGGATGTTTTCCGGTGGATATTGCCCAAATATCCCAGGTGGACCAATGCACCAGGATTTGCCAGAGGAGAATGTCTGTGGAGTTCTGACCAGAACTATGGCAGGCAGACTGGGAGACAAGCTGCTGCGTGGACTGGAACTGGCAGCTCTGAGGAAGACCAAGTCCAAAGATGATAAAGAGATGCAAGAGGATGAGGAAGAATCAAGGGAACTACCTCCTCTTGAAGACGCTCCACCTGAGGATGTAGGGGAGTTGTTGAAATGGCTCTGCATAAGACAGGTGCAGATGGAAAGAGATGGAGACATTGAGCGGAGAAGGCAGGATGCCAAATGGGCTGATACCATGAGGGTCTTGCATGCCATCGATGCAGGACAAACAAAAAGAGCCAGTAGCCCAAAGGACATTAAACTGTCTAAACTTTCAGACAGTGATGATATTGAAGTCTTTCTCACAACGTTTGAGAGGATTGCTCAAACATGCGCATGATCAAGGAAACGGTTGTTCAACTGGCACTGCACCTGACAGGCAGTGGCCAGTGGGTTTATAGCCACATGGACTCCCGAGAGGTGGAGGGCTGTGACCGTGTGAAGCAGGAGATCCTTTGGTGCTATGACATAAACACTGAAACCTATCATCAGAGGTTTAGGTTTCTTAAAATGCAGTTACTGGATACTCCCCAGAGACTTATGCCTATCTCAAGGAGCTCTGCTACAAATAGTTGCAACCAGATAACAAGAGCAACCACCAACTTCTAGAGGTGGTAATTATTGAACAGTTTATTAAAGTTTCACCCCAGGAAGTACAACTTTGGGTTCAGGGGCATAAGCCTGATTCTGCAGATAAAACCATCATGTAGACAGAAGACTTCCTGGCAGCCCGACCATCCAGACCCAAAGGGTTCCAAGGGACATCAGCAGCTGCAACCACCAGCAATCTGGCAAGGAACCCTTTTCCTTATAAACTGTCAAATCCAGCCCCAGTGAAACAATTCTGGAGAGCAGAGAGAGGGGGGCAAATTCATGAAGCAGAGATTGTATGTCATGGGTTCTAAAAGAAGGGACATTATGTAAAAAATCTGTCCTAATACAATGAAAGAGACAGCTCACATAGCCTTATCAAACTGGGATCACTTTATGGCTACTGTGCAGATTGGATCACAGCTGATGATGGGATTGATTGATCCAGGGAGCTGCCAGACTCTTGTGCGAGCAGATCTGGTGACTGGGAATAATAAAGGGACAGATAGAGCAGTCATCTGTGTGCATGGAGATATCAATTGCTACCCTACAGCCACCATACAAATGACTGTTCAAGAAAAGACACATGAGGTAGAAGTGGGGTTGTTACCTTACCTATCCATGCCAGTTGTTATCGAGCATGACCACCCAGACTTTGCATTTATATATTGTCATGCCGACCAGAACTCTGCTGTAGTTGCTGAAACCACCAGAGCTCAAGTGAAGAAGGAACATTTATCATCTGTGTTCCCTTTTGAATGATGATGTTTTTGAGGATCCTGGCAAGGACCATAAAACTAAGGTGGAGAAGAGGAAGCTAAAGAAGGACTGGATTGATACTCATGCTAGTGTACAGCCAGACTTGGGACATACTTTTAAATGTGATATGCAGCATGAGCAAAAAGCAGACCCTTCACTTATCCCTTTTTTCCCACAGGTGGAGAAGGGAATGGAAAAAGGTGCCCTTCAGTTTGTTGTAAAATAGGGAATACTGTATAGAGAATACACTAACCCCAGAACTGGAGAGGTAGTAGACCAACTAATGGCTCCAGAAAAATTCTGCTTCCAAATCATGTATCTGGCACATGACATCCCTTTAACAGGCCATGCAGGCAGAGACAGCACCCTGAATAGGATATTACCCAGGTTTTATTGGCCCTCTATCCACGAGAACATAGCTGAGTATTGCAAGGCATGCGCTGAGTGTCAGAAGGTAGCTCAGGCAGGAAAAAGGGATAAAGTACTACTACATCCCATCCCCATTGTGACTCACCCCTTTGACAGGTGGCCATGGATGTAGTGGGCCTCCTGGGAAAGACCTCCAAGGGTAACAGATTTGTACTGGTCATATGTGATTACCCTACCCACTACCCAGAAGCTATTCCCATGAGAACTGTCACTGTCCCAAGGATAGCAGAGGAGCTAGCAAAGATATTTAGCCACATAGGAATCCCCCAGAAAATACTTACTGATAAGGGGAGTAATTTTAAGGCACACCTGCCAAAAGAACAGCACCGTCTGCTGGGTGTAGTAGCAGTGTGTACTTCCCCATACCACCCACAGACTGACAGCCTCATAGAGAGGTTTAATCAGACATTAAAGAGAATGTTGAGGAAGTATGTAAAAGAAGAAGGTAAATATTAGGAAAGGTAGATCCCCTATTTACTTTTCACTTACAGAGAAATCCTTCAAGCATCCACTGGTTTCTCTCCTTTTTCATTATTGTATGGGAGGAACCTGAGGGGGCCACTGGATGTGGTTAAAGAACACTGGGAAGAAGAAAAGGAGGTGGAACATCTTAATGTCGTAGAGTACATGACTTAGTTATGCAAACGCCTGGTGAGGTATATCAACTTGGCACACCAGAGCTTAGAACAGAAGCAAGACTTGCAGAAAGAAAGATATGACCAGGGTTTGAAGACTAAAACGTTTCAGCCAGGGGACAAAGTGTTGTTACTCCTTTCCCCCACAGAGAACAAACTACTCATGAAATGGCAGGGGCCTTTCACCATTTTGAGGCAAACAGGAGCAGTGAACTATGAGCTTAGCATGCCCAGAAAATGACCGTCCAGAATATTTACCACGTGAACCTCCTTAGGAAATGGTGAGAGAAGCCTAACCCCTTCCTTTATATCCATCCGGAAGTTAGGGAGTCAGAGCTGGAGGTTGCCTATAAAAGGCTAGAGTAGTCAGGACCATTGAGGGAGAGTCAGATAAACCCTGAATTGGAGCCTCAGCAACAAAAAGATGTGTACAGAGTATTATAAGAATTTGAACCCATATTCACAAACGTGCCAGGGAGAGCCAAAGGAATTGTGCACACCATAACTGCCATGCAAGACAAGCCCATACACCAAAACCCCTGCAGATTGCCCATGAAGGTGAGGGATGAGGAGATTTAGGAAGTCAAAAAAATGGAGTAGTTAGGCATAATTGTGCCTTCAAAGAGTGCATGGTCTTCATCCATGGTCATATTGGACAAGAAAGTGGGTGGGATATGTCTATGCCTAGATTTTAGAAAGCTTAACAACATGTCACTATTTGATGGCAACCCAATGCCCTGAATAGATGACATCATTGACAGGCTAGGCAATGCACAGTATATCTCCACCCTTGACCTTACTAAGAGATATTGGCAAATTCCCTTGTCACCTGATACACAAGATAGAACTGCATTTAGCACCCCAATTGATTTATATCCCTTTTCACACCATTCAGACTACATGGGGGCCCCAGACACTTTTCAGTGTTTTATGGACCACATACTAAGACCACACACTGAGTACTGTTAGGCTTATTTGGACAATGTGGTCATATTCAGCCCTGACCAGGAAACCCATGTTAGACACTCGTCCCAGGTATTGCAAGAAATAAAGGAGTCAGGAGTGACCATTAACCCTGCTAAGTATGCCCTAGCAAAGACCGAGACAAGATACCTAGGGTTCTGAAGCCCGAGGTAGAGAAGGTTACAATAGTAGCAAACAGCCCAATACCTACCACAAAAAGCATGCAAGATCTTTCCTAGGCTTGGCTGGTTATTACCAGATATTTATTCCTAATTTCTCAGTCATTGCTAGTCCTTTGACTGATCTCACTAAAAAGAGGTGCCTGAATAAGGTTCAGTGGACCCCTATTTGTGATGAGGCATTTAGGAATATCAAGGCCATTCTATGTACAGCTCCTGTATTGAAAAGCCTTGACTTCAGCCAAGTGTTTTAGGTTCAAACAGATGCATCAGAGAATGGTACTGGGGCAGTCTTATCTCAGAAAATAGATGGGGAAGAACATCTAATCATGTATATCAGCAGGAAGCTACATGAGAGGGAGAGAAAATATGCTACCATAGAGAAAGGATTCCTAACTCTGAAGTGGGCTATTGAGTTTCTGAAATATTACTTGTAGGGGGCTGAATTTAAGGTTGTAACAGATCATAACCCCCTCTGCTGGTTTATTTATTTATTTATTTTTATTTATTTTATTTAGTTGTGTTTTTTTTGTAACTTTTTATTTCAATTTTTTTTAAAGTGGACAAATAGAGCACTATAGCAGGTATACATAAGACTTGTCGACAGTCAGTGCAATGAATAATACATTCTACGTACATAGATTAGGTACTTAAAAATATTGAGGGGAAGAAAAAGGGCAAGGGTAATAATACAGTACTTCTGCAGATGTATTAGTAGCTCTATCCATAAAATGTCTACCCTGCAAAGTGTGTGTTCTAATATCCATGTACATTTAAGATACATACAAATTGTTGTATGGGGAGGGGCATCCTGAGGTGGTTCCACCTTCAAGAGGTGAAATATCTTAACCAAATCTATCCCAGCCCCACCGGGGGTCTATAGCCCAAAGGAGAAGGACACTGGGCTGGCTGGCATACCGGCAGATAAAAGGAGAAATCAATCTTGTACTTGTTGGTCCTTCAGGGGACCAGGTCTGGCCTAGATTGTGCTATACTGAGGAACCAGGAAGTCTACCGGTTCATTAAATCTGGGACCTTATTTTTTAATCTGACAGTCATATGTTCTAATTTATAAATGTCATATATGGTATCTTCCCAGGACGATATGCTGTGAGGATCCGGACGAAGCCACAACCTAGTGATGCACTTTTTAGCAGCTCCCAGTAGAATGTTGAGCAAATAGACTCGGTGTGGATGTTTAAAATGTTGGTGGTAGTGTAGTAGTGTCCCCATTTCGGGGGAGAAAGTGCCCAGGTTAGGGAACAGGTCTAAGACTCTCTTACTTATTTTGGACCAGAACCAAAAAACGTGTGAGTGAGTTGCAACTTCACATCCACAAAGTCTCCAGCATGCAGTGCCTCCCACTGTAGAATATTTAGCTGTGATCTACGGTGTGTGAAAAAATCATGACACCACTTTCCAGGAGAATTCTTTCCAAATGTATGAGTTTGATGTTTTATGTTGTCGTCTCCAGATGCGGAGTCAGTCTTCTTGAGACAGCTCCATCTGGAGCTCTGCCTCCCAGTGGAACTGCACCAGATCCATGATCTGAGTGCAGGCACTCTGTAGGCTTTGTATATTCTGGAGATCAAGTGACTTCGATCCCCACCCCCCACAGTCTGGAGTAAGAGGGGATGTATGGGTGGAATTGTCTTCTCCGTGACATCCAGAACTATTCTAGTGTTTATGAAGTAACAGATCTGGAGGTACCTGAAAAAATCTCTCTGATTTAAGGGGAAATCTTGTCTAATTTGTTCAAATGTTTTAAAAATTCCTTTTTCAAAAAATTGGCATGTGTGCCTTAGGCCTGCTCGGGCCCATCTCATAAAGGTACCATCCAGCCGGGCAGGGTCCCAAGTCAGATCACTAGCTGGGATTCCCATCCAGGTGGCTGAAAATTTATTTTCGAGTCGGGAGAGGAATGCGGTCTAGCTCTCCAGTAGTACTTTAGTAAACCTGGATCCCTTCTTAAATTGAGTTAGTTTATGAGGCTGGAAAACTAGGTAAGAATCTAAGGAGCAGGTTGTCATAGCACTCTCAATAGAGAGCCAGGGTGGTGACTGAGCCTGTGGTAATAACCATGAGTGGGACGGCTCAGGGGTAATGTGAGGAAATTCTTTTTCACGGAGAGAGTGGAGGATGCATGGAACTGCCTTCCTGGAGAGGTTGTGGGGTCTTAACAGTGGGGGAATTCAAACATGCATGGGACAGACATAAGGAAATTATAGTGGGGGGTTGCAGGAAGTAGGCTGTTGGTTAACTAGAATCTGCAGCTTATCCAATAGGTAGGGAAATGGGCAGACTGGGTGGGCCAAGTGGTCCTTATCTGCTGTCAAAGTCTATGTTTCTATGTTTCTAGATGTGTGAGCATAACTGCTACCCAGTAGTTACATATGTTGGGCAACGCCAATCCTCCCCCCTCCTTCAGGAGCTGTAGCTTATGTGGTGCTATCCATGGCTTATTGCCTGCCCAGAGAAACTTTCTAATCGAGCTCTCCCAGGACTCTATGTCTTTGGATAGAAGAGGAGTCAGTATGTTTTCCATTAAATAAAGTATTTTTGGGAGAGAATTCATTTGAATAGATTGTACTCTAGAGATTAGAGATAGTGTGAAAGGGGTCCATCTTTTAAGGTCTGCTCTTATTTCTGAGAGCACCAACGTGTAGTTCAGTGTGTATAGGTTGGTGACCTTCTGTGGTATTTTAATTCCCAGATATGTAATATATGGTTTATTCCACTTAAAGTTATAGCTTGACATCAAGTCCAGGGGAAGGGGAGGATGAATGACTAAGGCTTCCGATTTACTGTGGTTGATAGTATAGCCCATCAGCGATTCTATTTCTGTCAGAAGTGAGGTTAACGTTTGTAATGATTCTTCGGGTTGAGTGATGTACAGCAGGAGATTGTCCACATAGTAGACTATTTTGTGAAGGGTGTCCAGGGCTTGACAGCCATGTAGGTGGAGGACTGGCGAAGGAGTTGTGCAACAGGCTCCACGAAGATGACAAATGGGTATGGGGAAAGGGGACAGCCCTGATGTGTGCCACGGTATAATTTAAATCGATCAGAGTGTGATCCATTCAGTTTCACTACTGCCTCCAGATCTGTGTATATGCCCTGGATGACATCCATAAAAAACAAACAAACAGGGAAATTAAATCTTTGAAGGGCTGCCTGAAGGAAATTCCAAGATACCATGTCAAATGCTTTTCGAGCATCTAAACTTAATAATATTAGGGGGGAGTTTGTTGATTGGGCCAATCTCAGTGCTTAACCAGGACTATTGTTCATGACAATCAGTTACCACAGGTGTCACCTCAAACACTTTGGGACACTATCAAGGTTGTGTTTCGTGGTCACATTATAGCATATGCAGCCCACAAGAAGAGGCAAATGGAATCTCGCCTCAATGCACTACAAGAGAAGCTTGGTTTTCTCCAAGAGGCACATATGCAATGGGACACAGAAGTGACCTCTCAATTGTCTCAAACCCAGGCAGAAAATTCAAATGCTCCTGACTGTTAGGACTGAACAAGCCCTCACGTGTCCCAAAGTGTTTGATGTGACACCTGTGGTGACTGATTGTCATGAACAATTTCTGGGATTCAGTCTTCTAAACATTCTCTAAATTCTCTATCTCTTAGGATAGAGGGATTAAATTTCCACTGTGTTTTTTTCTCTCTTCTTTCTGTATGTTTATTTCCAGTGCACTGGGTGCATGATCTGAGAGGCAGATATTTAAGATATCCACCCTGAGAACCAAGTCTGCGTGTACTTTCCCTATATATATGTAGTCAAGTCTAGAGTAGTGCTTGTAGGCACTGGAGTAGTATGTGAATTTCCATTGGGTTGGGTGGAGCTGTCTCCATGTGTCCACTAGCTCGATGTCTCTGAACAAATGCCTCAGGCTGTTTGGCCAGAAGACTGGGGAGAGGGCCGGGTTGTGGATGAGTGAAGTGTAGGGTTGAATTGGCAGTTAAGATCGCCCCCTATTATCAAGATACCTTGCTGCCGAGTTAAAATGGCATCCAGCAGACGTTGTATTGAAGGGCCATTCGAGCCAAGTGGAATGTAATTACTACAGATTGTCATTACCTGGTTATTTAGTTTGACCACTACCAAGGCTAGCCTACCCTCTTTATCTGAATATTGATCAATGATTTGCAGCTGGGAGTGTTTCAGGATCAGAACAACCATCCCCCTTCTCCTGCCCTGTTGATAGGATGATTCCACCAACTGGAAAAAAACAAATTTGAGTAACTTCTGGTGTTCCACTGAGGAGAGATATGTCTCATACAGCAAAAGAATACCCAGCTTTAGTTTCTTAAGGGCATGAATTGTACGATACCTCTTGATGGGGCCGGACAGCCCATTCACATTATGGGAAATGATTTTGATTTTCGACGATCCAGTTGGAATCCCTGTCTCAGCCCCCCGGAGCCCCTCCCCCCTTGCACTAATCTGCATCTAAGAAATACAACTGAAACCTGCGATATAAGACATTTTTCTTCTGATGAAAGATCTATGATTTTTTGCTCTATGTCCTTTAGAACTAGGGAAAGGGGTGTTGGGGATATACTGCATGAGAAAAAATTGGCTAGCTGGGCTCGTCTATGGGTCTACTCACTATGTACAGTTCCCTATAGTGGAAATACTGGGTGACTTCCATTGCCACAGATACACTAGGTATCTATGGTGTAGACAGATCTATTGACTGTCGAAGTGAGGGTACCCCTCTGCCAACATGGAAGGGTTCCAGGGAGAGACTCTTGCCCCTAAGAACTGGGTGGAGGGCTTAAGGAAAGGAAAAACAATAAAGCGTAAAACTTAAGAAATACTTGTGGGTGTGGGTGGGGAGTATGTCGAGGGAGAGAAAAAGAGTGTAGTCCCACTGTGATGAGTAAGATCCACCTACTGTTGTGCCCAAGCTTGTCCCCCCCACTTCAAAGTTCTGTAGGGAGGGAATTAAAGGCCCACCTCGCATCCAAAGCAAAATACGAGGGGGGGGGGCTATGTTAAACATCGGTTTTGTCAGTCCTTCTCTCCCATCCTATCGCTCTCTGACAAGTACACATGCTTATATATGGCTACTACTGATGAGGTAGGGGGAAGGGGACAGATTAGGTCAGTTTACATAGATACATAGATACATAGACAGTGTCGGCAGATAAGGGCCAATGGCCCACCTAGTCTGCCCATTTGAGCTTGTAAGTTCAGTTTGTTTTCCTAGAAGTCTGTTTCTCCTTACCCCTGCCCTCTAGAATTCCTTTATGTCTATCCCATGCATTCTTAAATCCCGTGATTGTTTCAGACCCCACCACTTCCTCTGGCAGGGTGTTCCACTTGTCCACCACCCGTTCTGTGAAGAAATTCTTCCTCATGTTTCCTCTGAATCGACCTCCCTCCAACTTCATCCCATGCCCTCTAGTCCTGAAACATCTTTTTCGCTTAAAATAGTGTTTTCCTGCACCCTGTTCCTCCCTGTAAGATACTTGTATGTCTCTATCATATCCCCTCTCTCCTCCTCTCCTCCAGGAGTACATGTTCAGTTCCTTCAACCTGTCTTCATAGGACTTGTGATGCAACCCATGCACCATCTTTGTTGTCCTCCTCTGAACCTTCTCTACCCTGTCTATGTCCTTACGTAGGTATGGTCTCCAGAACTGTACACTGTGCTCCAGGTGGGGCCTCACTAGTGTCTTGTATAGCGGAATTATGACCTCCTTTCCTGCTGGTGATGCCCCTGCCTATACATCCCAGCATCCTATTTGCTTTACCTGATGCCTTGTCACACTGTTTTCACCTGAGGTCATCAGAGATGACAACCCCAAGATCCTTTCCTGCTTGGTCATGCATATCCTCACCTCTCAACTGATATATTGTGCCAGGGTTTTTGTGCCCATATGCATTATCTTGCACTTCTTTGCATTGAATTTCAACTGCTAAACCCTTGACCATTCTTCAAGTTTCTGCAGGTCCCTTCTCATTTGTCTACACCTCTGGTGTGTCTACTCTGTTACAGAGCTTTGTGTCATCAGCGAACAGTGAAATTCTGCCTTCTAGATCCTGTGCAATGTCACTGATGAAGATGTTTAATAGGACCGGTCCCAGCACTGATCCCTGTGGTACCCCACTGGTTACTCTTCCCTCTGTGGAGTGACAGCCATTTACCACCACCCTCTGTGTCCTGCCACCCAGCCAGTTACCTACCCACCACACTACTGTCCTGCCCACACCCATATTCCCCATGTTGTGTAATAGTCTTCTATGTGGCACAGTGTCAAAGGCCTTGCTGAAGTCAAGATAGGCCATGTCCACTGCCCTCCCCTGATCCACCTCCCTAGTCACCCAGTCAAAAAATTCAATGAGGTTGGTCTGACATGACCTCCCCTGGTGAAACATGCTGCCTTGGGTCCTGTAGTCCATTGACAACCAGATGTTCCACCAATCTCTCCTTCAGTAGTGCTTCCATGATCTTTCCCACTACCGAGGTGAGGCTGACTGGTCTGTAGTTCCCTGCTCTCTTGTTCCCATTTTTGTATAAGGGACTACATCTGCCGTCCTCCAGTCTTTGGGTACTCTGTTTCCAGTGATTGGCTGAACAGGATAGCCAGAGGTTCAGCCACCACCTCTCTTAGTTCTTAAGGACCCTGGGGTGCACCCATCTGGCCCATTGCTTTATCAGCTCTTTACTTCCAGTTCCTTCAGGACCCTTTCTGTGTAAAGGGACTTGTGTCCATTTCTGCACCATTCTCACCCCTTGTACTCCTTCAGACCCATTACCCCCTCTTCCTTAGTAAAGACTGAGCAGAAATACCTGTTCAGTATGTCAGCTTTATTGTTGTCATCCTCCATGCGGCTCCCATCCTCCCCTTCAGTCTCACTATCTCCCTTTGTCTTTCTTTTTCACTTATGTACCTGTAAAGGTTTTGTCCCCTTTACCCACTGATTTTGCAATGTGTTCTTCTGTCTGAGCTTTGGCTTCCCTTACTGACTTCCCTGCCTCCCTTTGTTTCTCCTGGTACTTCTCCTATCCCTTCTGCCTGTGTCTTTTTGTATTGCCTAATGCAATCTTTTTGGCTTTCACTTTCTTTGCTACCTCTTTGGAAAACCATAATGGTCTCCTCTTCCTTTTCCTCTTGCTAACCTGCTTAATGCATAATTCTGTTGTTCTTATAATCCCCATTTAAATACTGCCCTGTTCCTCAACCCCTGATTCCTGTCCCATTCCCTTAATGCCTCTTTCAAGTATCTCCCATTTTCCCAAAGTCTGCCCCCTAAAATCCAGGATACGTGTTTTGTGTGGTTTGGTTCTGCTCTTTCTGTGATTTCAAACCACAATGACTGGTGGTCACTTTTGCCAGGTGCTCCCCACTGTTACCCCCATCACACTGTCCCTGTTTGTGACACAAGGTCCAGTATTGCCTTCTGCGAGGTTGGTTCCATGACCAGTTGCTTGAGGAAGGCACCTGAAGGAGTCCAGGATAAATCTGCTCCTAGTTGATGCTGCTGGGATGCTCCAGTCCACGTCCTGGTATATTAAGTCTCCAACCAGTACTACCTCACCCATGTCTGCCATCCTTTGGATGGCTAGCATCAGCTCCCTATCTGTTTCTTCCTCCTGGGCTGGTGGTCTATAGACCACACCTGTGCGGATGGCTGGCCCCATTTTCCTCTTCAAGCTTAACCACAGTATCTCTCCCCATTTTGTTCCTCCTGGATCTATGTGGCCCTTATGTCATTTTTTACATACAGTGCCACTCCTCCTCCCTTCCTGCCTGCTCTGTCTCTTCTGAATATGTTGTAGCCAGGTATGGCCATCTCCCAGTCATGGTTATCATTACACCAGGTTTCAGTGATAGCCACAATGTCCAGGTCTGACTGTACCATGACAGCCTCCAGATCTTCCATCTTGTTGCTAAGGCTCCTGGCATTTGCACACATGGCTTTCCATGATTTGACCTCCCTAGACTGATTCACTGTTCTACTCCAGCCCCTTCCTTGGTTGTCATTTATCCCTGGTTCTCCTTGCTGTTTGCCCTTCTGCTGAATTTTGCCCCTTTCTGCTTATCCACCTTTTGGACACTAATCTCCATCTTTTTGCACACTGCTTTGCAAGAGATAGCCACCTCTGGTTCACTGGTTCCACTACTAGCTGTGGGGTGAGCAAGTAGGTACCGTCCTTGCTGGCCTGCCACCCCTTTACTAGTTTAAGTGTAGTCAATGTAGCATTTAAACTTTATCATTGAGTCTTGATTCCTCCAGGATGGATGCAGGTCGCCAGGCTTGAAACAAACCTCCATCCCTCCAGGTGGGTCCCCAGTCACCAATAATCAACCAAACCTCACAGCACCAGTTCTTCAACCATGAGTTAAAGTTCCTGGTGCATGCACTCCTGCTCTCCCTTGCCTCTCACAGGTAGTACTCTCAGAAAGTGACAGAAGTAGCTACTTGCTTGAATCCCTCCCAGTTTCCTAAACTCTTCCTGAACTTCCTTTGGCTCCCCATTTGCCAAGTCATTAGTACCTAGGTGGATAATGACATCCAGCTCACCCTCCTGTCTTGCCTTCCCAGTGATCCCAGTATCTTCCTTCCATCCCTCCATACCGTGGCACCTGGTAGGCACCTCCCTCCTCGTCCTCCCCTCCTGTGTTCCTAGCTGGATCCCTCTTATGATGGAGTCCCCCACCAGGATTCGTTCCTCCTCCTCTGGGGTCCACTGCTTTCCCCACTGAGGTCACCTCCTTGCCTAACCTCCACATCCTTTCCTTCCACTTCTCTGGTACCTCTATTTGGTTGTCCTCATTTTCCAGTGTGGCATATGAGTTCTTGAGAGGAATAGGATCTGGGATGTGCCTCTGCCTGACTGTCTAACCCTCCTGAGCCCACTGTCATCCAAGTGCTCCTCGTTCTCGCATCCTTTGAGGCAGCTGCATTGGACTGGGTGGTCCCTGGATAGGGGTGATGGTACTCCTGACCCAGTTTACTTCCACTCTGAGTCTGGCTACCTCATCCCGCAGAGTCCAGAGATGCATGCAGATAGGGCAGCACCTCAGTGTCCAGAAGGTCTGTTCGAATATGGCTGCCCCACAGCCACTGCATTGCACCACTCCCACATTATACTGCAAATTCCACTACTTCTGCTACTGAAGCTCTCTTAGTTCTCTTTTATTTATTTACAATACTAAAATCCTTGTAACTGGATCATCAGATATATTTTTTTTTAGGAAAAGAAAACAATAAATAAATAAATGAGTCAAAACACTTGTCGTGCTGAGGGTGGTCTTCCCCTTATGCCCCTCCTACTTCACACCTCTTACTATACCCTGTGTTTAGCTCTTGTCAATCAGATTTATCAGGGCATATAATTAAGAGTTGGGGAAGGGGTGGAGGAGAAAAATTGCAACAATTAAAGACAGCACAGAATTACACCACCACTATGTTTTAAATTTTCAACAGCCCAAAACAATTATAAGTAAAGACAACACAGAAAGAAAGTATAGTGTCACTACAAGCTACACAATCTAAGTTTGAAAGAAAATACCAATTACCAGTTACCTAAAGCACTGAATTGAATATGTTCTTCCTTCACCTTCTGGCTTCTTCTGAGAAGATGAACCTCTGTTTGCTGCTTTAACTGTGACTAAGCCCCACCTCCAGTTATCACGTAGCTGAGGTCAGAGGCCAGACAATTAACACCCTTCACCCAGCTACAGGACAGTCAGACAAGCCAAGATAAAATCTACAGCAATTAAAGACAGCACAGAATTACACCACCACTATGTTTTAAATTTTCAACAGCCCAAACAATTATAAGTAAAGACAACACAGAAAGAAAGTATAGTGTCACTACAAGCCTACAATCTAAGTTTAAAAGAAAAATACCAATTACCAGTTACTCTAAAGCACTGAATTGAATATGTTTCTTCCTTCACCTTCTGGCTTTTCTCAGAAGATGAACCTCTGCTTGCTGCTTTAACTGTGACTAAGCCCCACCTCCAGTTATCACGTAGCTGAGGTCAGAGGCCAGACAATTAACACCCTTCACCCAGCTACAGGACAGTCAGACAAGCCAAGATAAAATTTGCAGCAATTAAAGACAGCACAGAATTACACCACCACTATGTTTTAAATTTTCAACAGCCCAAAAACAATTATAATTAAAGACAACACAGAAAGAAAGTATAGTGTCACTACAAGCCTACAATCTAAGTTTAAAAGAAAATACCAATTACCAGTTACTCTAAAGCACTGAATTGAATATGTTTCCTTCCTTCACCTTCTGGCTTCTTCTGAGAAGATGAACCTCTGTTTGCTGCTTTAACTGTGACTAAGCTCCCACCCTCCAGTTATCACGGTTGAGGTCAGAGGCCAGACAATTAAAACCCTTCACCCAGCTACAGGACAGTCAGACAAGCCAAGATAAAATCTGCAGCAATTAAAGACAGCACAGAATTACACCACCACTATGTTTAAATTTCAACAGCCCAAAACAATTCTAAGTAAAGACAACACAGAAAGAAAGTATAGTGTCACTACAAGCCTACAATCTAAGTTTAAAGAAAATACCAATTACCAGTTACTCTAAAGCACTAATTGAATATGTTTCCTTCTTCACCTTCTGGCTTCTTCTGAGAACATGAACCTCTGTTTGCTGCTTTAACTGTAACTAAGCCCCACCCCAGTTATCACGTAGCTGAGGTCTGAGGTGAGACAATTAACACCCTTCACCCAGCTACAGGACGATCAGACAAGCCAAGATAAAATCTGCAGCAATTAAAGACAGCACAAATTACACCACCACTATGTTTTAAATTTTCAACAGCCCAAAACAATTATAGAAAAGACTACACAGAAGAAGAGTATAGTGTCTACAAGCCTACAATCTAAGTTTTAAGAAAAATACCAATTACCAGTTATAAAGCACTAGATTAGACATGAACCATTCCTTCATCTTCCGGCTTCTTCTGAGAAGAACTCTGCTGTAACTTTAACTGTGATAAGCCCCACCTCCAGTTATCAGGTAGCGAGCTAAGCACAGACAATTAACACCTTCACCCAGCTACAGTGTGACAGTCAGACAAGCCAAGATAAAATCTGCAGCAATTAAAGACAGCACAGAATTACACCACCACTATGTTTTAAATTTTCAACAGCCCAAAAACAATTATAAGTAAAGACAACACAGAAAGAAAGTATAGTGTCCTACAAGCCTACAATCTAAGTTTAAAAGAAAATACCAATTACCAGTTACTCTAAAGCACTGAATTGAATATGTTTCCTTCCTTCACCTTCTGGCTTCTTCTGAGAAGATGAACCCTCTTTCTACTTTAACTGT
Organism: Neoceratodus forsteri; assembly: GCA_016271365.2. NCBI lineage: Eukaryota > Metazoa > Chordata > Ceratodontiformes > Ceratodontidae > Neoceratodus > Neoceratodus forsteri. Next base: position 727,506,115 of record CM057449.1, on the reverse strand, counting down.
GACTAAGCCCCACCTCCAGTTATCACGTAGCTGAGGTCAGAGGCCAGACAATTAACACTCTTACCCAGCACCAGGACAGACAGACAAGCCAAGATAAAATCTGCAGCAATTAAAGACAGCACATAATTACACCACCATATGTTTTAAATTTTCAACAGCGCAAAAACAATTATAAGTAAAGACAACACAGAAAGAAAGTATAGTGTCACTACAAGCCTACAATCTAAGTTTAAAAGAAAAATACCAATTACCAGTTACTCTAAAGAACTGAATTGAATATGTTTCCTTCCTTCACCTTCTGGCTTCTTCTGAGAAGATGAACCTCTGTTTGCTGCTTTAACTGTGACTAAGCCCCACCTCCTGTTATCACGTAGCTGAGGTCAGAGGCCAGACAATTAACACCCTTCACCCAGCTACAGGACAGTCAGACAAGCAAAGATAAAATTTGCAGCAATTAAAGACAGCACAGAATTACACCACCACTATGTTTTAAATTTTCAACAGCCCAAAAACAATTATAAGTAAAGACAACACAGAAAGAAAGTATAGTGTCACTACAAGCCTACAAATCTAAGTTTAAAAAAATACCAATTACCAGTTACTCTAAAGCACTGAATTGAATATGTTTCCTTCCTTCACCTTCTGCTTCTTCTGAGAAGATGAACCTCTGTTTGCTGCTTTAACTGGTGACTAAGCCCCACCTCCAGTTATCATGTAGCTGAGGTCAGAGGCCAGACAATTAACACCCTTCATCCAGCTACAGGAAATCAGACAAGCCAAGATAAAATTTGCAGCAATTAAAGACAGCACAGAATTACACCTCACCACTATGTTTTAAATTTTCAACAGCCCAAAATGATTATAAGTAAAGACAACACAGAAAGAAAGTATAGTGTCATACAAGCCTCATAATCTAAGTTTAAAAGAAAAATACCAATTACCAGTTACTCTAAAGCACTGAATTGAATATGTTTCCTTCCTCACCTTCTGGCTTCTTCTAGAAGGATGAACCTCTGTTTGCTGCTTTAAATGTGACTAAGCCCCACCTCCAGTTATCACGTAGCTGATGTCAGAGGCCAGACAATTAACACCCTTCACCCAGCTACAGGACAGTCAGACAATCCAAGATAAAATTTGCAGCAATTAAAGACAGCACAGAATTACACCACCACTATGTTTTAAATTTTCAACAGCCCAAAAACAATTATAAGTAAACACAAAACAGAAAGAAAGTATAGTGTCACTACAAGCCTACAATCGAAGTTTAAAAGAAAAATACCAATTACCAGTTACTCTAAAGCACCGAATTGAATAAGTTTCCTTCCTTCACCTTCTGGCTTCTTTTGAGAAGATGAACCTCTGTTTGCTGCTTTAAATGTGACTAAGCCCCACCTCCAATTATCACGTAGCTGAGGTCTGAGGCCAGACAATTAACACCCTTCACCCAGCTACAGGACAGTCAGACAAGCCAAGATAAAATTTGAAGCAATTAAAGACAGCACAGAATTACACCACCACTATGTTTTAAATTTTCAACAGCCCAAAAACAATTATAAGTAAAGGCAACACAGAAAGAAAGTATAGTGTCACTACAAGCCTACAATCTAAGTTTAAAATAGAAATACCAATTACCAGTTACTCTAAAGCACTGAATTGAATATGTTTCCTTCCTTCACCTTCTGGCTTCTTCTGAGAAGATGAACCTCTGTTTGCTGCTTTAAATGTGACTAAGCCCCACCTCCAGTTATCACGTAGCTGAGGTCAGAGGCCAGACAATTAACACCCTTCACCCAGCTACAGGACAGTCAGACAATCCAAGATAAAATTTGCAGCAATTAAAGACAGCACAGAATTACACCACCACTATGTTTTAAATTTTCAACAGCCCAAAAACAATTATAAGTAAACACAACACAGAAATAAAGTTTAGTGTCACTAAAAGCCTACAATCGAAGTTTAAAAGAAAAATACCAATTACCAGTTACTCTAAAGCACCGAATTGAATATGTTTACTTCCTTCACCTTCTGGCTTCTTCTGAGAAGATGAACCTCTGTTTGCTGCTTTAAATGTGACTAAGCCCCACCTCCGGTTATCACGTAGCTGAGGTCAGAGGCCAGACAATTAACACCCTTCACCCAGCTACAGGACAGTCAGACAAGACAAGATAAAATTTGCAGCAATTAAAGACAGCACAGAATTACAAAACCACTATGTTTTAAATTTTCAACAGCCCAAAAACAATTATAAGTAAAGACAACACAGAAAGAAAGTATAGTGTCACTACAAGCCTACAGTCTAAGTTTAAAAGACAAATACCAATTACCAGTTACTCTAAAGCACTGAATTGAATATGTTTCCTTCCTTCAACTTCTGGCTTCTTCTGAGAAGATAAACCTCTGTTTGCTGCTTTAACTGTGACTAGCCTCCACCTCCAGTTATCATGGTAGCTGAGGTCAGAGGCCAGACAATTAACACCCTTCACCCAGCTACAGACAGTCAGACAAGCAACAGATAAAATTTGCAGCAATTAAAGACAGCACAGAATTACACCACCACTATGTTTTAAATTTTCAACAGCCCAAAAACAATTATAAGTAAAGACAACACAGAAAGAAAGTATAGTGTCACTACAAGCCTACAATCTAAGTTTAAAAGAAAAATACCAATTACCAGTTACTCTAAAGCACTGAATTGAATATGTTTCCTTCCTTCACCTTCTGGCTTCTTCTGAGAAGATGAACCTCTGTTTGCTGCTTTAACTGTGACTAAGCCCCACCTCCAGTTATCACGTAGCTGAGGTCAGAGGCCAGACAATTAACACCCTTCACCCAGCTACATGACAGTCAGACAAGCAAAGATAAAATCTGCAGCAATTAAAGACAGCACAGAATTACACCACCACTATGTTTTAAATTTTCAACAGCCCAAAAACAATTATAATTAAAGACAACACAGAAAGAAAGTATAGTGTCACTACAAGCCTACAATCTAAGTTTAAAAGAAAATTACCAATTACCAGTTACTCTAAAGCACTGAATTGAATATGTTTCCTTCCTTCACCTTCTGGCTTCTGCTGAGAAGATGAACCTCTGTTTGCTGCTTTAACTGTGACAAAGCCCCACCTCCAGTTATCATGTAGCGGAGGTCAGAGGCTAGACAATTAACACCCTTCATCCAGCTACAGGAAAGTTAGACAAACCAAGATAAAATTTCCAGCAATTAAAGACAGCACAGAATTACACCACCACTGTGTTTTAAATTTTCAACAGCCCAAAAATGATGATAAGTAAAGACAACACAGAAAGAAAGTATAGTGTCACTACAAGCCTACAATCTAAGTTTAAAAGGAAAATACCAATTACCAGTTACTCTGAAGCACTGAATTGAATATGTTTCCTTCCTTCACCTTCTGGCTTCTTCTGAGAGGATGAACCTCTGTTTGTTGCTTTAAATGTGACTAAGCCCCACCTCCAGTTATCACGTAGCTGAGGTCAGAGGCCAGACAATTAACACCCTTCACCCAGCTACAGGACAGTCAGACAATACAAGATAAAATTTGCAGCAATTAAAGACAGCACAGAATTACACCACCACTATGTTTTAAATTTTCAACAGCCCAAAAACAATTATAAGTAAAGACAACACAGAAAGAAAGTATAGTGTCACTACAAGCCTACAATCTAAGTTTAAAATAGAAATACCAATTACCAGTTACTCTAAAGCACTGAATTGAATATGTTTCCTTCCTTCACCTTCTGGCTTCTTCTGAGAGGATGAACCTCTGTTTGTTGCTTTAAATGTGACTAAGCCCCACCTCCAGTTATCACGTAGCTGAGGTCAGAGGCCAGACAATTAACACCCTTCACCCAGCTACAGGACAGTCAGACAAGCAAAGATAAAATTTGCAGCAATTAAAGACAGCACAGAATTACACCACCACTATGTTTTAAATTTTCAACAGCCCAAAAACAATTATAAGTAAAGACAACACAGAAAGAAAGTATAGTGTCACTACAAGCCTACAATCTAAGTTTAAAATAGAAATACCAATTACCAGTTACTCTAAAGCACTGAATTGAATATGTTTCCTTCCTTCACCTTCTGGCTTCTTCTGAGAAGATGAACCTCTGTTTGCTGCTTTAAATGTGACTAAGCCCCACCTCCAGTTATCACGTAGCTGAGGTCAGAGGCCAGACAATTAACACCCTTCACCCAGCTACAGGACAGTCAGACAATACTAGATAAAATTTGCAGCAATTAAAGACAGCACAGAATTACACCACCACTATGTTTTAAATTTTCAACAGCACAAAAACAATTATAAGTAAAAACAACACAGAAAGAAAGTATAGTGTCACTACAAGCTTACAATCGAACTTTAAAAGAAAAATACCAATTACCAGTGACTCTAAAGCACCGAATTGAATATGTTTCCTTCCTTCACGTTCTGGCTTCTTTTGAGAAGATGAACCTCTGTTTGCTGCTTTAAATGTGACTAAGCCCCACCTCCAATTATCATGTAGCTGTGGTCTGAGGCCAGACAATTAACACCCTTCACCTAGTTACAGGACAGTCAGACAAGCCAAGATAAAATTTGTAGCAATTAAAGACAGCACAGAATTACACCACCACTATGTTTTAAATTTTCAACAGCCCAAAAACAATTATAAGTAAAGACAACACAGAAAGAAAGTATAGTGTCACTACAAGCCTACAATCTAAGTTTAAAATAAAATACAATTACCAGTTACCTAAAGCACTGAATTGGATATGATTCTTTCCTTCACCTTCTGGCTTTTTCTGAGAAGATGAACTCTGTTTGCTGTTTAATGTGACTCAAGGCCCACCTCCAGTTATCATCTAGCTGAGGTCAGAGGCCAGACAATTAACACCTTTCACCCAGCTACAGGACAGTCAGACAATCCAAGATAAAATTTGCAGCAATTAAAGACAGCACAGAATTACACCACCACTATGTTTTTAAATTGTTCAACATCCCAAAACAATTATAAGTAAAAACAGCACAGAAAGAAAGTATAGTGTCACTAAAAGCCACTATTCAAGTTTAAAAGAAAATACTAATTACCAGTTACTCTAAAGAGCATCAATTGGAATATGTTTCCTTCTTCTCACCTTCTGGCTTCTTTTGAGAAGATGAACCTCTGTTTGTTGCTTTAAATGTGACTCAAGCCTCACCTCCAATTATCACGTAGCTGAGGTCTGAGGCCAGACACCAACACCTTCACCCAGCTACAGGGCAGTCAGACAATCAAGATAACATTTGCAGCAATTAATGACAGCACAGAATTACACCACCACTATGTTTTAAATTTCAACAGCCCAAAACAATTATAGTAAACACAACACAGAAAGAAAGTATAGTGTCACTAAAGCCTACAATCCAAGTTTAAAAGAAAAATACCAATTACCAGTTATCTGAAGCACCGAATTGAATATGTTTCCTTCCTTCACCTTCTGGCTTTTCTTGAGAAGATGAACTTCTGTTTGCTGCTTAAAAGTGACTAAGCCCTCACCTCCAGTTATCACGTAGGCTGGAGGTCTGAGGCCAGACAATTAACACCTTCACCCCAGCTACAGGGCAGCCGTCAGACAATCCAAGATAACATTTGCAAGTTCTAAGGACAGCACAGAATTACAAAACAACTTGTTTTTAAATTTTCAACAGCCCAAAACAATTTATAAGTAAAGACAACACAGAAAGAAAGATAGTGTCAAAGCCTACAATCTAAGTTTAAAAGAAAAATACCAATTACCAGTTACCTATAGCACTGAATTGAATATGTTTCCTTCCTTCAACTTCTGGCTTCTTCTGAGAAGATGAACCTCTGTTTCTGCTTTTAACTGTGACTAAGCTCCCACCTCCAGTTATCACGTAGCTGAGGTCAGAGGCCTGACAATTAACACCTTCACCCAGCTACAGGACAGTCAGACAAGACAAGATAAAATTTGCAGCAATTAAAGACAGCACAGAATTTACACCACCACTATGTTTTTAAATTTTCAGCAGCCCAAAAACAATTATAAGTAAAGACAACACAGAAAAGAAAGTATAGTGTCACTATAAGCCTGCTAATCTAAGTTTAAAAGAAAAATACCAATTACCAGTTACTCTAAGCACTGAATTGAATATGTTTCTTCCTTCACCTTCTGGCTTCTTCTGAGAAGATTAACCTCTGTTTGCTGCTTTAACTGTGACTAAGCCCCACCTCCAGTTATCACGTAGCTGAAGGTCGAGAGGCCAGACAATTAACACCCCTTCACCCAGCTACAGGACAGTCAGACAAGCATAGATAAAATTTGCAGCAATTAAGACAGCACAGAATTACACCACCACTATGTTTTAAATTTTCAACAGCCCAAAACAATTATGTATGAAGACAACACAGAAAGAAAGTATAGTGTCACTACAAGCCTACAATCTAAGTTTAAAGAAAAATACCAATTACCAGTTACTCTAAAGCACTGAATTAAATATGTTTCCTTCCTTCACTTTCTGGCTTCTTCTGAGAAGATGAACTCTGTTTGCTGCTTTAAATGTGACTAAGCCCCACTCTCCAGTTATCACGGGTTGAGGTCAGAGGCCAGGACAATTAACACCTTCACCCAGCTACAGGGACAGTCAGACGCTTAGATGAAATTTGCAGCAATTAAAGACAGCAATAGAATTACACCTCACCACTATGTTTTAAATTTTCAACAGCCCAAAAACAATTCTAAGTAAAGACAACACAGAAAGAAAGTATAGTGTCATCACAAGCCTACAATCTAAGTTTAAAAGAAAATACCAATTACTAGTTACCTAAAGCACTGAATTGAATATGTTTCATTCCTTCTGCCCTTCTGGCTTCTTCTGAGAACATGAGTCCCCTGTTTGCTGCTTTGACTGTAACCAAGCTCCCACCTCCAGTTATCACGAGCTGAGGTCAGAGGCCAGGAGCAATTAACACTCTTCACTCAGCTACAGGACAGTCAGACAAGCCAAGATAAAATCTGCAGCAATTAAAGACAGCACAGAATTACACCACCACTATGTTTTAAATTTTCAACAACCCAAAAACAATTATAAGTAAAGACAACACAGAAAGAAAGTATAGTGTCACTACAAGCCTACAATCTAAGTTTAAAAGAAAAATACCAATTACCAGTTACTCTAAAGCACTGAATTGAATATGTTTCCTTCCTTCATCTTCCGGATTCTTCTGAGAAGATGAATCTCTGCTTGCTGCTTTAACTGTGACTAAGCCCCACCTCCAGTTATCAGGTAGCTGAGGTCAGAGGCCAGACAATTAACACCCTTCACCCAGCTACAGGACAGTCAGACAAGCCAAGATAAAATCTGCAGCAATTAAAGACAGCACAGAATTACACCACCACTATGTTTTAAATTTTCAACAGCCCAAAACAATTATAAGTAAAGACAACACAGAAAAGAAAGTATAGTGTCACTGAGCCTACATTCTAAGTTTAAAAAAGAAAATACCAATTACCAGTTACTCAAAAGCACTGAATTGAATATGTTTCCTTCATCACCTTCTGGCTTATCTTGAGAAGATGAACCTCTGTTTGCTGCTTTAACTGTGACTAAGCCCCCCACCTCCAGTTATCACGTAGCTGAGGTCAGAGGCCAGACAATTAACACCCTTCACCCAGCACCAGGACAAACAGACAAGCCAAGATAAAATGTGCAGCAATTAAAGACAGCACAGAATTACACCACCACTATGTTTTAAATTTTCAACAGCCCAAAAACAATTATAAGTAAAGACAACACAGAAAGAAAGTATAGTGTCACTACAAGCCTACAATCTACGTTTAAAAGAAAAATACCAATTACCAGTTACTCTAAAGAACTGAATTGAATATGTTTCCTTCCTTCACCTTCTGGCTTCTTCTGAGAAGATGAACCTCTGTTTGCTGCTTTAACTGTGACTAAGCCCCACCTCCAGTTATCACGTAGCTGAGGTTAGAGGCCAGACAATTAACACCCTTCACCAAGCTACAGGACAGTCAGACAAGCAAAGATAAAATTTGCAGTGCAATTAAAAGACAGCACAGAATTACACCACCACCATGTTTTAAATTTTCAAGCAGCCCAAAACAATTATATAAGTAAAGAGCACAGAAAGAAAGTATAGTGTCACTACAAGTTTGCTAATCTAGTTTAAAGAAAATACCAATTACCAGTTAATTTTAAAGCACTGAATTGAATATGTTTCCTCCTTCACCTTCTGGCTTCTTCTGAGAAGATGAACCCTCTGTTTGCTGCTTTAACTGTGACTCAGCCTCACCTCCAGATATCACGAAGCTGAGGTCAGAGGCCAGACAATTAACACCCTTCACCCAGCTACATGACAGTCAGACAAGCAAAAATAAAATCTGCAGCAATTAAAGACAGCACAGAATTACACCACCATGTTTTAAATTTTCAACAGCCCAAAAACAATTATAATTAAAGACAACACAGAAAGAAAGTATAGTGTCACAACAAGCCTACAATCTAAGTTTAAAAGAAAATTACCAATTACCAGTTACTCTAAAGCACTGAATTGAATATGTTTCCTTCTTCACCTTCTGGCTTCTTCTGAGAAGATGAACCTCTGTTTGCTGCTTTAACTGTGACTAAGCCCCACCTCCAGTTACCATGTAGCTGAGGTCAGAGGCCAGACAATTAACACCCTTCATCCAGCTACAGGAAAGTCAGACAAGCCAAGATAAAATTTGCAGCAATTAAAGACAGCACAGAATTACACCACCACTATGTTTTAAATTTTCAACAGCCCAAAAATGATTATAAGTAAAGACAACACAGAAAGAAAGTATAGTGTCACTACAAGCCTACAATCTAAGTTTAAAAGAAAAATACCAATTACCAGTTACTCTAAAGCACTGAATTGAATATGTTTCCTTCCTTCACCTTCTGGCTTCTTCTGAGAGGATGAACCTCTGTTTGCTGCTTTAAATGTGACTAAGCCCCACCTCCAGTTATCACGTAGCTGATGTCAGAGGCCAGACAATTAACACCCTTCACCCAGCTACAGGACAGTCAGACAATCCAAGATAAAATTTGCAGCAATTAAAGACAGCACAGAATTACACCACCACTATGTTTTAAATTTTCAACAGCCCAAAAACAATTATAAGTAAACACAAAACAGAAAGAAAGTATAGTGTCACTACAAGCATACAATAGAAGTTTAAAAGAAAAATACCAATTACCAGTTACTCTAAAGCACCGAATTGAATAAGTTTCCTTCCTTCACCTTCTGGCTTCTTTTGAGAAGATGAACCTCTGTTTGCTGCTTTAAATGTGACTAAGCCACACTCCCAATTATCACATGCAGAGGCTTGGTCTGAGGCCAGACACCAACACCCTTCACCCAGCTACAGGACAGTCAGACAAGCCAAGATAAAATTTGCAGCAATTAAAGACAGCACAGAATTACACCACCACTATGTTTTAAATTTTCAACAGCCCAAAAACAATTATAAGTAAAGGCAACACAGAAAGAAAGTATAGTGTCACTTCAAGCTTACAATCTAAGTTTAAAATAGAAATACCAATTACCAGTTACTCTAAAGCACTGAATTGAATATGTTTCCTTCCTTCACCTTCTGGCTTCTTCTGAGAAGATGAACCTCTGTTTGCTGCTTTAAATGTGACTAAGCCCCACTTCCAGTTATCACGAGCTGAGGTCAGAGGCCAGACAATTAACACCTTCACCCAGCTACAGGACAGTCAGACAATCCAAGATAAAATTTGCTGCAATTAAAGACAGCACAGGTTACACCACCACTATGTTTAAATTTTCAATAACCCAAAACAATTATAAGTAAACACAACACAGAAATAAAGATTTAGTGTCACTAAGATTTTCGCAATCTAAGTTTAAAAGAAAATAATTACCAGTTACTCTAAAGCACCGAATTGAATATGTTTCCTTCCTTCACCTTCTGGCTTCTTCTGAGAAGATGAACCTCTGTTTGCTGCTTTAAATGTGACTAAGCCCCACCTCCAGTTATCACGTAGCTGAGGTCAGAGGCCAGACAATTAACACCCTTCACCCAGCTACAGGACAGTCAGACAAGACAAGATAAAATTTGCAGCAATTAAAGACAGCACAGAATTACAAAACCACTATGTTTTAAATTTTCAACAGCCCAAAAACAATTATAAGTAAAGACAACACAGAAAGAAAGTATAGTGTCACTACAAGCCTACAATCTAAGTTTAAAAGAAAAATAACAATTACCAGTTACTCTAAAGCACTGAATTGAATATGTTTCCTTCCTTCAACTTCTGGCTTCTTCTGAGAAGATGAACCTCTGTTTGCTGCTTTAACTGTGACTATGCCCCACCTCCAGTTATCACGTAGCTGAGGTCAGAGGCCAGACATTTAACACCCTTCACCCAGCTACAGGACAGTCAGACAAGTCAAGATAAAATTTGCAGCAATTAAAGGTTTAGCACAGAATTACACCACCACTATGTTTTAAATTTTCAACAGCCCAAAACAATTATAAGTAAAGACAACACAGAAAGAAAGTATAGTGTCACTACAAGCCTACAGTTCTAAGTTTAAAGACAAATACCAATTACCAGTTACTCTAAAGCACTGAATTGAATATGTTTCCTTCCTTCAACTTCTCTGGCTTCTTCTGAGAAGATAAACCTCTGTTTGCTGCTTTAACTGCATCTAAGCCCCACCTCCAGTTATCATGTAGCTGAGGTCAGAGGCCAGACAACTAACACCCTTCAGCTAGCTACAGGACAGTCAGACAAGCAAAGATAAAATTTGCAGCAATTAAAGACAGCACAGAATTACACCACCACTATGTTTTAAATTCTCAACTAGCCCAAAAACAATTATAAGTAAAGACAACACAGAAAGAAAGTATAGTGTCACTACAAGTCTCATAATCTAAGTTTAAAAGAAAATACAATTACCAGTTACTCTAAAGCACTGAATTGAATATGTTTCCTTCCTTCACCTTCTGGCTTCTTCTGAGAAGATGAACCTCTGTTTGCTATGCTTTAACTGTGACTAAGCCCTTCATTCTCCTGTTATCACGCAGCTGAGGTCAGAGGCCAGGACAACAACACCTTCACCAAGCTACAGGACAGTCAGACAAGCAAAGATAAAATTTGCAGCAATTAAAGACAGCACAGAATTACACCACCACTATGTTTTAAATTTTCAATGTTCAAAACAATTATAATTAAAGACAACACATGAAAAGAAAGTATAGTGTCACTACAAGCCTACAATCTAAGTTTAAAAGAAAATTACCAATTACCAGTTACTCTAAAGCACTGAATTGAATATGTTTCCTTCCTTCACCTTCTGGCTTCTTCTGAGAAGATGAACCTCTGTTTGCTGCTTTAACTGTGACAAAGGCCCACCTCCAGTTATCATGTAGCGGAGGTCAGAGGCCGAACAATTAACACCCTTCATCCAGCTACAGGAAGTTAGACAAGCCAAGATAAAATTTCATAGCAATTAAAGACAGCACAGAATTACCACCACTGTGTTTTAAAATTTTCAACAAGCCAAAATGATGATAAAGTTAAGACAACACAGAAAGAAAGTATAGTGTCACTACAAGCCTACAATCTAAGTTTAAAAAGAAAATACCAGTTACCAGCTACTCTGAAGCACTGAATTGATTACGCTTCCTTCCTTCACCTTCTGGCTTTTCTTCGAGGATGAACCTCTGTTTGGTGCTTTAACTGTGACTAAGTTTTTCCCACCCTCCAGTTACATGTAGCTGAGTCGGAGGCCACACCAACACCCTTCATCCAGCTACAGGACAGTCAGACAAGCCAGATAAAATTTTGCAGCAATTAAAGACAGCACAGAATTACACCACCACTATGTTTTAAATTTTCAACAGTCAAAAACAATTATAAGTAAACACAAAACAGAAAGAAAGTATAGTGTCACTACAAGCTTCCACAATCTAAGTTTAAAAGAAAAATACCAATTACCAGTTCTCTAAAGTACTGAATTGAATATGTTTCCTTCCTTCACCTTCTGGTTTCTTTTTCTGAGAGGATGAACCTCTGTTTGCTTTTGCTTTAAATTGACTAAGCCCCACCCTCCAGTTATCACGTAGAGCTGATGTCTGAGGCCAGACACTTAACACCCTTCACCCAGCTACAGGACAGTCAGACAAGCCAAGATAAAATCTGCAGCAATTAAAGACAGCACAAGAATTACACCTCCACTATGTTTTAAATTTTTAACAGCCCAAAAACAATTATAAGTAAAGACAACACAGAAAGAAATTATAGTGTCACTACATGTTTTACAATCTAAGTTTAAATAGAAATACTAATTACCAGTTACTCTAAAGCACCTAATTGAATATGTTTCCTTCCTTCACCTTCTAGCTTCTTCTGAGAAGATGAACCTCTGTTTGCTGCTTTAAATGTGACTAAGCCTCACCTCCAGTTATCCACGTAGCTGAGGTTGGGGGCCAGACAATTAACACCCTTCTCCCAGCTACAGGACAGTCAGACACTAGATAAAATTTCAGCAATTAAAGACAGTACAGAATTACACCACCACTATAAGTGTTTTAAATTTTCGCTTATTCAAAACAATTATAAGTAAAGACAACACAGAAAGAAAGTATAGTGTCTTACACCACCATCTGTTTTTAAATTTTCAACAGCCAAAAACAATTATAAGTAAGCAACACAGAAAGAAAGTATAGTGTCACCACAAGCCCACAATTAGTTTAAAAGAAAAATACCAATTACCAGCTACTCTAAAGACCAATTGAATATGTTTCCTTCCTCTTCACAACTGCTGAAGGGAAAGTGAACCTCTGTTTGCTGCTTTAGCATGACTAAGCCCCCACCTCCGGTGCTCAAGCCAGCTGAGGTCAGAGGCCAGACATCAAACACACCCTTCACCCAGCTACAGGACAGTCAGACAAGCAAGATAAAATTTGCAGCAATTAAAGACAGCACAAATTACACCACCACTATGTTTCAAATTTCAAAAGCCCAAAAACAATTATAAGTAAAGACAACACAGAAAGAAAGTATAGTGTCACTAAAAGCTACAATCTAAGTTTAAAGAAAATACCAATTACCAGTTACCCTAAAGCAATGAATTGAATATGTTTTCCTTCACCTTCTGGCTTCTGGAAGATGAACCTCGTTTGCTGTAAACTGTGACTAAGCCAACCCAGTTATCCGTACTGGAGGTCATCAGAGTACAGACACCAACACCCTTCACCGTTGCAGACAATAGAAGCTAAAAGATAAAATTTGCAGCAATTAAAGACAGCACAGAATTACACCAATATATGTTTTAAATTTTCAACAGCCAAAAACAATTATAAGTAAAAGACAACACAGAAAGAAAGCATAGTGTCACTACAACCTACAATCTAAGTTTAAAAGAAAAATACAATTACCAGTTACTCTAAAGCACTGATTGAATATGTTTCTTCCTTCACCTTCTGGCTTCTTCTGAGAAGAGGAACTGTTGCTGCTTAACTGTGACCAAGCCCCACCTCCAGTTATCAATAGCTGAGGTCAGAGGCCAACACCAACACCTTCACCCAGCTACAGAACAGTCAGACAAGCCAAGATAAAATCAAGTATTAAAGACAGCACAGAATGACACCACCACTATGTTTAAATTTTCAACAGCCAAAAACAATATAAGAAGACAACACAGAGAAAGTATAGGTCACTAAGCCTACAATCTAGATTAAAAAAAAATACCAATTACCAGTTATAAAGCACTGAATTGAATATGACAACCATTACCTTCTGCATCTTCTGAGAAGATGAACTCTGTTTGCTGCTTAAATGTGACTAAACACCTCCAGTTATCACGTAGCTGAGGTCAGAGGCCAGACATCAACACCCTCCACCCAGCCAGGACAGTCAGACAAGCCAAGATAAAATCTGCAACAATTAAAGACAGCACGAATTACAACACCACTATGTTTTAAAATTTCAACACCCCAAAAAACAATTATAAGTAAAGACAACACAGAAAGAAAGTATAGTGTCTACAAGCCACATAAGTTTAAAAGAAAAATACCAATTACCATTCTCTAAAGCACTGAATTGAATATGTTTCCTTCCTTCACCTTCTGACTCTTCTGAAGAAGATGAACTCTGTTTGCTACTTTATGAGACTGCCCAACCTCCAGCTATCCGTACTGAGGTCAGAGGCCGACAATTAACACCTTCACCAGCTGCAGGACAGTCAGACAAACAATAAAATTTGCAGCAATTAAGACAGCACAGAATTACCACTATGTTTAAAATTTCAACAGCCAAAAACAATTATAAGTAAAGACAACACAGAAAGAAAGTATAGTGTCACCACAACTACAATCTAGTTTAAAGAAATACAATGACCATTACCTAAAGCACTGAATTGAATATGTTTCCTCTCACCTTCTGGCTTTTCTGAGAAGATGAACCTCTGCTGCTTTGAACTGACTAAGCCCCACTCTCCAGTTATCACGAAGCTGAGGTCAGAGGCTAGACATCAAACACCTTTCACCCAGCTACGGGACAGTCAGACAAGCCAAGATAAAATTTGCAGCAATTAAAGACAGCACAGAATTACACCACCACTATGTTTAAATTTTCAACAGCCCAAAACAATTATAAGTAAAGATAACACAGAAAGAAAGTATAGTGTCTCACTAAAAGCCTACAATCTAAGTTTAAAAGAAAATACCAATTACCAGTTACTCTAAGCACTGAGATTGAACATGTTTCCTTCCTTCACCTTCTGACTTTTTCTGAGAAGATGAACCTCATGTTTGCTGCGCAAATTGTGACTAAGCCCACCTCCAGTGATCACGTAGCTGAGTCAGAGGTCAGACAATTAACACCTTCACCCAGCTACAGGGACAGTCAGACAAGCCAAGATGAAATTTGCAGCAATTAAAGACAGCACAGAATTACACCACCACTATGTTTTAAATTTTCAACAGCCCAAAACAATTATAAGTAAAGACAACACAGAAAGAGTATAGTGTCACTACAAGCCTACAATCTAAGTTTAAAGAAAATTACCAATTACCAGTTACTCCTAAAGCACTGAATTGAATATATTTCCTTCCTTCACCTTCAGCTAATTCTGAGAAGATGACACCTCTGTTTTCTTTAATAATTATTCTAAGCCCCACCTGCAGTTATCACATAGCTGAGGTCAGAGGCCAGACAATTACCACCTTAACTACAGGACAGTCAGACAAGCCAAGATAAATTTGACAGCAATTAAAGACAGCACAGAATGACCACCACTATGTTTTAAATTTTCAACAGCCAAAAACAATTATAAGTAAAGACAACACAGAAAGAAAAGTATAGTGTCACTACAAGCCTACAATCTAAGATTAAGAAAAATACCAATTACCAGTTACTCTAAAGCACTGAATTGAATATATTTCCTTCCTTCACCTTCTGAGCCTTCTTCTGAGAAGATGAACCTCTATTTGCTGTTTTTAAATGTGACTAAGCCCCACCTCAGTTATCCGTAGCTGGTCAGAGGCCAGACAATTAACACCCTTGCCCAGCTACAGGACAGTCAGACAAGCCAAGATAAAAATCTGCAGCATTCAAGACAGCACAGAATTACACCACCACTATGGTTTTAAATTTTCAACACCCAAAAAACAATTATAAGTAAAGGCAACACAGAAAGAAAGTATAGTGTCACTACAAGCCTACAATCTAAGTTTAAAATAAAAATGCCAATTACCAGTTACTCTAAAGCACTTTAGATTGAAATATGTTCCTTCCTTCACCTTCTGGCTTCTTCTGGAAAGATGAACCTCTGTTTGCTGCTTTAACTGTGACTAAGCCCAACCTCCAGTTATCAACGTAGCTGGTCAGAGGCCAGACAATTAACACCCCTTCACCAAACTGCAGGACAGTCAGACAAGCCAAGATAAATTTGCAGCAATTAAAGACAGCACAGAATTACCACCACTACTGTGTTTAAATTTTCAATAGCCCAAAACAATTATAAGTAAAACAACACAGAAAGAAAGTATAGTGTCACTACAAGCCTACAATCTAAGTTTAAAAGAAAAATACCAATTACCAGTTACTTCTAAAGCACTGAATTGTATATGTTTCCTTCCTTCACCTTCTGGCTTCTTCTGAGAAGAAGAACCTCTGTTTGCTGCTTTAACTGTGACTAAGCCCCACCTCCAGTTATCACGTAGCTGAGGTCAGAGGCCAGACAATTAACACCCTTCACCCCAGCTACAGGAGAACAGATAAACAAGATAAATCTGCAGCATTAAGACAGCACAGAATTACACCACCACTATGTTTTTAAATTTCATCAGCCAAAAACAATTAAAGTAAAAACAACACAGAAAGAAAGTATAGTGTCACTACAAGCCTACAATCTAAGTTTAAAAGAAAAATACAGTTACCAGTTACTCTAAAGCACTGAATTGAATATGTTTCCTTCCTTCACCTTCTGGCATCTTACCTGAGAAGAGGAACCTCTGTTTGCTGCTTTAACTGCATAATCACCACCTCAGTAATCACATAGGCTGAGGTCAGAGTCCAGACAATCAACACCCTTCACCCCAGCTACAGGACAGTGAGACAAGCAAAGATAAAATTTGCAGCAATTAGAGACAGCACAGAATTTCACCACCACTATGTTTTAAATTTTCAAAAGCCCAAAACAATTATAGGTAAAGACAACACAAAAGAAAGTATAGTGTCACTACAAGCCTACAATCTAAGTTTAAATGAAAAATTCCTATTACCAGTTACTCTAAAGCACTGAATTGAATATGCTTCTTCCTTCACCTTCTGGCTTCTTTTGAGAAGATGAACCTCTGTTTGCTGCTTTAAATGAGACTAAGCCCCACCTCCAGTTATCACGTAGCTGAGGTCAGAGGCCAGACAATTAACACCCTTCACCTCAGCTACAGGACAGTCAGACAAGCCAAGATAAAATTTGCAGCAATTAAAGACAGCACAGAATTACAATCGCCACTATGTTTTAAATTTTCAACAGGCCAAAAAACAATTATAGGTAAAGACAACACAGAAAGAAAGTATAGTGTCACTACAAGCCTACAATCTAAGTTTAAAGAAAAATACCAGTTACCAGTTACTCTAAAGCACTGAATTGAATATGTTTCCTTCCTTCACTTCTGGCTTCTTCTGAGAAGATGAACCTCTGTTTGCTGCTTTAACTGTGACTAAGCCCCACCTCCAGTTATCACGTAGCTGAGGTCAGAGGCCAGACATCAAACACCCTTCACCCAGCTACAGGACAGTCAGACAAGCCAAGATAAAATTTGCAGCAATTAAAGACAGCACAGAATTACACCACCACTATGTTTTAAATTTTCAACAGCCCAAAAACAATTATAAGTAAAGATAACACAGAAAGAAAGTATAGTGTCACTACAAGCCTACAATCTAAGTTTAAAGAAAAATACCAATTACCAGTTACCTAAAGCACTGAATTGAATATGTTTCCTTCCTCTACCTTCTGCTTTTTCTGAGAAGATGAACTCTGTTTGCTGCTTAAATTGTGACAGCCCCACCCCAGTTATCACGTAGCTGAAGTCAGAGGCCAGACAATTAACACCCTTCACCTAGCTACAGGACAGTCAGACAAGCCAAGATGAAATTTGCAGCAATTAAAGACAGCACAGAATTACACCACCACTATGTTTTAAATTTTCAACAGCCCAAAAACAATTATAAGTAAAGACAACACAGAAAGAAAGTATAGTGTCACTGCAAGCCTACAATCTAAGTTTAAAAGAAAATTACCAATTACCAGTTACTCTAAAGCACTGAATTGAATATGTTTCCTTCCTTCACCTTCTGGCTTCTTCTGAGAAGATGAACCTCTGTTTGCTGCTTTAACTGTGACTAAGCCCCACCTGCAGTTATCACATAGCTGAGGTCAGAGGCCAGACAATTAACACCCTTCACCCAGCTACAGGACAGTCAGACAAGCCAAGATAAAATTTGCAGCAATTAAAGACAGCACAGAATGATACCACCACTATGTTTTAAATTTCCAACAGCCCAAAACAATTATAAGTAAAGACAACACAGAAAGAAAGTATAGTGTCACTACAAGCCTACAATCTAAGATTAAAGAAAAATACAATTACCAGTTACTCTAAAGCACTGAATTGAATGTTTCATTCCTTCACCTTCTGGCTTCTTCTGAGAGATGAACCTCTGTTTGCTGCTTTAACATGTGACTAAGCCCACCTCCAGTTATCACGTAGCTGAGGTCAGAGGCCAGACAATTAACACCCTTCACCCAGCTACAGGACAGTCAGACAAGCCAAGATAAAATCTGCAGCAATTCAAGACAGCACAGAATTACACCACCACTATGTTTTAAATTTTCAACAGCCCAAAAACAATTATAAGTAAAGGCAACACAGAAAGAAAGTATAGTGTCACTACAAGCCTACAATCTAAGTTTAAAAGAAAAATGCCAATTACCAGTTACTCTAAAGCACTGAATTGAATATGTTTCCTTCCTTCACCTTCTGGCATCTTCTGAGAAGATGAACCTCCTGTTTGCTGCTTCAACTGTACTAAGCCCAACCTCCAGTAATCACGTAGCTGAGGTCAGAGGCCAGACAATTAACACCCTTCACCCAGCTACAGGACAGTCAGACAAGCAAAGATAAAATTTGCAGCAATTAAAGACAGCACAGAATTACACCACCACTATGTTTTAAATTTTCAAAAGCCCAAAAACAATTATAAGTAAAGACAACACAGAAAGAAAGTATAGTGTCACTACAAGCCTACAATCTAAGTTTAAAAGAAAAATACCAATTACCAGTTACTCTAAAGCACTGAATTGAATATGCTTCCTTCCTTCACCTTCTGGCTTCTTCTGAGAAGAGGAACCTCTGTTTGCTGCTTTAATTGTGACTAAGCCCCACCTCCAGTAATCACGTAGCTGAGGTCAGAGTCCAGACAATTAACACCCTTCACCCAGCTACAGGACAGTGAGACAAGCCAAGATAAAATTTGCAGCAATTAAAGACAGCACAGAATTACACCACCACTATGTTTTAAATTTTCAAAAGCCCAAAAACAATTATAGGTAAAGACAACACAGAAAGAAAGTATAGTGTCACTACAAGCCTACAATCTAAGTTTAAAAGAAAAATACCAGTTACCAGTTACTCTAAAGCACTGAATTGAATATGTTTCCTTCCTTCACCTTCTGGCTTCTTCTGAGAAGATGAACCTCTGTTTGCTGCTTTAACTGTGACTAAGCCCAACCTCCAGTTATCACGTAGCTGAGGTCAGAGGCCAGACAATTAACATCCTTCACCCAGCTACAGGACAGTCAGACAAGCCAAGATAAAATTTGCAGCAATTAAAGACAGCACAGAATTACACCACCACTATGTTTTAAATTTTCAATAGCCCAAAAACAATTATAAGTAAAGACAACACAGAAAGAAAGTATAGTGTCACTACAAGCCTACAATCTAAGTTTAAAAGAAAAATACCAATTACCAGTTACTCTAAAGCACTGAATTGTATATGTTTCCTTCCTTCACCTTCTGGCTTCTTCTGAGAAGAGGAACCTCTGTTTGCTGCTTTAACTGTGACTAAGCCCCACCTCCAGTTATCACGTAGCTGAGGTCAGAGGCCAGACAATTAACACCTTCACCTAGCTACAGAACAGTCAGACAAGCCAAGATAAAATTTGCAGTAATTAAAGACAGCACAGAATTACACCACCACTATGTTTTAAATTTTCATCAGCCCAAAAACAATTATAAGTAAAGACAACACAGAAAGAAAGTATAGTGTCACTACAAGCCTACAATCTAAGTTTAAAAGAAAAATACCAATTACCAGTTACTCTAAAGCACTGAATTGAATATGTTTCCTTCCTTCACCTTCTGGCATCTTCTGAGAAGATGAACCTCTGTTTGCTGCTTTAACTGTGACTAAGCCCCACCTCCAGTTATCACGTAGCTGAGGTCAGAGGCCAGACATCAAACACCCTTCACCCAGCTACAGGACAGTCAGACAAGCCAAGATAAAATTTGCAGCAATTAAAGACAGCACAGAATTACACCACCACTATGTTTTAAATTTTCAACAGCCCAAAAACAATTATAAGTAAAGATAACACAGAAAGAAAGTATAGTGTCACTACAAGACTACAATCTAAGTTTAAAAGAAAAATACCAATTACCAGTTACTCTAAAGCACTGAATTGAATATGTTTCCTTCCTTCACCTTCTGCTTCTTCTGAGAAGATATGAACCTCTGTTTGCTGTTTTAAATGTGATTAAGCCCACCTCCAGTTATCACGTAGCTGAGGTCAGAGGCCAGACAATTAACACCCTTCACCCAGCTACAGGACAGTCAGACAAGCCAAGATGAAATTTGCAGCAATTAAAGACAGCACAGAATTACACCACCACTATGTTTTAAATTTTCAACAGCCCAAAAACAATTATAAGTAAAGACAACACAGAAAGAAAGTATAGTGTCACTACAAGCCTACAATCTAAGTTTAAAAGAAAAATGCCAATTACCAGTTACTCTAAAGCACTGAATTGAATATGTTTCCTTCCTTCACCTTCTGGCTTCTTCTGAGAAGATGAACCTCTGTTTGCTGCTTTAACTGTGACTAAGCCCCACCTCCAGTTATCACATAGCTGAGGTCAGAGGCCAGACAATTAACACCCTTCACCAAGCTACAGGACAGTCAGACAAGCCAAGATAAAATTTGCAGCAATTAAAGACAGCAGAGAATGATACCACCACTATGTTTTAAATTTTCAACAGCCCAAAAACAATTATAAGTAAAGACAACACAGAAAGAAAGTATAGTGTCACTACAAGCCTACAATCTAAGATTAAAAGAAAAATACCAATTACCAGTTACTCTAAAGCACTGAATTGAATATGTTTCCTTCCTTCACCTTCTGGCTTCTTCTGAGAAGATGAACCTCTGTTTGCTGTCTTTAATGTGACTACAGCCCCCTCCAGTTATCACGTAGCTGAGGTCAGAGGCCAGACAATTAACACCCTTCACCCAGCTACAGGACAGTCAGACAAGCCAAGATAAAATCTGCAGCAATTAAAGACAGCACAGAATTACACCACCACTATGTTTTAAATTTTCAACACCCAAAAAACAATTATAAGTAAAGACACACAGAAAGAAAGTATAGTGTCACTACAAGCCTACAATCTAAGTTTAAAAGAAAAATGCCAATTACCAGTTACTCTAAAGCACTGAATTGAATATGTTTCCTTCCTTCACCTTCTGGCTTCTTCTGAGAAGATGAACCTCTGTTTGCTGCTTTAACTGTGACTAAGCCCAACCTCCAGTTATCACGTAGCTGAGGTCAGAGGCCAGACAATTAACACCCTTCACCAAGCTGCAGGACAGTCAGACAAGCCAAGATAAAATTTGCAGCAATTAAAGACAGCACAGAATTACACCACCACTATGTTTTAAATTTTCAATAGCCCAAAAACAATTATAAGTAAAGACAACACAGAAAGAAAGTATAGTGTCACTACAAGCCTACAATCTAAGTTTAAAAGAAAAATACCAATTACCAGTTACTCTAAAGCACTGAATTGTATATGTTTCCTTCCTTCACCTTCTGGCTTCTTCTGAGAAGAGGAACCTCTGTTTGCTGCTTTAACTGTGACTAAGCCCCACCTCCAGTTATCACGTAGCTGAGGTCAGAGGCCAGACAATTAACACCCTTCGCCCAGCTACAGAACAGTCAGACAAGCCAAGATAAAATCTGCAGCATTTAAAGACAGCACAGAATTACACCACCACTATGTTTTAAATTTTCATCAGCCCAAAAACAATTATAAGTAAAGACAACACAGAAAGAAAGTATAGTGTCACTACAAGCCTACAATCTAAGTTTAAAAGAAAAATACCAATTACCAGTTACTCTAAAGCACTGAATTGAATATGTTTCCTTCCTTCACCTTCTGGCATCTTCTGAGAAGAGGAACCTCTGTTTGCTGCTTTAATTGTGACTAAGCCCCACCTCCAGTAATCACGTAGCTGAGGTCAGAGTCCAGACAATTAACACCCTTCACCCAGCTACAGGACAGTGAGACAAGCAAAGATAAAATTTGCAGCAATTAGAGACAGCACAGAATTTCACCACCACTATGTTTTAAATTTTCAAAAGCCCAAAAACAATTATAGGTAAAGACAACACAGAAAGAAAGTATAGTGTCACTACAAGCCTACAATCTAAGTTTAAATGAAAAATTCCTATTACCAGTTACTCTAAAGCACTGAATTGAATATGCTTCCTTCCTTCACCTTCTGGCTTCTTTTGAGAAGATGAACCTCTGTTTGCTGCTTTAAATGAGACTAAGCCCACCTCCAGTTATCACGTAGCTGAGGTCAGAGGCCAGACAATTAACACCCTTCACCCAGCTACAGGACAGTCAGACAAGCCAAGATAAAATTTGCAGCAATTAAAGACAGCACAGAATTACACCGCCACTATGTTTTAAATTTTCAACAGGCCAAAAACAATTATAGGTAAAGACAACACAGAAAGAAAGTATAGTGTCACTACAAGCCTACAATCTAAGTTTAAAAGAAAAATACCAGTTACCAGTTACTCTAAAGCACTGAATTGAATATGTTTCCTTCCTTCACCTTCTGGCTTCTTCTGAGAAGATGAACCTCTGTTTGCTGCTTTAACTGTGACTAAGCCCCACCTCCAGTTATCACGTAGCTGAGGTCAGAGGCCAGACATCAAACACCCTTCACCCAGCTACAGGACAGTCAGACAAGCCAAGATAAAATTTGCAGCAATTAAAGACAGCACAGAATTACACCACCACTATGTTTTAAATTTTCAACAGCCCAAAAACAATTATAAGTAAAGATAACACAGAAAGAAAGTATAGTGTCACTACAAGCCTACAATCTAAGTTTAAAAGAAAAATACCAATTACCAGTTACTCTAAAGCACTGAATTGAATATGTTTCCTTCCTTCACCTTCTGGCTTTTTCTGAGAAGATGAACCTCTGTTTGCTGCTTAAATTGTGACTAAGCCCCACCTCCAGTTATCACGTAGCTGAAGTCAGAGGCCAGACAATTAACACCCTTCACCTAGCTACAGGACAGTCAGACAAGCCAAGATGAAATTTGCAGCAATTAAAGACAGCACAGAATTACACCACCACTATGTTTTAAATTTTCAACAGCCCAAAAACAATTATAAGTAAAGACAACACAGAAAGAAAGTATAGTGTCACTACAAGCCTACAATCTAAGTTTAAAGAAAATTACCATTACCAGTTACTCTAAAGCACTGATTGAATATGTTTCCTTCATCACCTTCTGGCTTCTTCTGAGAAGATGAACCTCTGTTTGCTGCTTTAACTGTGACTAAGCCCCACCTGCAGTTATCACATAGCTGAGGTCAGAGGCCAGACAATTAACACCCTTCACCCAGCTACAGGACAGTCAGACAAGCCAAGATAAAATTTGCAGCAATTAAAGACAGCACAGAATGATACCACCACTATGTTTTAAATTTTCAACAGCCCAAAAACAATTATAAGTAAAGACAACACAGAAAGAAAGTATAGTGTCACTACAAGCCTACAATCTAAGATTAAAAGAAAAATACCAATTACCAGTTACTCTAAAGCACTGAATTGAATATGTTTCCTTCCTTCACCTTCTGGCTTCTTCTGAGAAGATGAACCTCTGTTTGCTGTTTTAAATGTGACTAAGCCCCACCTCCAGTTATCACGTAGCTGAGGTCAGAGGCCAGACAATTAACACTCTTCACCCAGCTACAGGACAGTCAGACAAGCCAAGATAAAATCTGCAGCAATTCAAGACAGCACAGAATTACACCACCACTATGTTTTAAATTTTCAACACCCCAAAAACAATTATAAGTAAAGGCAACACAGAAAGAAAGTATAGTGTCACTACAAGCCTACAATCTAAGTTTAAAATTAAAATGCCAATTACCAGTTACTCTAAAGCACTGAATTGAATATGTTTCCTTCCTTCACCTTCTGGCTTCTTCTGAGAAGATGAACCTCTGTTTGCTGCTTTAACTGTGACTAAGCCCAACCTCCAGTTATCACGTAACTGAGGTCAGAGGCCAGACAATTAACACCCTTCACCAAGCTGCAGGACAGTCAGACAAGCCAAGATAAAATTTGCAGCAATTAAAGACAGCACAGAATTACACCACCACTATGTTTTAAATTTTCAATAGCCAAAAACAATTATAAGTAAAGACAACACAGAAAGAAAGTATAGTGTCACTACAAGCCTACAATCTAAGTTTAAAAGAAAAATACCAATTACCAGTTACTCTAAAGCACTGAATTGAATATGTTTCCTTCCTTCACCTTCTGGCGCCTTCTGAGAAGAGGAACCTCTGTTTGCTGCTTTAATTGTGACTAAGCCCCACCTCCAGTAATCACGTAGCTGAGGTCAGAGTCCAGACAATTAACACCCTTCACCCAGCTACAGGACAGTGAGACAAGCAAAGATAAAATTTGCAGCAATTAAAGACAGCACAGAATTACACCACCACTATGTTTTAAATTTTCAAAAGCCCAAAAACAATTATAGGTAAAGACAACACAGAAAGAAAGTATAGTGTCACTACAAGCCTACAATCTAAGTTTAAAAGAAAAATACCAGTTACCAGTTACTCTAAAGCACTGAATTGAATATGTTTCCTTCCTTCACCTTCTGGCTTCTTCTGAGAAGATGAACCTCTGTTTGCTGCTTTAACTGTGACTAAGCTCACCTCCAGTTATCACGTAGCTGAGGTCAGAGGCCAGACATCAAACACCGCTCACCCAGCTACAGGACAGTCAGACAAGCCAAGATAAAATTTGCAGCAATTAAAGACAGCACAGAATTACACCACCACTATGTTTTAAATTTTCAACAGCCCAAAAACAATTATAAGTAAAGATAACACAGAAAGAAAGTATAGTGTCACTACAAGCCTACAATCTAAGTTTAAAAGAAAAATACCAATTACCAGTTACTCTAAAGCACTGAATTGAATATGTTTCCTTCCTTCACCTTCTGGCTTTTTCTGAGAAGATGAACCTCTGTTTGCTGCTTTAACTGTGACTAAGCCCCACCTGCAGTTATCACGTAGCTGAGGTCAGAGTCCAGACAATTAACACCCTTCACCCAGCTACAGGACAGTCAGACAAGCCAAGATAAAATTTGCAGCAATTAAAGACAGCACAGAATGATACCACCACTATGTTTTAAATTTTCAACAGCCCAAAAACAATTATAAGTAAAGACAACACAGAAAGAAAGTATAGTGTCACTACAAGCCTACAATCTAAGTTTAAAAGAAAAATACCAATTAGCAGTTACTCTAAAGCACTGAATGGAATATGTTTCCTTCCTTCTTCTTCTGGCTTCTTCTGAGAAGATGAACCTCTGTTTTCTGCTTTAACTGTGACTAAGCCCCACCTCCAGTTATCACGTAGCTGAGGTCAGAGGCCAGACAATTAACACCCTTCACCCAGCTACAGGACAGTCAGACAAGCCAAGATAAAATTTGCAGCAATTAAAGACAGCACAGAATTACACCACCACTATGTTTTAAATTTTCAACAGCCCAAAACAATTATAAGTAAAGGCAACACAGAAAGAAAGTATATTGTCACTACAAGCCTACAATCTAAGTTTAAAGAAAAATACAATTACCAGTTACTCTAAAGCACTGAATTGAATATGTTTCCTCCTTCACCTTCTGGCTTCTTCTGAGAAGATGAACCTCTGTTTGCTGCTTTAATTGTGACTAAGCCCCACCTCCAGTTATCACGTAGCTGAGGTCAGAGGCCAGACAATTAACACCCTTCTCCCAGCTACAGGACAGTCAGACAAGCCAAGATAAAATTTGCAGCAATTAAAGACAGCACAGATTTACACCACCACTATGTTTTAAATTTTCAACAGCCCAAAAACAATTATAAGTAAAGGCAACACAGAAAGAAAGTATAGTGTCACTACAAGCCTACAATCTAAGTTTAAAATAAAAATGCCAATTACCAGTTACTCTAAAGCACTGACTTGTATATGTTTCCTTCCTTCACCTTCTGGCTTCTTCTGAGAAGATGAACCTCTGTTTGCTGCTTTAAATGTGACTAAGCCCCTCTCAGTTATCACGTAGCTGAGGTCAGAGGCCAGACAATTAACACCCTTCACCCAGCTACAGGACAGTCAGACAAGACAAGATAAACTTTGCAGCAATTAAAGACAGCACTGAATTACACCACCACTATGTTTTAAATTTTCAACAGCCCAAAAACAATTATAAGTAAAGACAACACAGAAAGAAAGTATAGTGTCACTACAAGCCTACAATCTAAGTTTAGAAGAAAAATACCAATTACCAGTTACTCTAAAGCACTGAATTGAATATGTTTCCTTCCTTCACCTTCTGGCTTCTTCTGAGAAGAGGAACCTCTGTTTGCTGCTTTAACTGTGACTAAGCCCCACCTCCAGTTATCACGTAGCTGAGGTCAGAGGCCAGACAATTAACACCCTTCACCCAGCTACAGGACAGTCAGACAAGCCAAGACAAAATCTACAGCAATTAAAGACAGCACAGAATTACACCACCACTATGTTTTAAATTTTCAACAGCCCAAAAACAATTATAAGTAAAGAGAACACAGAAAGAAAGTATAGTGTCACTACAAGTGTACAATCTAAGTTTAAAAGAAAAATACCAATTACCAGTTACTATAAAGCACTGAATTGAATATGTTTCCTTCCTTCACCTTCTGGCTTCTTCTGAGAAGATGAACCTCTGTTTGCTGCTTTAACTGTGACTAAGCCCCACCTCCAGTTATCACGTAGCCGAGGTCAGAGGCCAGACAATTAACACCCTTCACACAGCTACAGGACAGTCAGACAAGCCAAGATAAAATTTGCAGCAATTAAAGACAGCACAGAATTACACCACCACTATGTTTTAAATTTTCAACAGCCCAAAAACAATTATAAGTAAAGACAACACAGAAAGAAAGTATAGTGTCACTACAAGCCTACAATCTAAGTTTAAAAGAAAAATACTAATTACCAGTTACTATAAAGCACTGAATTGAATATGTTTCCTTCCTTCACCTTCTGGCTTCTTCTGAGAAGATGAACCTCTGTTTGCTGCTTTAACTGTGACTAAGCCCCACCTCCAGTTATCACGTAGCTGAGGTCAGAGGCCAGACAATTAACAACCTTCACCCAGCTACAGGACAGTCAGACAAGCCAAGATAAAATCTGCAGCAATTAAAGACAGCACAGAATTACACCACCACTATGTTTTAAATTTTCAACGCCCAAAACAATTATAAGTAAAGACAACACAGAAAGAAAGTATAGTGTCACTACAAGCCTACAATCTAAGTTTAAAAGAAAATACTAATTACCAGTTACTCTAAAGCACTGAATTGAATATGTTTTTCCTTCCTACCTTCTGGCTTCTTCTGAGAAGAGGAACCTCTGTTTGCTGCTTTAACTGTGACTAAGCCCCACCTCCAGTTATCACGTAGCTGAGGTCAGAGGCCAGACAATTAACACCCTTCACCCAGCTACAGGACAGTCAGACAAGCCAAGATAAAATCTGCAGCAATTAAAGACAGCACAGAATTACACCACCACTATGTTTTAAATTTTCAACAGCCCAAAAACAATTATAAGTAAAGACAACACAGAAAGAAAGTATAGTGTCACTACAAGCCTACAATCTAAGTTTAAAAGAAAAATACCAATTACCAGTTACTCTAAAGCACTGAATTGAATATGTTTCCTTCCTTCACCTTCTGGCTTCTTCTGAGAAGATGAACCTCTGTTTGCTGCTTTAAATGTGACTAAGCCCCACCTCCAGTTATCACGTAGCTGAGGTCAGAGGCCAGACAATTAACACCCTTCACCCAGCTACAGGACAGTCAGACAAGCCAAGATAAAATCTGCAGCAATTAAAGACAGCACAGAATTACACCACCACTATGTTTTAAATTTTCAATAGCCCAAAAACAATTATAAGTAAAGGCAACACAGAAAGAAAGTATAGTGTCACTACAAGCCTACAATCTAAGTTTAAAATAAAAATGCCAATTACCAGTTACTCTAAAGCACTGAATTGAATATGTTTCCTTCCTTCACCTTCTGGCTTCTTCTGAGAAGATGAACCTCTGTTTGCTGCTTTAATTGTGACTAAGCCCCACCTCCAGTTATCACGTAGCTGAGGTCAGAGGCCAGACAATTAACACCCTTCACCCAGCTGCAGGACAGTCAGACAAGCCAAGATAAAACTTGCAGCAATTAAAGACAGCACAGAATTACACCACCACTATGTTTTAAATTTTCAACAGCCCAAAAACAATTATAAGTAAAGACAACACAGAAAGAAAGTATAGTGTCACTACAAGCCTACAATCTAAGTTTAAAAGAAAAATACCAATTACCAGTTACTCTAAAGCACTGAATTGTATATGTTTCCTTCCTTCACCTTCTGGCATCTTCTGAGAAGATGAACCTCTGTTTGCTGCTTTAAATGTGACTAAGCCCCACCTGCAGTTATCACGTAGCTGAGGTCAGAGGCCAGACAATTAACACCCTTCACCCAGCTATAGAACAGTCAGACAAGACAAGATAAACTTTGCAGCAATTAAAGACAGCACTGAATTACACCACCACTATGTTTTAAATTTTCAACAGCCCAAAAACAATTATAAGTAAAGACAACACAGAAAGAAAGTATAGTGTCACTACAAGCCTACAATCTAAGTTTAAAAGAAAAATACCAGTTACCAGTTACTCTAAAGCACTGAATTGAATATGTTTCCTTCCTTCACCTTCTGGCATCTTCTGAGAAGAGGAACCTCTGTTTGCTGCTTTAATTGTGACTAAGCCCCACCTCCAGTTATCACGTAGCTGAGGTCAGAGGCCAGACAATTAACACCCTTCACCCAGCTACAGGACAGTCAGACAAGACAAGATAAACATTGCAGCAATTAAAGACAGCACTAGAATTACACCACCACTATGTTTTAAATTTTCAACAGCCCAAAAACAATTATAAGTAAAGACAACACAGAAAGAAAGTATAGTGTCACTACAAGCCTACAATCTAAGTTTAGAAGAAAAATACCAATTACCAGTTACTCTAAAGCACTGAATTGAATATGTTTCCTTCCTTCACCTTCTGGCTTCTTCTGAGAAGAGGAACCTCTGTTTGCTGCTTTAACTGTGACTAAGCCCCACCTCCAGTTATCACGTAGCTGAGGTCAGAGGCCAGACAATTAACACCCTTCACCCAGCTACAGGACAGTCAGACAAGCCAAGACAAAATCTACAGCAATTAAAGACAGCACAGAATTACACCACCACTATGTTTTAAATTTTCAACAGCCCAGAAACAATTATAAGTAAAGACAACACAGAAAGAAAGTATAGTGTCACTACAAGCCTACAATCTAAGTTTAAAAGAAAAAATACCAATTACCAGTTACTATAAAGCACTGAATTGAATATGTTTCCTTCCTTCACCTTCTGGCTTCTTCTGAGAAGATGAACCTCTGTTTGCTGCTTTAACTGTGACTAAGCCCCACCTCCAGTTATCACGTAGCTGAGGTCAGAGGCCAGACAATTAACACCCTTCACACAGCTACAGGACAGTCAGACAAGCCAAGATAAAATTTGCAGCAATTAAAGACAGCACAGAATTACACCACCACTATGTTTTAAATTTTCAACAGCCCAAAAACAATTATAAGTAAAGACAACACAGAAAGAAAGTATAGTGTCACTACAAGCCTACAATCTAAGTTTAAAAGGAAAATACTAATTACCAGTTACTCTAAAGCACTGAATTGAATATGTTTCCTTCCTTCACCTTCTGGCTTCTTCTGAGAAGAGGAACCTCTGTTTGCTGCTTAAACTGTGACTAAGCCCCACCTCCAGTTATCACGTAGCTAAGGTCAGAGGCCAGACAATTAACACCCTTCACCCAGCTACAGGACAGTCAGACAAGCCAAGATAAAATCTGCAGCAATTAAAGACAGCACAGAATTACACCACCACTATGTTTTAAATTTTCAACAGCCCAAAATAATTATAAGTAAAGACAACACAGAAAGAAAGTATAGTGTCACTACAAGCCTACAATCTAAGTTTAAAAGAAAAATACCAATTACCAGTTACTCTAAAGCACTGAATTGAATATGTTTCCTTCCTTCACCTTCTGGCTTCTTCTGAGAAGATGAACCTCTGTTTGCTGCTTTAAATGTGACTAAGCCCCACCTCCAGTTATCACGTAGCTGAGGTCAGAGGCCAGACAATTAACACCCTTCACCCAGCTACAGGACAGTCAGACAAGCCAAGATAAAATCTGCAGCAATTAAAGACAGCACAGAATTACACCACCACTATGTTTTAAATTTTCAACACCCCAAAAACAATTATAAGTAAAGGCAACACAGAAAGAAAGTATAGTGTCACTACAAGCCTACAATCTAAGTTTAAAATAAAAATGCCAATTACCAGTTACTCTAAAGCACTGAATTGAATATGTTTCCTTCCTTCACCTTCTGGCTTCTTCTGAGAAGATGAACCTCTGTTTGCTGCTTTAACTGTGACTAAGCCCCACCTCCAGTTATCACGTAGCTGAGGTCAGAGGCCAGACAATTAACACCCTTCACCCAGCTACAGGACAGTCAGACAAGACAAGATAAACTTTGCAGCAATTAAAGACAGCACTGAATTACACCACCAATCTGTTTTAAATTTTCAACAGCCCAAAAACAATTATAAGTAAAGACAACACAGAAAGAAAGTATAGTGTCACTACAAGCCTACAATCTAAGTTTAGAAGAAAAATACCAATTACCAGTTACTCTAAAGCACTGAATTGAATATGTTTCCTTCCTTCACCTTTTGGCTTCTTCTGAGAAGAGGAACCTGTGTTTGCTGCTTTAACTGTGACTAAGCCCCACCTCCAGTTATCACGTAGCTGAGGTCAGAGGCCAGACAATTAACACCCTTCACCCAGCTACAGGACAGTCAGACAAGCCAAGATAAAATCTACAGCATTTAAATACAGCACAGAATTACACCACCACTATGTTTTAAATTTTCAACAGCCCAAAAACAATTATAAGTAAAGACAACACAGAAAGAAAGTATAGTGTCACTACAAGCGTACAATCTAAGTTTAAAAGAAAAATACCAATTACCAGTTACTATAAAGCACTGAATTGAATATGTTTCCTTCCTTCACCTTCTGGCTTCTTCTGAGAAGAGGAACCTCTGTTTGCTGCTTTAATTGTGACTAAGCCCCACCTCCAGTTATCACGTAGCTGAGGTCAGAGGCCAGACAATTAACACCTTCACACAGCTACAGGACATGACAAGCCAAGATAAAATTTGCAGCAATTAAAGACAGCACAGAATTACACCACCACTATGTTTTAAATTTTCAACAGCCCAAAAACAATTATAAGTAAAGACAACACAGAAAGAAAGTATAGTGTCACTACAAGCCTACAATCTAAGTTTAAAAGAAAAATACCAATTACCAGTTACTCTAAAGCACTGAATTGAATATGTTTCCTTCCTTCACCTTCTGGCTTCTTCTGAGAAGATGAACCTCTGTTTGCTGCTTTAACTGTGACTAAGCCCACCTCCAGTTATCACGTGCTGAGGTCAGAGGCCAGACAATTAACACCCTTCACCCAGCTACAGGACAGTCAGACAAGCCAAGATAAAATTTGCAGCAATTAAAGACAGCACAGAATTACACCACCACTATGTTTTAAATTTTCAACAGCCCAAAAACAATTATAAGTAAAGACAACACAGAAAGAAAGTATAGTGTCACTACAAGCCTGCAATCTAAGTTTAAAAGAAAAATACCAATTACCAGTTACTCTAAAGCACTGAATTGAATATGTTTCCTTCCTTCACCTTCTGGCTTCTTCTGAGAAGAGGAACCTCTGTTTGCTGCTTAAACTGTGACTAAGCCCCACCTCCAGTTATCACGTAGCTAAGGTCAGAGGCCAGACAATTAACACCCTTCACCCAGCTACAGGACAGTCAGACAAGCCAAGATAAAATCTGCAGCAATTAAAGACAGCACAGAATTACACCACCACTATGTTTTAAATTTTCAACAGCCCAAAAACAATTATAAGTAAAGACAACACAGAAAGAAAGTATAGTGTCACTACAAGCCTACAATCTAAGTTTAAAAGAAAAATACCAATTACCAGTTACTCTAAAGCACTGAATTGAATATGTTTCCTTCCTTCACCTTCTGGCTTCTTCTGAGAAGATGAACCTCTGTTTGCTGCTTTAACTGTGACTAAGCCCCACCTCCAGTTATCACGTAGCTGAGGTCAGAGGCCAGACAATTAACACCCTTCACCCAGCTACAGGACAGTCAGACAAGCCAAGATAAAATCTGCAGCAATTAAAGACAGCACAGAATTACACCACCACTATGTTTTAAATTTTCAAACACCCCAAAACAATTATAAGTAAAGACAACACAGAAAGAAAGTATAGTGTCACTACAAGCCTACAATCTAAGTTTAAAAGAAAAATGCCAATTACCAGTTACTCTAAAGCACTGAATTGAATATGTTTCCTTCCTTCACCTTCTGGCTTCTTCTGAGAAGAATGAACCTCTGTTTGCTGCTTTAACTGTGACTAAGCCCCACCTCCAGTTATCACGTAGCTGAGGTCAGAGGCCAGACAATTAACACCCTTCACCCAGCTACAGGACAGTCAGACAAGACAAGATAAACTTTGCAGCAATTAAAGACAGCACTGAATTACACCACCACTCTGTTTTAAATTTTCAACAGCCCAAAAACAATTATAAGTAAAGACAACACAGAAAGAAAGTATAGTGTCACTACAAGCCTACAATCTAAGTTTAGAAGAAAAATACCAATTACCAGTTACTCTAAAGCACTGAATTGAATATGTTTCCTTCCTTCACCTTCTGGCGTCTTCTGAGAAGAGGAACCTCTGTTTGCTGCTTTAATTGTGACTAAGCCCCACCTCCAGTAATCACATAGCTGAGGTCAGAGTCCAGACAATTAACACCCTTCACCCAGCTACAGGACAGTCAGACAAGCAAAGATAAAATTTGCAGCAATTAAAGACAGCACAGAATTACACCACCACTATGTTTTAAATTTTCAAAAGCCCAAATACAATTATAGGTAAAGACAACACAGAAAGAAAGTATAGTGTCACTACAAGCCTACAATCTAAGTTTAAATGAAAAATACCAATTACCAGTTACTCTAAAGCACTGAATTGAATATGTTTCCTTCCTTCACCTTCTGGCTTCTTTTGAGAAGATGAACCTCTGTTTGCTGCTTTAAATGAGACTAAGCCCCACCTCCAGTTATCACGTAGCTGAGGTCAGAGGCCAGACAATTAACACCCTTCACCCAGCTACAGGACAGTCAGACAAGCCAAGATAAAATTTGCAGCAATTAAAGACAGCACAGAATTACACCGCCACTATGTTTTAAATTTTCAACAGCCCAAAAACAATTATAAGTAAAGACAACACAGAAAGAAAGTATAGTGTCACTACAACTCTACAATCTAAGTTTAAAAGAAAAATACCAGTTAGCAGTTACTCTAAAGCACTGCATTGAATATGTTTCCTTCCTTCACCTTCTGGCTTCTTCTGAGAAGATGAACCTCTGTTCGCTGCTTTAACTATGACTAAGCCCCACCTCCAGTTATCACGTAGCTGAGGTCAGAGGCCAGACAAATAACACCCTTCACCCAGCTACAGGACAGTCAGACAAGCCAAGATAAAATTTGCAGCAATTAAAGACAGCACAGAATTACACCACCACTATGTTTTAAATTTTCAACAGCCCAAAAACAATTATAAGTAAAGACAACACAGAAAGTAAGTATAGTGTCACTACAAGCCTACAATCTAAGTTTAAAAGAAAAATACCAATTACCAGTTACTCTAAAGCACTGAATTGAATATGTTTCCTTCCTTCACCTTCTGGCTTTTCTGAGAAGATGAACCTCTGTTTGCTGCTTAAATTGTGACTAAGCCCCACCTGCAGTTATCACGTAGCTGAGGTCAGAGGCCAGACAATTAACACCCTTCACCCAGCTACAGGACAGTCAGACAAGCCAAGATAAAATTTGCAGCAATTAAAGACAGCACAGAATGACACCACCACTATGTTTTAAATTTTCAACAGCCCAAAAACAATTATAAGTAAAGACAACACAGAAAGAAAGTATAGTGTCACTACAAGCCTACAATCTAAGTTTAAAAGAAAAATACCAATTAGCAGTTACTCTAAAGCACTGAATGGAATATGTTTCCTTCCTTCACCTTCTGGCTTCTTCTGAGAAGATGAACCTCTGTTTGCTGCTTTAATTGTGACTAAGCCCACCTCCAGTTATCACGTAGCTGAGGTCAGAGGCCAGACAATTAACACCCTTCACCCAGCTACAGGACAGTCAGACAAGCCAAGATAAAATTTGCAGCAATTAAAGACAGCACAGAATTACACCACCACTATGTTTTAAATTTTCAACAGCCCAAAAACAATTATAAGTAAAGACAACACAGAAAGAAAGTATAGTGTCACTACAAGCCTACGATCTAAGTTTAAAAGAAAAATACCAATTACCAGTTACTCTAAAGCACTGAATTGAATATGTTTCCTTCCTTCATCTTCTGGCTTCTTCTGAGAAGATGAACCTCTGTTTTCTGCTTTAACTGTGACTAAGCCCCACCTCCAGTTATCACGTAGCTGAGGTCAGAGGCCAGACAATTAACACCCTTCACCCAGCTACAGAACAGTGAGACAAGCCAAGATAAAATTTGCAGCAATTAAAGACAGCACAGAATTACACCACCACTATGTTTTAAATTTTCAACAGCCCAAAAACAATTATAAGTAAAGACAACACAGAAAGAAAGTATATTGTCACTACAAGCCTACAATCTAAGTTTAAAAGAAAAATACCAATTACCAGTTACTCTAAAGCACTAAATTGAATATGTTTCCTTCCTTCACCTTCTGGCTTCTTCTGAGAAGATGAACCTCTGTTTGCTGCTTTAATTGTGACTAAGCCCCACCTCCAGTTATCACGTAGCTGAGGTCAGAGGCCATACAATTAACACCCTTCACCCAGCTACAGGACAGTCAGACAAGCCAAGATAAAATTTGCAGCAATTAAAGACAGCACAGAATTACACCACCACTATGTTTTAAATTTTCAACAGCCCAGAAACAATTATAAGTAAAGACAACACAGAAAGAAAGTATAGTGTCACTACAAGCCTACAATCTAAGTATAAAAGAAAAATACCAATTACCAGTTACTCTAAAGCACTGAATTGAATATGTTTCCTTCCTTCACCTTCTGGCTTCTTCTTTAATTAAGTCTGCTGCTCCAAAACAAGTTTACAACCAAGAATTCAAACATAACTAATCTTCCTGTTTGACAAAATGTCCCAGCAGTCTCAGGTCTGCCAATAAGTCTCTCCAATATCTTGTTTTTTGTTTTGTGTTACTGTAAAAAAAAGAGAATTAAAGTCTTGGTTCTAAACAGAAGGGCCCGCCATCCAGGGCTCCATCTAACTGAATAAAATGAAGTCTCTCCAGACTCGTATCCTAAAGTCACAGTGAAGCCAGGAATGTTTAGTTCCCTGAAGCAGTCCTGGAGATGGTTCACGACTGATTCCAATCTGGGAGCAGGTCCATGTAGCGTGGGGATTGGTACAGTTTCAGGGGGATTGTTTGGTAACTGAAGGTAAACCTCTGTATTTCCTTGGCCACAGTGTCTTAGAGACAGCCCACCGTGGTGGTGATGTTCTACTGGATGGGCATGCAGCGAGGCACCAGGAAGGAGGCTGGGTGACTCAGAGCCCTGCCTTGGTCCCCGCTACAGTGGGGATCAGCAAAAGGGGGGCAGTGGTGGACAAAACAGAGGGGGAGCAGCACCCATCCAACCAGCATGCACCATTGTTGCAAAATCCTTCCAAGAATGGAATGCCTCATTTCCACCAAGCATCCCAAGAGTAATGCTGTTGGGGTGGGCAGCTCATGAGACCAGCTCCCCAAGTGTTCCATTCCCCTCACCCAGGGTATCAGCCAGGCAACACCACTGTAAAATGGACCAAATGCAGTGGGCCAAGATGTGTAGAAGTATAGCCCTAGACATTAGTCCCCAGTGATTTGAATCATAAGTACCACCCAGGCAGGCCTCCCCCTGCTGAGAAGACCTAAAAAGTGCCTTATTTAATGGGCTAGTGTCTGAGAGCCAGACCAGGTAAATCAATTATGTCCGCTATACCCCATCACGCAAGGGGAGCTCCCGGGCCCAGGCAGGTGGGAGACATCCACCAGGGCGTCCCCAGCCCACCCCAAGTGAGGGATAAGACTGAGAGCAATTCCTGGATCCCTGTTTAGCAGGAGATAACTCAGTAAACATATGCTCCTTAATCCCTGAGCCTGCTCCCTTCCTATGGCCAATATTCTCCTGCAAGGGAGGCCCACCATCGGCGGGGACGCTGCACCCACATAAGTTGCAATTGAAACTGCTATCCGAATTTAAATTATTCAAGACTGCTGCCTGGCAATACATCCCCCGGGCTGAGGAGCACGCAACTCTGGATCAGCCTCCAGGTACTCACCCTGAGCATACTCCCGGGTGGGTGCCAGGTCTGGATACAGCAAGCCCCCCCTCCTGTGCACTGCCCCCCAACCCTCCAGAGAAACAGCAGGACATCCCGAACCCACCCATGACCAAGCCAAACCCCACACTCACTGCGATCCCATGTTGAAGTGAAGATAGGATTTAGGAGGGCTGTCTGGAGAACCATGATAGCATCCATTTGATGGAATCAATTTCAGCTTGTTGGTCAGGCCTATCGCGGGACCTCTGAGATCTGGATGAGCCTCGTGGGTCCGATGATTGCTGTGGGAGACTGGTGGAGGTAGGTAGAGAAAAGCCTCTCTTCTTCAAGTCTGCACAGGCCTCCTCCATGCTTTTGTAAATCTGTTGCCCCATTGGGAATTGGACCAGTAGTTTACTTGGGTATGGGGTTTGAAATTTAAGATTTTGTTGTCGAAGCCAAGAGAACAAAGGGATATAGGATCTCCTCCTTTACATCGTTGCCGGGGCATAATTGTTGCCTATGAAGATATGAGAATCCCCAAAAAACAGCTTACTCGGGGCCAAGGTTTGCTTTAGTACATGTTCCTTGGTCTGATATCATAAAAATCTAATGATTATGGATCTGGGGCGTGCATTTGCATGGGTAGTCTTGGGGCCCAGTGCCCTATGTATCCATTCTATTTCCATGTTAAAATTGGGAGCTAGTTTAAGGAGATCTCGGAGGAGGGACTCGTTAAAAGCTTGTAAGTTCATGCCCTTGCTGCCCTCTGGTACCCCATATAGGTGGAGGTTGTACGATTTTCGGCATCTTCTTGCCATTCAACTGTTCGATGTCACAGATGAATTACTTGGTCGAGAGTGCTTTGTAGTTGAGTGGTAGTGGAGGCCTGCTTCTGTGCTTGCTGGTCCAAAGAGGTAACTTTCGTATGGAGTTCCATGAGGTCAGTATGAAAGGATTCCGGTTTGTTTAAAGGTATTAAAATCAGATTTAAATTCTTGCAGCTATGTCAGGATTCTGTCTTGCTTATTGTTCATTTTGCTGCTCTTTTTGGACTTAGATTTGCTTGCCTTAAGTGGAGTGGAGCGTACTGTCCGGATTGAGTGTTCGGAGGCCCTGGAATCGGAAAGGTCTGCTTCTGAAATCTCCATTTCAGGTCTGATTGCTGAAAATCTGTTGTTTCCTCCCTTGTTTTTATCGGTAGCCATATATTCTGCAAGATTTTTTAATGTCCAGATAGATAATATATGGCTATTTTGTAGTAAAATCGGGGAACGGGTGAGGAGCTCGAGATCTATGCTGCCATTCGAGAGGAAGCTGCACCGGAAGTCCCCTTATTTATTTAGTTTTTGTTGACTGGGTAAGTGCACTAGACAGATTCTGCCTATTTTCAGGCACGGCTCAGGGAAGTGGGATACAGATGAATGTCATCTGACCTTGAACCAGATTAAGCTGTTGGTGGTATTTTTAGTGAATGGGGGGGAATTTGGCCAGGGCACTGGGGAAATTCTCCTACTCTTTTCGAGGAGTGCCATAGGATCTTTAACATCCACCTGAACTACCACCAGAACAGGCAGATGGGACCTCGGTTTAATGTCTCATCTGAAAGACGGCACCTCAGGAGTGCAGCACCCCCGTCATGCTGCACTACAGTGTCAGTGTTGGGATTTAACCCAAGTGCCTGGTGTGGGTATAGAATCCACAGCCTGATTTCCTGGCCTCAGAGGCAAGTGTGCTACCTGCTGAGCCACTGACACTTAGTTATGACTTAGTAATATGACACTTGGTTGCACCAAATGAGAGAAAAAAAATTCCTCTACAATGCAGTGGTACTTAGCTCTTCAGCCCTATCGATTAAATGTGTCCCACAGGGCAGGGACAAAACATGTAAATGTTGATATCATGTCTACATATGGTGCAGGAATTGATGTCAATGAAATATGGAGACTTTCCCTAAAAGGAAATACTGCAGGGAAGATACCATTAGTCTCTACTGAGAAATGTGTTAACGCCTCAGGCTAAAAAGCATGATGATATCCACTGTGTTTCTGATGAAATGTTTATCATTAATAGGGACCCTGAGACAGAGCTTCTGAAGATGGATGGGTGAAAACTCCATCCCTTCCTGGGACAGGAAGGTAGTAAGCAGTCTGAGAAAACTGCTTCCCTCTTAAGGTGGGGGATATGTGACAAGGAAATCCTGCCACTCTTGAGGATCGACCTTTTCTTAAATCTGTTGCTACAGTTCTTCTATTTCTTAGTCTAATCTATCCTTTACAATTTCTAGTCCACAAGGTTGTCCACCTATGGGCACCTCC
Organism: Neoceratodus forsteri; assembly: GCA_016271365.2. Classification (NCBI taxonomy): domain Eukaryota; kingdom Metazoa; phylum Chordata; order Ceratodontiformes; family Ceratodontidae; genus Neoceratodus; species Neoceratodus forsteri. The sequence goes on along the minus strand of CM057449.1, from coordinate 727,467,051 downwards.
TCCCCTTTCTTGGCTATGCTATAGTGTCCGCTTTAATTTTCCTTTTCCCTCTCAGATCCTCATACAGGGAGGTTATTGTTGTGACCTCAGAGCTGATGTAAAACAACCGGCTGTGTTCCTCGTTGTTGGATTTAGTATACAGTGGTACTATGTCATAAAATACCTTGATGTATGTACCTTAGCTGTATGAAACCTGTAAATGTTGAAAATACCATGGCACTATGTGTTTTTGATAAAGGTAAAAAGTACTAGGTGACTGTATTATAGAAATTAAGTTACCAGGGTAGAGATATCAGAAAACCAGCTGTTGTGTTGTTAAATGCATGCAAATTGCAGATTGTTTGAAAGACCCTTTTGGTACCATGCATTCCTGCTGTAAACTGAGCCAGTCTGGAGTTTCATGGTGATTTGCATATGCATTCCATGATGCTTTGCATTATGGGAGTATGTGTGAAGATGTGTTTCTTTGAAACTTGGCTTATTGCCAATGCCCTTTGGGGTAACCCTTGCTTCAGTGCTTCAGCACTGAGGTTCTTTATCTTAAGCTTGTTTTTTTTTTTTTTTTTTTATTTGAGCCTCCCCACCACCACCACCACTCAAGCATACAAGACAAACATAGGGATGAAGTGGTTTTCACTAAAAAGTTAGATCAGTAGGTGCTGACTAAGTGCAGAGGAAGGACATGCATAGTCTGTTGCTGAAGGTTATCCCCTTTATTTTAAATAAACATTGCACACAAATTGTGTGTTGAACCTGAAGTTCTGTGGTCTGTCTGCTATCCCACAACTCCTCCACAACCCTGAGCAAGTCACTTAACTTCCATGTGTTGTGCTTTGCCCCTTTTCCTAGTGTCTAGTGGCACCCCCCGATCCCCATCCCTGTTGTTTCCCTGGTGTCTAGTGGCACTCCCCTCCCTCTGATTGCCATCCCCATTATTATTTCTATTTTCCCTGGTGTCCAGTGGCACCCCCCACTTTCAGATCACGGTCCCCGTTATTTGAATTTTCCTTGTTGGTTTAGTGGCACCCCCAACCTTCCGATTGCCATCCCCCTAATGCTTTATATTTTCCCTGGTGTCTAGTGGCACCCCCACCCTCTGATCACCATTCACTTCTGAAAAAAATAAAACCATCCCGCATAGATTTTTTTTTCTTTTAAGAAACCCTGTGAAAAAGAAAAACATCCACCAATATCTGTTACGGCACTCAACCCAACCCAACCAACCCTGAACCACCCAACCCTCACACTCAGCACCTACCAACCAAACCCCCAAGCCCTTACTTACTTACCAGGGTCCAACCCCATAATGCTCTCTGGACCGCAGACATGTCTTCACTCTTCAAAGCTGGACCATGAACTGAGGAAATCAGGTATGCAGTTCAATGTATTTCAAAACAGGGCTCAGTTTCATGCCATAACCTGGCCATTTCTGAATATTTGGGGCCCAAATTTTCAACAGGCCTTTTTTGGGACCCCTATCTCATAAACAATGCCAGTCACATTAGGCAACTCTGTTCCAAAAGGTGATTTCAAGCAAACAAACAAAAATAAACTACCATTCGCCAATGCCAGCACCTTCACACATGGAGCTGACAACAGCAATCAGTGATGAGGTGTTTCTTGGAATTGTCAACCCTAATGCCCATCCCATTCCATGAGCAAACAACATCAACCATTATCTCTTTTCTTCACACAGAGCCCACAGGGCCCTGTGTAAAGAAAGATATGACTAATTCTGTTGGTAACATGTGGCGAGCCATACTTCTGTACCTCTGAGGAGTGTATCACTATGAGGTACTGGCTTGGAGCTGTACCTTGTGCTTCATACATGAGGCTATGGGCTGGAGGGGGGTGGACATTAGGGTTGACAACCTCAAGGAACACCCCACCACTGATTTGCCAAGACTCTGGAAACCCAAAATCCTAATTTTTTTTCATTTCCCTACTTTGTGCACTTTGCATTCCTCAGCCCTAATGCATGCATTAGTTTTTTTGCAGTGAATATATGTAACAGATAATCCACTACAGGGCAAGTGGTTGTGCTGTGATAT